>CM060189.1:51761952-52961952 GCA_030549335.1 Pontederia crassipes | reverse complement strand
CTGAAGCGAGGATGGTGAAGACCGCATCCTTCTACTTGCAAGATGCAGCGAGTCTATGGTGGCGGTGCCATTGCGACGACGTGGAATGTGGCAACGTCAAGCCCATTGAGAGGTGGGACGACTTCAAGAGGCAGCTGACGAATTACTTCTGCCCCGCCAAATCGGGATTGGAGGCCAAAATTGCATCGTTCAACATTTGCCAGAAGGGCACGTTGAAGGAGTACATGAAAGAGTTCACCCAGCTCCGCCTATAGAACTCCCAGGTGGACGAAGACACATTGTTGGCGGTCTTCGTGAAGGGTTTGAAGCCATGAGCTAGGACGGAGTTGGAGCGACGAGATTGCCCCAACCTCCGCTCGCTAGTCGCTATTGCTGAGTCGCTCGTAGAGTATGCCAAAACAAGCGCTCCACCACCAAAGCCCTCGGGCAAGGGCAATGGTGGGGGAGAGAAGCCGAAGTCGCAAGGAGGCAAGCCGCACTATCAAGATAAAGGAAAGGGACACCAAGACAGGAGGCCCAACAATGATAGATTCAAGAGGGACGGAAAGCCGCCAAAGCCTTGTTACATTTGCAAGGGTCCACATTGGACGAGCGATTGTCCGCAAAAGGCGATGGTCAACGCCATGTATTGCCCCGACGAGAAGAAGAAGGAGAAGGCGTGTTTCAGTTTGATGTACATCTTCAGTGCCATCAACGCCTCGAAGGGTCCTTCATCGGCCGCTCGACTTTATGCGGACATAGAGTTGAACGGGCAAGTCTTCAATGCACTCATTGACACGGGAGCATCGGAGTTGTTCGTGTCAGAAGTGACCGTCAAGAAGCTGAAGCTGCCAGTACAGAAGACTAATGCCACGTTCAAGACGATGAACGCGAAGTCTATCTCGACCACAGGAATTTCTCCAGGAGTGAAGGTTCGACGTGACGGTGGCGCCGGTGGACGACTATGAAGTGGTAGCGGGCATCTCTTTTCTGCGACACATTGCTGCATGCATCATCCCGCTCACCAATTCAATGGTTATCTTCGACTCCAAGGGACCTTACAACATTCCCGTGAGGTCGGGAGGTGATCTCAAGCAGAAGACCCTCTCCGCTATGCAAGTGGCGAAGGGTTGCGCAAACAGGAGCACACCTTCCTGGCAACCGCCATATTGAAAGATCTGGGGCCCTCCACTCCAACACCTCCCAAAGTCCTTGAAACTCTTGAGGACTTTGCGGACGTCATGCCCCCGGAGCTCCCAAAGCGGTTGCCTCCGAAGCGTGAAGTGGACCATGTCATCGACTTGGTCCCAGGATCGAAGCCCCCTCACAGAGTCCCCTATCGGCTAGCCCCTCCGGAACTCGCACAACTCCGCAAACAACTCACCAAACTATTGGATGCAGGATACGGTCGGCCCTCGAAGTCTCCATATGGCACCCCGGTACTATTTCAGAAGAAGCATGATGGTTCCCTCTGAATGTGCATCGACTACCGGGCACTCAATAAGCTTACGGTGAAGAACAAGTACTCCATCCCTCTAGTGGCGGACTTGTTCGACCAACTTGGCGGCGCGAGATGGTTTACCAAGTTGGATTTTCGTTCCGGCTATTGGCAAGTCCGGATTGCGGAGGAAGATGTGCAGAAGACGGCGTGCGTCACAAGATATGGCTCCTACGAGTTTCTCGTGATGCCTTTCGGCCTCACCAATGCCCCAGCGACCTTCTGCACTCTCATGAACAAGGTATTGCAACCATTCCTTGATAGGTTCGTGGTTGTATACCTCAACGACATCATGATCTACAGCCGCACCTTGGAGGAGCATATCGAGCACATTCGGCAAGTGTTCGAGGTGGTGCAGCAAAATGAGCTTTACGTCAAGCGGGAGAAGTGTGCCTTCGCCCAACCAGAAGTGCACTTCTTGGGACATGTCATCGGATGTGGCAAGCTGAAGATGGATGGCGCGAAGATTCGGGCCATCATGGAGTGGGAGCTTCCAGGCGGGTTCCCGACATGCGTTCGTTCCTTGGCCTGACGAACTACTATAGACGGTTTGTCAAGGGATATTCACATGTGACAACCCCTTTGACGAATCTCCTCCGGAAGAATGTGAAGTGGGAGTGGACGCCCACATGCCAGGAAGCGTTCGACGCCCTCAAGAGGGCCATGACGGAGGAACTGGTGTTCGTCCTGCCAGATCACACCAAGTCCTATGAGGTATAGACAGATGCTTCTGACTATGCCATTGGAGGAGTTCTTATGCAGGAGGGGCATCCCGTGGCATTCGAGAGTCGCAAACTCAATGACAGAGCGGCGCTACACCGTTCAGGAGAAGGAGATGACCGCGGTGATCCACTGCCTTAGGACATGACGGCACTACCTCCTCGGGTCGCGATTTCACATCAAGACGGATAACGTCGCGATAAGTTATTTCGAGACGCAGAAGAAGCTCTCGCCGAAGCAAGCAAGATGGCAAGATTTTATGGCGGAGTTCGACTACGTCTTGGAGTACAAGCCAGGCAAGACAAATGTCGTTGCCGACGCCCTTAGCCGACACATGGAACTGACGGCCATGAGCTCCTCTCAGGCCGACATGATCGAGAGGATCAAGAAGGGACTAGAATCAGATCCCACGGCAAAGAACCTATTTGAGCAAGCAAAGGAGGGAAAGACACGCCGCTTTTGGGTGGAAGATGAGCTGATCTTCACCAAGGAACGTCGCATCTACGTTCCTCTATTCGACAACTTGCGGCGCACTATCATGTAGGAGTGCCATGACTCCAAGTGGGCGGGACATCCGGGCATCCGCCGCACTTTGGCACTCATCAAAGACAACTACTTCTGGCCAAGGATGGAGGATGATATTGAAGCTTTCGTGAAGACATGCCTTGTTTGCCAGCAAGATAAAAATCTCAATCAAGCACCCGGCGGACTTCTGAAACCCCTGCCTATTCTATAGCGGCAATGGAAGGGGCCTACAAGTTGGAGCTCCCGCCTCAGATGCAATAACACCCTATCTTCCATGTCAGCCTGCTCAAGCCCTTCGTCGAAGATCCTGAAGATCCCGGGCCTGGGATTTCAGACCGCGCCCCGCCGGCCATCCGTCAGCAGTTTACTAATCAAGTTGAAGAAGTACTATAAAGAATCGGAAGAAGGAGTATCTTGTTCGATGGAACGAAAGACCGGACGTCGACACAAGTTAGGAGACAGCCGAAGACCTGTGGCAGTTTAAGCAGAAGATTGAAGAATTCCAAGCTGAAGCTCCAGGGACATCGCTGACTTGAGTGGGGGAGAATGTCCCGGGGGCTTTTCCCGGAGCACGTCGAGTTATCTTATTTCATGTATTTTTCCCTTTTCAACCCACTTTTGTACTTAGTTTTATTTCCAAGTGTGATAGTGGCAGTTTTGTAATTTTTACACTCTTAAAAAGTGCACCCCCCTAGCTTGTCCTCCACATCACACGTCGCATAGAAGCCTCCTGGGCCTGCGGTATATTAGAGGAGACCCGCTAGTCCTCCCCCGAATCTTTGTAATCATTCTTATTTATTAAACAAAGATTTCAAGCTTCCCTAAATCTAGCACCGTGCCTCGAACGTGGGGTGGCAACCCACAAGAGCGTCCCAAAGCGTCCCAAAGCGAATGAGCGTTATGCCGAGGTGCCCGTTTGTTTACAAACATCTCCATCGAAGAAGCGTCCGCTCGGGACCGAGCGTCCCAAAAACTGTGGCGTTCAAAAAGTGGCATAAGCAAGCTTCCGCAAAGCATTCAAAAGAGATTGCCTAGACGTTGGGCACGTCAAGGCACCACACGGATCGGTCGAGCGAAAAATGACCTCGTGACATGTGCACATCATTTAATTAACACAATAAACAATTTCATAAAGAGGACAACATATGGCAGTTAATGTCATATAATTAACAAATGAGAGTGCATGCCAAGAAACGGATGTGTTGTATGTTCCACGTGTAGATTGAATTGTGGATCATCAAATGTACATGTATACATAACAACTACCTCACCACAATTGAAAATACATATTCATTGCCCAAAGAATAATATAAATATAAAAATAAGGAATCTAGTAAGTTTTAACAGCAGTTAGACCATGATGCTTAAAAAAATCATAAAAATGGAAGTTATGAAGCTACAGGATAAGCTAAATGGTCGTCATTGTCATGAACGTGATCCAAAAATATCAATTTTACATAATCATTATTCTAATTAGAATATTAAGCTAGTTTAGATGCTTATGTAGTCATGCTTGCATGTAGCAAATATATTGGAATTAAAACATAATAATAATTAAATTATCAGTAAGCATTATAAAGAAGCTATATAAGATTATTAGGAATGAATTTCAAATTTTTAAATATTATAAGACATATATTTAACTATGATTAATTAAGGCTAATTAGAGGTTAAGTACTAATTTTTAACAAAATAAAATTATTGGACATTCACTCTAGCCAATAGAATTTTCAGCTGAAGCATGTAGCTTGCTAGCTACTTAGTAATATATTTTTTTGTACTACCATACGGCATGATAAAAATATGAAAATAATATATAAGTTATCTATTCTTATCCTCTAGAAGCCAAAAAATTGCCAGGGTACAAACCCCTATAGGATGGCATGAAGAAATTCGACAAGATCGCTTGTTTAAGGTGAACTCCCTAATCTAAAATTGAACTTCAATTTCATATGATAATCTCTTTGTGGTTCATTCTCCATAAATTATGACATTTTACATGTTTCATACATTCTAAGATAACTTTTCGTGTCCACTAGAATCATCTAAATATCATTTACATAAAGGAAGTTATAAATCTATCTTGATAGATCGCTCACTTTATCCCGAGTCAGATACATGTCCATCTTCTAAATTAGGGCACGATTAGGATAGTCTGAATTAGGGTTTGAAATTTGGATATATTCAATTAGACACAAGGGTTCAGTGAGAAGTAGAATTATCAAATTTGGATATGCATACATGGAGTAATGAATTTTTCATTTCGTATTACTTCTTCTGTCAAGTTCTAGAACATAGATAGAACATGAGCCGAATTGACTTATGTTGTTAGAAGATTATACGAGCAGTTAAGTTATATAATTTTTAAGACAAAATTCTAAGGAAGTCTAGTTTCTACAAAGATTAGGATCTGATCAAATAGAAAAGTGTTGAGAAAGATATAAATTATTTTTCAATGACATACAATATGCGAGAACACAAACCCTAGGTCAGATCGCCATGAATTTTATGAATTACTCAGAATTAGTTGATGATATTTGGAGATTGAAAATCTTAGTAAACCTATTTCTAGTGAATCCATGCTCATAAGATTTGCCTTTATGGTTAAGAATTTTTTAATTATTTATGAAGAGACACTCAGTTTGGAATCCTGAGATAACACCTAGTTAAGTTTTAGAAAATTAAATAGTTTCAAGCGTGAAATAACTTATGAATATGAATACCTGAAATTAGACATTAGTATTTAAAAGTGATTGTGTGCATTTTAAGTTGAACAATATTCAAACATCATGAGCATGCATTGGATATTATTATTATTAGTGATTTAAAAGTGAATTAACATTATTGCTTGTAGGAAATTATCGAGATACATGTGAAAAGAGGAAAATCTAGTAAACTTCCTTGAAAAGATAAAATATAAGGTGAATGGATAAATTTACAACATAGTAAAATATATGCTACTTCTTTTATTTATAGTAACCTTTCAAGAAAGGGTTATTTTTATTATTATTGAGACATATATTGAGCTATGGAAAGTTCATGATGTATTTTAAGAATTTCATATGAGATAAGTAAACTCTTACATGAAAATATTTTTAGAGAACAATGCTTGTGAAGTTAAAATATGTTTTACTTGACACTGATATGTGATTATGACATGTGTATTTTGATATTTTTAAACTCCATGTCTGGTCATGCTAGTTGAAGGTCTTTGGGATCACATTTAATATACACAATGCATTTGGGGCATATATCGAGTGTCTTTGCCTTTTAGAGGTTGCTTTGTATACAAGTATTGACTTATGTTATGGGTTGCGTATTCGAAAGTCATGATTGTGAAGCTATATTTAATTATATGACACATAATCATGGAGGGATACGTATTGACTCGTGACATGCTCTATGTATCTGGGACTCATGATTGTGAAGATCTACTTAATATGACATATGATAATGGAGAGCTACGTATTGATCCATGACATGTTTTGCATATTCGAGACTCATGATTATGAAGCTCCGCTTAACTATATGACACATGATCATGGAAGGATTCATATTGACCATGTTGAGTATGTGCAATGACACATGTCTAGATTCTAATTGTGAATATGATTATATTTTGAATTACTTTTATTTATGTGAAAGTTTATATGATTTGATACCTTATGTTATATGTGTTATGCTTTAAATATTTTCTCATATGAAAAAATATGATTATTTAAATGTTATAAGCATTTGTATTTTCCCTTATATTGTACTTTTATTTCACTCACTGAACAAGATTGTTGCTCACATTAATCTTGTTAATTTTTTTTCTAAATAATTCTAAGTTCTTGTGTTGAATTGGCTCGAAGCTTGCTTTTGATACATATAGAAGATATCCCCGCTGGAGCACTTTGATTTTCCCTTGAAAGCATGCATGTATTATATACGCATAAGTGTTTAAATAGATGGTAATAGAAATAATTTGTGAGGTGATATGACACAGTATGTGTTGTGCTATATCGTATGTAGCGTGTCAAATAAAAATGATGGAATCGTATGAATAATATGTTTTATATCTTATTATTAACTTTGATGAAGATAATTGTATTTATTATTTGTATTAATAAGTAAAATCAAGTTAAATAAGGGAGGAGGTTTTGTCAAATTTATTCTAAAATAGTTAAATAAGATTGGGAGTTAACAATAATTAGGATTATGACTTAGTCACAAAGTTGAGTGATAAATTTTGGTATCAGTTCTTAGGTTATAAGATTTTGTAAATAGTATGACTTAATTTTAAGGTTATGTGACATTATCTATATTAGATTAATACTGCATTCTTTTTATTATTTTTTCGTATTTTATTTTTTGATATTATTGGCCTTTGTAAATTTACTCCGCCTTAGGATCGACCTAACAGGAGTTCAAGATCTTCATCTCATACATTCTGCATTCTTTTTATTATTTTTTCATATTTTATTTTTTGATATTATTGGCCTTTGTAAATTTACTCCGCCTTAGGATCGACCTAACAGGAGTTCAAGATCTTCATCTCATACATTCTGCATTCTTTTTATTATTTTTTCATATTTTATTTTTTGATATTATTGGCCTTTGTAAATTTACTCCGCCTTAGGATCGACCTAACAGGAGTTCAACATCTTCATCTCATACATTATGTACCGATACAGGTGTGGCATTTGATGAGAATAATGATCCTCCATAAGTGATGATACGATCTTAATGGGTCAATCAATAATGTTTCATGATGGCAATATTAAGAATTAAATTAGCTACTGGTCAATTTCTTGCAAAAGATATAAACAAATATGAAGTCAAAGTGGCTAAGTGGGAAATGATGGCAAATTTCATTCTTTTAAATATCTAAGACTATAATGTTTTACTTGAAATGGATTGACTAGTTTCTTATCATGCACTCCACGTTGTTTATGAAAGAAATTTACTCTGAGTGATTAGGAGAGAAATTAACAATACATTTTTTGAGATATGCCAAAATTTTTCCCTCTTGCATTATTTCTGCAGTAACGCTAGAGAAGTTAATCAGTAAGGGATGACTTTTGTAATCGATATGAAGGTATAAGGGTCAGGATTGGAAGAGAATTCTTCATGAACCTAGTCCATAGAATGGTTCCTACTTCTAAGACTCGTCAAGAAGTCTTAGAATTGCAAAGTCTTGATGTCGAAAAGTCGTAGCGGGGACATAAGCCAAGGTGTGGCCGAACCTCGTCAACAACCACCATGTTTATGTGTTTGATTTTCTCTCTCTCTCTCTCCCTCTCACATTATGTTTATGATTTGAATTGCAAAGTTTTAAGAATCGATTTTAAGCTTCTGGTAAGAAACCTATAATTTTTGTATCGTCATTGTTCGGGCACTTACTGATGAGGAGAATTAAGATATACAATTACAACTCTATTTTGCATGTATTCAACACTTATGACATGATTATTTCCTTTGCAAATGCATGCATAGGGCCAATTTAACATGTTTCAAACCTTCTCCATATCAAACTTATTCATGCACCATTCTTATTCATCTGCTGCCAAGAATGCCCACTAAGATAAGTGCCCATGCAGGAAGTCGAGAAGCTCGGCAAATGGGATAGAGAGCTAGCCAGACACCGACGGATGGGAGGTGATTTGCTTCAAGGCTATGACAAAGGCCATCAAACAAACAACGGACACCACCCTACACATAGGGACCAGCTAGCTCCCCCCCCCCCCCCCCCCCCCCCCACCCACTAATGCAAGGAAACTTCCTGATGACAGAAAGGCGGCAATAGCTACAGTAATGATAGGAACTGAACAAGACAAAAAGGAGAGGAACATATAATGGCAGGAAGAAGATGGGGAGGAGGCTTGCAGATTCTCGAGGGATCTACACCATTAGAAGAGAGAATTGAGAATTAGGAAAAACTTGGAGAATCAATGTCTGGTTTGATTTTGATTATGTGGGATGTTTGTTCATCCCGAATGAACTGTAACTAAACGGCCTTATTGAGGCCGGGAGGTGCCTTATGTTTCTAGACTGATGTTTCTTTTGTTCACATTTTATCTTTCCATTTTCATTGTCTGAATTGAATGTCGAGCTTTGCCTAGACAACATCTATTTTTTTATCGTAGCTTTATCGTATATCTTTTGACTTCTTGGAGATATTTCTGAAGAGTTCTCGATAATCCCAAGCTATATTTTTGGATCGATTTCTCTCCCCTCCTAAATCGTCTAAACAGTCTCAGTGGCATCTTAATTCCTTGCATTCTATCCGAAAGGGTTGTCCTTATTCCACTGAGGCGAGTGCAAGCCGATCGTAGCTCTCATGCCCTCAATGTATTTCTTTTGAATGCTCGGATATTTAGTTATCATGAGGCCTTAGCTCAAATCTCGGAAAGGAGAGCTCGATTTATGAACCGGAGTATCGTACACGATAGTGACGATTACACCAGCTTTATAAACTCCTTCACATGTGCAACACAAGCGCTCCGAAACATGGGAGTTTTGTGGATGAGTCGAGTGTCTTCCCCCTCGGACTATTCATATACATACGTGAAAGGACATTCAGTCATTTTTACTCATGTCGAACTGAACCCAAGAACCTAAGTCCTATAACAGAAGCACCTCTCATAAGTCCTCAGCACGTGTTTCTAATCGATGTCTTGAACTTTTCAGTTTTAACTTTCGTCTCCACGTTATTCTCACATTTCGAAAATAACAAAAACATTTAGTTTCTTTTACTTTATAGTGTTATCCTTTTTACTCCTATTTTCAGCATTTCCTTTAATCACCGAGTTAGTTTCGAAGAACCTTTTGAAGATTAGTGTTATCCTTTTTACTCTTGTTTTAAGCATTTCCTTTCATCACCGAGTTACTTCTGAAGAACCTTTTGAAGATTTTGCAAACACTGTTCCCTGTTGATCGAACCTCAAGCACTACAATGATGCATCATGCCCTTGCGGATCGCATTTCGATAGAGTAGAGATATTATAAATTTTAAAACTTCATTCGACATTATTTGTGTTCAAGAACAATATGTTAGTGTAAAGGGTAGGCATATTTCTTGAATGGTTACACCCCTTTTTACATGGCACTCTCTATATACACACTTTATGCGAGTAAAAGTTTTTTGCATGGTTGCCGGGGAATTCTTAGTGTTCTTGTTCGATATTTTCTAGAGTTCTTTGCACACACTCGGGACATTCGTGCTGAAAACCTTATTTCACATGTTCAAAACATTCTTACACTCTTCGTATTTTGTCTTATTTTCTTAGACTTGTATAGTTGTGGCTTTCTGCGCAATTTTCTTTTGTCTTGGGGACTTGTTTTAAATTTTTTGTTTTACTAACCCACTAACCAAATTTTATGTCAAGTGTTGAATGAATTTCTACAGAAACCTCTGAATGAGAAATCTCTCAACCTGGCTTGGGACCGAACTTCAACTCTGAGAACCTCAAAAATTTGCAAAGAAGACGTAGAGCTAGAAGACGTGCTGCTCAACAAGGAGGAAGAAATCTAAATCAGAATATGGAAGCTGAAGACCCAAACGTGCTCCGCCGTCTATAAGAGTTTTGTACGCCATCAGCTGTGGGAATTACGATTGGAATTAGAAGGCCATTGCTAACCACTATAAGATCAGTCCAGTGATTATCTTTGTGCTGGGACAGAATGCTTTCAGTGGGATGGTGAACGAAGACCCTAATCAACACTTGATCACCTTTCTAGAGCTTTGTGACACTTTTAGATGTACTGATGTTACCATTGATGCTGTGAGGCTTCGACTGTTTCCATTCTCATTAAAGGATAAGGCCAAAGTATGGATTTGGTCAGTAGCACCTGATACGATCAGGACATGAGATCAACAAGTAACAGCTTTTCTCACTAGATTCTTTCCACTAGGGAAAGAATGTCGAAATGAGAAACAAAATCACTTCTTTCTACCAATATGACAAGGAACCTCTACATGAAGCCTGGGAGTGTTACATCAACATAATTAGATCTTGCCCTCATTATGGTTTTCAAAAGTGGACTATAGTACAAACATTTTGTAGTGGCCTAACCATGGAATTAAAGGTCTGCTTAGACTCTTCCGCAGGAGGAACGTTCATGGCAAAGAATGCAAATGAAGGATATGAGCTGATAGAGAAAGTTGCACAGAACTTCAGAAACTGACTTCAGCAGCAAAGGCAAAATAGAGCAAAGCCAGAGGAACCGACGACACCAACAGCCGGTAGGTGGGACACCATCACGCTGCGAGTTGAAGAAATTGTAAAAAAGACTATGCATAAAGTGAACCCATCGACTGACGTCTTCTCTTTAGAATCAGGAGTTCCTAACCCATATCTGATGCCTAGAGTAACATGCACACGATGCCAATCATCCGACCACATGTGCTCTGATTGCCCAGAGCTGAATGGAGAAGCTGTCAATGCCCTGATGCAAGATCAAGCCAATGCAATGGCTCCTTATTTTCCAAATGCGATGAGGGGCTAATCTAAACCAAGTCAATCCAAGGCAACCTTGGAGGAGAACTCAGAATCATCCGAGTTTCTCATACGGAGGAAACAACTACAATCCTCCACCACAAAATCAAGTGCAACCTAGACAAGGCCTGCAATTGTATCAGTTCCTGAAAAAACAATCAAATTCGATGATACAGTTGCCTCCTCCTCCACAATAGTTAACATCGTCAGCCCCACTGAACCATCAGGGATTGGAAAGAATGATGCAAAATATGCCTAAACAATAGGAAGATCTGAGTGATAATGTCAAACAGTTGTTCGAGAAGGTGGAAGGCCTGGTCGCCCACAACAAAATTCTCGAGAGTCAGATCGCTCAACACGCGACTTCTACTTCCCGATCGTAGTATAGATTTCCAAGACAATCCAAAATGAACCCTCGAGAATATTGTCAAACCGTGGTACTGAGGAGTGGAACTCAACTACTAGAGAGGAAAATTCCTGAGTCCCCCATGCAAGTTGAACACCCAACTGAGGCAGTGGAACCAATTTCAAAAGGGAAAGAGATGGCTATGAAACCAAACTCCAAGACTTCCAATGCTGCTAACACCACTAGAGCTCGGACTCTAAAATAGAAGGACAAACAAGAGAAGCCAATCGATCCCAAATATTTGCCTTTTCCACATAGGCTAGTAAATAGTCAGACCAACTAACAATTTCTGAAGTTTATGGAAGTCCTGAAGAAGTTGCAAATTAACATTCCTTTCATGGAAGCTATTCAACAAATGTCAACGTATGCCCGATTTCTAAAAGAAATTTTATCTAGGAAATGAAAAATTGATACTCAAGAAATAGTAGCTCTCACGACAGAAGTTAGTGCAGTCATCCTGAACAAGCTACCACCTAAGTTGAAAGATCTTGGAAGCTTCTCCATCCCATGTGAAATAGGAAATTTGAAGGTTAACCGAGCTCTATATAATCTGGGAGCAAGTGTAAGCTTGATACCTCTATCAATGTGTTAGTAATTGGGGATCGCAAAAATGTAGCCAGCCAATATGATCCTCCAACTTGTTGACCGGTCAATTAAGCACCCCCAAGAAATCATTGAAGATGTTCCAATCAGAGTGGGAAAGTTCTTCATTCTTGCTGACTTTGTGGTATTGGATATGGAAGAAGACACAAACACCCCCCTTATCCTAGGAAGGTCATTGCTTGCCATAGCTGGAGCTATAATAGATGTCAGGAATGGGAAACTATCTTTCTAGCTCGATGAGGAAACCATCGAATTCAATCTAACCCGAGCAATGAAACACCCGAGCCTGGTAGACGTAAATGAAGTTGAAGACATAGTAGACTCAACGATAAAAGAAGTGTTGAACCTCATGCTGATCGATGATCCACTAAGGAATTGTATGATTGAAGAAGAAGAGATAGCCATTACCACTTCTAAAGATTGCAGAGAGTTGCTGACAATACTTGGAGCAAAATCGAGCATTGAAGTAGTGGTCCCGAAGCCCAAGATGATATAACACTTCCATCATATCCTAATAACAAGTTCAAGGATGAAACCTTGACGGACGCACCTGAGTTACATCCATTAAAAACACTGCAGGTATAGATGAAACCACTTCCCTCTACACTCAGGTATGAATTCCTTGGGCCAAACTCCACATATCCTATTATCGTTAAGTCTGCTCTCACTAAGGATCAGACTAAATCCTTGTTGAACACCTTGAAAAAACATAAAAGTCTATAGGTTATACAATGGAAGATATAAAAGGCCTTAGTCCTTCCTTATGTATGCATAGGATCCCCTTAGAAGATGATGCCAAACCCATTACAGAATTCTAGGGAAGATTGAACCCCATCATCCAAGAAGTAGTGAAAAAAGAAGTAATGAAGCTACTAGATGCAGGGTTAATATATGTTATTTCTGATAAAAATGGATGAGCCCAATCCAAGTCATTCCAAAGAAAGGAGGGATGACTATAGTCGAAATGAGAAGAGAGAAAGTGTAGCTAAGCACACCACCATGGGATGGCGCATGTGTGTTGACTTTAGAAAACTCAATAAAGCAACTAGGAAAGATCACTTCCTCTTACCCTTCATAGACCAGATGCTTGCGTGACAAGCAATGCATTCCTACTTTTGTTACTTAGATAGTTTTTCTGGTTTCCTTCAAATCCCCATACATCCTGATGATCAAGAAAATGCTACTTTTACTTACCCTTATGGTACCTTTGCATAGAGACGTATGCCATTTGGCATCTGCAATGCTCCTGCAACTTTTCAAAGATGCATGATATCCATATTTTCTGACTTCGTGATAAACATTATGGAGGTATTCATGGACGACTTCTTTGTCCACGGATCATTCTATGACATGTAGAGATGATTTCTTGTACAAATTTCTCTGGAACGCATCTCTTGAGTTGGTCGTCTGAACATTCTTCAAATATATAAGGGTCCTCTCAAAAGTACTTCGCTTCCGGTAAGAATCGCTTCGGAGGTGTACAACGAACTACAACCAAAATTCTCCAAGCAGATTTTATTAGCTAACTTTATTCAAATATGTTCACTAATACGTTAGTACCTATGATAGATGTCAGCGAACTGAAAATATCTCAAGATGACAAGAAATGCCGCAAACTGGAATACAAGAAGTAGAGCTCTTTGACATATGGGGGATCGACTACATGGGACCCTTTTCAAGCTCAGGAAAGTACAGATACATTCTAGTAGCAGTGGACTACTTCTCAAAATGAGTAGAAGACATCCCTAACACTCCCTACCATTCCCACCATGTGACCAAGCTATTCTCAAAAGTGATTTTCCCTATATTTGGGATGCGAAGACGAAGGTTAAATATGAAAAGTTCAAGACAATCGATTAGAAACACGTGTTAAGGACTTATGAGAGGTGCTTCTGTTATAGGACTTAGGTTCTTGGGTTCAGTTCGACATGAGTAAAAATGTCATTTCACCTGTGTATATAAACAATATGAGGGGGAAGACACTCGACTCACCCACAACACTCTCGTGTTTGGGAACGCCTGTGTTGCACACGTCAAGGAGTTTATAAAGCTGGTGTAATCATCACTCTCATGTACGTAGTTCATAAATCGAGCTCTCCTTTCTTGAATTTGAGCTAAGGCCTCATGACGACTAACTATTCGAACATTCAAAAGAAATACACTGAGGGCAAGACAGCTACGATCATCTTGTACTCACCTCAGTAGAATAAGGACAACCCTCTAGGGTAGAATGCAAGGAACTAAGATGCCATTGAGACTATTAGACAATTTAAGACGGGAGAAAAACTGATCCGGAAATACAGCTTGGGATTACCGAGAACTCTTTGGAAATAACTCCTTTACCATAAACCCTCTCGGGTCACCTATGATGAAGAAGTGTTAAAGACTTTCCCTCTCGGACAAAGACTCTCATAATCAGAGATGAATCAGAAGTAGCAATGATAAGGAAAACAACACGCACGCGCTTCGAGCACGTCCCAGATAATCCGAGTCCTCAGCTCAATACGATCATTTATTGTCGGAGCCTTAGAATGTGAGTAACCCTTTCGGGACTCGGGTTCGAAGGTGAACAATGTCTAAATGAAATAACAAAAAACTGCCATTGCTAACATGACACAAAATTCGAACTACGAATCACTATTGTCGGTGCTTGATTTCTCTACCTATGATCATGCAGATCCTGGTATATCCTGCGGTCAGGGTGCAAAGTGATAGTGATTCAGGAACTCCCCCAAAATTTTAGCTACGAGGTAAACGGAGAAACTAGGCGGGGAATCGTCTCATCAAAGCTCAATTTCTCTACGTACGATCACGCAAAGCATAGCATATCCCTACAATCGGGGGTGCAAGATGAAGATGATTCAAAAAGTTCAATCCATGCATCAATCCAAGAAGTCAAAAGATATATGATAAAGCAAGGATAAAAAAATAGATGTTGTCTAGGCAAAGCTCGACATTCAGTTCAAACAATGAAAATGGCAAGATAAAATGCGAACAAAAGAAACATCAATCTAGAAACATAAGGCACCTCCCGATCTCAGTAGAGCCAGTTAATTACAATTCATTCGGGATGAACAAACATTCCACAGAATCAAAATCAAACAAGACATTGTTTCTCCAAGTTTTTCCTAACTCTTAGTTCTCTCCTCTAATGGTGAAGATCCCTCCAGAATCCGCAAGCCTCCTACCCCTCTTCTTCGTGCCTACCCTCTTATTTATATGTCCCTCTCATTTTTGTCTTGTTCAGTTCCTACCATTACTGCAGCTTTTGCCGCCTGCCTGTCATCGTGGTCCCCGGTCTCAAGAAGCTTTCATGCTTCAGTGGGTGGGGGAGCTGGCTGATCCCCATGTGTAGAGTGGTGTCCGTTGTTTGTCCGATGGCCTTTGTCATAGCTTTGAAGCAAATCACCTCCCATCTGTCGGTTTGTGGTGTCTGGCTGGCTCTATCCCATTCGTCGAGTTTGTCGGCTTCCTACATGGGCACTTATCTTAGTGGGCATTCTTGGCAGCAGATGATTAAGAATGGTGTGTGAATAAGTTTGATGTGGAGAAGGTTTGAAACATGTTAAATTGACGATATGCATGCATTTGCAAATGTAATAATCATGTCATAAGTGCCGAATACATGCAAAATAGTGGTGTAATTGTATACCTTAATTGTCCACATCAACTTCTCCCAAACTTAAAGTTTTGCTTGTCCTCAAACAATTAACTAAGAACTTAGGTTTGGAACACAGCATGAACATCCTTCATAATTCCTCACCCTTTTCCCAACCTTGTCTATACCCATTAGTCCCTTTATAATATATTTTTAAGTTTCCTTAACAGTGCCATCACTGAAGACCTTTTACTAATGGGACTCATAGGTTCCCTGCTGGATGGCTAACTACATGGAAATTGTCTAAGAATGTTCATACAATAATGCTTGTCCTCAAGCTGAAACGAGACTGACCAACTTATTTCCTTTTAAGGTTAATTAGGTTTCGTATGCAATAGCTCTTTAGTTGCATGATGAAATAAAATAGAACATAGCACAGAAGGTTCCACTCAACAGTCCACAACTTTTTTTCCTAGAATACTAAGCGTAGGGTGTACTCTTATTTAGTCCCAAACTAGGAAGACAACAGAGTAGTTGTTGATGCTTTATTTATTCAAATTTGTTCCGCATCCCATAGCATCCTTGTTAGTTCTTCCTAGAATACTAGGATGGAATGCTTGGATTTTTATTGAAAATAAAGAGGAAATCCCCATCTTGCAAAAGAAGAGCTATGGAGAACATCATAAAGTTAAATATATTTTGATGATTCAATGTGTTGGTCAGTATGATTCAAGCAAGTGACAAGCCATTGAATGCATGAATGAGCCTAGGCAATAGCATGTAGAAAACTATCCAACATCTAGTGGTGGACTTTGATGTCATATTAGGGAAAAAAATTTAGAGTTTGTAAAATCTTTCAAATATTAGCATTAAGACAAGTCAGATACACGGGATGGGGGGGTAGACAATGCAGTTCATGATGTTTCTTAGTTAAAGGCTAGAGGACAGTTCAAGACTTTTCATGTCACGACCCCGATTTAAACCATGATTCTCGTGACTTATTATGGACGATCAAATATATTTCCTTATTTTTTTAAAAATAATTGGGCATATGTCCTCTAGATATTATAGGAAAGTGATAACATACATAATCAAACCACGCAGTTTATATTGATCATTCAGAGCATTAAGACAAGTATATTATAGGAAAGTGATAACATACATAATTTTCTTTAGTTCGACATTACAAATACATTAATATATATAAGTTTCAAATCTTAGTACATTATGGTTTGTTCTCATGAAAATCAAGATTCAACCTAACTTTTATATTCTTTCTATGTTCTGACAGACTGAATGACTTTACTTTTATGATTTATATAAAATAATAAACATTCCCTGTTCTAGTACTTTTAATTTTACCTATGAGTAGACTTCCTAGGGTGCAACTCATAAAATTATTTGAATTTATATCTATTTGTACTGAGCACAATAAATTTAACCAATACTAGCATAATCTGCCCTAAGTTCTATCCTGATAGACTTAGTTAGGTTTGGTAAAACATTTATAATTTTCTCTACATATATCATTTTTGAGTGATTTCAATTTTCAATGAAACCTAACGGCAATGTCTATAACACTCTAAATTATCAAATAATTCTACGACATATTAAATTTAATACATAATTTACAAATTCGAGTAGCAATTTCAGCGGATAGAGTGATAGTACCTTAAACATAAGAGCATAACATTTTCTACAGAAATCATATTAACTAAATTCCAAAGCTCGATGAAATTAGACTCATAGAGGATCAATCAAAATAATTTCATAATTTTTAGACCACTCGAAGGTATGGAATTATGTAGCTAAAGATTTGGAAACCAATTGAACATGGCTAGGGTTAATCTTACCCATGAACTACATGAGTTTTGCCCCATGTTCAAGTAAAATCTAAAAATGAATGGATGAGAAAGGTTCAGAGTCACCCTAATTAGGAATTATGTAGTTAAAATCCAAACAAAATGAAGTAGGAACTTACCAAAATCTAAAACCCTAGTTGCCCCTTCTCTTCCTCCAATTCCATCAAGAAGTATTGATGTTTTTGCTCTAGCCTTAAGTGTTCGGCCATAATGATGAAAAGGGTAGAGAAAGATAGTAAATGGTAAAAGGATAAGTATTAGAAGGAAGGGAAACCGACTTGAGCTGGTGGAAGCCATTCTTCCAAAAATACCCTTGGTATATGGCTTATTCACACGTAATGGCCATTTACATTTATTTATTTATTTACTTAAGAAATTACATGTAAATAAGGAACTACCCCCGTTTGGATTCAAATAAAATATTTAAAAAAATAAATAACCAAGGAATCAAAATTTAAATTTTTGTCTGAAGAATAAAAATCACGATTTTACATATTTTTCGATTTTGTGTCTACGTTTTACCTAACTCACACACCTCCTAAAAATTCTTAAAAATCACTTTTAGAATCATTTCATATATAGGAATAATTACCGGGACTTTAATTTTCCAAACTTTCACTTTTTCGAAAATCACATTTTCATGCCTTAAGTAAATTTCCATCACTTTCGCACTCCAATAGTTGATATTGAAGTGTAAGTCTTAACATCGCATTCATAGAGTTTATCAATAAGATAATATATCATCACATTCATACATCTAATCATGCATGGTTAACTTAGAGATTTTACATTTCATCAGTGATTCAACATATCATTAAAATAATTGATCAAGGAAGATTTAAACTAGAACATTTAAAGAGGCAAGACATCAATTTAAGTGCAATGGTATACTGATTATACTTAAAGGTATAGGCAAGAGTCATACCATTGTGCTTCCCCCAGACTTAAACACATCACTGTCCTCAGTGTGTTCAAGCGGGACATGAGCGCAGTTCAAGAGGAAGGCGAGTGTGTGGTGAAACCTGCAAGTTCCTCCAAACTTGCTTCAAGGCGTAGAAGGGTGGTTCTACAATAGGCGCTTGATGTGGAGGTTGCTACATCGAAGCTTGTGCACCTACGAGGAAAGGTCAAAGATGGTTCATTAGAGGTCGGAGAGGTTCAACTCGGGGATATCTTCTATTGCAGGTCCCAGTTCTAGGGACTTCTTCTTTCTTATATCAGCATGAGGTGAAGCGGTGCCAGAAGATTTGTCTTGGTGGGGCTCTAGTGTCAGTTCTTCAGGTGTGTTGTCCTCGTGCTCTTAATGCTCTGGAGTGATTTTCCAATTGGACTCGAATTTGACCGAGACCTTTGGAACATTGGGAAGGCGCAACTTTCGATCAGTCCCTTTGATGAGGAACAATTTGTGGTGCCCTCTGACTTCAATTAAGTTCCACTTCCAGAGCGTTTTCATATCTATGGTCATGGCTCCTTGTGTTGTTTCTAAGGAGCCAAGGTAGAGGTCATTGTGAATGCCAATTGTTGTAATAATCCCGCCAAACACGATGGCACCTGACTTCATCCGAATACATTTGTTCCAATTTGATAATAGATGTCTTAGGAGGTTGACTCAACGTCTGTAGAGGAAAGTATCGATGATGAAGAGGTCGGAGTCAATAATGTGGAATTTTGTATTAGCGCATCATAGGATAGTGAAAGATACAAGTCGATGTAAGTATTGGATGATAGGGTTGAAGATTGCAGAGGCTCTTGCCCTAGCCCTTTCAGTTTGGTCATCGGTGATCTTTCCCAGGACGCCTTGGGTGTAAAGAGCGGGGGTGTTAGACATCTAGGGAGGTAAGGAAGAGCAAGGACTTGGCTGAGTTTTTTGTAGGACCATTCGAACTCATAGTTGAAGAGACGGAATGACACACTCTCTCGTCGCTTGCCGTCCTTATAAGAGCTTAAAAATTTGATGACAAGTTGGGGATATGTGGGGTAAACAGACATGAAAAAGTCTTGAGTGCCCATCTTATGGGTGGCTCGCTCCATATCAGCGAGGAAGCCGAATGAGGATAAGACATCGTGATATGCAAATCTGGATGGGAGGATGGCATGCGCCATCAGAGAGTGGTAATGACGACGCTGCTATGAGGAGAAGAAAACAATCTATTCAGGAGGGTAGATGAGTTTGAGTTTGAGTTCGTTGGAAGGGACGGACTTGTTAGAAGAAGATTGTTGAGGTGATTGAGACTGCGGGTGTTGGTCCCATGGTGAGTACTCCGATGAGGGGGAAGATGACCGATTGGCATGTTTTGTGGAAAGGGAAGAGGAACATGAGTGTTTACCATGAAGCCAATGGAATGAAGATCTTAGAGAGGCAGAGCTGGGGGAGAGTTCAACAGGAGAGGATGGAGAGCGTTGCCGATCAGGTGGAGTATGATTCGAAAATAAGTGTTAGTGATTTTGCAGGTGAGAGTGATTTTGATGAGGAGGGTGAAAGGGGTGATGTTGAGATCTGGCGGTGGACGACGAGTGTATGTATTGATGAAGGGGGAATTAGAGGATGGAGGGCAGGTAAAGGTGGGTGGAGAAGGGACTGACCCTGTTTATTTCATGGTGGGTTCAAGAGGTGATTGTTTCGTAGGCTTTGGTTGTTGCCGGTCGACTTTCATATTGCTTCGCCTTTCATGGATGGAGTGCAGCGGTGGGCCGGTGGGCATCTGGCAGTGTCGTGCAGAAGGCGGCGGTACATCATCAGTAGGCTCCTGGGTGCTTGGCTCATTGCTGGATGTTCTTTGGCACTCCCGCTTTGCATTTCTTTGCTGCCGAAGTGTCTTTACTTGGAATGCTTAGTGGCCGCGTCCGTGGTGGCTTCTTTGCTACGGTTTTGATCCTCCTTGTTGGTAATTGAGGCAGCATATTCTCTGCTACCTTGATCCTAGATTGCTAGGTCGTTTGTCCTCTCTAGTTGGCGGGGGACGTATGGGTATTCCATGCTCAGAGGGTTTGGTTGCTTTAGGCATTAGAGGTACTCTTTTGTTCTTCGTTGTGGTGTCGGGCGAAGATTGGCTTGAGCGACCATGCACATAGATAGGAGATGAGCCGCATGCACGAGTAACTCCCGAGGATCCTCGTCTCCAATAGACTTGTCATCGTCGCTGAGGTTGATTCTTTGAGGACCGAAGCTTTTGGGTTTCCATCTAATGCCTTTGGATCGATTTTTGGTGTGAATCATGATGGCCGATGAAGAGGTGAGGAAGGGTTTCGGAGAGGTTTTTGCAGGATAAAAAAGGTGAGGAAGGGGTGGGGTTTGGTGGTGGAGGAGATGAAGGGTTTGTTGATTTTAGAGAGTTGTGAACAGAAAGGTGGTGGCTTGTACGAAAAGTTACTGCGTCTCGTATGTGGTGCAGTAAAATAGTGTGGCAGTTTGAGGAGGAAAGGAGAGGGAGAAAGAGAAAGAATGGGGTGAGGCCACGTGGGTCACGAAATCATTTGAGTGCTAGTTGGGCATGATGGTGGACCCTGGAGACGACGTGTAGGTCGAATTTTGAAAAGTAGCTTCGCTACACAACAATTCCTTTTTCCTTTTGCAGTCTACAACATCTTCCCACATCCTCATTACAAAATAGCTCCCGTCGTCCTTTATAATAGGCGAATTTCTGATTCCCGCCAATCATTTTCAAAGTTTGATGATTTTCCTTCCTCCCCAGGTGTTCCATGTTCCCCCGACACATATTCTACGGGATGCCTTTCTTATTCCCGTGGAACGAAAAAAACTAAAAAATATTAGGGCTTGGGTTGCTTTCCAAGAAATGCCTCTGTTTTATATCGTTGGCTCGATGTTGCTGGAGTGGCCATCAATCGGTTGAGGAGGGATGTAGCAGGAGGGTGTCTTCGATATTTCTTGATGCTAGTCTGTGATATAGCTTCACCCTGCTACACCCTGTGACCATTGTCTTTGAATGTATTCCTTCCATTCTTTTCAAGCTCTACTACTCCAGATGAAAATATTTTTACTAGCTTGAAATGGCCATTCCACCGAGACTTGAGTTTTCCTGGGAGTCGTAATCTAGAATTGAACAGTAGTACCAAGTCTCCAACTTTAAATTGTCACTATTGAATGCTTCTGTCGTGCCATTTCTTGGTTTTGTCCTTGAAGATGATTGAGTTTTCAAAAATGATATTCCGTAGTTGTTCTAGTTCATCTAATTGGAGTTATCAATTCTCCCCAGTTGCTTTGAGCTCAAAGTTGAGAAATTGCAACGCCCAAAAAGCTCTGTGTTGCAGCTCAATTAGCAAGTGGCATGCTTTCCCGTATACCAGTCGATATGGTGTCATTCCCAGAGAGGTTTTGAACGACGTTCTGTACGCCCATAGTGCATCGTCGAGCTTGGAGCTCCAATCCCTTCTGGAGCTTGCCATCGTCTTCTCTAGAATTACCTTGATTTGTCTATTCAAGATTTCAACTTGCCCTGAAGTTTGTGAGTGTAAGGATTGTTGACTTTGTGCATGATACCGTACTTAGTTAACAGAGTGTTGAATTGTCTTTCTAAGAAGTGTTTCCCCCATCGCTACATTTGAAAATAACAGAACATTTAGTTTCCTTTACTTTATAGTGTTATCATTTTTACTCTTATTTTCAGCATTTCTTTTCATCACCAAATTAGTTCTGAAGAACCTTGTGAAGATTTTGCAGACACTGTTCCTTATGGATCGAACCTCAAGTACTAGAATGATGCACTATGCGTTTGCGGAATCGCGTTTCGATAGTGTAAAAAGATTATAAAGTTTAAAGCTTCATTCGACATTTTTTTGTGTTCAAGAACAATATACTAGTGTAAAAGGTAGACATATTTCTTAAAAGCTTACACCTCTTTTACATAGCGCTTTCTATATACACATTTTATGCGAGTCACTTATCTTACTAGATAATGCACTTTTCTTTTCAGAAAACACACATGAGAGTGTATGTCAATATGCAAGTCATGTATGTGTCGTATGTTACACTTGTACGTGGGATTATGGGATCATCCCTAAATGACTGTCAGAAAGGAAGAAAGAAAATGATTGCACGAACTGAAACTAGACAATTTTCTGCTTCATGATTATGAATTTGTGCAGCCAGTTGGAAATGTGCATTTTACTTTAACACGTATCATGGTTGGTCTTAATTAGCATGGCCAAGAAAATCTAGTTTGATACCAATTCATGGAGATAAAAGAGAAAAGTAATACTAAATTAATTACTGGAACTACTTAAAAGATAGTAATAATGGAAATTAGTCCAACGTAGCTTGAAATGTAGAAAGAATATATCAGACTGTCATACAATAGCATAGCTGGTGATTAAAATCCATCTAGTACATTTCAGATAATTAAAATATCACAAGGTATCTGATTTAGCGCGGGGAGAGAGAGAGATAGAGAGAGAGAGACTCTTGGCCTAACCATGTGAGGGGTGGGTGATAACATCTATAAAAGGGGATAGACCCACTAGAGCAAAAATATTCCTCCCAGGTCCAGCGAGGGAACTCCTCAACCATTGGAGCCCATCTGAAGTGTTAGTGACATAGGGCAGAGCTAAATGTAAAAAACAAACAATAGCTGTGCACCGTTACAGTCTTTGACACATGACTGTGGCTACTGCTCCACCTTGGAGCACATAGCCAAAATGTACAAACCAAGAAAAAAAAAACTAAATATTGCAGATGAGGTTAGTGAGCCATCTTACCTTTCCCTAGGTAAGCTGAGTTCTTATTTCTCCTAAATCCTTACACGATGATTAATTAATTAACAATGCTCATAAACCTGACACTAAGTAATTATCTGGTCACTAACCCCAAGCATCAATAACCAGGGCTTGACTTTGGCATACTCTTCCTCTACCCTTGAGGAATTCTCAATGCTGCTAATTAAAGCAAGACATTTCAATAGCACTTATCCAACTGAGATATCTGAAATAGCTAATGAAGCCCTCCAAGGGCCTTTGGAGTTAATTAGGAGGGTTCTTTATATTTGGTTGGGTTCAACAGGAGCCAACTTCCAGTTAACCCAAACTTGTATCTGAAGTTGCATGCAACCCCACCTGTGGGTGCAACTGCTTTGATCCCATACCAGGGGTGCAGCTGCCCAAATGATCGCCCATAAATCTGTAAGGAACTGTAGCACGCTTCTGAACTAATACGATCGAGTTCTAGACTTGGTCGGCAGGGCGGAGACACTTTGGGCCTGTGTTAGAGGTGACTGAAAGACTCGATGACAGACACATGAAAAGGACATCTGAAAACAGCAAAAGAGGATAAGGAACTAAGAAGAGTCATGGTTAGGCCAGAGGTTGTTCTGGTGCTGTGGATGCAGTGAAGTGTGCAGGGATGAGCCTGTAGTGATGTTCCGGTTGGCTAGGCAGGGATGTACCTGTGAGAGCCGCAGTCATGCCTGTTTTACAGCAAGAGGCACTGTTAAAGATATGAATTAGTACCACAAATTAATTGCAGATGAGTGCATATTTGATGCGAAAAAATTTAACTAGAAGTATTACAAGATGCTAGAAGTATTACAAGATGCTAGCTGCAAATTACCTGACTGGGCTGTGGGGCTTGCGAGAGAAATTGGGCCACCTCCGTAGAGATGCGCAGCGAAGCCGGTCACTCCGACGGACGAGGTCACCGGCGAGTACTGGAGCATCTGAGGGTACTGCACGCCATATCCTTGGCCATGACCGTAGGTCGCAGCAGTTGCACCCTGGCCAAACTGGAAGTATGGGTAGTAACCAGTGGTATTGCCTCCGGCCATCACACTTGATGCAGCTCCTCCATACAGTGGATACTGGCCAACCCCTCCATAAAAATTATAATATCCCTGACAACCAAATCCACGATCCTAGTTGAGTATGCATGCTGATAAATATTACCATCCCCGCCATTTTTGCCTTATAACGTTGCTACCAAAATCGATCAGGATTAAGTAATTAATATATTTTTGCATCATAATTATGGGTCAACTTGGAGGCCCAACTCATTTCACGGTGTCTTCACATGTGAAGGTTTCTAAGAGACTTTATACCAATTCCTTATTAGAAACAAAATACCATACATGCCTTGTGGTCCAATGCGTCATGCATATATAATAGAAAATAGCTAATGGTCACTCTGTAACTTTTCGGTCAAAAGAAGTAAAGGAAGCAGAAAAAGGAGATGGGGTCATGGGGGCATACCGCAGTGTAAGCATACTCTGAGGAATATGGTGAGTACCTGCAACCAAACGACACTAACAATTAATTAAGGCATTACGTAAAATTAATTACTTTATCTTCATTATCCATTTACATGCATGCATGGCAGTTTAAACTCAATTGTACATGTATTAGTTAACCATGAGTACTTTATGTAATAAATGTGGCTTTGAAAGGAAGAAAATATGGATGTGGCTAGTTAAAATGTAGTCGTGTTCTCCATTTATACGTCCATGAGTGAGTGAGAGAGAGAGAGAGTGTGTGTGTGTGTGAGAGAGAGAGAGAGAAGAGAGAGAGAGTAGTCTGTGTGTACTTGTTAACTTCCACTGTTCCACATGCATGCTGCATGTATGTGGTCCAATGTAAGCTTTGTATTTGTTATTATGTTGTGTGTGTGTAAGAGAGAGAGAGGACAATGTTATCATGCATGTTCGTGACACATGCATGTCTACATAGAGATTGATGAATGATGAATGTTCATGTACCCATATATATGCATCCGTCGTTGGCGTGCATTTGACACAATACAGAGAGAGATGCAAATATGTAATGAATATGTGTGTTGATGTATGTGTGCGAGAGGTGCAAGTGTTTGCACGCCCGTCCCATGTTGAACTGCAGACGCGAGGAGCAAGACTTTAGAGCGAGAGAGAGATGCAAATATGTAATGAATAATGCGCCTATCCATGGATGCGTTGTGTGTGTGAGAGGTGCAAGTGTACGCATGCCAATCCATGATGAATTGGACATGTAAGGAGGGGCTACACTTTTGTGAGTGTGTGTGCGTGAGAGAGAGAGAGAGAGAGAGAGAGAGAGAGAGAGAGAGAGAGAGAGAGCACGTGGTAGCATGCATCTTTGCCACCCTGCTTCATTTTCTATGTCCACCACCCCTCTCGTTCTTTACAGCTGCAAGTGTACTGTGCATGCTCACCCGTAGACACTGTAAGGAGGGAACCCTTGTTGGATGGCATAATGCGAGAAGGTGGCAGGCGAAGCAAAAGCTGCTCCCAACCCAGCAGTTTGATGGCCTCCTCCTGCTGCCTGAAAAGATTTCATAAACCTCATGCTCCTGCTTCCTCCTCCTCCTCCTCCTATACACATCAATTCATTTAATTAACTAACCACCATTAATTAATTAACCTAGCTACCTACATATGCAACATCTATATGCATAGTCACCACCATAATTATATATCAACCTCCAGTCAAACCGTCTATGAATGCATGCAGGACCTTATAGCTGTCAAAACAGTATCAGTAACTTTCTCTTTATTGGAGGAAGAATCCAAGGTAACAACTTCCTAGTAATAAAACAAGTGAGTCCCTATAGAAGAAGAATGACAGCAAAAGTGTAGTTATATATCTATAGATGCTGCAAAGTCCTTAAACAAGTCTTAAGTTATGGTTGGCTTGAATGATTATATAGCAGATTTGATTCTCAGGTAGAAAAGTCAAGAAAGCTAATACTGTTCTATTTTTTTACCTCGAACATCGGGTTAATTAAGTCTCACTTATTAAACAGCTGCAACTGCTCACACTTCCCTAGAATAATAATTAACTAGCATGCATGTAGTATTACTGTTCCACTACTTTTCTCAAGGTCTAGTTAATCATCATTGGCTCTCGAGATAGTATAATGTACGTATATATCCTAATGATGCACACTGGATGCCTCTAATTCGTAAGGATCGATATTATTGCAGAAACAGATAAAAGAAACAAGAACATGCACATATAATAATGGCACATAATGATAGAGCCTATCGTGCAATCATGTCTTCCATTTGATGGATGGTTTAATTAGACAGCTGGTGATGTCTTCTTTTATTATGCAGATTATGAATTGTAGTACCTCCTAAACTTCGAAAGGATCAAATATTATCCTCGAGAAAGAATTAATAATAAGGAAGCAAAATTAAAATGTGTGCTTATAATGTATGATATGCGCACACATTAAAGAACAGAAGAAAAAAAAATGTTGTGCTTGAATGAGATGACATGATCCAAAAGGGAAAAAGATAATTAGTTAGCCATGAGAACAAGATCACATAATATAATATGCCCACCATGTAGAGGCGTTGCAGGTTTGGGTCTTTGCACTCCCAGGGAAGCCAGGTTGCAGTTGGCCCTTCGTCCATCGATCACCGGTGCTGGATCCAAGCAAGCTCTCATGGCGGCCTCCGGCTCCCGGAATGTCACCTAATTATACGTGGTATCACATCTCAAATATAAATATGAGCATCAAAAACATCAACGAGAAAACAAATCCTTTTTTTCAGAATATTTAAGCTAGATATGCATCATTGATCTTTTTTGTGTGTGTGCGCGCGCGCGAGAGAGAGAGAGAGAAATCCAAATTGATATGCAAGACAGATTGTATTTGTTACATCAATCTTCAGAGATGTCAACCAAAGAATTCACAGCACAAACTGATAACAAGGAAAAGCGAAAAAAGAAAGAGGAGAGAGAGAATGATCACTCACGAATCCATAGCCTTTGGATCTTCCAGTATTCTTGTCAGTGATGACCACAGCCTCCAGGATCTCCCCAAACTGCTCAAAGTACTTCTTCATGGTATCCCTCTGCGTCTCCCACGCCAAGCCCCCAACAAAGACCTTGGTGTAAGTGGTGTCTCCAAATTGGCCTGCCATGTTAGGTACCTTCTTCTTTCTCTCTCCTTTCCTTCTTATGGTCTCAAACGCCAACGCCAACACTTTCCTCCTCTTATCACCTCTGAAATCTCACAGTTCAGAAGGGCCAAGAACTAATCTATTATTATACTAAAATGAAAAAGAAAAGGAAAAAAAACTCACCAGATATTAGTCAAGTATGTCAGCTTGGTTAACTGAGAATTGAGGAAGGGAAGAGAACAAAGGGAGAAGTAGAGACGAGAGAGAGATTATGGAGGGAGAGGGAAAGAAAGAAAGGAGGAAAATTAACTGGGGGGAAAGGGAAAGAGCGCAGGAAAGTAGGGCCTATAGTATTATACACCTTCCCCTCCTCCCTGCTGCAGCTGTTGCTTCATAAGTCATGGTTGCTTCTATGGGACCTCACGTTCTTATCAGATATAATATATATATTATAATCAAACACCTTTTTTCAATATATTATATATATTGCACAATGTTGAGGATCGATCCAGCCTTCGTCTTTATGGAGTACCCTTTGTTTTTTTTTCTTTTTTTTATTTTTTTTATTTCGGTTGTGAGGTGACTTATTGTTTTCCTCATAATATTGGAGAAGTTAGTGCCTTGGGAATGCATGTATTTGTAGAAGAAATCAGGAGCATATGTTAAACCGAATGGGCTCTTCAATTTTCCAAACCCGGAAATCCTATCCGAAATGTTAAACTATTCTATTTTTGGAATTGAACGATTTTATTTAATTTAAAGTTTAAATAGTTCTATTTTTCATATATATTGTTTTTTTAAAAATAGAACTTTTAATTTCTTCTTTATTTATTGAATAATATTTTTGTTATAAAATATATATGACGTAGATGATTAGGATTACATATTCAGACTTTTTCCGCTTCACCCTTCTTCTTCCTTTTTTATGTCTTAATCTTTTTATTTTGGAAAAAAAACATAATTCAGAAGCTTAGAAATTTCAAATAGAAATTTATGACATTTGAATTTCAAAACATTCAATGTTTATTTTAGCTCCACCACCGTCATATATTATGATTAAATGTGTAGCATTTTTTTTATGATATCTATACCACGAATTCATAAAGATATGGATACTGAGATCATGATTGTAATCTTTTTTTAAGGCTGAAATACATTTTTAGGATTATATATACATCCCTTGGCGCGCTCTAAATTCAGTCAAATCAATTTATTATTCAAAGCTTTAATCTTATTATTTAACTAAATAGTTTTATTTTTTATATATTTTGAGCCTCTTGGGTTTAGGGGTAAGCACAGCCGATTACTACTGGACCGGCATCAAATCTCATTCTTTGAGATAACGGGACAGGGTTTGAGTTATAAAAAGTCAGACCGTGTCTCGATCCGATATTATATATTATATTAATATATTAAATTATTTGAAATTATTATATTTACATCTTTATTAAAATGTTATAGTTTATTATATATTAAACATACATTATATTATATTATTATATATGTAATTTAATTAATAATTATTACATTTATATAATAGTATTGAACATTTATTTATATTTAAATTTTTATTAATTGTGATCGAATTAGGATGATCGAAAATGTTTCAATTTTTATCCCACTTCCACAGGGATGCTTTTTGAAAAATCATGAGCAAATTGGGTTGCTCACCGCTACTTGGGTTTTTTTTTTTTTGACGTCAATTTTATTGGATGGCAAAGACATTGTATGATCTCATCTTACAAAAAAGGAATTGTATCAAATTCAAGTACAAGAAAATTTTGCTGTGTTTTTTGCTTATGTCACATTGTTTTTCTTTTCTTTTCATGTACCCCTTTTTTATGATGGAAAAAATGTTGGATTAGAGCACAAACCCCTTGATCCTACGGATGCAAGGAATTGGTTTTGAAGCGGGGAAAGAATGCAATAATGTGCGGCATGAAACCTTTTTGCTACAAGTAGGGCACAAGTTGGGATCTGGCTGTTCCTCTCTTGGAGGACAAGAGCATCTTCCCCATCGTGTTTGGCTCTGTACAATCAAATTTGAAGAAAGAGTGATGTGGAACATGGATGCTCCTAATTTGCCACGGTTTAACTATCTAAATGATAATAATTGTCACAAGTAATTAGTCGAATATATTAACGAAGCTGCATCAAGATTAATCATCTATATTATAGTTAAAAAAAGCTGTCTAACAAAAGCCAAATTAACAAGAAATTATCTTCATATCATCTTAATTGGCATTAAGGCACTGTTTCACGTGTACGAAAAGTATAATATATATATTTCGTAGCAGATAACATTTTGTTAGAATCAAAACTCTATTATAAATGTTTAGTAAATATTTTTTAAAAGTAATTAAAAAGAAAACTCTATAAGTACGTCACTCCTACTAGCTTATATAGATAAAAACTTTATTTAATTATTAAACATCATATATTATTTTTTTTATTTTAATATATCACATATTTATTTTTACTTACAACCGAAATAAGATTTCTATTTTTAAATAATCAATATTTTTGTATGTAAATAATATTTTTAAAAATATTACTATTCAAAATATAATATTATAAATTAGTTATTATGAATATGATGTGTATAAGAGTGATCATAAATTATATGTTATCTATTTTTGTCATTGTATACAATACATTAATTTAACCTTTATGTTTACCAAATATATTTTATTGAATTAATAAATAAATTGTTATCCTCTATCCATTGATAGTTAATCATTGTTCTCTAATCAAATCGTTATCATGTAATCGACTCGCTACCCTCTAATCAAATCATTAATTTTGCCATAAGCCTTTGTTTACTTCAACTATATCCTGTTGACTTCTAGACATCATTTCCCTCTGCCTCCATTATGTTATGAATCAGAGTAATCTTGACTCAAAAATGCAACATGACCGATTTTAATCAAATTAAATTGGGTTAATATAATGAAATCAGTAGATCAAACTATCAAGTTACACCATGATTTTTTTATAATACTTTAATATTAATTACATGATTTAATGGAGGTGCTCTCAACTTAAGCTGGAAACACCTTACTACCATTTTTCAGTCATTGGATTGAGATGGAATGGTGGATGTGCACGCGCGATTCAGCTTGCAATTTGCCCTTGGTTCAGCCTCGCTTTCGTCAACTCATCCTACTCGATTGGCCCTAAATTTCTACCCTAAATTTTTTTCAATAGACTCGCATCTTATTTTTCTTTGACCGATCGACGCGTCTTTGCGAGACCTTGACACCGCGACTTTGCTCGACCGTGTAGAAGTGACAACAAATAGCTTGCGAGCATAATCAGTGAAAAAATATATCGTAAGCAAAACAGACATCTTCACGAGCAAAAGCGACGATGTCGGCATCTTCACAAGCAGCATCAGCAATGACGATACCTTCACGAGTAGCGCCGACGTGAACAACACCGGCGTCTTACCAAGCAACAAAGATGAAGATGGCATCTTCGAGCAGCACGTCTTCACGAGCAGCAACGACATCTTTGCGAGCAGCACCGGCGATGGCGTAGACTACGCGAGTAGCATCAGTGATGATAGCGTCTTCATGAGTAGAATGTAACGACCTGAAAATTCACCCTAAAAGTTTTGGACATTTAGGGAATTTCGCGTTGTTAGTTTGTTCGAGATACATCATTTAACAGCAAAAGACTTGACAATTTAACAAAAATCATAATAAATAAAAACTTTCTACATATCATAACTGATACTTCATAAAACATTAAATGCCTAAACCTTTAGTATGTCATTAACATCAATGTTCAAATAGAACTATAGGACTTATTTAAACCTAAGCATGTGCAACACTTCGTCATGAGCTTGAGATGCTCTCCATCATCTAATCTTAGTTACCTGCATGGATTCAGAGTGTAGGATTTTCCAATTAGAGTATGTAAAGACCATGCATGCCATGTCATCCTATCAGATGATACTACATGCATCATCATAATAATAATAACATATGAACATGCATATCATGAACTGTATCATAAACCTTACATGACATTACATCATACTTATATTCATTCTTCATATAGCATTCATAAACATAAACATAATATCATACCTGCTTAACTTCATATCCATCATCTGCAAGTATTATTCAATAATAATATACATCCGTATCATTCATAACATACATGACATAACATATCATTTCTTTTCACTTTCATTATCATGTACATCTTAGAAGTTTCTTCATAACTCCTTGATCCTTACTTCTTGACTTCTTTCATACTTTACATCTCCTCGGGGTTGCTTTATAATCCTTTGGATCTTATTTCATCCTTCTTTTCTTTTTTTATTATGTGATCATTCATGTGTCATCTTCATCATTCATTTTTATCACATAATGCCATCTTGACTTTCATTACATATCATAAGTCATACTTAAGAACACACACATCATAAAAGTGAGGGACTTTATTCCTAATCATCTTTAGGAATACATACACTTTACAATGAGGGACATTGTTCCTTGGAAAGTAGATACACAGATGCAGAATTTTATTTCTCAATCTTAGGTCCCCTTGAAGTACATACATGTAGGACTTTACTTTCCACATTTTTACTTCATCTTCATCATCCTTAATTACTTCATCATTATCATATTAACATTCATTCTTTATTATAGAATACTTTGAAGTTAACTTTACTTTCATTCTTATAACATCTTTGATCTTAACATAGTTGAAAGAATCATATCACATCTTCACATTGACTAGCTAGGTCACATTCTTAGGAACACGCATATCATAATAGCGAGGGACTTTATTCCAAGAAATACGCACATTATAATAGTGAGGGACTTTATTCCGAATAATACGCACATTATAATAGTGAGGGACTTTATTCCAGGGAATACACACACTTTTTTATGAGGGACTTTCCCTGAGAAGCACATACACAAATGCAAGATTTTACTTCGCGAGCTCAGGTCTTCGTGAAATACATAAACAGGTGCAGGACTTTGCTTCTGACCATTGATGAGTGACAAAGATATTCTTCTTCAACTTTAGGTGCATTATGCTTTGCAATATAACAATCATTCTTCATCTTTTAGCCTAATTACGGTTGAGCATGCATTACGTGTATCTAGGTGACATTCACAATCAATACACATCAATATATAACCTATACACATAAAAAATTGATTTAAAACGTCATAAAAACTATTTTCCAACGTCATAGTCGTGCCCAGCATTGTCATACCTGTGCCTGGCACTGTCCCGGCCATGCCCAGGTACGTCAAAGTCGTGCCCAGCATTGTCATGGTCATGCTTGGCACTGTCACAGCCGTGCCCAGATGCGTCACAACCGTGCCCATCTTTGTCATGGCCGTGTCAGCCTTAGCCTTTCCCAACCTTAGCCAAATTCCAGTTATTGCTCTCGCTCACGGTCGTGACCAAATTGATCAGGGCCGTTCTTCGCCTTGTCACAGGCGTGACAGCCATTTAATCGCTCATCCTCATCCGCTCGGTAACGGCCATTCCTAAGGTTGGCACGGCCGTTTCTGGCATCTTGAAATCCCAATTTTCAACTTAGAAATATTGACTTTTGAGATCAAAACTCCAATACAAATAATTTAAAACATCATAAATATTCCAGGCATAATCTTTTAACATCTATGCATCATAGAACACATTAAAACATCTCTTGCTCTTTCCCACCCTATAGAGTCAAAGTAGACTTCCTTAGAGGTGATCAAAGGATCTCCCCTATAGTCTTTAAATTTTCATTCGTTAACAAGATTTAGGGTTTTTTTCCTAGAAATTCATACAATTGACATAATCTATTTTTTGTATAGTATTCTGGGAGTAGTAACTAAAATATTAATAACTTAATGTATACTTATTCTTTTCAGATGATTCTAATTTTCACATAAAGATAACACAAACATTTAACTTGTGAATAAATTTCAAATTCTAATTCAATATTTTCAATTTATTGCACTTTTTACAAATTTGGTCTCGTTGTTACTCGAGACAGCATGATAGTAGTCCGATGTTTGGATCATAACTTTGTATACATCTTGAAATCATATGAAACCAATTTCTATAGAAACTATACTCCGAGAGCTTTCCATCCATATATTATTTATAATTTTTGAATAAGTAAAATCTATTCAAATAATTATTACAAAACTGTCACGAATTTAACAACATAAATCATGAAACATTCATTCATGCAATCATTATTTATGCAACCCTCGATCAAAACAAAACATCATTGAGAGGGGGGAGAGGGGTTTGGATCCCCTTTACATACCTTTAGGCTTTGGATCTAAAATTCATTTTTCATCATCTAGAAGCCTCTAGGTCTTCTTGCCCTTTTTTTCTAGAAACCTTGATCTTCTCTTTGTTGATCTTAAAACATAGCCACCATGAAGAATATGACTCTAGATCTCCTAGTCTTAGCCTTTTCTTGGTGGAGAAGAAAAAATAGAAGAGAAGTTGGCGGCTAAGTTTTTGAGGAACTAACAAGGTTTTGAGTCCTTTGTATACGATTTACATTAGGACTTTAGTCAAAAGGCTCAAATACCCTTGGTCCAAAATTTGGGGATGTTACATAGAATCGACATCGGAGACCACCAGATCGAGAGCAGAAGCTGGATGATGGAGAACGTTATTGTTTGTTAAGGCAAAAGGGTTTCACAAGTTTTGCAACGATGGAGAGTGCTGAACCGATGAAAAAAATTGGCGAGGCTGAACCGAGGGCAAAAGCTCCCAGCTGAATCACACGTGCATCGGCCATTAGGACTCAATCCAATGGCTGACAAAATGGGAGGAGGGCATGCCCATTAAATCCTTTAGTTATATTCTTCATAAAATGAGACTATGGTTTTTCTCACATATCTAAAGCAATTTGTATAGATGTAACGTATTTAATTTTAAGGCAATTTAAACTCTAAATTAAATCAAACCATTCAACTTTTAAAAGATAACAAAAAGTTTCTGGCCCCATTAGATGCATTGTAATTGTATGGGAAGGCAAGAGAAGAATAGAGGCTTAGGGGAATAAAACATATCGTGATTAGCGTCATATTAGGGCTTCATTAGCGTCACAAAATTTTAGCGCTGCCTAAACATCACAATAGCGACATCATATCGGCTAGGTACAATATGAAATCGGCGCTACAATAGCGTCAACATAACTTCGCCTAAATAACATCAGACTTTAGTGACATATATATTGAAATCAACTTAGCCCCGCATATGACAACAAGAAAATGGTGGTGGGGATAGCTTTCACGTCATTGGTGTCAAGATAGAATCATCCCTTATCATCACATTGGCACCAAAAGGGCGTCATGCGTTTTAGTGCCGCCTTGGCGTCTACGTAGCATAACTAAATAACTTTTCACAATGCAACTTTTATATACCAGACATCAACGTCTCATCTATGTGGCGTTGTGGCAACACTAAAGTGTGACTATTTTATTTAGCCATGATTTAGCGCCACTTTAGCATCACATGTTTGAGTCGTTATTTGACTGCTTTCTTGTAGTGCATGTTAATCAATTTAGAAAATATAAATCTATATTCATTGATGGTTGAATTTTAATCTGGTTAACTCAGTTTTGACCCAACCGGACTCAACTTTAGATTAACGGATGAATGTCATTAATTACTATTTATCATTTTAATTTGGGACTCATTATGAATAGGAATGGATGACTATCCTCCGTTACGTACAAAGGATATTGAATTATAAATAACTGCAAATAATTATGACGATTATATTGTATTTTTTTCTTTGTATGTTGTTGAACTCATTCGCACCAACATTAGAAACATTGTTTATTGGCATTATCATATTATTAACATCTTTTTCGATAAAGAACTATTAGCAAATTTTGTCTCTTAAAAGTAACAATGCTGACCAAAAAGGTTTCTACAAGTGACAATGCACAAAATGGTAGCCTTGAGTTATAAGAAAAAATCACAATATAAAACCTCGAGAGGTATTTCGTTATGATGGTGTTATATTATTTTTCTGTTTAACATTCAAATTGTAATATATTTAATTTTTGTGGATTAAATACTCTCGTGGAAGAATCGATTCTCCATTGCAGTAGCTAACACATCTGTCTCTGATAGCACAAAAAATTTTATTTTATTTGTACATCAAAGTTTATTGTTATGATCCCATTATGTTGGTGAGCATTTGTTTCGGTAGAAATGGAATGTACATTAAGATGTAGAAAAGAATAAATGCACGAAAGGATAATTATCCAAATTTTATTTGGAGGAATAATAAGAAAATTAAAAATGTGAGATGATGAATAATGTTTTTTTTCTTTTAATGATTACATATATAAAATAATTCTCAACCATTATTACTATATTTGCAATAAATACCATGTGTGCCTATAGGTATAAAGAGCTTAAACAACTAAGATAATTATATTTTTAATATTATCTGTAACAACTTGTATTACTATACAACAATGTACATTATGTATAAAAAACAATTGTCACTTATTGAATTATCATTAATGTGCATTAGAATAATTTAGCTAGCAATTCGTATAAGCATATTTACTTCTAAAATCTTATTGGATAATATACATTGTTTACTAAGATATCTTTTACTGACAATATCAAGTTCAAAAGTTCATATAATTCCAACAAAACTTGTAGACATGAACAGTAAAATTATGATGTAGTATATTAGGTAATATATTTATTAACAATTATATTTAAAAAACAATTATGATAATTATATAATATTTAAAATGTTAATATTCAAAATAATTATTATAACTAAATATAATCATAACTAAGCAACAATAATATACTTTCATAGTAAAATTACATTAGTGTGAATAACAATACGATATAAATATTCTTTAACAAAATACTATGTATATTATCAATAATCATTGTTACTATAGTTTATATTGTTATACTACCTACTACATTATTTTATATTTTTATATAAGATCAAAATGACAATTATAAATGTATACATCATATTGTACTTTAGATTATGTCTATTATAAATAATTATTGCTAATATTATTTATATTGCTATTCTATCTATCGAATTACAGTATATATTATAACTTCATAAATAATCTACATTCTCATACAATTTAGGTTGCTTACAAGCTAAAATAAGTAAATATGAGTCAAATAATATTTGTACCAAAATCCTTTCTTAGTTCAATCAAATTCATTGTCAAGAAATCAATATGAGCTTTATCAAAATTAGAATTTACTCTAGGTAGCGAGTCATCATTTATACCAAGAAAAAACGTTGCCTATTTGAAATATATTTATATATGATATTCTTCTAAACTCGTCCAAACAAAATCCTAAAGCTAATCAATGACGACTTAGCATTCTTTTAAGATGATGCATGCATGGAGTAGTTAATATATCATTGGGAGATTTCATCATGAACCAAACACTCCATGTTCTTTGCATATAGAGTCTTATTGTATTGCAATCTTTCATACAACATCGGAGACAATACTTCTAATTAATCACCAATTTAATTTGCCTAATAATATTGTCATAACATATGATGGGAAATTTTGTTTGCTTGCTTAGTATTTGTGATCAACAATGTTATTAAAACAAAAATGTACTGATCGATTCAACCAGTTCAATTATGAATAAGCATTTGGTCTGGTCTAATTTTGAAGTCAAAATAGTCTCATCGAAAGAAAATCATGATCTAGTATAAATCGGAGAACTGGCAAACATGGAGGAACCTAGTTCAACTAAAAATATGGGAAACAATTCAAAAACCAATAAAAAAGGAAAGAAAAAAAAAAGCGAAAACATATTTGAAGGGTAAATTACACCAAATGACCTTCAACTTTATGGTTTGCTCATTAATACCCTCCAACTTCACTTTGTAATACAAATGTCTTTCATCTTTTAACGCGTTTCACCCGATGCCCTCTTTACTTGGGATAGTAGCGCGTTTCACCCGATGCCCTCTTTACCTGGGATAGTCGGTTTTCCAATTTTGTGAGGCTATCCCAAGTAAAGAGGGCATCGGGTGAAACGCGTTAAAAGATGAAAGGCATTTGTGATACAAAGTGAAGTTGGAGGGTAACGCTGAGCAAACCTTAAAGTTGGAGGGCATTTGGTGTAATTTACCCCATATTTAAATCACAAAAAAATAGTAAAATCAGGATAATTAATGGAGAGAGGAAGAAAGGTAAAAAAAAGGAAAAGCAAAATAAAGGAAGAGAGAGATAAAGGAATGAGAAAATAAGAATAAGGATGAGAAGATATAAGATTGATTTATGGTAATAATAAATTAATATGTTGTTAAGAACATTAAATGATAAAACACAAAGAATTAATGAAGAGAGAAGGAAAATAGAAAAAGGAAAATAAAATTAATGAAAAGAAAGGAAAATGCACAAAAAGGAAGTAAAATAAAAATAAAACATAAGAGTGATTTATGTTATAAAGAATTTAACATATTATTAATAGTACTTAAAAGGTGTCAAATACCGGTGACTCAATTGGTGAAATAGTCTCTCTCTCCAAAAGAATATGACGTAGTATCTATCGAATTATAGTATATATTATAACTTCATAAATAATCTACATTCTCATACAATTTAGGTTGCTTACAAGCTAAAATAAGTAAATATGAGTCAAATAATATTTGTACCAAAATCCTTTCTTAGTTCAATCAAATTCATTGTCAAGAAATCAATATGAGCTTTATCAAAATTAGAATTTACTCTGGGTAGCGAGTCATCATTTTTACCAAGAAAAAACTTTGCCTATTTGAAATATATTTATATATGATATTCTTCTAAACTCGTCCAAACAAAATCCTAAAGCTAATCAATGACGACTTATCATTCTTTTAAGATGATGCATGCATGGAGTAGTTAATATATCATTGGGAGATTTCATCATGAACCAAACACTCCATGTTCTTTGCATATAGAATCTTATTGTATTGCCTAATCACCTTAGATTGCAATCTTTCATACAACATCGGAGACAATACTTCTAATTAATCACCAATTTAATTTGCCTAATAATATTGTCATAACATATGATGGGAAATTTTGTTTGCTTGCTTAGTATTTGTGATCAACAATGTTATTAAAACAAAAACGTACTGATCGATTCAACCAGTTCAATTATGAATAAGCATTTGGTCTGGTCTAATTTTGAAGTCAAAATAGTCTGATCGAAAGAAAATCATGATCTAGTATAAATCGGAGAACTGGCAAACATGGAGGAACCTAGTTCAACTAAAAATATGGGAAACAATTCAAAAACCAATAAAAAAAAAGGAAAGAAAAAAGATGGAAAGAAAAAAAAAAGTGAAATGACATATTTGAAGGGTAAATTACACCAAATGACCTTCAATTTTATGATTTGCTCAGTGATACCTTCCAACTTCACTTAGTAACACAAATGCCCTTCATCTTTTAACGTGTTTCACCCGATGCCCTCTTTACTTGGGATAGTAACGTGTTTCACCCGATGCCCTCTTTATCTGAGATAGTCGGTTTTCCGGTTTTGTGAGGCTATCCTAAGTAAAGAGGGCATCGGGTGAAATGCGTTAAAAGATGAAAAGCATTTGTGATACAAAGTGAAGTTGGATATCGCTGAGCAAACCTTAAAGTTGGAGGTCATTTGGTGTAATTTACCCCATATTTAAATCACAAAAATAGTAAAATTAGGATAATCAACGGAGAGAGGAAGAAAGGTAAAAAAAGGAAAAGCAAAATAAAGGAAGAGAGAGATAAAGGAATGAGAAAATAAGAATAAGGATGAGAAGATATAAGATTGGTTTATGGTAATAATAAATTAATATATTGTTAAGAGCATTAAATGATAAAACACAAAGAATTAATGAAGTGAGAAGGAAAATAGAAAAAGGAAAATAAAATTAATGAAAAGAAAGGAAAATGCACAAAAAGGAAGTAAAATAAAAATAAAACATAAGAGTGATTTATGTTATAAAGAATTTAACATATTATTAATAGTACTTAAAAGGTGTCAAATACCGGTGACTCAATTGGTGAAATAGTCTCTCTCTCCAAAAGAATATGATGTGGTGGAAGTCATCACTTCGAGCCTGATTATCCCTAAACTCAATGTGATTTTTTCTATTTGACTTGCCCCCCCCCCCCCCTCCCCCGTCGTGATCGAATGAGAATGGATAAAAGGCTTATGGGATTGACGTGATAGGGTAGGGATAGCTATATTGCTGGGAGCGAACTCCAGAATCCTTTTGGAGAGCTTTCAATGACCATAGATCGAACCTATCCAATTTTTACAGTGCGATGGTTGGCTGTTCACGGACTAGCTGTACCTACCGTTTCTTTTTTGGATCAATATCAGCAATGCAGTTCATCCAATGATAAGATAAATAATAAATCAATCAATATTAAGTATTAACATTAGAGTCATTTCTTATCAATAATAATACTTAAAAATATAATAAATAAATATATTTACATTCATATTTCTAAATTTACAAAGTACTAACTTTCTTATGAGTTAATTCTTTAAACCTCCTCTGAACTATAGTGGTCTACCTGTAATATATGAACTTATCGTATCATTCCTCTAAATTATTTCACGATTTTCACTTTAGTCCATATGTCATATTTTGTTAATTTTTTTATTTTGTTAATTTTTCTATTTTTTAATTTTTTTTACTTATTATATGACCAAACTGTCTTCAACGAAGAAAAAAATAAATATTTATTTCAAATCATACGAGGACAGTTTAATCATTTAATAAATATAAAAAATAAAAAATAATGAAAAATTTAATAAAATATGACGGATGAACTTAAGTGAAAATTGCAAAATGACTTAGGGGATGCTACAGTAAGCTCATATATCAAGGTAAATATAAAAAATCGCTATAGTTGGATGTTTAAGGAATGAGCTATTTTCTTATGCATTAATATAATATTTGTTATGTGTATATAAGCTTAAAATTATTATAAATAATATTATTTTACTAAAATTTGACCTGCTCGGATGGACGCAATGCATTATGCAACCATAACTCGGCTGGTAATCTATCTATTCGACGTCGGATTATGAAATAGGTATGCAACTATGCATGCAGTAGAGGCAGAATTAACATCATTTCATCGGATTGGTTTAACTGATTTTAACCTCGATAAAATCCAACGTCTAAGATGGTCAAATTGTACACGGAAATCGAGGGCCATGGTCAAAGATTCGTGGCCCACACAGCTTCGGCTGTACTCTTTCGTGTGTCTTGTAACGTGCAGGTTGTTTTTCCCAGCATGCATGCGTTGGTTTTGGTTGCATTGCATCTCTTTTGCTTTTACTTGCAGTTAGTTGATAATTAATTACTAATTGTGTCATTGCAACAATCGTAGGTAGCACTGTTGAATTATCAACAAGTATATTATATATATAGCATACTTTTTATGTTAAGTGCGTGTAAATCGACATTATACATTTTTTTATATTTTTGTTTTGACAATTTTAATTATAATTTAAAATATTATTGATGATAGTAAAAAAAATTTGAACCAACAACAATAATTATATTTGTAATTTTTAAAATTTTATTATTTTTTAATATTGTTTATCTTCGTAATGGGTATAATTATTTTTTTAATAATTTTATGAGGTGCAAAATTTTTTTTTAGTATCACTAACATTCCTCTAAACTATTAATAAACAAAAACTACGAAAGAAAATAAAGAAAACTACGTGTAAAACGAAATCAACGAATAATTTACATTTAGCTTCGGATAAAGAAATAAAAAGATTATGTGATCCATAACATCTTCTTTTAACTAAAATGATATTCAAAATAAATTCTAGTTAGTTTGGTTTAAAAGTCTAAATTTTGAGGATATGCGTAGGGATTGGGAAGCTTGAAAAAGGATAATACCACTATATATATATATATATATATATATATTAGTCATTGTTTTGGATAGAGTAAGGACAAGTAATATGGAGCATCTAATGACACCCAAAGAACAGAAAAGAGGATCCCAAGTCATGGGAGCTACCTTGGAGCCCTAATTACCAACAGGTTCTTTTTTTATTATTGTCATCGTAATATTTAAAATAAACGAACACAATTAGCACCCTCATACATATTTTATACTACACTGAACTCCTATGATTCTATCCTTATCCTTTGTTAATTGGATGCTGAAAACTAAAAGGTTTGAATATTATTATTATTATTATTATTATTATTATTATTATTATTGTTCTTCCTCTCGCTGGTCAAGGAAATATATAATTTATCAGCAGTAATAAATTACTATTACTATTTTTATTGGTAAAAGCGGCGGCAACTAGTAATTTATCATCTTCCTTGACAGCTGTAGGCAACTTCTCATCATCTTTGACGAAAGAAAAAAAAGGGCAACAACGTGCTCTGCCACACTCGGCTTTTAGTTAGGTTTTTTTTTCCCAATCGCTGATATAAAATTTCCATATGTTTGTACCAATATTTTTAAAATCGGGACTAAGATTGAACGACTTAGGATGTGTTTGGCAAAATAAAAAAAAATCAGAGATTGAAAACTTTTCTAAGGAAGTCACTTTTTAAAAATCAAGACCTGTCAGACGAGAGGGCGAGAGCTTGTTGTCCATGCGCTATTGCTGCTCTGCACCGAGAGCCACAGCAACCAGGGTCTCCTTGTTCGCAAGGCCATCGAGGCCGATCCGACGAGTGGGCGGGAGTTTGTCATCCACGCCTTGCTACTGCTCTGCAACGAAAGCCACTTCAACCGTGGCCTCCTTGTTCGCAAGGGTGCCATCCTGCATGCCCCTTGTCACCGAAAGTCAAGTAGATACGCTGCTGGGAGCAGGAGGGAGGATGACATTGACGTTCGATGTTCCGAGTAGCAGCTGTAAATGAAAGAGGGATATCGAAGAAGAAGAGGAAAGGAAAGAAAATATGCTGGCAAACATGTCCGTAAAGAAAGGGAACGCTCTACTCTAGCAAGGCAACTGAAAGAAAATGAAATGGAGGTCGACCTTAATTTTTTTTCCACCATATGGACACCCCTTCCCGGAGGATACCACTTGGCATTTTTTTTATCCAAACACCAAAAAAGAAAACTTGTCAACGAAAGAAACATAAACATTATTTTGAGTCTCCTATATCATCTCTCAAACGGACTTAGTATGTTGGGTCAAAGTTTTAATGACATATAAAATTATATTTTAATAAAATAAACTTCAAAAGATTAAAGTTAAAATGCTGAAAAAGTTTAAAAAAAATAAATAACTTTATATACAAATTTTGATTACATAATTGACTATGATATAATTAGATTTCGGATGAATGATTAACATCAAAGTTTTAGAGAATTTTGTTAGCTTTTCATAGACTTCAAGATTCTCTAATTTGAATAACTGTACAAAAAGTTATGATCAAAATAGTGCAGGTCCATCAACTTATCGGCCTCCGAGTCAAATAAATAGTAATGGTCAAATTTGAAGGAGCAATTTATGGAGCAAATTTTAAATGAATTTCCACACATTGAAGATTATAAAAGGAGTGCTAAAGCTAGAGGCAAAAGTACACATTTACCTATTGAAGAAAAACTTCAAGTTATCAAAAAAAGATTATTTCTTGAAGTTTTTATTTCATAGCTTTCTTTTCTTTCTCTCTTATATTCTTATGAGCATAGAATTGTAAAAGAGAGAAACACTTTTGTTAAAAAAAAACTGAGAGGGCTCCTGTGTAAAAGAGGTTCAAAGTCTTACCTCTTGAGCGAGAGAAATAAATTAGCTTCCTAGGAGGAGAGGTTGCCTTACCTCTTGAAGCGGAGAAAATGTAGTTGATATAAATGACTTTCTTTCTTGTCCCATTTGAAACAAAGGAAGGGATTAGTGGAATTTTCGACGGTCTCAAGGTCGAGAAGTCGGAGCGGGAACGTAGGCCGAGGTGTGACCAAACCTCGTCAACAATCACTGTACCTTTGCGTTTGATTTTCTCTCTCTCTCTCTCTCCCCCCCCCCCCCCTCTCACATTGAGTTTGATATGATCTGAATTGCTTCATTTTAAAGAGTTTTAAAGAATCAGTTTTGTGCTTCCGCAACGTGTTTTTGTGAAATCGATATTTTCGATTGAACACCAATTTCCCTCTGGTGCCCTTTGGGATCCTACATAGTCAACTGAGTCAACTGATTTAATGAAATTCGATCAAATTTAATCAAATTTTTAATAAAATAATACTATTTTATTACGTCATAAAATATACTATAAATAAAAATGTAAAAGATAAAAAATAATAGAATTTAAATCATATTAATCATCATTTTAAATTAATCAAATAAGAGTAAAATATTTTTTATGTTTTCAATATCACTATTTATAATAATTTTCAATTTTATAATAGTTTTTATTTCGTGAATAATTTTTTTCTTTTGTTTAATTTTTTATTACAATGTTTTCACATTTTATTTTTAAAATTTACTTTCCTACAATCATCGTCCAAAATATATTTTTATTAATTATTTCTCTATTTCATATTATTTTTCTATTATTTTTCTTTTCTCTTTTTTATTTGTTATTTCTTTTCTCTTTTTGCTATTTCTCCTTCATATCACATTTTTTCTTTCCTCTTTTTTTCATTGCATATCTTTCGCATCAAAGCATCTATTTTTGTTATAAGGGACCACTAGGAATTAATCTAAATATGAGTAAATTAAATGAATTGTCTCCAACTTAGGTTTAATATCTCAACCGTGCTCCAATTTTAATTTATAACTAGATTATCCCCAAATTTTATTTTGCATGCATGCTAGTCCTCCTAACCGACAATATCCAATTCCCCGATCACATCGCCGATGTGGCATGAGAAAAATAATAAAATAATATTAAAAAATAATTTAAAAAATTTAAAAATTGGCACTATCGGTCCCTCTAGAAGCTTGCAAACATGTGGTGAGCTTGCACATGGGGACATCGGCCCCGTGCGGCGAGTTGTAGAGGGGGGCTGATGCCCCCTTTCTCTCTCGCATGACCGACGGATGCGCAAGAGAGAGAAGGGGTGTCGGGCCCCTCTTTTGCAAGCTCATTGCACGCCGATGAGTTGCATAAAGGGGCCTATGCCCACTTCTCTCGCATGCGCTCGCATGCGCTCGCATGCGCTCGCTGGCATGCAAGAGAGAAAGTGGTGCATCACGCCCCCTCTACAGCACGCCGGTGGGCGAGTTGCATAGGTCGACGCCCCCCTTTCTCTCTCACACGCTAATGGGTGTGCACGAGAGAAGGGGACATCGGCCTCCCTGTGCGAGCTCGCCGACCTAGGGGGCATCGCCCTCCCTCTGCAACTCGCCATTGTATGCTGGAAAGGGGGGCCGACGCCCCCCGCCCTTCTCTCTCGTGCACGCTCGTTGGCGTCTAGGTGTTTTCGGTCCACGGACGGATCAAAGAAGTCAATGATGCACGAAGCCATGCCCAAGATCATCAACGTGCATCTGTTGAAGATGACGATCGCATCCTACCAAAGGAGATTTTTAGCATTCTTCGTCTGGACTTGATGTACGAAGCTATTGTCTCCAATATCTCATCCACTAACCACTGCAAGGAAATTTCTAGAGGGAGGGTGTTGTTTGTCCGCCCATGGGGACAGCTACTTCTGTCATTGGTGTCGTTGATCTCGATGAAGATGATGATGACTGCTTCTGCAAGATCCTCCAACTTCTCCATAGATGACCAAGATGTGAAATTATCAACACCAGTGGACGTGACAATGGTTCCGGGAGTTGCAGTGGCGATGAGCGCCAACGTCTCTACTAATGATGGAGGAGATGCAGATTCTCCGATGGTGGTGTTGATGCCCTCGAGTATCATCCTCACTTGTGAGTTGGAAGTTGAAGGTTCTCTAGAGTTGGAATCATCCTCGTACAGGGGCACCAACGAGGGTAGGGAGAAACCCCCACCCCCCCGGAGTGCGCACAGGGGCCGGCGCCCCCCTTTTCTTCTTCGCATGAGAGGGGGAGCTCCCCTTGCTCCAATCTTTTTTTGTTTTTATTATATTTCTTATTATTTTATTATTTTGTTGCACCACATCAGTAGTGTAATTGGGGAATTTGCTATTGCCGGCCAGGAGGATGGCGCATACAAGAAAACGAAAGATGGAGGACATTCCAATTACAAATTGAAGTTGAGGGCCCAAGTAGTTACCTCACTCAAAGTTGGGAGACGATCCGTGTAATTTACATGTTTGAATCTGCACAAAAAATATATTTTTTATTTTGAAATGGAAAAAATTGATAAAATTTATTGGGAAAAATCATTCTCGAGTTCAATGGTATAATATTCTTTAATGAAATTATGCACCAAAATTAAAAGTTGGAAACAAGAATTTTATAAATTGAAGGAAAATAATAACTGTATTTGTTCGAAGAGGACAAAACACCTATAATAAAGTTCAACAAATAATGGGTGCCTTAAACTAAAAACTTGTGCATATTTATAACCACCTCCTAATAATCGACTCCTACAAATGTTCATTAGCAAACTTAGTTATGTAGTGGGATAAAGACTTCCTCCTCTAAGTTGAATCATGGCCTCTTTCTGTTGTATAAACTGTTGGACAATTTTTTACTGCAGTTGGAGAAAGTGGAGCCTTAAAATTCTGGATGATTGATTCCATATTGTATGAGTTGTCTCCATGTGGCCCCGAAAAAATACGTTGTCCTTAAGGAAAAAATATAGGAAATTGTGCAACAACTAAATCATAATCTCCCAACATGATTCTTCTAAAGGTCTACCATGACACTAAACAAGTAATTCAAGGACAAAAGTTGGGGTTTTGGCATTTGGTAAAAGGTGAATGGAGTGTGAATAAGAATGAAAAGGAATTAAGACCCTAGGTTCAAAAAATTAGACATAAGCTGTGGTAAAATAGCTTGAAAAGGAGATGGGATTATCAATTGGTCACCTAAACAATTTTGCAACTTGTTAAAACTTTGGAGTGCACTATGGTCTTTCATGTTGGATACACACCTTTCAACTTGTATCACTTTCCTTGCTAATTGAATATCATGAAAATGTCCTTCCAATTAGCTTGGACCATGTTGAGCGAAGCCAACCATTTAATGGTGAGTACTACATCCACACCACGAATTGAGAAGGGATAAAAATTTTGACTGATAGGAAGGTTAGAAACTTGTATGCTAATATTCTTATACATTCCAATCTGGACGCTAAAGGATGAAAACTAGTTTAGAGGTAGCAACAATTCCTCCATGATTGACACAACAACAAAATTGTGCATTGAGCCACTGTCCACAAGTACATACCTTTGTCGAACCGACCCTAACAGCTTCATTGTCGTGTAGATAGTTCTTCCTAAAATAGCATGGGAAGAGATCTCAGGAAAATCTATTTCCAACTTATAAAATCATTTGTGGTGACATCTACATAATCAGCAAGCTCCATTAATGAGGAGGAAGAATTTTTGCAATGATGTCCAGTGGCAAACTTTTCATTGCGTTTGGAGCATAGCCCCCTTGCCAAGCGAGAGCGACGTTCCTCATTCCATGAACACGACGTTGGAGGTGGACGAGCATGGATTACCTTCCTTGTAGAGGAATACTAATGAGGTGGAGCTTGGTTGGAACGAGAGGTGTTGGTATTATACATTCCTTTGTTATTTCAATTTGGAGAAGACTTAATCTCAAGTTCCAAAGTTAAACTCATAGCTTTATACACTGTCCTTAACTTGTGGATTCGGACCTCTACCTTTAGTTCCTACTTTAAACTAAGCAATGCCTTAGCTAATTGTAGACGTGTGCAGCTCTCCCCGCAAATTCTTTGCAGTACTCCTGAATGGTGCTTACTTGTTAGATATTACAAAGATGCTCTTAAGGGTTCAAGACCTCTACTGGATCATAATTCTCTTGCAATGCTTTCGCCGATTCTTTTGAATACAGTAGGATCTGTGATCATTAGACGATCATACTAAAATTTTACCTTAATTCATCTAAATTCATGTGCATATAAGCCCTGAAATCTTCATATTCTGGTAATTATGCTTAATCTACATGCATTTATCTTCTCGGCATAACCTTATTTCACATTTGCACATTTGAATTGGATAATATACTGATTTAGTTCTTATTTATCTAATTTTCATTTTAAGAATTGATGCTTGATGTTCATATTGTTGCAGGATCAAAATCAAACACAAAAGACAAATATTCCTACTGGAAAATGAGGAGGGGACCACTCTTTGCAACTGCCAAAAAGCATGCAGAGAGGAATCGTTTTGAAAAAAGAGAGGACCATAGGACAGACGACAAAATCAGATAGAAGGGAATGTCTCAGGAGGATTAAATGGTGATGATAATGTCATATAAAAGAGGGATGTTGAGGAGCAATGAGGGGTCCCCTTCCTCTTCTGACCATTTGGCTGGAGGTTGGGTTCTTCTTTATGTTTTAGGATATTTTTTATTATGTTCCTCATATGTTTTGTATTGATTTCATCACTTATGAGGAGCTAAATCTTAACTCTCTAAAGATAGGGTAGTAGTCTAATTCTTGTTTATGAATGGATGATTGAATAACACTATTATCACTTATACTAGTTTTTGAATGTTTTTTAATCAGTTTTGATGTGAATCATGTTTTAGAATGGCAAATAAGAAGTTGATGTTTTATTCTTTTTTGCTCAGAATTAAGTCAAGAGCATTAGCATTTATTTTTTTTATTTTAATTCGTGCTTAGAACTGAAATACATCATTTAACTTCTTGTTAATCTCATATTGTAGTGATAGCTAAGAGGTTGATATTATATTTTCTTATTGTTCAGGAATGAACCAAGAGCATTAGCAATTAGTTTTTGGATTTGATTTCATCTATTTCTTGTGATTTCTGATAAATGAGTGCATTGACTTGATTTTCTAGTTCTAATCTTTCCATGCTGAAAATTGATACATCAATTTAGCTTTTGTTAATGTAAATGTCATATTGAAATGACAACCGAGATGTTGATTTGAGATTCCCTTGTTGCTTAGAGATAAACCAAGAGCATTAGCATTAGTTTGTAGATCTGATTGTATCTATGCAGTGAGTAGAAAGTTTTATGATATTCTGATATTAGTTGAATCTTTGTTGAATCAACCTAACTAATGTTCATATGAAAGTATGATACTTAGTTCTAATTTTAATGTGTTGTGGGAGCAGTTTTCACATGTTCATTCTATTATAATTATTAATGTTAAGTCATTCTAATCCATCCATAACATAATACTAGATGAATCTCATTCTTAAGAGAATCTTTCATTATTTGTTAGTTATGATTTTATATCAATCACTTTAAAACACCAAAAGAATAGTTTAGTTTAGGATTAATTTAGATTGGTTAGTGAATCTTAAGTTTCAAATCACTATGAATATGACATTCGAGTCTACTACTCTGATATGTGTACTTGCAGCTCAGTGAAGTGAGAGTACATAATCTACGCCTAGACTTTGTTTAGATTATTATTGTGTATAGTCTACGCCTAGACTTTGTTTAATTTTTATTTGTACATAGTCTACGCATATACCTTAGCCTTTTGCATTTTGTGCTTAGAGTCCAATAAATTAGTCAACTAATTATACTCCCACGAAATTCACATCAATGTGTTAGCTATTAATCCATGCAAATAGATCTAATGCATTTCCCTTTGGATACATAACTGCAATATCAACTTTGAGATCATTTGGAGTTTGGTAATAGCAAAAATACTTTTCAGCCTTTAGAATCCATCCCTGAGAATCGCCTCTTCAAATTTGAGAAAATCCATTTTTGTATAAAGGTCACAAAGACAATTTTTTTGCCCACCTTGGAATATTTACCTCATCATCTTCTTCTAGCATCACAGATTTTCCTTTATAGGGTGAATTGAAGCTAGATTCCTCATGTTGGATCACAATAGCTTGAGCTTTGAGTGCTTCTACTTCTGTTGTCAAGGAATCAATAAAATTCAATTTGTTGGTGATGGCATTCAATTGGCAAGAAATAGGATGAAGGTCTGAGTTGATTGATTGATCGTTGTTGGGATTTGAAGATTCATGATGAAGGTCAGATGACCTAGTGTTGACCATTTTGAGATCTTAATTACTTTGATACTAATTTGATAAGACAACATAATCATAGAAACTGGAAACAAAAATTTTATATCTAGATTGAAGGGAAATAACAACTGGATTGTCCTGTAGAAAGGACAAGATTCTTGTAATAAAGTTTAACAAACAACACATGCCTTAAACTAAAAAATGATGCATATTTAAAAAAGATTCAGCAATAACCAATCCCTAATAATTGACTCATACAAATGTGCATTAGTAGACTTAATTGTGTAGTAAGATAAAACATTTCTCCACTAAGTTGAATCATGACCTCTTTTTGTTGTGAAAACTATTGTGAACAATCTTTGACTATAGTTGAAGAGAGTGGAGCCTAAAAATTATTGTTGACTAATTTCATATTGTATGAGTTATCTCTTGTGTGTCGTGTTCCTTCTTCTAACATGTGTTGGAGCCTGATTCTAGGCCTAACTAATTTGTTTAATTATGGTAGGAAGAATTTGTGATATTGTAACTTCCTTGTAACCATAATATGGGGAGATTGAGTGACTATCATAACTATTTTATTTGTTAAATATGGAGTTATTGAGAATTAGGATAAGATATGTGATTATCCTGGGTTGTTACCCAAGGCACATATCTAGTAGCGGTTATGTACTATATATTGTGGGGATCTGGGTAATGTTTGTAATGGATGAAAAAGTTGAGACATCTTAATAGAGTGAAACTCTAAGATGATCGTAGACGTAGGAGAAAATCTTCGAATCACGTAAAATCTATGTCTTTCTTTGTGTGTGATTTCTTGTTGTTCTTCACTATCTGTTCATCGATTGCTCCTATATATCGGTATCAACAGTAAGTTGATATTGAGGATATTCCACAACAACTGGTACTAGAGCTTCAGCGAGGAATTCGTGCGCATTGGGAGCGATGACGACAGACAACGGGAAGGTGAAGATCGAGAAGTTTGAAAAGATTTCAGCTTCTAGAAGATGCAAATCGAGGACTATCTGTATCAGAAGAAATTGCGTGAGCCTCGCTCTAAGGAAAATTTTGAGGCGATGAGCGACGCAGACTGGGCGCACTTCGATCGGCAGACGCTTGGTGTTATCAGGCTGACGTTGGCGCAGAACGCAACCTTTAACATCATAAATGAGAAGACCACGACGGGTTTGATGAAGGCATTATCAGACATGTATGAGAAGTCGTCTACAACAAATAAGATGTATTTGATGAGAAGGTTATTCAACTTGAAGATGTCTAAGGGAGCTTCAGTCGCATATCACATCAACGAATTCAACATTATCATTACACAATTGAATTCGATGAGTATCACATTTGATGATAAAGTGAGGACTTTGATCTTGTTGTCATTTTTTTCCAGAAAGTTGGGATGCATCTATGACGACGGTCAGCACTTCTTCCGATTCAACAAAGTTAAAGCTCGATAATATTCGAGATCTAATTTTGAGCAAAGACGTTTGCAGAAGAGAATCAGGGGAAGCATCAAGCTCGACGTTGAGTGCAGAGGACAGGGGAAGAAACAATAACAAGGACAGAACCAAAGAAGATCAAATGCAAGGCGACGAAGTCAGTCGAGATCTGGTGAATTCGCATGCTGGAATTGCGGGAAGAAAGGTCACCTGAAGAAGAATTACAGAGTACTTAAGAAGAAACCAATGAGGAGTCAACGAATGCTGCTATAGAAGAAGTCTCACATGCATTGGTTCTGAGTGTAGACCGTTTGGCAGAATTCTAGATTCTATATTCTGGAGCTTCTTATCATTTCACATCACAAAGGGAGTGTATGAAAGATTACACCATCGATAACTTTGGCAAGGTTTATCTGACAGATGATAGAGTCTTGGATGTTGTGGGGAAGGGGAACGTGAAGATTGTCATTGATAATGGGACAACTTGGAAGCTGAACGATGTTCAACATATACCGAGATTGAAGAGAAATCTGATCTCGCTTGGATAGCTTGACTCAGAGGATTACACTACGGTATTTATAGGTAACACTTGGAAGGTCACCAAAGGAGCCATGGTGATCGCACGGGATAGTAAGCTGGGAACTTTGTACAGGTCATCGAACACGAAAATTATTGTAGTAGCTGATTCGAATGATGTCGGAAGTCTGACATTATAGACTTGGACATATGAGTGAAAAGGGAATGAAGGTTCTGCACAATATGGGTCAACTATCAGGTCTGAAGTTAGTCGATGGTGTCAACGCTGTGAGCTGGGAAAGCAAAAGAAAGTCACTTTCAGCAAAATGTCAAGGATGTCGAAGAGTAGCAAGTTGAAGTTTGTGCACACGGATATGTGGGGGCATCTCCAGTTCCATCCCTCAATGGGTCATCATATTGTGTGGCATTCATCGATGATTATTTCAAAAAGGTATGAGTTTATTTTCTAAAAAATAAATATGATGTGTTCTCTACTTTCAAGAAATTGAAGACACAGGTAGAGAATGAAGCAGACATCAAGATCAGGAGTTTGCGATCTGACAATGACTGGGTTCAAGGAGTTCTACGAGGAACATGGCATCAAGATGGAAATGATAGTTCCGAGGACGCCTCAGCAAATTAGAGTTGCTGAACGGATGAATAGGACATTGAATGAGTGTACTAGGAGGATGAGGATCCATGCAGGTCTACCGAAGTCATTTTGGGCGGATGCAGTGAACACAACTGCATACCTGATCAATCGCGGACCATCTGTACCATTGGAGAATAAACTATTAGAGGAGGTTTAGAGTGGTAAGGAGATAAATTATTCTCATCTGAGGATTTTAGGTTGCCTATCATATGTGTATATTGATTCTGCGTGTAAAGACAAACTAGATGCTAAATCTCGGAGATGTTTCTTTATTGGTTGTAGTTCTGATGAGTTTGGATATCGTTTCTGGGATAATGAAAATAGAAAAATTATTTGAAAAAGAAACGTGGTGTTCAATAAAAAACCATATATAAAGACAAATGTGTTGCAGAATCTAGAGTAGAAGACAATGCTCAAGTTGAACTTGAGGATATTTCAGATAAAGATGTGGCCGGATCACAAAAAATTGTTCAGCAAGAACCTGAGGTGATACAGGCTGGACCCACTCCCTATCAAGAGATCAACTCGAGAGATAAGACCACCGATGAGGTACTCTCCTTCTCAAAATTTTATGTTGCTAACTGATGCTGATAAACTAGAGTGTTTCAGAAAATTCTTGATGATTGATGATTCGGTCAAGTGGGAGTTAGCAAGGCCGAATGAAATTGATTAATTGTACAAGGATAAAATTTGGGTGCAGACAAGATTGCCTAAATGTGAAAAGACATTGTAAAAGAAGTGGTTGTACAAAATCAAGAAAGAGCCAGGTGACGGTCACAGAAATCAGAGGTTCGGTGCAACCTCGGATTCCCTCCAAAGTTAGTTGCGGGAGGAGCCGACCAAAGTTCAGGCAGAGACAGATGCAGCAAAATCTCAAGAGAATCAGTCTCCAAATAGGAGATTATTGGAGTTAGTTAGGTGAAGCCTGATTCTGAGACTAACTAATTTATTGTTAATTATGATAGGAAGAATCTGTGATATTGTAACTTCCTTGTAATCATAATCTGGGGAGATTGAGTAGTTATCATAACTACCTTATTTATTAGATATGGAGTTATGGAGAATCAAAAAAAGATATGTGGTTATCTTAGGTTATTACCCAAGACACATATCTGGTAGCGGTTATGCACTATATATTATGGGGATCTGGGTAATGTTTGTAGCAAAGGAAAAAGTTGAGACATTTGAATAGAGTGAAACTCTGAGACGGCCATGAACATAGGAGAAAATCTCCGAGTCACGTAAAATTTGTGTCTTTCTTTGTGTGATTTCTTGTTATTCTTCCACTATTTATTCATCGATTTCTTTCAGATATCGGTATCAATAGTAATTCGATATTGAGGATATTCCGAAATAAATTTCTATCACACAAGCGATAAATTGACCTCATATATCATGTCTTCCAAAGAAAATTAATTGTAATGATATAAATATCCAAAAAATCAACATTGGTCTCCTTTATATTTAGATATACTAAAATTTGAGACAAATGCCAACCAAACTTACAATAGATGATAATGTTTTTGACTTGTGACCTCAATGTCCAAGAGTTTTGCTTTTGTTTTGAATGCACAGTTAACTATGATTTTTTTGTAAACCGAAAGCAAATATAAAGGAAATGAAAAACACAGAGAAATAATTTGCTCTGCACCAATGACTTGAAGAGAAAGGATACTCAAAGGACATGAAAAAACTAAGACATGATGAGTTCACAATTCACTCTAAACAAGGTTATCAAAATCATGATCTTGATCGTAAGACCGTACAATCCTACCTAGGAATTACGGTCTCGTCTCAACTTTGAGATTATTTTTGTATAATTGTTAGGATCGTAATAACAAGATCGTAAGATCCTATCGATCCTACTAATCCAAATTTTTTTCAATTTTTTGAATTTTTTTTAAAATTTTCACAAAGTGCAACATGACTTTTGAAGAAATAAAATTAAGAAAAAGATTATTGATTACAACTAAAATTTTAAAGATATTTTTGCACAAAATAACTCTATTATAAATGTATATTAAAAGTTGTTATATAATACTAATTCATATTCATCATATTATTGTCATTTTTGTCAATATATATTAAATTACTATTATATAAATAATATATATATATTTGTATTTGTAAAACAATAAAAGAATTCAATATTGGCGTTCCCTACCTCACCTTGTTCCTTATCTTTTACACTATTAAATCTCCCTACAACATTTCATAATTGAATGAATGTCTCAAATAATTTATCACACACCTATGTTTTTTCCTTTGTAAAAGGGTTCAATGTTGATGTTCCTTACCTCACATTGTTCTCTATTTTTTACACCATTAAATCTTCATCCAACAATTTATGATTAAATCTCTCAAATAATTTATCACAATTAAATAGAGATTTGACGGTGGAGACGAGAAGAAGCAAAGAGAGGTGGGAAACACTTGCATTGAATAATTTTACATAATCATAGATTATAAATCTATTTAAAAAAAAATATTATTTCACAATTTTATTATTACACTATTTTTTAATATATAGGTAGAATCTGATCGCGATTTTACAATCTTCGATCTTACGGACCCCTTCGAATCCTAATGTAAGATCCCAATCTTTTCTACTTTGACTTCAAGTGATATTCAAATTAAGCACAGGGGAACTCGCACAGGGGAACTCGCATCATGTCTATGCTTATGATAGAAAGACATTACGTGATACAATCGACTAATCTGGAAGTCACTAAAATGAGGAAAAACAAAGCCTAACAAACAACTTAATGACTGACAGAATGAAAAATACAGCAGCCAGATATGTTCGAGTTCGATCCATCCAAGGAACCTATCTGAATTTCTAAAGCAAACTTAAATATCGAATCTAAGCCCCGTTAGTAACTAAATGAGTGTTACAAATGACAGTTTACAACATGTCAATTGTCAGCCACAAAATTTCGTTGCCGTCCTGATGGTCAAAACCATAATGTCCTAGCAGTACACCGGTAAAACTATGCTACGCTGGCTAAACTATATTAGGAAGAATAAAATGGAAAGTGAGCTCAGTTGGTCTTCTTATCACCCTGAGCTCTAGCATCATTCTGGTCCTGGGACGTGGATGAATCCTTGGAAATTAAGTTCTGGTTATTTTGATTTTCGTCTTCACCACCAAAGCCAAACTCATTCACTCGCTTTTTATCCACTGGATATTTCCACCTCTGGTACAGATATATCAAGAAAATAACATCTGAAGAGTCAAAACAAATGGGTTAGGACACAAAAGACATTTCGGTTGCACATAAATGCCGCAGATGCTCATATCTACAGATCATAGGGTTCATAGTAAATGGTAAAATGGTAAATGAGAGCTATAAATAAGAATAAGGTCAAGATTCACAGTATTCCATCTTATATTGCCGAGAGCAAAAGGAAATAGTATGTCAATACATGCATAAACCAGATATTAAGAAAACTCACCATCTCGAAAAACGGAGAGACGATGAAGAATTGGCATTCTGATGACAAATGCAAAGAGATCATCCACAATTGTATTGAGGAACTTGTATGTCATTTGCCTCCAAGGAAGATGAGCCACAGATTTGAGTTTATAATTTATGAAAAGCTGAGGGCACATCATAATAAAACCTGCAAAGCACAAAGGTTGAATAGTGGTTCCCAAAGAAAGAGAACATAGAGATCAAAGGTTGAATAAGACAAAATGAAGATCTTGATAATGTCTCCATAAATCTTGATAAAGTAATACGATAATATTTTTAAAGAGAAAAAAAAATGTCAACAATTTAGAATTTTCTTTCTCAAGGAATGTTCTTTGGCTAATTAGATATGCAAAGGCGAGAATCAGAAAGTGGAATAATTTCCAAATCACATCCATAAAATGAGAAAACCGGTAACCAGATCTATTCAGTTTCTACTATCACCTGAATTCTATCTAACGAAATACAATGTACCACAACAAATTAAAGACAAAGTTGGCAAGATTTTAACTTATGATGATGCACACTGGATAAAATATCACAGTAGTAAAGAATGTTCAAAAGTAATAATCAAGACCATAAAGAAATATTGCCTCATTGACCATGCCACAATGGTAATTTCCTTCAAGCATAACATTGCTCAGTTCCAAGTTTTAACATCATGGAAGAAACAGTTTTAGATATCTTAAACCAGAGACTCATCAAACACCAGAAAGACCTATAACGTATAAGCATCAGTAAAGGCTGTAACAATCTAAAAACATGATATTTCATGAATAGCTGCTGCCACCAGCAAAAATGGCAAAGTGCTATGCTAAACTATCATGGATAGTTGGCACCATTACAGGAAGAAGCTTAGAAGAAAATTAGAGATGAAAAGGAAGGACCAGAGAACATACCAAACATATACACACAGCTAGTTAGAGAAGAAAGTATCCACGAATACCAACTTTTGTGCTGCTCATATTTAAGAGAATAGATAGAAGAGCATGCCACAAGGAAGAAAAGAACATATGATAGATACTTCATTGCAAGATCATCATACTCAGTTTTATTCTTCACATATGACTCGCGATCACGAAATTTTAGCATGGGAATCCTTCCACTACTGTCAATCTGATCCAAAAGTCAAAAACAAAAAAACAAAAAAAGTTAGCACAGGTAAAAGTTTAGAAGGCCTTTTGAGTTATGGCAAGGTGCTCAAGATCATGATTTTAAAGGCCCAAAAGATCAGTGCATCAAATTCAACAACTTAAAATAAATGAGAAACAATAAATTTAAACAAGCAAAAAAGCACATTTGTGACATGGAGTTAATAATGATTTATGATGATGGCTCAAAGCTGGACAATGAACAACCAGTGAGATGTCGAAACTATAAAAAGGTAAGGTAGCGATATGAAGATCTTTGACAAAACTGCTTTCTATATCAAGAACTAATTGCTTATTTGTTCTTCATTCAAAGAATCTGAAAGATTTGAGGTAATACTACTGAACAAATAAGAGTAATAAGTAAGATGTGGTCACCCATAATGAGTGGGGACAAGAGAAGAATAAAAATCCTTGACAATACAGTTTTCTATATCGAAGCAGCAATAAGTTTTCTCATTTGTACTTCGATCAAACAATGAGCATGTTTCCAGATAATTCTAATCAGCGAAAGATATCAGGTCCTCCAATTGCAGGCATGTAGTGACATAATTTCTAAACAACGAGAAAGTAGATGTTTTGACTCACCTCCACATGCATAGCTTTCCCTATTTTCCAAAACTCAACGCAGACACCAACACCAGAACTAGCAAGTATCATCCATGAAGTCTCATTATCAAGGAGAGAGGAAAACAACCAATTGACAAAAAAAGTTCACAACCACTGATTTTGCAGACAGTCCTTCCATGGATTTATTTTTATTCCAAAACTGAATATCTGCAATAATAGATCATATAACATTGCTCTTCAGACTTTATTATTAATATAAAAATAAATATTTTTTTTACTGCAAATACTCATGTACCATTCTTAAAAGCCAAGAAATCGAACACAGAATGTAGGATGGATACAATCATTGTCACCCCAAGAAGATATGGATTTCCTTCCAAGAATACCCTCTGCGAAAAGAAAGAGGAGAACCCTTTCATACACAAACACACAAAAAGAAAGATGCGCTTTCGCACATGAGAAATATCTACAGGCTAGATGTAGAAAGCCACGATAAGATTAAACACAAGAATCAAAATATATAAAACTTCATAAAAAAAAAGCTTTCATATTCATGAAATAGGTATATACAAATGAAACCGTTTCCCATAAAATGCACATTAAATTTTCTTGCCACCCAAATCAGCTCAATCATTCTTCATAATTGAACAGTTTTCGAAGTTAATCTCTTGCCTCAGATACTATTTCTTGACTGTCATACATTAAATAGCATGGTCAGAAGATGGATATTAAAGTGAGAGGTTATATCAGATTAGTATTACTTCAGCATCAACTTTTTCCTGACCTGATGAAGGCCCCAGTCATGCAAATAATCAAAAGACTAAATCAATTGTCTTCGTGCTTCACTAATTACCCCCTTTAATATTTTGATTGATATGATAACAATATAGAGCAGTATGAAATATATTGCATGGGGAGCAGTATGATACATAATGACCACTGAAGCAAAGCATTTTTATCTGAACGCATCATTTCTTTCCCAAAACATATTCATGTGCTCATAAGTAGAATACATCAACAAGTGAGATGGAAAACAAAACCAAAAACAGGTTCACAAAAGAAAAAGAAAAGAAAAGGTTTCGACCCATTTGCAAGCATGCAAAATTTTCTGGAGACTTGCCCAAGAATAATTAATCACAGACTTCATAAAGTTTATATCTACTTTCAGAAAACCCATAACAATAAAACTTTTGCCTTTCGAAAGATAAATTTCTATATCATTCAACCAGAAAATCACTTTATACCTTAGGTTCATCAGCCTCGCCTTCAAGCATGCTTCCATAACTACGATGAATTTGAAATGACTGTTCAATCTGTAGAAACAGTTGCCACTTTGTCAAACTAATAGGGCCCAACTCTAAATTAAGTGGCACTTCCAACACAGTGTCATTTAGTCGAATAAACTTGTCCCTCAAGAGCCAAAATTCATTGAAGTAGATTAAAGGATAATAGTTCCCAGAGTTAGGTTCCACATTCATATCTGCAGACTTGGTGTCAAGGGATACAATTCTCCAATGCATTCCAAGTTTATAAGGTCCATAGAAATAACTGTAAGCATTTGTACAAGAGCATGTAACATACTTTTATGATGTTGTTTCATGAAGTGAGAAAATAAACTTTCCGAGAAAAGCAAGTGTATTAATCACGGATGACGTTGACTCTTTCAAAATTTGTTTATATGCAACAAACTTATCCCAGAAGAAACAAATACTAATAGAAGAAAACCAATCACAGTGGAACAGTCAAAAGATTCGCCCATTATCTCAGATTACTTAAAAAAGCACAAGATTTTGGATACAGCCGGTGATATGAGGGATGTTGTTATGGGGGTATCTGCAATCAAAGACCAAAAAGTGATAATAAGATGATCAAATAAAAGTAAATGCATTAAGCCTACTATGAAGCAGATAGGAAACAAGGCATCCTTTAACAGCCACACACACACACACACACAAAAAAAAACAATATCACACCATTCTTTATAATAGAAACAATGACTATCAAGTGGTTTCCATCCTCTCGAGTCTAACCCAGAAGACAAATCATTGATGGATCTCAGATTGCCATATGGCGGTGGTCTATTGTGGCATGGAATAGACAAAGTGGCTAACCGCCATGACAGCATTGACCCCTATGAATCTTTCCACACTTTGCCTGGATGCTGAGATAGCAGGGAATCCAACAGTGGCTGCACTAGGGGTGCAACCGGAGGAGAGTACCAGGAGTCTAAGGATACCCGATTTTTAGATTTAAATTCTTCAGAGATAGTGCTACTATGGTGATGTCATTCAGACACTAAAATTGACAACTAACAAGTTGGAGGCCATCAATACAGGTGCACAAAACCATGAGTTTTGCAATTTCAGTGGTTTCAAAACGAGAGGATTACTCAGGATGTCAAAAACTACATGATGAACACTGCATATAATTTGTATCCCATCTTGTGATTCCGGAGGAAAGTTCCCTTTGCAAGGAAAGACTTACTTTTTATCTTCTATCTTTCTGTAATAAATATTCAGTTAAATATTAATAAACTTTGATGACTACTGTCTAACTCTCCTGGCAATAACAATAATTATGTAATTTGTACCCAACATTCTGCAATTGCATTGTTGATGACCTCCAAAGGTCTTGTGCATATCATATGTAAAGTTCACTATAGTGGAATAAAGCAGGATGACCACATAATCGGCTATCATCCTTTTATCTCTAAACACAGGATAAGTGATACGATACTCAAGAACAATGCCTTGAGCGACCGAAACAATATATGATAATCAAAGAAACGAGATCAAACGAATTTTTAAGGCAGCGGAATATCAACCTCAAAATTACAATGAACTAAGCAATCGATATTATAAATATATGGATTTAATCACAAGATAGCCAACCTTGTAATTAACAGCGGAAGTTCCCGAAGAACGGATTGCAGGAGTTCCCTCACAGCAAAGCAATTAAGCCATAATTTTCATAGATTCAAAGATATCTAACATAACAATGAGTAGCAGTATTTATAGGCCCTAGAAACAAAATTTGGGCTGAAAGAAAATATCCTAACTTAGTCCACAAGTAACCTAACTAATTTAATAAAATAACAAACTCAATTTCTATTATAATCCTCATCAGCATATTCCATATTTAATTAATTCCGAAAATTTCAAATAAATATGGTTAAACCATGATTTATTTGGCCCAAGTTATGCTGACTCTTCATGCGGCCCAATTTATAACTCGTTGAGAAGTTGGATCTGATCTAACTCGATCTTGTAATGGATCAATTGTAAATTCCAAACATTCTTGATTATCTTCAATTTCCTTATGCCTGAGATCCACACCATTATCTTGATCATCCAACTTTGCTAGAACAATCTTCTATTGCCGGTTGCAATTGTATGTGTTTCCTGGTTCATATCATTCCCCTCCTCTTCAAAAGGATTCGCCCTCGAATCTGCATTCACAATAAGGAGAGTATATCCAGATTCATATCATTTCCCTCATCTTCAAAAGGATTCGTCCTCGAATCTACATGCACAATAAGGAAAATATAACCTATCACATATGTGAATTTGTTAAATAATTTAGAACACGCATAATGAGGATATTGATACTTCCCCTTCATGTGTCTGATGACTGCATGATGCATCTCAATGATAATTGCAAGCACAATTTCTCATTCATACCATCAAGTTAAGAGTCTGCAAGTGCAGAGAAAAAAGACATAAGTATTATAAAAAGTAATGTGACTTTCATACACACCTGGATGAAATATCTTATGCCCATGAGACGATGGTATTTTAAGAAACAAAGTGCGAAACTTTGGAGACCTTCCCTTGCGCATAAGGATCCTATCAAATGAAATGTGGAATGTATGTCATGGAACTAGAGATCTAACAAGGAAATTGTTAAGTAGTTCCAAAATAAGGACATCTTTTCCCTCAAAATAAAATGGATTCTTAAAATCTGCAAGTGAAATATATCTGTAATGCATCAAACAACTTGGCTTATAAAGGGAATCATGCAAGTCCTTGCAACAAATCAAAATATCATCAAAATTACTTTGCAAATGACTGCTATTAATCAAGATATCTCCAAAGAAGTTACTCTCAAATCTTTGATGAAAATTGCGCAAAAGTCTTACTAATGCAGATACATTGAAATTCCCAGGCATGATGCGAAAATTATATGCAATATTGCAACCATCATCAACAAGAATGATCTTAGGAAAGCACAAAGATGGATGTAAAAAAATGAATAAGATTCTAGGCTCATCAGAAAATCTTGAAATCATAATCAACCAATCAAAAGTACCCAGGACTAGAAAATATTCATTCCAAAATTTCACCATATGGTTGAAATAAAGTTTTTCAACACTCAATGAATAAGAAAGTGGAATATAGAATTGAGAGTTAATGTTTGCATGCCATTCAATACTTCTTCCAATTAAAATCTTCAAGTTAGTCACATCAAACAAATATAAAATTTCAAAGCAAGGAAATGGACTTTTCAAATTAGTCGTTATAAAATCAATACAACCTCTTTCAATTCCTTGCATGATAGAATTTGTATCTTCATATAGTCCACTCCTATATATCTGCACGGAGAAATCAAAATCAAAAGACAAAAGATGGTTAATATTAGGAGAAACATTACTGAACTCTCTTTCTTTTGCCTCAACACTCAAGTCTTTTTGCTCATATCTCTCTAGAGGTGGCCTTTCTGAACACTCAAAATCTAATCTTCTCTCATTCTCACAACTCTCATAATACTCAGCATCTAAATGTTTCATCTTAATGCTTTCAGAAGGTGGCTTTTCTAAGCACTCAAAAATTGTGTGACTATCACTTTCATCACTCAAGTTGTGACACTCATATTTTTCATCTTTATCTTTCTCACAACTCTCATAATTATTTTGAGTTGCTGTACAATCAGCTTCATCTTCCTTCAAATGATGTTGTGCAACCAAACTTTTTTCAACTTCTTCAATTTCTTTCCCACTTTCATCTCCTGAGGATGCTGCACTATCTTGTGACAACTCTTCTTTAGATGCAATATCATCATTCGCCATCATGTCCAAAGCACATTTATTTGGACATTGTGAAGTAATATGACCCTTATCCCTTGAGTTGAAAATTTCAACTTTGTTTTCCTCCAATTTTCGAGTTGGCTTAACAACTAACTTAGAATTTGCACTCCATTTTGATTTCCAAACAGAAGTTGAACTGTCAAATTTGCTACGTGGACGGATATCTTTCTTCAATTGCTTCTCAACTTTTATAGCCTTATGCAGAACTTCATCCAACTCCAAATACTCTTGCAATTCCACAACTCTGGAAATCTCTCGGTTCAGCCCACATATGAATCTTGCAATTGTGTCTTCAGGATCCTCCTTTATGTTGGCGCGGATGAATGTCATTTTCATCCCTGCCTTATAGTCTGCAATTTCATACGTAAGTCACGATAATATGATGGAGGAACAAATCTTCTCCTCAATATAATTTTCATTTCATCCCAATATTCAACTGGAGGCTCTCGATTTCTGCGCCTATTAATGATTAATTGATTCCACCAAGTAATAGCATAATCAACAAAGGATACAACAGCAAGTTTAACCTTTTTCTTATCGGAGTAATTATGACAATCAAATATACTTTCCACCCTTTGTTCCCACTCAATATAGACATCAGGATTGATTTTACCGTGAAAGGTAGGGAGAGATAGTTTGATTGAACCTGTGTTTCGATCAGTAACATCTCTATCTTGTTCCCTTTCTCGTTCATTTCTTCTACCTCCAATCTGAACACGTCTATGCCTTCTCCCATGTCTGTCAGAGGCTTCATCATCTTCCTCTTCCATCTCTTCATCATCAACAACATGGTGTCTTTGGCGATCTCTTCTTTGGTTTGGTTGTATAACCTGTTGTAGTTGTGCAATTTGATCCTTCTGCACATCTACTTCATCGTGAAGTTCAGTAATCATGTTTCCAAGACGCTGAAAATGTTGCGTCATGACTTTCATCATCCTTGTCGGATCAATTTCTAGGATTAATCTCTTTGTCCTTTCCTGTTGACATTGTAGGAAAATTTTTGCCACAAAAATTAGTAAAAACAATCTCATTACCTCACGTGGTGACACTCGTATTTTACCTCAACTTTATTTGGCTTTTCCCTCAATTGTACTTACCACTCAGCCTTTTTCCTCTCTTGAACCCTCCAACAAGTTCTAGGAGAACTAATGCAAAGTCAATACAAAGGCAATATGTGATTGAATCAACCTGATTTATCAATATGATTGCAAGATTAAAAGAATACTTGAAGTTGATTTTAGAATAGAAATCAGAAAAAAGATTGTCAAATAAGAATAGATGTGTAATGAATTGATTTGGATTAAAAATCAAAAAAATGTTGTCAAATAAGGATAGGTATCAAAAAATTCAGAATTGAAATGAAATCAAAGATCACCCTTCCTTGAGTCAAATTGTTCTATTCTCAATTTTCTTTGCACTTTTCTCCAGAAATAATCCTTCCTTTTTTTTCTTCTCTCCTCTTTCTTTTTTTTTGAATTTTTTTTTCAAATTTTTTTTCCTGTTCTTCTCTTTCCTCCTTTCTTGCACTTTCCTTTTCAGTCTTTTTTTTTCAGATTTTTTTTTCAAATTTTTTTCCAGATGTTTTCTTTCCTGTCTTTCCTTCTCCTTTCTTGCACTTTTCTTTTCAGTCTTTTTTTTTCAATTTTCGGAATGTTTTTTTCAAAACTGCAGCAAAAACTTGATAACAAATAAGGATGACGACTAGGGTTTTCAACAACAAATAACCAGATTTTTGTGATTTTTTTTTAAAACTGCACTAGATTTTGAAGAATGGATGACGACGGCTAGGGTTTGAAGAACAAAAGAAAGCAAATAAGGGGGACGGCTAGGATTTGAAGATCAAACCAGATTTTTTTTTCAAACTACAGCAGATTTTGAAGAATCCAAGGATGACGGCTAGGGTTGAAGAACAAACAAATCAGATTTTTTTTGCAGAATTTTGGTGTTTTTTTCCTAAAAATTGAAACAGGGGAAACAAGATAATGGAAGATAACTAAAAAACCGAATCGAAAATGCGGCTCTGATACCAACTGATACGATACTCAAGAACAATGTCTTGAGTGACCGAAACAATATATGATAATCAAAGAAACGAGATCAAACGAATTTTCAAGGCAGCGGAATATCAACCTCAAAATTACAATGAACCAAGCAATCGATATTATAAATATATGGATTTAATCACAAGATAGCCAACCTTGTAATTAACAGCGAAAGTTCTCGAAGAACGGGTTGTAGGAGTTCCCTCACAGCAAAGCAATTAAGCCATAATTTTCATAGATTCAAAGATATCTAACATAACAATGAGTAGCAGTATTTATAGGCCCTAGAAACAAAATTTGGGCCGAAAGAAAATACCCTAACTTAGTTAACCTAACTAATTTAATAAAATAACAAACTCAATTTCTATTACAATCCTCATCAGCATATTCCATATTTAATTAATTTCGAAAATTCCAAATAAATATGGTTAAACCATGATTTATTTGGCCCAAGTTATGCTGACTCTTCATGTGGCCCAATTTATAACCCGTTGAGAAGTTGGATCTGATCTAACTCGATCTTGTAATGGATCAATTGTAAATTCCAAATATTATTAATTATCTTCAATTTCCTTATGCCTGAGATCCACACCATTATCTTGATCATCCAACTTTACTAGAACAATCTTCTATTGCCGGTTGCAATTGTATGTGTTTCCTGGTTCATATCAATAAGCAATAGCTTGATGTTGAGAATTAACACATAGTGAATGTATTAAAAAATAAAAAACAAATATGAGAAGTTAATATAACAATCAAATTAAGAGCCTGAATCCAAGAAAGAAAACAACGTGAAGATATAAACAGGAGCATGTACAGGACTATGGAAAAAATGCAGAAAAGGAGTTTGCAAAGCGCATGGGTACTTATCATGTTATATATATTGTGACTTAGGCGAAATAGAATCTATGTGATGAAACAGAACAATCTATTTTTCAAACATGCAGTGAAAGATAAAAGCAGTTGGAAAGGGCTACAAAACTGAAAACTAAAAGAATTTTTTTTCCTTATGAAATCCTATCCATATCAGCTCTCGTGGAAAATATGCCCACACGAACAATTATCAAAGTTTTCACTCAAAATTAGAAATTAGAAAAAGAAAAGGCACTTCATATGCATAGCATACCGTGTAAAATCATCAACAAGGTTGATTGTGATATTTGGTTTCCAGTACGAAACCCATTCTACAGGACCTTCATCCTTAACCTCATCATGAGCATCACTTTTTAACTGTGACCACCAAATAGAAGATAATTTTCATGAACTATGACGAATATGATTTGTCAAAAGAAAACTACAACAATATGAAAAATCAAGGAAAAAAGCTTTGATGTAAGTTACGGAAAATGAGAAGAAAATGTATCAAAGAATTAATCAAGCAACATTTATTGAAGAACATCTGAATAAGCATGAAACCAAGACAGGAAGAATAGAACCTCAATGAGTGGTTCTTCCTCCTCTGGCTGCTTGGAATCTCCCAGCAAACTCCTCTTCTTATCAGCTTTTGACTTGGGTAAGAAGGTTAGAACAGCTATAGAAGCCAAGGTGCTCCAGTTTCAATAAACCACTATGAACTCAATGTATACCAAGAAAAACGGAGAACAAAATACTTAACAATGAGTCCTCCTGAAAGTGGATAATGGCTCGTATTCATTATCACTAGGATCTGGAGGGTAACCAGAGCGTGCAAAGAAAACATGAGCATATAGACTTCCGTTGTGCTTTAAAGCCTAAAAAACATCATCAAAACTGTTAAATACACATTTCAGAATGTAATACGAGTAAAGATACAATAAGAGATATTTGTTATATAAACAAACCATAGTTTTTTTCTTATTGATTCAACCATACCTCTGATGGATAGTACTTCAAAGATAAAGATCTACTACCAGCTGGTTCCCAGACTGCATATGGAACATTTGCCTCATGCCAAACAAGGGCATTCTCATTACCAAAATCATTAAAACTCTCATTTTCAGAAAGGTAAACCCACATATCCTGGACAATTAAGTAGAAAGAAACAGTCCGTAATCAGTTTTCTACTGAATAACATCAGGAGAGAGACAACCATGAAAAGCAATAAATGCAGGAAAGATGAGCTCATCATGTCAAATTACTGTAATTTTCTATGAGCTGAAATGATGGTTTCGAGAACTAGTTTCTAAATAATATGGTAGCCAATTCCATAACTAGCCAACTGAGTTGGCATGCTAAGTTTTGCTATAAAATAGAAATCAAGCTGTGAAATCTTCCGAGAAAAGTGAGCTTCTCCTGAAGCCTCAGTCAACTCAGCTGCCAGATCGAACAGCAGAAACATTACAATCTTCTTGTAATGCTATCTTCTAGCTTCAGCCCCATGTCTTCCCAAACCCTATTACCTATTGTACCCTCACATGCACTTATCAGCTTAACAGCAAAAAACTAAATAGTTTTTATTTCAAAAAGTCAACCATTTACTGTATTCGTTCAATTTCCACCTACACATCCATACCTTCAATACATTGACCTATTCAGACACAGCCAAGATTTTTATATGAACAAGCTTTAGTGTAATTGTCCTGAATATCAAAGAATATTTAACTGACGGCAGGTGCAAGTTCAGTGTATAGTTGGGTAGCGTCATATCTCAGAATAAAACTTGATATTCCCATTTGGGTGTTGTGTTAGCTTCTCTGGTTAAATAGATAAATGAACCCAAGACTTTCTACGGTTAAATATTCCAAACGTTCCTGGTCCTCATGAATTCAAATAGTTGAAGTCATTCGTTCAGAAAATTGGGCTCATTTTCCACAAAACCTAGTGAATGAACCACTTTGTGACAATTCAACATTTAAATCTACTTAACCTAAGACTTGTTTTTCACATTTCATGTAGTGTATGGATGGAAACCAATAAGAGAAGTCAGCATAGATCCAAACATCTGAAACACCAAAGTGACTGATTAAGACTCAATATTGGAGAACTTTTTGAACCGCGAAAAGAAACGGAAATTTTGCAATCAATACGATAAAACTAATAAATCATTATCAGTAGGGACGTAGACAGGGATCCCAATACATTAATAATAAGCCCCATAGCCAACTAAAAAATTATATCTTCCAACAAAAACGAATCGTGTAAAAGTCAAAAATTGAGCAATATAGAAGCAAAATCCGATATTGCACAACCCGCGGACCTCAAATTGTTCCAAACCTTCCACGTCAAAATACAACTTTCAAAAAAGGATCCCTTTCACTGAAAAATGCCAAATATGACCTAAAAGAGATTCGATCTCAAGACCCAAGTGAGGATATATAAAAACGGGGGGCTTTGAGGAGCGCTTACCAGAGGTTCGCCCTTGTGAAAGAGATTCGCCATCATGATCGATGGCTCAGCGGGGCGTTTGGAGCCCCCGAAGAACCTGGTGGCGAAGTACCAGAGCATTGCCATCCTGACGATTCCCATCAACTTCTGACCGACACCAGGCTGCTCCTGCTGCTGCCCCGCCCGCCCCTGGCCGCCGCCGGCAACTACCGTCGCCGCCGGTTCCACCATCGCCGCCGATCGTCGACGATGAGAACCTGAACCAAGCGAAGAAGAAGAGGGGAACAAACTTTCCCCACTCCGACTAGAAAGCGAAATCGAATACTGCAAAAGTGTTTAGACTTCACAGAGGAATTAGAATTTGTATTGTTTAATTTAAAGTTTAATTATCCAGGATGCAGTGGAAAAAATCTCATAAATATCTGGAATTTAAATTGGGGGACCAAATTTTTAATTGGGCTGGTCGACCTTTAAGAAATCTTATTCTATGACAAATTATTTATCTTGCAACATATAATGGTATCTTTTAAACTCTTCTTCTAATTACCCAATATTAACTCTTCTTCTTTTAAATAATATGGTTATGATCGGATAAAAGAATTATCCATAAATAAACATATTTTTTCTAAGTAAAAAAAATACAATAACACTTTTTGTTATATAGAACATATATGTGATCAATTTAACTTATGCTTTCTTTGGCAACTAAATATTGAAAAAGGAGTTGTTGACGGATATGATATGAAATCCGAATTTCCGATTAGTTATATTTTTTTTTTTTGGTCATTAGTTCAGAATGTTCAAGAATATTAACATCTGATTATATCATTTTTTATTCGATTCATACATATACTTCAAATTTTGTGGGATTTTTTTTTCATTGCATTTCGGGTTCATGTCCAACGAATGCCAAATGTTTTCCCTTTCATTTATGATATCATTATGGTTTCAAAACGATTCTAAAAGGTATTAATCTTTCCCCTAAGAAATATTTCACAATGTCAAATATGATAAAAAAAAGAAGGTATTTCACCTTATTTACCGAGAAAACTATTGATCTAAAATTGATCACAGCTAATGATTCCTTGTATTGTGATAATTAATTCGAATAATCGAAGTTTTGTATGATTATTTTTTTTCCCTCGGTGAGAGATGTGATGGCACACAAGTGCACGTCAAGAAGTAGCCACGAAGCAGCAAATGCATGCAAATTGTATGGTCTGTCTCATGTCGTACTTGATGCACGTTAAAAAGTAGTTAAAAACGTGCATGGGATGTAGCCGTACGTTATCAAACGTGACGTCAGTAGCAAGCTCTTCGTTAACAAAAAAGATAACGAAGCAAGTTCGTATACAGTGGGTAAATTAGTCCCCAACTTTGAGTTGATTTTGAACTAATTTCTCAACTTTAATTTATAATCAGAACGTACATCATCTTTTATTTTCTTGCACGATTAGTCCTCTTGATCGGTTATAGTGGATTTCTCGATTGTCTTGCATACGTAACCGACACGTGAACAGTTTCTCTCTCGTCCACGTCATTTAAGTCATCCACGTCATTTAACGTTCCAAATCAAGTAAATTACACGGATCGTCCTCCAATTTTGAGTTGATTTTTAAACAGTCCCCCAACTTTGATATTATTGCACGATTCATCCACTTGACCGATAAGAAATAGTCTCATAATTATCTTGCGACGTGGTATAATAAAATATAATAAAAAATTTTAACTAGCTAACATCTCACAATAAAAAATATTATAAAAATTTTAGGACGCGGACGAATTGACAGAGGAGGGGTGTCGGCCCCCCTCTCCAAGCTCGCCCTTTGGCGACCTGGCATAGGGGGCGCCGACCCCCCTCTTCAGGCTTGCCCACTGACGAGCTTCGCACAAGGGGCACCAACGCCTCCTCACGAGCTCACCATTGACCCTAAACGACTTAAAGTTGAGAGACTATAAAAAATAAAAATGATAGGAGCGCCGATAAACTCGTAAGGGGGCGTTAGCTCCCCTTGTATGAAGCTCGCCGGTGGGCGAGCTTGAAGAGTGGGGCCGGCGCCCCCTATTCCAGCTCGCCAAAGGGCGAGTTGGAGAGGGGGCTGACACCTCTCCTTTGCTAGTTCGCCTGCGCCCTAAAATTTTTATAATATTTTTTATTGTGTGATGTCAGCTAATTAAATTTTTTATTATATTTTATTATGTCACGTCGCAAGATAATTGAGAGACTATTTTCTTACCGGTCAAATGGATGAATCGTGTAATAATATCAAAGTTGGGAGACTGTTTGGAAATCGACTCAAAGTTGGAGGACGATCCGTATAATTTACCTGGTTTGGAGCATTAAATGATGTGGATGACTTAAATGACGTGGATGAGAGAGAAATGGCTCACGTGTCGATCACGTATGCAAGGCAACAGGGAAACCCATTATCACTGGTCAAGAGGACTAATCGTGCAAGAAAATAAAAGATGAGGGACGTTCTGATTACAAATTGAAGTTGGAGGACCAGTTGGAAATCGACTCAAAGTTAGGAGACGATTCGTGTAATTTACCTCGTATATAGTGTATGTTGTTGCATAATATTATTTATATATATATATATGCTTAAATCTTATTATGGCTTATCTTTTTTTATTCTCGTTCTAATATTTGGAAGTTTGCTCACCGCAGATCGAGGATGTGACTCCGGCGAAAGAAGAAGGGTCGGCGGTCGGTGTTAAAGTCGGTGGTCGGCTGTCGAAGGGTCGGCGATCGGCGTAAGGGAGGTCGGTAGGGAGATCGGCGAGGCCGATTTTTTTTTTAACCAAGGTTTTTATTAAATCAGTTTTTACTAAATCAATAATTGATGATTAAATCTCAGTCATTATAATTAAAATAGTTTTGATCTAATGGCTGTGAGTGGAATGTATGCACCTAAGTGTGTATGCACCCTAATATTCTTATATATATATATATATATATTGAAAATTTTATTTATGCGAAATATCCACATACGCAATAAATCAAAATTAAGACCTAATTTTATTTAATTTGGCCGTCTCTCCTAGGTTATCATAATGAGCCCTTGAGGAATTAGAAGTATCGCAATTTTCTTTTTTTATACCCTAATAAAAAAATGGATGTGTTTCTTTTTTTATACTGAGTTCTCAATTGTTTTGTCAAACGGCTTGTGTGGCGGGAGCTTGCCCAAGTTCCCAATCTCATCAGAACTTTTTAACTAAAAGTAAAGTTCTCATGAGGCTCGCGTGATGGGAACTTGGGCAAATTGTGGAAGTAAGAACTTTCAATTTTTTTTAGGGTTATTTCCTCTAACCACCCCTAAACTATCGTAATTTTCCACATCTAACCTCAAACTATAAACTTCATTTTTTGAGTCCCTAAACTTCCACGATTTTTACAATTTGATCCTTCCGTCCAATTCCGTCAACTTTTCTCTTAAGTTTGATTTTTTTCCAAATTTGTGAAAAGTCAAAAATGCCCTTGTTACAAGTGTTACTCTATTTTTCTTAAAATAATATATAATAAAAAAATCTATTTCCTCTAACCACCCATAAACTATCGCGAATTTCCAAATCCAAAAAATAGAGTAACACTTGTAAGAGGGGCATTTCGATTTTTTTCAAATCCAAAAAATTAAAGGTAATCGAAAAGTTGACGGAATTGGACGGAAGAATCAAATTAGAAAAATCGCAATAGTTTAGAGACCAAAAAAATGAAATTCGTAGTTTGAGGTTAGATGTGAAAAATCGTGATAGTTTATGGGTGGTTATAGGGAATAACTCTTTTTTATTTTCTTCTTTTAATTATTTTTAATACATATTATTTATTAATATATTATTATTTAGCTTATAAACTAAATTATTAAATTTTATTAATTAAAAATCATTTAGTCATAATAATTAAAAATATTTTATTATTTAAAATATTTTACTTATTATTATATTGTAATAAAATTACAAAAAATCAAATTTAATCCAAATTATAATATTAATAATTGTTTTTTTCAAAAATGATAATTACATATAATTATTTTTATATGCTAATAATTATTATTTTAATAAATACATGTAATATTTGTATTTATTATATATCTCATAAAATAGTAAATTATATTCTTAATTCTTACTTTTTATCCAAACACCACTTAAATTTATCTATCAAATTAACTATTTAAATTTCTATCCAAACATCCACCAAAACTTTTGCATCTACAATATGTTTGTCGCAGGTAGAACATGGCCAAGTTCTGTCGAACATCATATAGTGATCAGAACTTAAAAGTTCTGGTCACGTGATAAAAATTCTCCTTTGTGGAGAATTTTAAGTTCTTGCTAGAACGAGAACTTGTGCTTTTTTCTTTCAATTCTTTATTATATTTTAATTAGTAAAATATTATTAATTACTAATTAATCTTAATATTATTTATGAAGCTATTGTATATTATCTTAAATAATAATCAATTATAATATTTTGTTTATTAATATATTCTCATTCAACTTATAAAATAAATTCTTTAACGTAATATAAATACTTTTCATAAATTATAATATTAGTAACATATGTAAATAATAAATTATAATATTTATATTTTTCATAAATTATAAATTGTAATACTAATATAAATATTTTTGTAAATTATAAATTATAATATAAATATAATTATTTTTTGTAAATTATAATTTATAATATTAATATAAATATATTCGTAAATTAGTATTTTCACTAGATAAAGATATAATATTTAATTTATTATAATTTTATACCCAAAAAATAACCTATATCTTTAGTTCTTACTTTTTATCCAAACAAATCAACTTTTCAAATTCTCATCATCACATTTTCATCCAAACACTAAAATTAAATTTTTCTATCATATCAATTAGTTCTCAAGAACTAATGGGAACTTTTAGTTCCCATGCCAAACACATCCTTGAATATTTGTGTCTTGTATTAGACACAAATTTTTATAGTAAACAAAAGTATAAAAAATCAAAATTCAAGTTTTTTGTTGGAACAAAATTTTATGGAGTAGTTAATTATATTTGATGATACTAACTTCGATTAGCTAGAGTTATATTTAAAGTATCGAACAAGTTTAAATAAGAATAAATTATTTTATGCGTTGAACTTAAAGTTAATATTTGAATATGTTTTATTAATATTTAGACTAACATGTGAATATAAGAGATGCATTTGGAAATGTCTTTCTGATTATTTAGAACAGTGGGCCTTTCGATCAAGGTGCTATCGCATCCCTTGTTTGGGCTCTCGCTCGAATTGGAACCTTATGTCTTGGTAGACTTTCGACTAAATCTAATAATCTATCTATCGGGACCAATAAAAAAGAAAGTTTCCGCATGGGCTCATCCTTTGATGCAGAACCCATGCAAGAGGGATAAGAAATATGGGATAAGTGGAGATTGATAGCTTTCAAGAACCAATGGAAAGGTTCTGCATTCCTGCCTTTCCAAAGATAGTAATTAGTTTGTATTGGCATAAAAGATTTGATTGAATGAATGCCACTCTTGGTTGTTTTCAAACAAATTCAGTCTCATAGTAGATAATCTTGTTAATTTTCAAACAAATGAAAAATCGCGTCATTCTGATAACTGTTCGAAAAGTTATATGTGAAGTAATAGTTAAAAACATGCATGGGATGTAGTTGTACGTTATCAAACGTGACGTCCATAGCAAGCTCTACATTAACAAAAAAGATAACGTAGCAAGCTCGTATATAATGTATGTTATTGCATAATATTATGTACATATATATATATTTGCTTAAATCTTATTTTGGCCTATCTTTTTTTATTCTCGCTCTAATATTTGGAAGTTCACTCATGATAGAATTTGGATCGTTTAGAATATTTATATAAAAGGATGCTAACTTTATTATATATATTGAGAACTTGGGCAGAACTTGCTTAAATTCTCGGTTGTATAGTCAAACGGCTCACGTGATGGGAACTTGGGCAAGTTCTGAAAGTAAGAACTTTTGATTTTTTTTTTCTTTTCTTCTTTTAATTGTTTTTAATATATATGATTTATTAATATATTATTTAGCTTATAAACTAAATTATTAAATTTTATTAATTAAAAATCATTTATTTCTAATAATTAAAAAAAATATTAGTTGAAATATTTTGCTTAGTATTATAGTGTAATAAAATTATAAAAAAATCAAATTTAATTCAATTTATAATATTAATAATAGCTTATTTTTTTAATAAAATAATAAAATTTAATTTTTTTTAATGGTCGACTCGTCAGTTGGTCGGCTATATCGATCGGTCGATGGATATCCAGCAAAAAAATGTTGCAAAGACGATGGTTGATAGATCAATCAATAGAAGAACGAATTCAATAAATATCACGATTGTGACGGTCGATTGTCCAGATGTGGAACCGATCAATCGATCAACTCAAAGACCAGTTCAAGAAATGTCGAGACCATGATAATCGAGGAACCGGTCGAAGGATCGATCGACCAATCAACTCAAAGACGAATTCAAGAAATGTCGAGACCATTGACGATCAAGGAACCGGTCGATGGACCGATCGACCGATTAGTCGATACAATAGAGAAAAATGCGCAATGATCATATTGACCGAAGGATCGGTCCATAAATGCGATCAACTGGTCACATGTTAAAGTGACAGTAAGGGCTATTTTTTAGGAGAAGATTATGCAAGATTTTTTTAACATAATCAACACTTGAAGAAACCTATAAAAAGAGTACCAAAGCCTGAAGAAAGATTATCCAAGCAAGAGAAAGCACTTCAAAGCTTTACCAAATCCAAAACACTCCTTCAATAAAAAATTTGCAAATCATCCCTTTCTCTTCCATATTCTAAGAGTGATTATTATTTGTAAAAGAAGAGTTAGAGGGAATCCTTGTAGTGAGATCTAGTGAAGTTAAGAGCTTTTTGTAAGAAGAGATGTGTCTTGTCTCTTAAGCGGAGAAGAAGGCGTGTGACGTAAAGAGGGTTGTTCTCTCCCTACAAGAATAGAAGAAACTAATAAATCTTCGACAGTCTCGATGATGAGAAGTCGGAGCGGGGACATAGGCCAAAGAGTTGGACCAAACCTCACCAACACAACGTGCTCCTTTTTTTTTTTTTTTTTTGCTCCTTACCTCTTATTTGCTCTTTATCATTATTTGCTTGCAAATGATTTTATCGTCTTTTCAAAATTGATTTCACGATAAAAATTTTATACACCAATACCCCCCCCCCCCCTTGGTGCTTTCGATCTTACAACCTCTCAACGTGCTTCATGTCATTCGCCCAAAGCAATATTCCTAGACACTTTTTCTTTGAAATGATTTTCTTTAAATGTGAACTTTTTAGCTTTGTACATGTGAATCAACCCTTAAGTACTAAACCAGTTGTTATGTGCTTGCAATCTTGTCGTGTGTGCTAAGGAATTTTGTAAATTTTAAAGCTTATTCGAAAATTTTCTACTAAGTGGGGACATTTCGTGACTTGTGGGCAACCTGAGTCTTAAGTTACCAATTTCACATTAGAATTATTTTCTACGTTATCTTATGTTCTTTCACCACATACTCACACAACTTTTACGAGTCACATATTCAAAAGTTTGAAATATTAATTCCTCCGCTCACTTTAAATATGAATTTCTTAAATAAAAATCTATAAAGGAATGTTGCTCATCTTGTCAAGTTTTAGACTATTTGATCTAATTTAATTTAAATTTGACCTGAAATTTTATCAATATTTTGATTCTTTATGTAATCTCTTAAGACATGTTATTTATTACCCTTAAATAATTTCAATTTCATATTTTGCTTATATGAACCATTCTGTGAGCTATTTTTATCTATCATATATGTTCAACGTGAAACATTTTTTATGATATATCAAAAGAATGAAAATCATTTTCCATATTCCTTATGATATTTTTATTTTGTTTCTTGGTAGAAAAATAGAAGAATGAAAAATATAAGAAAATGGCATATGATTAAGGGTGAGGTAAACATTTGTCTTTCAACTATGCTAAATGTGCAAATTACTTTTCGATGAGACCAAAGGGGGAAATATGATAAGACTATAGAAAAAACTTATATAGGAGAAATATAGCTTTTAATATGTGGATCTCATAAATATAAATCTATATGGAAGTACCTCACAATTAAAATTTATGTGCATATATACCATTGTAAGGAAAGTTTAGAAATATGAGGGAATTAAATTTTGACTTTCATATCTTTTCCTAGCAACATATATATTTTTCATATTTCTCATTTTGTCTTCATAAAAAAGGGAGATATTGTTGGAACAAAGTTTTTATGTCCTACCTCATTATATTATGATGATACAAATATCGATTAACTAGAATTGCAATTAAAGTACCAAAAAAATTTAAATAAGAATGAGTTATTTTATGCACTAAAATTGAAGTTAATATTTGATATGTTTCATTCATATTTAGACTAACTTGTGAAATATAAAAGTTATAAATAATTTTGTTAGTTTTACAACAAATAAAAAATCACCTTAGCAAAGTTATGATCAATCGACCGATCAACAAGGAAAATGCACCAGTCCAACAATATTTGAGAATCGGTGGACTAGTGACTGCTGAATTGGCATCGGACAAAGTGAAAATGACGAGTGGTTGACTGTCAGTTCAATCGATGAAACCACTACCCATGCTAGTCGAAGGATGGATCTGTGAAAAAATTTACCAATCAATCATCCAATAGTCATATTTTTCGAATGATCATAAAGGAGAGATCGACCGAGTGAACGATCGATCTGCGAGTAGAATGCAAAGTAACGATCAGATTTCAGTCCAAAACATTGGAAAACAAGCCCCAATGGCCAATTAAAGTTTAGAAGTTTATAAATAAAAAGTCCTTGTAGAATCATCAAAACTTTTGAAGAAATTTGTAAAATCACTTGTGCAGTCATTTGTATTCGAGCAGCAGAAGTGGGTCTTACCTCACAAAGCAAAACAAGGCATGAAGTGTAAGAGGATTCTTCATTGTCCCATTTTGAAAGGAAAGGTGTTAATGGAGCCCTCGAAGTTGAGAAGTCGGAACGAAACTATAGATTAAGATGTGACCGAACCTCTTCAACAACTATCATACGCCTTGTGTTTGTCTTTCTTTCTTCCTCTTCTTTTCTCTTTTTCCTTTCTACCCTATTAATAATGTGATTTGATTGCTATTGTGTTAGTTTAAAATTTAATGAATCGATTTTAAATTTTTGTGACATATTTCGTAAAATTGATATTTTTGACGTAACATCAATTCACCCCATCCCCTCTCGATGCCTTGTGATCCGACACTTTTGTTGAGAATATAAATAAAAAGAATATTCAACGTCATTTTGAACTATAATTTATAATGTTATATACTATGATTATCGACTTCTTGTATAGGACTGTATGCTTATAGTCCCCATATATATTCTGTTTACTCGAACAAAAATATTTTTTTCATTGTAAATGAAAATTTTAACATTATTTCATTTATGTTCACATATATTTTTTATGAATTGTATGAATAGGTTGGCATTATGTAAAATTTAATTCTAACTATCATATTTTTAAGTTTACAATAATTGTGTTATCATATAAGTATAATTTCATATGTGAATGATGCGTATGAAAGGTACAATTCTTATTATCAGCGTCTTTAATAATTAATTAATTAACATATTTAGAATTTTATGACTATTAAACCTTACGCTATAAAAAAATAATTCATTAACACAAGCATTCAACCTATTAATTTTTTTATTACGTAGAATTTAAGAATAGCGACGTCCAAGGGTTGTAAGAATAAAGTTATGAAATTATAGAAATTAATTAATGGAAAATACGTGTAAAAGAGTATACTGATTGATTTAATTATTATGAGGTTAATCTTATATAAATTTAAAGTTGTAATAAATATTATTAAGAAGATGAAGCTTGCAATCATGACAAAGTCTTAATTGGGCTGACAAAAGCAAATCATTTACTTTTGTCTCGGATTAATTGTTGAGGCCTGATGGAGCCCATGTATCAATTTTTAGATAAACAGTACATGAAGTAAAATATAAGTACAACTCCTCACAATATTAAAATCTAAATTTTATACAAAAAAAAATCTCCCATAAAACATTAACCAAATTGTGAAGTTAAAAAGTAACTCCCATGGGAAGCTAATCTTTTTCGATAAATCTCATATATATATATATATAGAGAGAGAGAGATATATATATATATAGAGAGAGAGAGAGAGAGAGATGATTATATAGTATGCAATCACTTTTGTACATTAATATACATATTCAATAGAATTTGAATCGCTGGATAATGATTATATGTAACGCCCCCAAATTTAATCCTGTCACGTGACGAAATCTCCTCTCGGTCATTACTTTCTTTTATCTTTCTTTTACTCTTTCATTAATCCCACAATTAATGGTAAAAAAAATGACACGTAAGACTTGACAAATAAAATAATACCACAATAAAAGAGAATGCGGAAGTAAGACAAATAAGGATAAGTCAATTGTCTCGGTATGAAGCAAAATGCAAAAGCAAAAGATACATCCATATGTCTCAGTATGAAGTAACAAAAGTAAAGGTACAAGTATTCAATATAGAAAACCTACGGTCGGCCATAAATGATAAGTCACATCCAAATAAAAGGTACAACTTAATATAACTCAAAAACATACGAATCATGCGATACACTATGATAACCATGTGCACGCGCCATTCGAACTACAATCGTCGCACACACATCAACATATCATGCATCATCATTATGTATCTGTGGGAATTACATATGGGGAGCAAGCTCAATCGTTAATATAAAAGCTAAGTATGAGTTCGTATTCCGTCAGAATAAACATGAGGAAAACATGAAAAAATCAATTATAAGAATGAATCATAATAACGGAATCGATAAAAGGGGTCATAGTTCATGCCTTTTCATTTTCTTTCTTTTCAATGTTCATTTCCATATTCATTATTCATATTTTTGTTGTTCATGATCATGATTCTTGTTCATATTCATACTCGTAATTCTTATTCATATTCATATTCATAAGGACAAAATCCTTTCATTCATCATTTGGTCATTTTGTGTTCTTTCATCTTGTTCATAACTTGGAAGAGTCATTCTCTTTCAGGGATTCCATTGCAGGCACATATGTGTGCAACTATTTAGACTATAGTGGGCCAGTGGGGATCAGTGCCATAGTTAGCCCTGTCGGGCAAAATGACCTCGTGCAATGCGGAAACATCTGTAGAGATGAGGATAACTATCACGGACATGCCATAGAAATATCATTTGTGCATAATCATGCATTTAATTAACATATTAAGTTAGTTTGGATGTCCATTTAGCGATATTTGTATATAGTAATTAATATTTCGATTAGAACATAATGATTACTTAATTGTCGATAAATTTTACAAAGTAATTACATAAAGTTATTAGAAATAAATTATAAAATTTCTAAATATTATCATATATATATTTAAATAGGATTAAGTAAGCTTAATTAGAGTTTAAACACTTAGTTATGATAAAAAATGTGATTGGCCATCACTTAAGTTCCAAACAACTGAAGCAGATAGGTGAAAGCGACTCAAAGGGATATTTTTCCAAACTACCATATGATGTCAGAAAATTTTGAAAAACATATATAACACACTTAACATTATCCTTTCACCATAGAAAATTTACCAGAGGCGGCAGTAGAGCGAAACGACCCGGGGAAAATCGAGAACATCGACTGTTCTAAGTGAGTTTTCATCCGAAAATTATTCTTCTGATTGAGAGGATCATTCCTTCGTTGATATACAACCATAAATCATGATATTTGGCATGGTTAATCAATTCGAAGTTAGCTTTCCATGGCTCCTAAAATCACTTAAATAGTAGTTTTATAGAGGAAGTTATGACTTTAGTTTCGCAAGTCACTCAGCCTGTCCCGAGTCTAATATAGGTTCAATTTGTAAATTAGGGCACGATTGGATGGAGTGAATTAGGATTTGAAATTTAGATATGCTCAATTAGACATTCCAAAGGTTCGGTGAGAAGTAGAATCATCTTATTTGGACTTATAAGATGATGACCCGAATTAAGTATTTTTTTATAAGGCTATACAACGAGTTAAATTCTATACTTTTTACTACAAAATACTAATGAAATCTACTTTTCAGGAAAATTATGAACTAGTTAAAGTGACAAGTATAAATAAAAATATAATTCAATATTAAAGTGACACACAGTCTGTCAGGGCACAAATCATAGGTCAAATTGCTTTAGATGTTATGACTTACTCACTTGGAGATAATGATATTTAGGGGTTGGAAATCTTATTATGTCTAGTTTCTAATGAATCCAAAATCATAAGATTTTTCGATGTGGTTAAGAAGTTATGAATTATTTATTAACAGACATTCAGTCTGAAATCCTGAGATAACACCTAGTTAAGCTTTGGAGAATTGAAAAGTCTCAAGTGTGAAATAGCATATGAATATGAATATCTGAAATTAGAATTGGTATTAGAGGATATTATATGCACTTTAAGGTGCATAATCATTCATGCATCATGAGCATGCATTGCATATTACTTTATTAGTGATTGGAAAGTAAAAAGGCATTATTGCTTGTAGAAAAACATCAAGTTGCAAGTGAAATGAAGAAAATCTAATAAACATCTTTGAAGGGATAAAGTATAAGGTGAGTGAATAAATTTACAACATATGATACTTCTTTTATTTATGGTATTATATTAAGTAAATATTATTATTGTTATAACTGAAATATATCTTGAGTTATGAAAAGTATTTATGATATGTTTTAAGGATTTCATATGAGATGGAATGCCCTCTTACATCAAAATGTTTTCAGGGAATAATGTTTGTGAACTCAAAATAAGTTTACTTGATATTGATATATGATGGTGATATATTATTTTGCTATTATAAAACTCCATGTGTACATTGACCATGCTGAATGAAAAAGGTCTTTGGGACCGCATTCGATATACATGAAGCCTTTGAAGCATATATCGGGTGTATTTGCTTTTTGGGGGCGGCTCTGTGTGCACGTATTGACCCATATTATGCTCTGCGTATTCGAGAGTGCTCGGATACGTATTGACCCATGATATGCTTTGTGTATCCGAGAGTGGATATGTATTGACCCATGATATGCTCTGCGTATCTAAGAATCCATGATTGTGAAGCTCTGCTTAACTGTATGACACAATCATAGAGGGATACGTATTGACCCATGATTTGTATGTGCTATGACATATATGTGGAGTTTAATTATAAAAATGATGATATCTTCAGTTACTTTTACTTATGTGAAAGCTCATATGATTTCACAAGTTATTTTATATGTGCTATGCTTTAAATATTTTCTCATATGAAAGAAATATGGTTTATTTAAATGTTATATGCACTCGTATTGTTATCCTATGTTGTACTTTTATTCCACTCACTAAGCAAATGATTGTTGCTCACAGTACAGTACCCATTTTAAATTTTTCAGATACTCGTAAGTTCTTGAGTTGAGTCGACTCAGAGCTTATTTTTATTGCATATAGAGAAGAGGTCAAGCCGCTAGAGCACTTTAATTCTCCTCCACTTTTATTTTTTTGAAGCATGCATGTGTAATAGATAGTCTTAAATGTTGTAGTTAAGTTTGTGAGAAACTTTTTGTAAGATTGTATAATACTTGATCCTGTGGGGTCATATGTGAGATGGTTTGTGAAAAGAAAAACATAATGACAATATGCTAATGTCCTATCTTATAATTTTTTATTAAACTTTGATATACATATATATATATATATGCATCTTTTGTATGTGTGTTGGTAAATACCACAAGATAAGTAAAGGATGATGTTTTGTTGATTTTATTTTCAGAATTGCTAAACATAATTAAGGGATACAATAATTGGGATTAGAACTTAGCCACGGAGTTGTGTGTGATAATTTTTTGTATCAGAGCTTAAGTTATAAGATTCTGTAGACAGTATAACCTATGTTAATGCTAGGTGACATTATTTGCATTAGATTGATAGTGCATGCTTTTGACTTTTTTTTATTTTCATTTTGAAGGGGTAAAAATGCCACCGCGTAAGCGTCGTGGCGATGATCAATTTACAATTATTAGCTCAAGTCATTCTGCTTCACCAGACGGTCGACCTAATAGGAGTCCATCAGTTTCATCTCATGCATTGGTACAAGGTGTGACACAAGATGTGAATGATAACCCTCCCTTACGTGATGATGAGATCCCAGCGGATTCATCAAGACTTCCTCGTATTGTTGATCAAGTCAATCCTATTGAGAATCAAAGTGCTACACAAGTTCTTGCACAAGCTTCAAGGACTATTATGAGCGGAGTAAAACCGACCTCCCAAGTTATGCAAAGAAATATGTTCTATGACAAGATTAGGAAACAAGGTGCAGTTGATTTTAAAGGTACAGTTGACCCATCAGAGGCAGAGGCATGGTTAAAGCGTATGGATGGAATATTTAATCAGATGAAGTGCTCCAATGAAGAAATATTTGATTATATTATTTCCTTGTTGCAAAAAGATGCTTTGGATTGGTGGGAGACGATTTCTGGAAGTCAAAATTTTCCGGCTACTCTTAGATGGGAGGACTTTCTTCGAGAATTTCGAAAGAAATATTTGTTCAAAGTGTACACTGATAGAAGCAGAAGGAATTCCTAAATCTGACACAAGGAGTATTATCAGTTACAGAGTATGAATTAAAATTCACACAACTATCAAAATATGCATCGAGCTTGGTGTTAGATGAAAATGACAAGTGTAGACGATTCGAAAGAAGACTTCACTTGAACATCAGATAAAAGATTGAAGTGTTGACTACTCCAAGTTGGTGACAGCCGCACTAAGAGCTGAAAAACTTATAGAGGAATGGAATCAAGTTAACCAACATTTGAAAAGACCAAACTCTAACTTTGCTCAGACTGGGCCCACAAAATGGCAAGATATGGTGATGGTACATTTCAGTCTCATGCTATCTTCTACAATAATAGAATGCATGGAAATGAATCACAAGATGCACAAAAATATTATATCAATAAAAAAAATATGAGTACACAAGTAAGTGCAGTCAGAAGAACATATTCAGAAAATTAAAATAGAGTTGGACTAAGACAAGAACAATATCGCACGAATGCATATTGCACAACTTGTGGAAGATATAATTCTGGATAATGTTCAATATTCATAGGAGCTTGCTTTAAATGCGATAAAAGGGGACACAAGATACAAGACTATCGATTCATGGAAAAAAGTAAAAGCATTTCTGAAACAGTTGTCTATCCTCCTGTGAAGACTCGAATCAAAGCTACTCCTGGTGCAAGTGTGAAAGTGAGTAATCAAAATGTCCTAAGTACATTGAAATCGACGAATCTACCGGGGAGACCACAAACTCAAGCACGTGTCTTTGCAATGACTGAATCTGATGCTTTGGCTACTCCTAACGTAGTGATGAGTACGTTGACTATCTTTGATAAAAGTGCGTATGTTCTTATTGATCATAGATCTATTCATATCAAATGTAACGTCCCGAGACTCACGTGACTTTCACGTGCTCAGAGTCGTCCCAGAGGCGCTACACAATCTTCTATAAAATATTTTTTGCGAAATAAAATTTATTAAGTGCAGAATATAAACAATAAATGCGGAAGACTTTTTCGATAACAATAGCTAATAATTCATAATAGTAAAAATAATTAAAATATTAATAAGTTCACAATTCTAATAAATGCAAAAATAATAAAATCTAGATCACTCGATCTAGAACATGTGCAATATCTGTCTGTCACTGAGCATAGTCATCTGCAGCAGCATCCTCTATCAAAGCTCTCTCACCTGCACGGATACAAGTACAGAGAAATATCCATGAGTATAAAAATATTCAGTACGTAGAGTCTACTAAATAATCAATATGCTCGATCGAAAATAAGATATGATCAATGATGAGTCAATTGAGCAATCAATGTAATAATCAATTAACAATATATCGATTGATCAATATGAATAACTATATTAGGCTATGGTCGAAAGAACAATCAATAAAGATAACAATTAATAATTTCCTGATCAAAATGACATTATCCAATTAATAATAGAGTATGGAATTAATGATTCAATTTAACAATAGAAAAATAAAGTTATAAATCAATAGGAAGAATTAGGAAAAGGTCAAATGACCGATCAATATCGATTTAACAATTAACAATATCAATGATGCCTGATGACCATGGCACTATTCAATTTAACAATTTCCAATTCAATATCAATGGTCATTGGTCAATAACAATTCGATTCGATTCAATGGGCGGAGGCAATGCTAGTCAACGACAGTATCCAAATGACCATGATCTATTCAATTCAATTCGATTTCAATCCAGTTCAATTTCAATTCGATTCAATTTCAATTCAATTTACAATGTTCGAAGTTATCCAATTCAATGAGGAACGCTCGGTTAATTAAGAGAAACTCCACGTCTCTTTCATGTAGGCCAGTGGGGGATCAATGCCACGGCAAGCCACCCAACAATATAACGCTAACAATGGTTCGTGAATGGCGGGGGATCATAACCAAACACAAAGACAGTCATAACTTATCTAAAGGATGATGGCACCTCAAACCTTTAGGTCCACTATCTGTCACATTCAATTCAATAATAATATGGCCTGGGGGCTTGGAGACAATCAAAGAACATAGAGATCCACCAGCTTTCAGCTTTTATCTTATTTACCTAAGATGTCTATCTTTTAACAATTTAATTTAGGTGTAACAAGATCCAATCAGAAAGACTACCGAATCAGTATCATGATAAGATTGGATAATGATAATAAAATATGATGAGGATATGATTTGATATGATGATATGATAATCTGGTGTGCTAATATTATTACCAAGTATGATAAATAATATAATCAAGGTCGATCAATAATAATCTAATCAATATGTAACAATTTAATAACAAGATCAATAAAGTTAGCAATTAAAATTACTAATAAATAAAAAATTCAATAATAAATATTTCTCAAATAATAAATGAGTACTTTTCGATTCCTCGTCTCTATTTTCATTCCCTGTAGGGAATGTAATAAAACAAATTTTAAAAGAAATTCGAATTCCCAAAAATATTGAAACACAACTCCACGACACCCAAGTTTTCTTCTTCATATTTTATTTTATTTTCTACTTTCTTTCTAACAGCCTTAGCTCTCGTTTTATTCCTTTCATTTATTTGTTTTTATTCTCTCTCCTATTCAATCAGCGGCATGACGTCCTTTTTTTTCCTTTTTTTCTCTCCTTCATCCTTGCACCTTACCCTCTTCCTTACTTCTTTAATTCTCTTTTTTTTATTTTGTTTTACTTCTCTCTCATCATCTCTTTTTCTTGTCTCTCTATTACCATGCGGCTGTGATCTCTCAATTCCCTTTTTTTTCCTCGCTTTAATCTCTTTCCCATAATCCATTTTTTCTCTCTCCAAAATTATTTAGCACCACCACGTATTGTGCCTCTCATCCTATTTGTTATAACTATTTTTTTCCTTTCTCCTTCGGCACGAACAATCTGACAGCGCAAAGATTTTAGAAAAAGTTATTATTTTTCCTTTACATTTTTCTTCCTTTTCACGGATGCAAACGCACATTTTTAATCAATACGTCAAAATCGACCGTTTCATAAAAGCATAATTATACATCATACTAAACCTACGGATTCCCACTACGTACCTCGTTTCGCGCTAACAATTCGACGCTGAATCACACCTTGTCGTCACCTAAACGTCATGCCTCTGTCACCGGACACCGAGAATAAAAAAAAAGAAAACTTCTTTGACGGCCGGCCCTAAGGGTTTATTTATAGGACTCATTTTCAATCCATCCATAACTTCCAATCCCAATCAAATTTAATATTTTAATTAATCACTTTTAACAATTCTGATTTATTTTAATAATTAAATAATTCCAAATTTAATTAGATATCCCATAATATAATTTTATCTTTAATTAAACTCCTCCCCTACTTTCCTTTATTTTTGGAATTATTTATAATAATAATATTAATGGTCATATTTCTCAAAATAAAAACAATAAAATATTATTTTCTCAACTCTCAAAAATTGAGTTCATTACATCAAAAGACTTTTTTCATGCATGCCGATAAAAACTTAGTCTTTTAGAATGTTTCATGATAGTACATACACCCGTGGGAGATTCTATTATTGTCGCACAATCATATAAGAATTGTAAGGTCAAAGTTGCTGAGCAAGACATGATGACAGATCTTATTTCTCTAAATATTCAAGACTTTGATGTCATACTTGGAATGGATTGGTTAGCTCGTCATCATGCCATTATAAATTATTTTAAGAAAGAAGTTTACTTTGAGTCACCCGAAAAAGAGAGAGTCATCTTTTGTGGTAAACGTCAAATTCTTCTCTCTTGTATTATTTTTGCGATGATGGCACAAAAATTAATCAAGAAGGGATGTAAAGCTTTCTTTGCTTCTGTGATTGGAAGATATTCCAATCGTATCTGAATTTGTAGATGTTTTTCCGAAAGATCTTTCTAGACTACTGTCAGAACGAGAAATTGAGTTCACTATTGATCTTGTTCTCGGAACAACTCCTATATCCATTGCTCCTTATCGAATGGCACCAGCAGAATTGAAAGAGTTAAAGATACAATTACAAGAATTATTGGACAAATATTTTATCCGGCCGAGTGTTTCTCCTTAAGGTGCACCGGTACTATTTATTAAAAAGAAGGATGTAACATTGCGACTATGCATTGATTACAAACAATTAAATAGAGTTACTATAAAGAATAAATACCATTTGCTGCGGATCAATGATCTTTTTTATCAACTGCAAGGAGCAAAAGTATTTTTAAAAATAGACTTGAGATCAGGGTATCATTAGTTGAGAATTAAAGATACTGATATTGCCAAAACTACATTCAGAACTCGGTATGGACACTATGAATTTCTGGTGATGCCATTTGGTTTAACAAACGCGCCCATAGCTTTTATGAATCTCATGAACCGTGTTTTCAAACCTTATTTGGATAAGTTTGTGATTGTTTTAATTAATGATATATTGGTCTTTCTCGAAGCGAAGAAGAGCATGAAGAACATTTAAGAATTATTTTGTAGATACTTCGAGAGAAACAATTGTTTGCAAAGTTTAACAAATGTGAATTTTGGCTCAACTCAGTGGTATTTTTGGGACATGTAATTTCAGCAGAGGGTATTTGTGTAGACCCATCAAAGGTTGATATAATATTGAAGTGAGAGTCTCCAAAAAGTGTGACAGAAGTGAGAAGTTTTCTAAGTTTAGCACGATATTATTAACGCTTTATTGAAGGTTAACTAGACTTCTTCGAAAGAATGTAAAGTTCGAATGGACAGAGCAATGTCAAAATAGCTTCGAAAGGTTAAAGAGATGTTTAACATCTGCTCCAGTGTTAACACTCCCAACAGACAATGGAGGCTATGTGGTGTATAGTGATTCTTCTCGACAAGGGTTGGGTTATGTTCTAATGCAACATGGAAAAGTTATTGAATATGCTTCTCGACAACTCAAACTACATGAGTTAAACTACCCAACACATGATTTAGAGTTGGCGGCAGTTATTTTTGCTCTTAAGATATGGAGACATTATCTTTATGGAGAGACATTATCATTTAGCTAAGCTGGGTAGACAGCAACTTAGAAACAATTTTTGGCTGGGCAGGCCTCCTCCGAGCCTCGCTCCTTTTTTGTACTCGAGCTCTTTTGAAGCTCCTAATTAATACAAAGTTAACCTTTTTTAAAAAAAAAATGGAGAGACATGTCACATTTTTACGGAACACAAGAGTTTGAAATATCTTCTTACACAAAAAGAATTAAATTTATGCCAAAAAAGATAAATGGAGTTACTAAAGGATTATGATTGCATAACTGATTATCATTCAGGTAAAGCTAACGTGGTTGCGGATGCACTTATCCGAAAATCATCGAGTCTTCTGGCCCATATAAAAGTGTATACTTAAATTGAAATCCTTAGGAGTTGAGTTGAAGACAAGTGAGGAAGGAGCACTCTTGGCACACTTTAGAATTAGACCCATTCTAGCCGAGAGGATATGCGAAGCACAAGATCAAGATAAAGAATTAGTGAAAATTATCATTCAAGTAATGAATGGAGAGCAAATTCAATTCTCATCAAAGGATGATGGAACTTTAATGTTTGGCAGTAGGTTGTGTGTTCCTAATGTTGGAAATCTTAGGCAAGAAATAATGGAAGAAGCTCATTGTCCACCTTATACTATACATCCAGAAAGTACTAAGATGTAAAGAGATTTAAGGAGAAATTTTTAGTGGCACGGTATGAAGAAAGATATAGTAGAATATATTTCTCGATGTTTAATATATCAGCAAGTAAAAGCATAACACAAAGCTCCAGCTGGAACTCTTCAATCAATTCTGATACCAGAATACAAGTGGAATGAAATCACTATGGATTTTGTAACGGATTTACCAAGAAAGAAATGAAATCATGACAGTATTTGGGTAATTGTTAATCATCTTACTAAGTTTGCACGTTTAATACCAGTTCGAAAAGATGACTCTTTAAATAACTAAGTTATACATTGATGAAATTGTGAGACTACATGATATTCCAACATCTATATAGAGATCCTCGGTTTACCTCTCGATTTTGGCATAGTTCACAAAATGTCTTAGGCACAAAATTAAAGTTTAGTACTTCATTTCATCATCAAATAAATGGTCATTCGGAGAGAATCATTCAAATACTTGAAGAAATTCTTAGAACTTGTATTTTAGAATTTAAGGAATTTTGAGATGACCACTTGCCATTATCAAAGTTTGCCTATAATAATAGCTTTCATTCAAGTATTGGGATGGCTCCTTTTGAAACATTATATGGTAGAAAATGTAGGACACCGATATGTTGGGTTGAAGAAGGTACAAGAGTCCTTTTGGGACTATAAAAAGTACAAGAGACTATCGACGTCCTAAAAATCATCAAACAAAAGTTAAAGGCAACACAAGATCGGCAAAAAAGTTATGCAGATCAACATCGTCGAGAAATGGAGTATGAAGTGGGAAGTAAAGTCTTCTTAAAAGTTTCACCTTGGAAAGGTATTATACAATTTGAAAAGAAAGAAAAGTTAAGTCCGAGATATGTAGAACCGTATGAAATTTTGGAGCGTATTGGACCAATTACATATAGGTTAGCTCTACCACGTTATCACGTATTCATGATGTCTTTCATGTCTCTATGCTTCGACGATATCGATCGAATCCTTCTCATGTGTTGGAGCCCCAATATATTCAAGTACGAGAGAATTTGTCATATGAAGAGAATCCAATGCAAATTATCGGAAGAAAGGAAAAAGAACTATGGAATCGAAAGATTTCACTACTTTTGATGCATTGGAGAAATCATTTAAGAGAAGAGGCAACTTGGGAGCGAGATGATCAAATAAGAGAAAAGTATCCGTTCTTATTCCTTGAAACAGGTAACCAAATTTTGGGAACAAAATTTTTTAAGGAGGGGAGAATTATCACGGATGTGTTCTAGAAACTTCATTTGTGTATAATCATGCATTTAATTAAGATACTAAGTTAGTTTGAATGTCCATTTAGTGATATTTGTATATAGTAATTAATATTCCGATTAGAGCATAACGATTACTGAATTGTCGATAAGCATTACAAAGTAATTACATAAGGTTATTAGGAATAAATTACAAATTTTCTAAATATTATCATATATATATATATTTAAATAGGATTAAGTAAGATTAATTAGGGTTAGAACATTTAGTTATGACAAAAAATGTGATTGACCATCACTTAAGTTCCAAACAGCGAAAGTAGATAGGTGAGAGCTGCTCAAAAGGATATTTTTCCAAACTGCCATATGACGTCAGAAAATTTTGAAACAAATATATAATGCACTTAAAATTATCCTTTCACCGTAGCAACATTACCACAGGTGGCAGTAGAGCGAAACGACCTGGGAAAAATTGAGAACATCGGCTGTTCCAAGTAAGTTTTGATCCGGAAATTGTTCTTCTGATTGAGAGGATCATTCCTTCGTTGTTATACAACCATAAATCATGAAATTTGGTATGGTTAATCCATTCAAAGTTAGCTTTCAATGGCTCCTGAAATCTCTTAAAAAATAGTTTTATAGAGAAAGTTATGACCTTAGATTCACAAGTCACTCATTCTGTCTAGGTTCAATGTGTAAATTAGGGCACGATTGGAGTAGAGTGAATTAGGGTTTGAAATTTAGATATGCTTAATTAGACATTCCAAGAGTTCGGTGAGAAGTAGAATAATCTTATTTGGACTTGTATTTTGGGAGAAATGAATTTTTCATTTCATAGTGATTTTTCTGTTAGATTCCAGGACATGGACAGATGATGACCCGAATTAACTATTTTTTGTTATAAGGCTATATGACGAGTTAAATTCTATACTTTTTATTACAAAATACTAATGAAGTCTACTTTTCATGAACATTATGAAGTAGTTAAATGGACAAGTATAAAGAAAAATATAAATCAATATTTCAGTGACACACAGTCACAAACCATAAGTCAGATTGCTTTAGATGTTATGACTTACTCACTTGGAATTAGATAATGATATTTAAGGGTTGGAAACCTTATTATGTCTAGTTTCTAATGAATCCAGAATCATAATATTTTCCGTTGTGGCTAAGAAGTTATGAATTATTTATTGACAGAGTCTGAAATCCTAAGACAACACCTAATTAAGGTTTGGAGAATTGAAAAGTCCCAAGTGTGAAATAGCATATGAATATGAATACCTGAAATTCGAAATTGGTATTAGAGGATATTATATGTATTTTAAGGTGCATAATCATTCATGCATCATGAGCATGCATTGCATATTACTTTATTAGTGATTGAAAAGTAAAAATGCATTATTGCTTGTAGGAAAACATTAAGTTGCAAGTCAGGTACTATATTAAGTAAAGATTATTATTGTTATAATTGAAATATATCTTGAACTATAAAAAGTATTTATGATATGTTACAAGGATTTCATATGAAATGGAGTACCCTCTTACATCAAAATATTTTCAGGAAATAATGCTTGTGAACTCAAAATAAGTTTACTTGATATTGATATATGATGGTGATATGTTATTTTGCTATTATAAAACTCCATGTGTACATTGACCATGCTGAATGAAAAAGGTCTTTGGGACCACATTCGATATACATGAAGCCTTTGAGGCATATATCGGGTGTCTTTACCTTTTGAGAGCTGCTCTGCGTGCACGTATTGACCCATGTTATGCTCTGCGTATTCGAGAGTACTCAGATACGTATTGACCCACAATATGCTCTATGTATCTAAGAGTGGATATGTATTCAACCATGATTTGCTCTACGTATCTGAGAATTCATGATTGTGAAGCTTTGCTTAACTGTATTATACATAATCATAGAGGGATACGTATTGACCCATGATTTGTATGTGCAATGACACATGTGTGAAGTTTAATTATGAAAATGATGATATCTTCAGTTACTTTTACTTATGTGAAAGCTCATATGTTTTCACATGTTATTTTATATGTTTTATGCTTTAAATGTTTTCTCATATGAAATAAATGTGATTTATTTAAATGTTATATGCGCTCATATTGTTCCTCTATGTTGTATTTTTATTCCACTCCCTAAGCAAATGATTGTTGCTCACAGTATCCATTTTAAATTTTTCAGATACTCGTAAGTTCTTGAGTTGAGTCGACTCAGAGCTTATTTTTGCTGCATATAGAGAGAGATCGAGCCACTAGAGCACTTTAATCTCCCTTCATTTTTGTTTTTTTTTAAGTATGCATGTGTAATAGATAGTCTTAGATGTTGTAATTAAGTTTGTAAGAAACTTTTTGTAAGGTTGTATAAGTTCTGTGGGGTTATATGTGAGATGGTTTGTGAAAAAAAAACGTAATGACAATATGGTAATGTCCTATCTTATAGCTTTTTATTAAACTTTGATGAATATATATGCATCTTTTGTATGTGTTTTGGCAAATATCACAAGATAAATAAGGGAGGAGGTTTTGTTGATTTTATTTTCAAAATTGCTAAACATAACTAAGGGATACAATAATTGGAATTAGAATTTAGTCACGGAGTTGAGTGTGACAATAACTTTACACTAGATGGCAACATCCCTCGATAAAAATGACCTCGCATTAGGCGGAAACATCCGTATGAGAGAAAACTCTCATCTAGATAGACAAATGGAAATCATTTATCATTCATGGACCTCTTTTTCAATTTCATCTTTAAGTTCATATCATTCAATTTCAACAGGTGGACAGAAATTTATCAAATAGGGGGGTTCGATTAAAGTCGTATTCTTCTCGTCCACATATCAGACGCTCAAAAGTCAAGCGGTCGTCCGATTTAAGTTCGTTCAGTGGTCGTCCGAAGAGAAGCGGACCATCGTTTATCAATGTCTTTCGATATTCATTCTTTATTCATTTCATAGAGATTCATGATGGTTCAAAATCATTCTTCATGATTATTCATAGGATCATGGTCATTCTTTGTTCATGTTTCGATGAAGAGTCATAAGCAAATTTGATATAACATTCCATTACTTCAGTTCAGCCATGAAGGATAAATACTGATCTATTAAGCATAATTAATATTTCAAGTAGATTAGGGATCAAACACGAAAATTAAGGGTCTAATTCATAGAAATCATGATTATGTTGGTCAAAACCTAGGCCGAAGGACGAGGTTCATCTCGAAAAAAAATTGAGTAACAACCTAGGCCGAGTCTGGGTCATACCCGGGCCGAATTGGAGCATGATATGGTCGAAACGATCGTCTCACCCGATCGTCTTCCTCGGGACAAACTCGGGTCGGATCCTATTGAATCCAGGTTAAGTTATTGGTGCGCAAAGCTCAAAGCTCTGCGCTAATGGCAGATCGAGGCCAAGACGTAGGCGAGCTCAGTCAGGATTGGTCTGTTCTGGGTCGGGTTATGGGCAACTCGGGTCGGGTTCCTATACACAAAAAATTGTGTTTGATCATTTCGTTTTCTTTGCAATTTTGAGTATCATGCACAACTATTTCGGGTTCGTAAGCACTAAGTAAAACATCATATGATCATCCGAATTACATGAGAATCTATCTAATCAGGAATCATCTAAATAGGTTCGAACTTAACATGTCAAACCATTCCGATAAGTTCATACAAATTCGCAGAAAGGAAGTTATAATTTCTAGAGTTCATATGCTACGGTTTCTATGCAAACTAACCGAGATTTTCATCTACTAAATCCATAAGAGCATGCTTCAATTCATCCAGAAGCTAAATTATGAAGATCTCAAAAACACACTTTTTAGCCTATAGTTCTCGGTTTGTGAGTTCGTCGCTTCGTCGGAGCGAGCCCTCAGCTTCCTTCCCGTCATCTTCCTGCATCATCCACGATGGAAGAGCTCGCCGGTGCTGCCCTGTCGCCCTTCGGTAGCGCCCACCCGCAATATACGATCAGGGTGAGAGGAGAAATGAAAAAAAGTGAGAACATGGGAGAAGAAGGGGGTTTTATTAGATGGATTCATCCTTTGATCTCCCATCAGGTGAACGGTTGTTGCGATGGGGAGGGGAGAGGAAGGACTCGGTTGTTGATCTTCATATTCATTTCTTTTTTTTTTGAAACATTGCGTTACAATACAGTTGAATTCTAGTTTTCATTAAATTCAAGATTAATTTGGTGGATTCATTTTTAAGTCTGATTTTTTTTTTTTTTGCTTTCTTCTTCTGTGTAGTGCTTAAATACTTTTTTCTTAGTTCTGATTAGTTCATGATGAGAACTAGAACATTAATCTATTTACCAACTGCAACAAGTTAGTTGATATTATCATGTTACAGTAAGTTCATTGCACCTGCACCTGGCAGGGGGCCAAGAAAAGGATTCATTGTCTCCCATGTGTTGGAGCAATCCATCTATCTGTCTATGAAAAATGGAAGAGCCTGCTCTCCCTTTCTGTGATTATTTCCATAAAATATAGGCACTTTGAATATGACTGAATTGCCTAATGGGAAAAAAAAGAAAAGAAAAAAGCATATGTGATAATTAAGTTCATATCATTCAATTTCAACAGGTGGACGGAAGTTTATCAAATAGGGGGTTCGATTAAAGTTGTATTCTTCCTGTCCACATATCAGACGTCTGAAAGTCAAGCGATCGTCCGATTTAAGTTCGTTCAGCGGTCGGCGAAGAGAAGCAGACGATCGTTTATCAATGTCTTTCGATATTCATTCTTTATTCATTTCATAGATATTCATGATGGTTCAAAATCATTCTTCATGATTGTTCATAGGATCATGGTCATTCTTTGTTCATGTTTCGTTGAAGAGTCATAAGCAAAATTGATATAACATTCCATTAGTTCAGTTCAGCCATGAAGGATAAATACCGATCTATTGAGCATAATTAACATTTCAAGTAGATTAGGGATCAAACACGAAAATTAGGGGTCTAATTCATAAAATCATGATTATGTTGGTCAAAACACGGGCCGAGTTTCGACGATGTTCATCTCGAAAAAAATTTGAGTAATAACTCAAGCCGAGTCTGGGTCATACTTGGGCCGAGTTGGAGCACGATCGGGTCAAAATGATCGTCTCACCCGATCGTCTTCCTCGGGACAAACTCGGGTCGGATCCTATTGAATCCAGGTCAAGTTACTGGTGCGCAAAGCTCGAAGCTCTGCGCTAATGGCAGATCGAGGCCAAGTCGTAGGCGAGCTCAATCCGGATTGGTCTGTTCTGGGTCGGGTTATGGGCAACTCGGGTCGGGTTCCTATGCGCAAAAAATTATGTTTGATCATTTCATTTTCTTTGTGATTTTCGAGTATCATGCACAGCTATTTCAGGTTCGTAAGCACTAAGTAAAACATCATATGATCATCCGAATTACATGAGAATCTATCTAATCAGGCATCATCTAAACAGGTTCGAACTTAACATGTCAAACCATTCCGATAAGTTCATACAAATTCGCAGAAAGGAAGTTATAATTTCTGGAGTTCATATGCTACGGTTTCTATGCAAACTAACCGATATTTTCGTCTACTAAATCCTTAGGAGCATGCTTTAATTCGTCCAAAAGCTAAATTATGAAGATCTAAAAAATGCACTTTTTAGTCTGCAGTTCTCGGTTTGTGAGTTCGTCGCTTCGTCGGAGCGAGCCCTCAGCTTCCTCCCCGTCGTCTTCTTGCATCATCCACGTCGGAAGAGCTCACTGGTATTGCCCTCTCACCCTCTGGTAGCGGCCACCCGCAGTATACGATCAGGGTGAGAGGACAAATGAAAAAAAAAGTGAGAACATGGGAGAAGAAGAGGGTTTTATTAGATGGATTCATCCTTTGATCTCCCATCAGGTGAACGGTTGTTGCGATGGGGAGGGGAGAGGATGGACTCGGTTGTTGATCTTCAGATTCCTTTTTTTTTTAAGACATTGAGTTACAATACAGTTGAATTCTAGTTTTCATTAAATTCAAGATTAATTTGGTAGATTCATTTTTAAGTCTTAACTACATGGTCTACATTTGTTGGATGCAGAACTTTTGATTTCACACACACACATATATATATATATAAGGGAATGAGGAATTAATGTGATTTTTTTTATTTCTTCTGTGTAGTGCTTAAATATTTTTTTTCCTAGTTGATATTATCATGTAATAGTAAGTTCATTGCACCTGCACTTGGCGGGGGGCCAAGAAAAGGATTCATTGTCTTCCATGTGTTGGAGCAATCCATCTGTCTGTCTATGAAAAATGGAAGAGCCTGCTCTCCCTTTCTGTGATTATTTCCATAAAATATGGGCACTTCGAATTGCCTAATGAGAAAAAAAGAAAAGAAAAAAGCATATGTGATAATTAAGTGCAATGTCTAAAACTATGGTCCAAAACAACCTGCACATTTGCAAACCTCTTTCTCTGAAAAACAAAAAGTAAAGATGGATGTACTCAACCACAGAGGAATTAGACCAGGTTCAGTGAGTTGAAACATTGTGGATGACAAACCACATGGAGTCAATCCAACCAGGCTTTAAATGACCTGATTCAGATTATGCACATGAATATATCCTATGGAGAGGAACTTATCTCATGTGTGGTCTCCGGAAGGAAGTCAAATTTTCAATTGGCTATAATTAATTATTCAATCTTTTAGTAATAATACATATACAGGGGACTTTTTTTGTTAGCAATTGCTTCGATCCTAATAGAATGTGTTGCCAATTAGATATATCCAATGTAACTAACATATCTTTCTGTAATTTGAACGATACATTTTCTTATGGATATCCACCTATGTTTAGAAATTAGAACTATTAGCAATTGATTACTTCAATATTTTGAATGCAAGTGAAAGATATATCATGACTAAGTTAACAACTCTAAAAATTAAATTTAAAACTATTGATTCCTAGCGATTAAAATATTATAGATGAAATTGATCCGCCCGGCTCAGCCCGTGGCCCACGCTAATTTTTTTCTTGCCAGCCCGGTCCGGACACACCATCAGGTCGGGCCCATGCCATGCTACCCAAACTCTAGCAAATTTCGTCTTCCTCCCACTTATTCCTTCTCTCCATAGGGCATCCAAGCGGGGCTCTAAAAAGGTAGCCAATTTATTCATAGCAAATTTTTATAATATGGAGAAATTTAAATTTCAAATTTTAACAAATACGCAAAGAGTCCAAAGAAAAAATTTAGCCCATATGACGATATCAATTTCGATTATTCAAAAACTTTAGTATAAGTGTTCGTCGGGTCGAACCGATCTAATGAATTCAATGATTCAACTCGACCTAACTACAATACCAAGAGTGATCAAATCAAGTAAGAATAGAAAATTCTCAATCCGAATTGATTCAAATTTATTTATTTACTTTTTTTAACATTTTAATGTAACTTTAAGCTTAAATTATTTAAAATTTTAAAAATAATTAATATTTGAGAGAACTCTTTTATGTTTAAAATAAATATTAAATAATTTTTATATTAAATAATATAAAAAAATAGAAGTGACCTAATCCAACTCGACTCGTTGGGTTAGGTTAAAATTCAATGTCAAGAGACTTTTACTCGACCTAACCTAATCAAATTTGATCAGAATCGAATTTATTCATGGGTCGAGACCAATTCAATTCGTAAATGTTATGAGGTAATTTTTATTTACGATCGATCCGTGCGATGTCTAGACATGCCAACCGTATAGATAAGCTCTTTTGTTTGTGCTTGCGAAAGTTTATTTTGTGCTTTGTCAAATATCACGATTTTCATGATATTTCTCTTGAGCGAATATTTTGGTGGAGACATTTAAGAATAAATTGAAGCAACAGAACGCTTGATTAAGAGGTAGATTATCACATCATCAAAGTTTTGAATATTTGATGCTAGATTTACCAAAGTCGCACTTTTTGTGTGCGCGACTATAAGATTGTCATTACATGACTCTAATTTACAAAAGTGAAATGAAACTTAAAAAAAAAGTTTCAAATAAATAAGATAACTCCATCAATATCTTCCTCGACGGTTGCAATCCACGACTTGAACTTTCCATGGAGTTCGATGTGACAAATCAAAATAAAATTTAGAACAAAAATTATAAATTCATATTTTATGATTGAACGTGGAAAAAGATTTGTCAGTCGAGCAGTCACATCTCTCTCTCCTGATATTTTCCTCGAGGAAGTAAAGAAGCATGTCGTCACCGTTTCAACCAACATTGTGTGAGATTTTGCCAACATTTTTCTCATGCTTTTTATCCATCTATGCGCAAGTTATTTTCCATATAAATTTTGTTAAATAAATGAAATGTTGATAATCTCATTTATTTTTTAAAATAAATACTTAAATATAAACGTCATTTTGATTTGAAAAGTAAACGTCAAATATTCATCAACAAAGATTATAAACGTTAAATAATTATGTATTTTTTTTTCTCAAAATCGAAATCACTATATTTTCTCTTAATCTTTTCAAATATTACAAAGTTTATTATGGCTTGGAAAAATGAACTAAAACGAAGAAACTATTTTCACATAAGATGAATGCAACTTGGGAATTTTTTCTGGTCGTATAGTAGTACCTTTAATTAGGGGAATTTTTTTGCTAGTTAGGGGAGAAAATTTAGAACTAAATCAAGTCTAACATAAATAAGACGCCGACATAAATCAGAATCATATTTTTCACATATTCTTATTCAAACATTACCTAACTTTTTTTTTCTTTGTCACATGATGGGGCTAAATGTGCACCCCACGGGCAACAATGTGATTTCAAACATCTCACACAATACTTGTCGCCTCAATTCTTTTTATATATAACACTTCAATCCCCCACTAATTTAATATGTTCACATTTAATTACAATAAATGAGATTTTTCTAAAAAAAACACATGGGCTGCGTTTGAGACGGGAACATTGAGAGAACTTTTATTTTCGAGAATTAATTGATGTGATAGAAAAGTTTGGATTGGTGTTTGGATGAAAAAGTGTAATGATGGGAATTTAAAAAGTTGATGTGATGGATAAGTTTTAGTGTGTGTTTGGATAAAAAGTAAGAACTAAGAATATAATTTATTATTTTATGAGGTATAAAATTATAGTAAATAAGAATATATTATTAATATTATAATTTACGTAAATCGTTATATTATTAATATATTTTTATTTATTCAGATTAAATATTTTAAATATTATTAATATTATAATTTACGTACATTTTAAGATTCAAATATAATATATATTTTTTAAAAAATAATTGAATAGTTTAATTAATAAAATATTTATTAATTATTAGAACTATTTATTTTATAGTTTTTAATTAATAACATTTAATAAATTATTTTATAAGATCCCTAATAATGTATTAATATATTATAAATTATATATACATACATTACAAAATAATTAAAAAATAGATAAAATAAAAAAAAAGGTCAAAGATTGCGGCGTTGAAAAAAAACAAATGTTATTGCCGGAAGGCAAGAACTTTCCGCGGGAACATTTGATGAAATATTTCCGCGAATGGTCACGTGATACGTATTGCGTTTGAAAACATTTCGCGACGGCGGAGGCAAGCACTTGGTTGTGCCTGCAGGTGCATACACTGAAATAATATAGTTAACATAGTGGTCTCACGGTGGCCAAGAGCTTGGATGAGGCCCTGAAGGTCGCGGGTCCGATCCCATACAGTGTTGGCTTTTTTTATCAAAACCTTTTTCCAGTTGTTGTTTATCTAGCATTGGTTTTTTATCAAAACCTTTTTTCCAGTTGTACTTTACTTTTTATATTAATATCTTTTATCTATTTTTTTGTTATTCTTAATATTATTTATATTTATACTAATACTTTTATATTAATATTATTTATTTTGAGAACACAAAAATATTAATTAAAGAATTCTAACATATTTATGTTTTATATTATGTTTAATTATTAAATTTATTAGACTAATTTTAATTTTTAATATAAATATTTTGTAGTTAATCATGTCATTGAAAAAATATCTCAAAAAAATATGAGATTATTTTTCATTATAATTTCTAAAATGATATTATTTTCCATTATAATTACTAATGACATGACTTATCGAATATATATTATTTTTTTACAAAAAAATATTTATTTTATTTTCATAATTTATTTATTTATAAAATAATATGTGAATAAATTTGAATTATAGATTCTCGTTAATCTTATTATATGTTACTTAGTGAACCCACTCTTAAATGTTGCTGGTTCCGCCACTGGTTCTCGCGAAATGTTCTTATCCAAACGCAATCATGTAAAATAATATGTTTATTATTTATAATGTATAAACACATGTATAAATTATTATAATAGTATTTTTATTTATTATAATATATAAATTATTCTCGTAGTCGTCTTGCATTTGGATTAAAGTGAATAGCATATAAAAAATAATATATTTAAAAAGTAAATAAACAATGAGATTGTGATATTCTTGCTACGATGAAGAACAGATGTTCCAATTTAATGATTAAAAAGTTGATGATTAATTTTGTATTTTTTTAATTGGGAAAAAAAGTTACTTTGATGTTCTTTGTAGTCGATACGACATTCCTCATGTGAGATTATTTCGTATGCCTTTTGTACAAAAGTTATGTCGTTTAATTGCAACGAATATTTCTGTGTGATGAAGGGCGATCATTTTAATAAGAACATTAAATTTCATAAGAGGAAAGAATTCATCCAACGTACATTTTTAACAAGTTATGGAAAAAGTACTACATATATAGGTTTAATGAACATATCACATATTTTTCTATGTCAAAACACGTGAAGTGACTTTGTACATATATTTTTATTTTTTATAGTTCTTTATTTATAATTTAGAGAAATATTAATTATAATAAAAAAATAATTTAAATCATCAATAATAATTATATTAATTATTTTTAATTTTTATATATTATTATTCTTCATAATATATAATTATTTTTTATATTTTTTCTAAACTATAAAACTGTTTTTATTATCATCAATTATTCTCTAAGCTCCTGTTTGGTTTGAAGTAAAAGGAGTTAAGGATGGGGAACGGAAGGTAAAATTTTCTTTTACCTAGTTTGGGATAGATTATTTAGGAAGGAAAATGGAGGGGAATGGAGAGAAAATTACCCTCCATTCCCCTCGTCTGATGGCTTTTTTTTAAATCCCAAATTGGGGGGTAATGGAGGGTAAATATTTATTTAATTATTTTAATAAATCAAATGACGTAATTACCCTTATATATTTAATTTATCATCATTAAGTTCTAAGGGTATAATTGACATATGAAATTTTTACTTAAAATTTTTCCCTCCATTTTTTTTATCCAAACAAAGTAAAACTCTTTCCATCCATTATCTTTCTTTTCCTTCCCCCATTTTCCCTTCCCTCACATTCCCTTTCTTTTTCTTTATTGATGATGTATTCAAACAAAGCCTAAGTCGGATACAGAAAGCACGTGTAAAGTTGTTTGACATGGTAAGACACAAAAAATGCACGACACACACATTTTTTCATATATATATATATATATGAAAAAATGTGTGTCATGCATATATATATATATATATATATATATATATATGGACAAAATGCGCCTACGACGCAGGTAGATCGACGCATAGATGTGGAATGCATCTTGGCCTTTCATTCGTTCATCGACGACGATGCAGGAATAAGTTGCGAAATAGGCGCATTTTGTGACTGCATGCATCCTCCTAACTTCCTATCAGTGGCGACCAGTAACGTCTACAACTCCCACCAGCCCTCTGCTTCTTCCAAACTTTGGTTCACGCTGTTCCCCTTCGTAGCCTTCTCATGGTACATGAGCTACGAGTCGGCATTCGAGAGCTTCTTCGACCAGGTCAAGCTGCTTCTCATGGTGTCGCCGCCGCTGCTTCTCCTGCCCGTCCACCGATATTCGGGTGATGAGCGAAGGCGCCTGTCCTTCTTTATCCCCTTGCCTGAGTGGGTCTCCTTCCACAGTGCCGACGGCTCCCCATAGGGCGTCGGCCTCATGCTGGTGCTGCTCCCAATCCTCCTTTTAGGAACACTGGTTCCCTCTTTTGAGCCGGTGAACGAACGACACACGAAGACCACCACGCATTTTTTGCATCCATTAATTGTGACTATTTCGCAATTCATTCCTGCATCGTCGTCGATCAGTGAATAAACGGCCAAGATGCACTCCGCATATATGCGTCAATCTGCCTGCGTCGTAGGCGCATTTTGTCCTATATATATATGTGTGTGTGTTTTATTTGAGATGATTAAGTCAATTGGTATTGTGCTCACCTTAGAATTTGAATTTTCATTTTCTACTTGAGTAAAATATGTTTGCCAATTGATTATTCTAAATATCAGCCAACAAAATATATGAGATGAGATTGGACGAGAACAATGATTAAATTCGCAATAAAAAAAAGGATGATTAAATGAATCCATTATTGCAACCCCCTTAAAGGTTAAGGTGAGATAGGAGCAATAGAAAGCGATTTGAAACATAGGAAATTTGAAGCACGACAACATTGGGAGGCTTTTAATTAAGAAACAAAATCGATCCAACTTTATGCTAATGAGTCCAACTCAAATCAATGTTGCTTTCTTTACCATTATATTTATATATATATAATATTAATTTATCTTTTTATATTATTATTATAATACATTTAAATACAAAATAAAGGAGGTTTGATGGTGTTGCAAGACAAGGAAGCCACTACGCCATTGCCATGCATGGGCTGTTCATTCCTCCCCCCATACCTCATTATTGGCCACTCATTCCCCCCCAACCTCAAACACTCCACAACATTGGACCTCTTGCCTTTAATAAATTGCTCCACCATGGCATCATCCACAGTGTATACCATATTACTAGTATTCATACGAGTCACATAAAAAAAAGTATATATGTTACGCTACCAAGATCTTATTAAATTGACTTAATGACGCCAATAAACATGTTTAATTACGTACAAATGTGTTATTAAATGATGGGTTAATTATCTTAAAATTCATATTTATGTGTTCTTGAGACTAATGCTTAAATGAACTTAGAACACCTTAATATTCAAACTAAATTAATTAGAACCCACTAATTATTATTATTATTATTATTATTATTATTATTATTATTATTATTATTATTATTATTATTATTATTATTATTATTATTATTATTATTATTTTAGCGATATGATTGGGCGATAGTGAGCTTATCAAACAACCTAAAAATCAACATGGTACAACCTATGTAAAGTGGATAATAATTAATACCTTAATATAAAGAGGAAGATCTTGGAACATTTTATTATTTGCCGCACACTTCACCATTATGATTGATTATTATGAAGGTAATCATACATTTTGATGATTAGATGCAAGTGCCACCCCACAAATACAAATTAACCATTGGCGCTATTCTAATCAACATGCCCACTTATGTATGAAGAAAGAACAACCCTATCCACCCCCTCCATATGATTCCATTTCCATCCACAGAGAGAGAGAGAGAGAGAGAGAGAGAGAGAGAGAGAGAGAGAGAGAGAGAGAGAGAGAGAGAGAGAGAGAGAGAGAGAGAGAGAGAGAGAGAGAGAGATGTTTACAGTTGCATTAAACAATGAATTGCATGAGCAAAGCATCATTACCTAAGTAGCTCCCAATAATCACCATGCCAACTTTTCAATGAAGAGTGACTAACATACAAAATGTTGAGGGGGTCACGTGTGCCGTGACCTCCCCTTTTAATTAAGATATATAATTTGTTTAGAATTAGTGACCATGATGAATGAAAGAAGGGGGGGGGGGGGGGAGAGAGAGAGAGAGAGAAAGTAGCATCTTTTGAATCAAATTAATTTAATTACTAAGATGGATGGAGAGAGAACGAGCGGAAGAAAAGAAAATAAAGTAAGAAGATCCTTTGCTTGCCGGAATATATCTGGCCACAGACTTGGTGCCTGCCCGGGGCCAGACAGATGGACTCTGACGCTACCTGACGGTCTTCCGTTATAACACTGACGCCGTGATTACTCTTCCCGTCACCGTTACGGAAAACGGAGGTTAACTCTCTCCGACGGATGGGGGGCCCTGTAACCTGTACCCTCGCCGGGAGGCTTCAAATGACCATTTAGCCCCCAGATCGCGGTTTGGTTGGCGTGATCTCGTCTGAGCCGTCGGATCCGGTGGTCCCGTCTTCTGACAGCTGGCGGATCCACCCGTGGTCCACACGATGCTTCTGTCGGATCCGTGACTCGGCCTCCACGTGCCAGCTTCTCATTGGCTATTCCGATCTGACGGAGAACTCAGCCGTCTCCGTCCGTGGCGTCTCCGTAAATAGATGCGAAGCCGAGGGAGAATTATGTGGTGGCGCTGGATGGGCGAGCGGTCTTGGCTGTATCGCGCTTTTTATTACTGTAGCGCTTTCACTTTGAGGTATTCCTCCGGAGAAGGTTAAGAGGCAATGGGAAGCGGCGAAGCGGCGTGCATGTCGGCCGTGTTGTCGCCCCACCATTGGAGAGCACTTTAAGGTCTCAACGAGGCGGAGGCGCCGGGGAACGCGAGATCCGTTAGGGGGGAAACGAGGTGGGGGAACAGGAGACAGCGTACACGGGGTCCGTGTAGGGTCTCGCAGAGGCAAAACAAAAAAAATACGGGCTTTTATTAATTATTATTAGTTAAAAAGGTTAACAGAAGCAAAAAAAATATATAATTTGTATATTTCTCTCTCCACCCCACCCTCCTCTCTCTCTCTCTCTCTCTCACCCCTCTATTTAGGCCAACGTTCTCGTTGCAACCTTTTCTGTCTCTTTCTTGCTCGTTTGCCGATTTCTTGGGTGTTCTTCTTCTCCGACATCTCGTGATCGAGATCGGAGTGGGTCGAAGAATCGCCGGCGGAATTGGTGGGCGGTTTTGAGGGTTTTTTTTTTCTGAAGTAATGGAGCCTGGTTCAGTTGAGGCTTCTTGTTTTACTCGAGGGTTTAGAATTCGGCCCTGAAAGTTGTGGTCGAGGTATATTTCATTGTTTCTTGCTTCAATTTGGGAGAATAATCGCTCTTTTCGCTTGATTTGTTCGATTTTTAGACTCTGGAGCCATTTTGCAGCGCGTTCTGCTGCCAATCTTGTGGGAGGACAAGGGCTTTGAAACTTTGAGAAACACAAAGTAAAATTTTGAAGTGAAAATACAGAGAAATTGGAGTTTGTGCTGTTCTTCACATGAGATCTGTAGTTTTGGAGGGGATTTTTTCATACAAGGCAATCCTCCTCACGATAATTCAGCTTGTGCTCCAAAGAAAGCGGTGCCTTTACGATTCATCTGCCGTTAAAGATCGTGCAAGGGCTTTTCGTCCGTTTTTAAGGGGATTGGGAGGGAGAGAAAAAAGGTAGTGGGAAGGGGAAAGGAAGCGAAGCGTTACTGTGACAAGGGTGGTGGGGAGCGAAAGACTTGAAGTGTGGTGCGGCATCAAAGTAGGGGTTACAGTTGCCATCTGTCTGATATCATTACTGCCCGGTACTGCTCCTCGTCGGCTTTTTGCTGGTGGAGGGGTGGCTTTGGAGATTTTGGAGCTGCAGCGTTGGAGTTAATGCTGTTTCACAACTATGTTCGAGTTTGTCTGAGAATTCATATATAACAAGAGGCCACCTTATCCCTTCTTTTCACCTTCCTTTTTGGCCCGAAACAAGACTTGGATGCATGGGGTATGGGTAGAGGATAGGGGACGGAGTTGGCGTTGGTAGTGTTTTTCATTGTCTTCTACAAAGTCGAGTTCTTGTGGCTGCGGAGCGGACCAACTTGTTCTCTCATGGCGATGGAGACTCCGAGTAGTTCTTCGAACGCTGGTTAGTTTCCTAACCTTGTCTTTTGCTGTCACTGTGAATGATTCAAAGTTGTAAATCTTCACATGGTTCTTGTTTCCTGTCACTCCCTGCTTGTTGTTTCATAATTCTTCCTTTATTCGTTTGAACTCTGTTTGATGTTCATATTCTCGAAGCATGCGTGGTAGAAAGCATGCTATTTTCAGGTTATAGTGCATGTTTATCTGGGTTTATTACATCTTTCTCTTTTCTTCCTTTTCTTGTTTGTCTATTTATTTTCTTTCCTTTCCTTTTCTCTTAAACCTTGTAAGTTCTTTTACTTTCTTCTCCATATTCTTATAACTAAAAATATGTTTATGTGCCTGTCTTCGCCTGAAGCTGGTAAGGATTTGATGCATGCCCAATTACAGTATTGTGTAATAATTATTTTGCCTTCTCTAACCTGTTAGTTTACTTTAATAAACATGTGTTGCAAATCAATCCTAGAACAACCTGTTTCCGAGTAATGATAGGCTTTTTCTCCTCTCTACCCAGGGCAGTGCAATGATGTGTTGTACAAGGAACTCTGGCATTCTTGTGCAGGATCTATAGTTAGCGTGCCTCGTGAAGAGGACCTAGTATATTACTTTCCACAAGGTCATATGGAACAGGTACTTCGTAGGATTTCATGACTTTGGCTTGTTTTTGTTTTCATCAAGCTAGGGTCATTATCACATATGTTTTACTTCACTCTATTCCTCCCTTCTCTCCTGACAATCTTTATTCTGCGAATTGGTAAAGGGTCATATGTTTTCTGTGTGGGTGCCCATTTGAGCACCATTGCACTGATATAAACTAAATCTAAGTAATTTGGCATAGATTCTCGTTTCATGGTTTTTTTTTGTTTTAGCTTGAAGCATCAACAAACCAAGGTCTCGAACAACAGATGCCTATGTTCAATCTCCCATCGAAGATCCTTTGCAAAGTGTTCAATGTTCAGCTAAGAGTAAGCTTAGCAAAATTTTTTTCATCTTTCATTTGGTGTTCCCTTTCTTAGATGCAGTGTCTGAGAGAGTGATGCTCTTTGCCCCTACTTTATTCTAGGCAGAAGCAGATACAGATGAAGTGTATGCACAGATCACGATGCAACCTGAACCAAATGTAAGTTTTTTATTAGTTGAGGTTCATTTTTTTTGTTATCTAGCTAAGATGTTATATAACTGCACTCTTGTAACAAAGATGCTTTCTGAGATACATCAACAAACCAGTTAACTTAGCTCTTTGTCTTTTATACACGTGAAATTTAGATCTGCTTATTGACTTCCTTTGACCCTAGAGCTGCTTTATTTATTGCATGAGTTATCATTTTTTATTATCTCTTAATTAGCAAGATGAGGTCACCAGCTTAGATGCTCCAGTTCCTGAACCGGAAAAGTGCACGGTTCATTCCTTCTGCAAGACTCTAACTGCTTCAGACACAAGCACCCATGGAGGATTCTCTGTTCTCAGAAGACATGCAGATGAATGCCTCCCTCCCCTGGTTAGATGTTACTATTAAATTGTTAAAATCTCAAAATTTCCAAGTATACTTGTACAATGATTGCTATTAGCTTTGCTAGTCCTGCAGCTAAATATTTCATCTTTGTAGGATATGTCACAAAATCCACCTTGGCAGGAATTGGTTGCTAAAGATCTTCATGGGAATGAATGGCATTTCCGTCACATTTTCCGAGGTTCATTTATTATTGCTGTAATATGAGAAGTTTTCAACTTTCTGTCAAATTATTTTTAGAAGCAACTTTTCTGTCAAATTGACAACTCCAGTTGCTGTCTAATTCTTCTTTATTGATCTTGCATTTAATATATTCCTAATGCATGTTTCCAACAATTATTCTGATTATTTTTTATTTTGTATCATTTTCTTGGCCAATACTATGTTAACATCTCAATGTCTATGCCAATATGTGGATTATGCTGTGCATTTCCACATTTTCTGAGCTTGAAATATCTTTACTATGATAAAAGAAGTTTTCAACTGTTTTATTAAATTGACAACTCCAGTAGTTATCAAATACTGCTTGAGGATCTTATATCAAATAGATTCTTTGTGCATGTATCCGACAATTACATGGATTAATTTTTATTTTATATAATTTTCTAGTCCAATAGTATCTTAACGCCTCATTGTCTTTTGCCAATATGTGGATTGTGCAGTGTATTTCCAGAATATGTGAGCTGTTTCTTGATATTGCTTACTTTCTTAGTATTTCCAGATAAATGAAAACACCATTATGCCTCCTTAACTGTTAAAGCTCATATTTCTCTTTTGCTATTCAGGACAACCTCGCCGTCATCTACTAACAACAGGTTGGAGTGTTTTTGTCAGCTCTAAGAGATTGGTCGCTGGGGATGCATTTATCTTCTTGAGGTTGGAAATAATCCCTTGTGTGCTATTGCTGAAATCTGGCAACTCTATTTACACAAATTAGTTTTTTCGTAGTTGACAAGTCATTGTTTACTTTACCCTTACCTTATACAAGTTCTGTACCTTTCTGATACATGACAGGGGTGAGAACGGGGAGTTGCGGGTGGGTGTTCGAAGGCTAATGAGACAACTAAGTAACATGCCATCATCTGTGATCTCAAGTCATAGCATGCATCTTGGAGTTCTAGCAACTGCATCACATGCTTTTTCTACAGGGACTCTTTTTTCTGTTTTCTACAAGCCCAGGTTAGATTCTTAGAACTGGGTATACATTAACATTTAACACTTCCCTATGATCTATTCTTGAGTTTTTGGCTTAGAAAATTGACCAGGAACTGATATTTTTTTTCAGGACAAGTAGATCGGAGTTTATAGTAAGCGTTAACAAATATCTTGAAGCCAAGAATCATAAATTTTCTGTTGGGATGAGGTTTAAGATGAGATTTGAAGGTGATGATGCTCTGGAACGAAGGTACTGTTTGGTGACTTGAAATAATTTTAGAAATCTGGTTATTGCTTTCAAAGGATGATAAAATATATTCTAATTTTTCAGATTTAGTGGTACTATCATCGGTGTGGAAGACAAAAACCCATCACAATGGCCAGGTTCAGAGTGGAGATCATTAAAGGTAAAAATTTCCTATTTCATGGACACCAATGGAATTCTTTTTAACAGCTGAATATAGTCAACTGTTTTCTCGCCTGATAAAAATTCAGTTGTTTCTCTTACCTCAAATTGTATGTCATTTTCTTTCTTTGTACACATTTTTTTCCCTGCAAGTAGTTAAACTCACTAATCTATCTTATTCCAGGTTCAATGGGATGAGGCATCATCAATTCCTCGTCCTGATCGAGTTTCACCATGGGAACTGGAACCACTTGTAGCAGTTACTTCAACTTCTCAACCGGTACCAAGGAACAAGCGTGCAAGACCACCAGCTTCACCTGCTTTAACTCCTGATCTTCCTCCAGTGTTTGGTATGGATTCTTCTTTCCACAAAAATGTTAGATCACCAAGACTGGTTTCTATCTTTTCATAGGAGCACTAATGCTCTATAAATAATGTGCTGTGTTTTAATTTCCTACATTTTCCCTAAAAAATGCCCCTCAGAAAACAAAAAAATTCCCTTTTAGAATCTTCAGATATGGTCTTTGGGATTTAACCAGCTGCAAAATTCATTTGTTATGAGCGATCTATCAACATAACAGTTGACCTCTATTTTTTTTGGTACTTTGGTATATTCCTTTCTTATTCTTTTTGGACACTTTTTGGCTAGTTCTGGCGACATGATTTTTACTTTTTGCAGGCTTGTGGAAATCCCCAGTAGAGACCTCACAGACGGTGTCTTTTTCAGGGTCACAACGAGACCAAGAACTATATCAATCTCCTAGCAAGATAGCTCCATTCTCACCAGCATCAAAACCTGTCACAGTTTTCAATAGTAACACTAGTCCATCAGCTGCTACCCATAGTACGACATACTGGTCCATTAGGAGTGAAAATGAAACCGACTCATTTGCCGCAAGCATTAATAAGGAACCATGTGAAAGGAAGCAGGAAAATAACACAGGCTGCAGGCTATTTGGGATCCAGTTAATTGACAGCTCAGCAGTAGAAGAAACATCTCCATTTACTACTACCATATCTGTTGTTGGAGAAGACCAACTGTTGACATCTTTAGATGTTGAATCTGATCAGCAATCTCAACCATCAAATGCTCCTGTAGTTGGCAGTGGGCCTGAGAAGTCATGCATAAGATCATCTCAAGATAATCATAGCCGTCAACTGCGCAGCTGCACCAAGGTTCTTCTAATTATTCTTAACGGGGGATTGTGTCATGCAATTATGGTCATGTGATTCTATTGATGAGTCTTCCTCTTTTGCAGGTCCACATGCAAGGCATGGCTGTTGGTAGGGCAGTAGATTTGACAAGATTGAATGGGTACAATGAGCTTTTAGGGAAACTGGAAGAGATGTTCAGTATCCAAGGAGAACTCACTGGTGCAGTTAAGAAATGGGCTGTCATCCACACAGATGATGAGGATGATATGATGCTGGTGGGCGATGACCCGTGGCAGTAATATTCTTATCCCTTGCAACTGAAATTTAAAAGGAATGATTATGGCATTTATGTTGATTCTCCCAAAAAAAATATTTATCCAGAAATGGTTTTCTAAAATGCAGCAATCTCCATGGTCATTTCGTTCATGGTAATTTGGGACATTAATTTGAAACTTTATTTTTGTTTGCAGTGAGTTTTGCAGTATGGTAAAGAAGATACATATTTATACGTGTGAGGAGGCCAAGAGACTGTCGCCCATGGTGAAGCTTCCTGCCATGAACGAGGTCATTAAATCTTGATCCAAGAAACCCATGCAAGATTCTAACAGCCCTGATGACCTCACGACTACTACTGATAAGGACTGCTGGCCACATGTCCCTTGCTCAGAATAGATGGGAAATCTTTACATGCACAATGGAAACAGATGCCATGTCGTGATTTCTTGGATCACTAGCACGATGGAGAAAGATGATGGATCCAAAAGTGTGCGTGCATGATATGTTTTTACTGCTCTGATCACACGTCCGGCAGCTTTAAAGGGTTGGGATATGGTAGCGTGGGACATTAGATTACGGCTCCCATGGTCTTTAACAGTCAAAGAATTATTAGGTGATGGACGGGCTTCTTTAGCCTGATGTTGGTTGAGGAAGTATAATGCATTGAAGTAGGGGGGTTGAGTGATCAAGTTAGAGTTACACCTCTCTTGAATTATTTTTTTTCCTGACCAGTATATAACATGCATATCTATAGCAGACAGACAATGTTTTGGACTGCTTTAACCAGGCGGTCACTTGTGTTCCTTTGTGTCCTTGTCATGTACATAAACATCTGATGATGAATGCTTTGACTGTTTTGTGCTTTGGTTTCCTCTTCTTTGATCGTTAGATAAAAAATTGGAACTCGTTGATGCAATAAGTCCTCTTATATCTGAAAGGTTTAAACCCTCTGACAGTGACTACGACTTTAAAATTTGATTTCGAGATGTTATTTCAGGATGATGGACATTTCTTTTATTCATAATCAAGCACTAACTCATGGTATAATATGTTGTTTCTTAGTAAACCATTTGGAAGTCTTAATGTCAAATGTTTGTAACATTTTATAAGTACTTCACTTGATGATTCATATAATTAAGCAATGTTTGTAACATTTTATTTGATAAAGTAGTTCACTTAAGTAATGTATTTGATAATTCATATTAGTTATTTATAAGAAAATAAAAATTTTGAGTTAATATATAGTTTTTATCAATATACTCTTAATCAATATAATTATGCTTATATATATAATTTATTTTGAATTTCGTAAGCTTAAATTACAAATAATTTTTCTCCCATAAAATTAAATAATATAAAAAATAATATATTTTTAAAATATGATAATAATATAAAAATAATTAATTAAGATTTATTTGATTAATTTTATAATCTAATTTTTATAGTTTATTTAAATAAAACTTAAAAGGACACATGTGAAATTAAAAATATTACGACTCAAGCGGTAATTTGAATTATCACTTCTTCTATAGGGGCAATGTAAATTATCTAAACAATTTAAATTATTCATTATTTATTACAAGTGAATAAGATAATATCATGGGTCAAAGTAATTTAATACAATATTATTTGATAATCCACAAATGAGAAACGTCTCTTTAGTTTCAATTGATTTTGTTAAATGATTTAATGTTTGATGAAATTAATGCTTGAATTTAAGGTGGGAATCAATGTCCCCTTCATTTTATCGGTGAAAATTAGACTATCATTCATCGTCGTCACTTTTTTCAACTTTTTTTTACTTAATGTTTCTCTTATTTTTTTATGTTTTTTTTTCTTTTTAAAATTTTCTTAACTCAACTAAAATCTTTTATATATTATATATAATATACTTATTATAAAAGAATTATTATTACTTGTTATTTTTAGGGGTGTTTACTGGAGCGGATCAACTCGGTGAACCTTGATGTCTCGACCAAACCACGACCTAAAGGGTGGTCGGGTAAGTTACGAGTTGGAAAATCCCAACCCGAATGGACCCGACCATTTATTTATTTATTTTTTAAAATATTTTTAATTAATTTTAATCCTATATTTAATTTAAAATGTTAAAAATATTAAAATAAAATATTTAAGTGTGAAAATAATATTTAAATATTTGAAAACATAATTTATACTTTTAAAAATATTAGATAATATTTTTTATATTAAATAATATAAAATAGTAAGAAATAAATTTTTAAAAAAGAAAAATTGGTGACCCAAAATCAAATTTAAATAATATATTTTTAACAAAAAAAGTAATAAAAATTTGATTTTTTACTATTTTATTAATTAATAAAAAATATATATTATAATTATAATATATATTTTTTATATATTCATTAAAATTAATCTATCAGATTATTTTTTTATATCACGTTAAAATTTTAATTTCGAATTAATCTGTTAATTTAATCATTCATGTAAAATTTGAAAAAAATTACTATGAGGCTGGACAAATGGGGGAAGTTGCAAACATATATCCTGACACATGGAAAAAAGTGCTGGACTATGCATGCATATGCATATGTTGACAGGAGCAGAAACGTACGGATGTCCGGAGTCGCCACGGAGGGAAGAGAACTCTGATCCACTCTCCACATGCTATCATCTGTCAGTATCTATTCTTGGGGACGAGAAGGTCCTCCTGATATTGTGCAAGATCTCCCAGTTTGATTTACCCTTAAATTGAATCTGCCTCCCGGCGAGAATCTATAAATAAATTGATCTCCCTCCTCCACCGGGACGCCTTGACTTCAATGTTGTAAAATAGCATCGGATCGGGATCGAATGGTCGAATTGAAATATAATATATAAATAAAATTAATATATATATTTTATATTACTAATAATAATAAACTTTTAATTACGTGATTCATAACGCAATCAAATAAGTTATGATGTATAGCCGACCATATTCAATCGCCTCATGACTTAGGAGGCAAGCTAAAATGTCGAAAGCTTGATGTCCATCATTAGAATGCTGCTATTTCATCAAATCCTCCATCCATCGTCAAGATTCGTTGAAGTCGTCAAAGTCAAAACGATACGAGCAGAGACGATTAAGAGTTCTGATCCAACTATTTTAAGTTTTGACCATTTAAAAATTTTTAAAAAAAAATTATTGGACCAGCCTGATTTCTTAAACTCGACAAGTCGGCTAGTCAAACTCAAATTTTGACCGAGTCAACATGAGTAAAAAGGTATATATATATATATATATATATATATATATATATGTGCGCGATCACATATTAATCTCATAATATTAATATACCTTCAAAGTATCTCCTGTTCTAGAGGGATATTAAATGCATCTTAATTTAAACGATGAAGTTTAATCACTTTTAATCAAATCTATTGATCAGGATGTTATGAAGTTACGTTAATAATTCGAGTTCATATGTGAGTGCCTGCATGCAGATCGTAACCTTGGTGTCCATTAATGATTCCAGCCGTTCATGCCTCATGGTTGGCTGTGTTATGCGCTGTCTCCTTCACTTAGCATAGCTAGCTGCTGTGCCAAACCAGCTAGAAATTAATGGATATAAATGCATGGAGTTGACAAAAAAAAAAAGAAAAAAGAAAAACAAGAAGAATTTGTCGTTCAGACAAATGCTCATGCTCGACTTAAAAAGAGCTTCGTTTTATAATATGGACAAATAAATTCGATGAGATCCACAATCTGTTCGTGTCTCTCTGTCAGTTGGCATGGAGAATAATATTGAGAGTGCTTGTAACACATAAAATTTTCATAAAAATTTTAAACTTTTATTTAATGTTGACATCGGTCTTTCGGATGTCCAAAATTTAAAATGGATACACATTATCACAGTTGATCGACTATCTGAATCGACGCATAATGACATAGGAGATTTGTAACCTCCCTACTCATAATATGAGGAAATAAATGGCTGAATAACTCTACCCATTTAAGTCATTTTGAAACTCCCTTTCCGTTCTTCTCTTTATCATTTCATTTTCTCTTCCATTCTATGATCCTCCTCCTTTTGAGCACGGTCAGAAGGTTTCGGAGAGGCATCTTCAGGTGTGAATTGAGAGGAGAATGTAGACCGACGAGGAGGACATGACTAGAACTTGAACCAATGAAGAACCATCGAAGAAATTGACAAAAAGGTATGTAATTCGAAATCTTAAGCCAATTCATTTGGGACCTTTCAGATTCATTCTTTTTCCTATTCAAAGATCAGCCATTTGTCTCTGTGTTTTCACGTCAAAAATTTTTTTACAGAGAAGAGATGCCAAAGGGACTTATTACTTCCCAAACCAATCCTCCTAGAACATGAGATTTTCTTGAAAGATTTTGCATGGTTTAATGTCGATTTTTGGGGTTAAGATGCATATCATTTTGAATAAAATGATATCTAAGAGTCTGATCCATGGATATAATCGATTTGATTGCAATTGGTGTGAGACAGGATGATTTTATAGCATATTAGGTTGAGATTTAGGATGGTTTTGCATAGAATGGCATCCTGATTTTTATTATAAAAATTCAGATTATGATGATGGTTATGAATAGACTATGCTTTGTTAAGTTTAAGATATTTTGTTATGAATGAAATCAATGATATTAGAAATGATAGTTTTGATGCATGACATATATGAGGATATGTTTGTTTTAGTTAGATTTATGCTTGTTTTGTCAACACTGATTGAAAACTTAGGGATTCCGCAATGATATCCGGCTCTATCGATCTGAAACGAGCGATCGAATTCCTTTCGGGCGTCCAAATCACCTCGATAGTAGTATAGCGACTATCGGATCGGATGCTCAAAACTATTTCGGACAACCGATCTGGACCAGAACGAAAGTATGAAACTCATAACGCCGAGACTTAAAAATGATGATGATAACTAGTCAGTCGATCGAAACCATTTTGGACGACCGAGCTAGACTATTCTCACCAGAGAAGGATATGATGGTCGACGGAGAACTATCTCTGACCAACCAAGGATCATGAGTCTGGTTCCAGTGGAAGACTTGTCAAGTTTCGATCGATTGAAAGTCTTGATCGAAAGTTCAAGAACATCCTGGTGTGATAACGAATGACTGACCACTTTTCGATTGGCCAATTCGCACAAGTCTTCGAACGGCCAAAAGATGAACTCAGAACGGACGATCGAACCACTTTCGATCGACCGATGAATACAGACTAAACGAACTTTCGATTCTCTTTCGAACGATCGCTAAATAAATGTCAAACAAACGATCGCTTGACCTTTCAGGCATCCGATTTATGGATAGAGGAAAATGTGATCGTAATTAAACTTCATAATTTGGCAAGCCTCTATTCACCTTATTGGTAATTTTTTTACATGATCTTAAAGATGATTTGGAGCCATCCTGGCTCCATACAACCTTGATTGATCCAAATGATCGAAGGATAGATTCATGATTAATAATATAAAGGTTATCATTGCCTACCTAGATGAGAGTTGTAATAGTCTTGTGTGAGGCACTCCTCATGAAGATTCTTCATCTACATATGTTTTTGCTTTGTGTGAGGTCATCTTGCCCGATGGGGGCACCGGCCATGGCACTAATCCTCCACTGATCCACTATGGTCTAGATAGTCACACACTTGTGTGTTTGTAATGGTATTCCATGAAAGTGGAGAGCTCTTTCATCCCATGGATACGATGAAAGATTATGAATGACAAAAAATGAATGAAATGACTTTGTCCTTATGAATATGAATCATAAATGTGAACATGAACAACGAATATGAAAATAAAATGAAAGGACATGAAACCATAATGACCTATTGAATTATTATCATACATTCATCTTATGTTTGTTTTATGCTTATTATGATGGAATTTTCTTATGACATACGAATTCACATTTAACTTTATGCTAACAGTTAAGTTTGCTTCCTGTGTGATCCCCACAAGTATATGATATGATTGTGAGTTGATTGATGCGTACGCGGTTACTGCAATTTGGTGGTATTTGCACATGGTTATCATAGACTCTTTTCTTTTTATTGATCGATCGAGTTATATTTGAGACGATGTATATGAGATATGTATTATGGCATGGACATTCATATATGCCATATATGACGTACTTTTTAGTATTCAGCTTCCACATTATTATCTTTGTAACATTTTAGTTTGAGTCTTCTGCTCACGTGTCATATTTCTTGACCATTTGGGTCAACAAAGAGTCAAAGAAATACCGAAGGAAGTAGCGCACGAAAGGGCGTTTCCCCACGTGGCGGAGTCGAATTTTGAAATGTTATAGTGCTTCTCTATTAATCTCCAAAATTAGCTTCCTCTTGAAATCCTTCTACACATCCATCTACAATGGCGTTGATTAAAATTTCATCAACTTTTGGAGGTGTTTTCAGAATGTGAGTGTTTTTATAATGTTTTTCAGAGGTTGAGAATTTTCCTATATATCATTGATGTAATATTCCAAGATTTTTTGGCATTTAGTTTTAAATTTTATTTATTTAATTTAAAAATTATGTTAAGTAAAAGATAATTAGAGTTAAGAAAAGAAAAATACAGATTAAGTATTGACAAGAGTTTGAAAAGATAAAAAAAAAGAAGAGAAGAGAAAGAAAAGAGGTTAAAGTATTTAAATAGGATTAATTAAGTAGATAAAGTTCATAATTATAGTTATAGAAGGTTAACAACTAATTTTGGATTATAATTTGGTTCCATCCTAAGTCAACTACCTTACCCTATAAATAAAAATTGAAATGTCATTCACTTGGAATTGAAATGAAAAATTGTTACATTACTCAAAGACAAAAGAGGACAACAACACATTCTTTGAAAAAGATATCTTCAAAATATTACTAGAAAAGAGATTAACCCTTATTAATAGTCTATCAATACTATTCTATAATTGTAAGCTCCAGTTATAGAAATACGTGACTATTTTAATGCATATATATATATATATATATATAATAAAGATACAAGTGTGAATTAAACTTTCACTAAAATATTTTTATGGTCCATCTGAAATCCCATGAAATTTGTCGGAGATTTTTCAACCAAACGTCGTTGGAAAAGGCTCGTCAGAAATGATTTTTCACGAGCGCATAAAAATCATCGGAAGTTCCAATGGATAATGTCATCACAAAGACGCCCTTCAAAAGTTCTTTACCCATAGGAACTTCTGATAGGACATACCCATAGGAAGTTTCGACGTGCACGAATATGTCGAAAACTCCAAGGGGCTCTCAACCATCAAATTTTTGACGAGTTTACTCAACAAAAAGTTATTTTAAAAACTAAAACAAATCGGCCGCATGCAACCAAATTTAGCCTGATGGCCATATTAGACCGCATGTGTCCAATCAGTGGCCAGATCCGATCCAATCGCATGGCTAGATCTGGCCGAGAGAGGGAGATGAAAGAGAGGGAGAGGGAGATGAGAGAGAGATATGAGAAAGTGAGAGCGAAGGAGAGGGTGGTCGCCGGAGTCGATGGTTGCTAGAGCCGAGAGTGAGGGAGAGCTAGAGAAAAAGAGAGGGAGAGAGGAGAGAGTGAGGGAGTGGGAGACAGACAACGAGAGAGGGCACTTTTAAACTTAAAAGTATCGACAGTCTTGGTTTTCGATATTATTGATGAAATTTCATTCGTCGATAATCTCAAAGGCTAGAGTCATCAATAAATATATATAATATAAGCATTAGATTAATATTTTAATATTAATATTTTTAATGAGTCTGACCTTCGATATGGTAGCTTAATATTAAAATATTAATATTACATCAATATTTTATTATAATTTAATATACTGATTCTTGCCTTCGATATTATTGTCGGATCCCCATTTATTGGTAAATTAATATTAAAATATTAATATTACACCACCAATATTTTATTGTGCTATATTTTATTATAATTAATATAACAAAGATCAGGACCGTCAGTAGCTTAATATTAAAACATTAATATATGTAAATATTTTATTATAATATATTTTATTATAATTTAATATACTGAAGACTAGGACTATCGGTACCTTAATATTAAAATATTAATATTATACCAATATTTTATTCTAATATATTTTATTATAACTTAATATACAAACGTCTTGATCTTGTCTGTAATACCAAAGACTAGGACCGTTGGTTGATTAATATTCAAATATTAATATTATGCTAATATTTTATTATAATTTAATATTCCAAAAGTCATGACCTTTGTTATTACCAACGGATAATACCAAAGGCTAAGACCATTAGTAGCTTAGTTAATATACTGACGATCCTGACTTTCGATATTACCAATCATCTGGCGGTAATACATATCATTTGTCGGTAATATCGAAGGTCAGGATAGTTGTTTAATATTAAAATATTAATATTACATTAATATTTTATTATAATTTAATATATGAAGGCCAGGACTGTCGATAGCTTATATAAATATTTATGTCAATATTTTATTAAATTTAATATATGCTCTTCGATATTACCGAAGGTTGGGACCATCAATAATATATCAATGGGTTTGTGTCACGGCACTACGAGTTCAAAAGTATAAGGACAATTTCCTTCTTGTTCATTACTGTAATTGACCACTAGAATACTGTGACACTAACTCATATGTTCAAGCATAAAACATAATGATCAATTACTTGTTCAGGCATCTCAGGAGAATACAATACCCTGACACTAACTCATTACAATATTAATATTTATTCATGGTAGCAACACTAACTCAATACATGAAAACATAATCAAGCATATAAGGATAATTTCCAAACTTGTTCAGTCCTTAAATACTCACAATCAAATGAAACAATTATAAAGTATTTGTCAACTCTTACGGTGAACTTAACATACTAAGTATATGATCAATTAGTATAGTGGAGACCCCACAACAGGAACATATACCATAAACCCATAACACCACACAAATTGGAGTCGACGCCTACCCATGACATATGATCCGAGTCCTCCCACTAGTCACCTACGAATTGACGTTGCGATGTCTCACATTTGACTTCTCTTATCATACTATATAGAATTAGGTATCAACTCATGTACATCCATCCCGAACATTTTAGACGATCTTAGATCATGTATCTGAATCTAAATCATTTCATCCCCGCTCGTTATACACTAAGTGTCATAGGTGATTATCCATGTGATTGATAATATTGTGCCTAAAAATACACTGCATGCATTATAAAAAATCTTAACTGATTTTATTCATTACAAGAAGATTTGAATACATTATAATAAATAAGTGACAACTTGAACGTGACTTAATAAGTATCACATACTTACACATGTATTCATCAACATTACCTTCTTCACATTGTCAAGTTATATTAGATATCAATGCATTTTTCCTTACAATGGTCCATCCTTTGATCAAGCAATAATGACATACTTATTGCAATAAAGGGCATACTTGATCATTTTCAATATAGGAACTAAAATGATTTACTTGACTAGAGGATTTCATATCATTATTGAGTATACGTAAACTCACTTTTTATAGTTGAAATTTTTATATACTTTTGCTTAAGTCAAAGTTTGCAACGATGTCTCTCTATAATATGAAGACATAACTGGATATAGATGTTTGATTGTTAATATCCTCATCCTAATAGGCATCTGACCATAAATTGATCTCCACCATAACACAAAACAAAAGTCAATAATGCCATAAGGTAAATCATTATTTTTTTTATCGACATTCAATATAGGTGTCCTATATAAATATGTAAATTTCTTAATTGACCAATGACATAAAATAAAACTTATTGTGCACATTTAATCGTTAACCATGCTTACAAAAGGACCCATTTTGTTGCTTATATAGTCTTATGGAATACCATGACATTTAAATCTATCTCTTATAATAAGGATACTGTTGGGTTTTGATCACTGGCCATGCTTATAAAAGGACCCCTTTTGTTGCTTATAAAGTCTTATGGAATACACATTTAAAGCTATCTCTTATAATAAGGATACTATTGGGTTTACAATTCTCTGTAGAATATTCAGTTCATCTTCATGAAAGATAACTCTTGCTATAAAGTGACTCAAAATTTGTGATGCAAGATTCTAGAATGCAGAATACCATAAGATAATAGAAATTTAAAGTGGAAATTAGCTGACTCAGAGACCATGTTGCTCTGAAGGCACGAAGTCATCCCACTTGTTGAATGAATTCACTCGACAAAAAGACTCAAATGAGTTTTAAAAATTTAAAAATCCTCATCACAGAGTTCAAGACTGCAAGCACACAACATCACCGTAGCTCTTGATATTCAATCCACGGGGACAAAGTCGAAAGCACGCTTGATTGAAATCATTTTAAAGGAAAAACTAAGTCTAATAATTTGAATTAAAAGAAATAATATGCTATTGGATTAAAGGTTGTAGTCACTCTCGTGCTTGCAGATTAAAGGATTTCATATGGTTGAAAACGCACCCAGAATGTATGCATCACATTCTCTCACATTCTCACGATCTCTAGGCATTCTAGGCACCAAGTATCCAGATGGGAGAACCTCATGGAGTGTCCCCACTTTCCAACCTAGGTATCTTCTCTATCATAAATTGAAACACAACTAACTTCTCGGCCAATACTAGTTTCTAATAGTATAGATTGTCCCTTTCGGGCAGATATAATCAAGAACAAATGCAAATAGAGTAAGAAAAAATCCGATAATGCTTCAAGTTCGTATCTTGACCTTACTTGATACTAATCATCAATCAAACTTATCGGCCCATATGCTACGATTGAGGAATAGATCATCGATGGAAGAGATTGATGTCTAAAAGCTTGAAAAAACCCAAGAAAAAAATAAAGAAATATGAAATCCAATAACACCCAAGTTTATCTCTCGGCCTTACTTGGTATAGACTGTCAATCACCCATTTGACGTAATATAGTCATTATCTGACCTCTCGACATGTATGTTGTGATTGGGAAATGAAATTACCCTCTCGAATGAATGTGATTAATGTCTAAAAACTCAAATACTTTGGCAGCAAAAACTCTCAACTAAAAAACTCAAATTACCTACCGAGGTGACCCTACTTTCATACTTAGGGAATTCATCGTAAATCGAGACTTATCCAACCTCTCAACTTGTATTAAGTCACAGTAGCATGATAATTTCTCTCGGGCAAAGCCACCCAAGGTTGATTTGAGCAGAACTAAAGAAAAACCCAAAAATACTCCAAATTTCTCTCTCGAGTGTACTTGGCTCATACCATTAGCCACCCTTTCTACATAATCCAGCTACAACCCAACCTTTTAGCTCGCATATTGTAGTTAGGAATAACTTGGGCATGAGCGAATGATATATGAAAATAGGGAATGCTCGAATACAAAGAAATAATGTTGAAACAACATAAAAGCAAGGGTAAAGCACGTAACCTTAAATGATCCAAATTTACCTCTTGACCATATTTGGCACAAACTATCAGTCACCTTTTTCTCAACTCAATTTCGACAATTGCAACCGAATTTCTTAACTCGCATGCGTCAATTCGGGAATAAAATTACCCTAACGGATTAAGTAACTAATGTCTACAAAGAACAATGATTCAAATAAGAAAACTCAACATCAAATCAATTGAAATCCACAAATGGAGTCATCTAATCTCATTGTTTCTTCTTCAGATAACACAACATTAGTTTGACCTTTCGTTTTGCACTAATGTTGGAGAATATGAACACTCTCTCGGGAAAAGAAGCATAAGATCGGCCATGAGAACAATTCCACATCACCAAAAAATCAACATGCATAAAAATATCAAAGCACATCAATGAAATAGTAATTTTAATTGAAAGTGGGTAAATGATTGTTGCATAACAATATGTTAAAAAAAGTAACGCGTAGAAATAGAAATCCATCAACAAATCCTAGCCCTAGCTAGCTAATCAAGTGTTCATCGCATAAAGAGATGATCCAACATCAATATCCATAACTACCTAAAAGAGAAAAAGAAAAAAAAAAGAAAAGGAAAAAGGTGTTGCTGTATAATCCTCTTCCCCAGCCCCTTCTTCTCCAAGTTACAGGTGGAATGGGTTAGTGAAAACCTTCATTCTCCTTTTATAAGCCCTACAGTTATGTGTCACAAGTTTGTAGGATCCCAAAGGGCACCAAGAGGGGGGAGGGGGTGAATTGGTGTTTAAAATAAAAGTAATGATTTCATGAAAATCATTGCGGAAGCTTAAAATTGATTCATTAATCCTTTTAAATCAAAACAATTCATATCATAATCATAATATGAGAGAGAGAAGACAAACACAAAGAGCACAATGGTTATTGACGAGGTTCAGTTATACTTTGGCCTACGTTCCCGCTCTGACTTCTCGACCTCGAGACCGTCGAATATTTCACTAAACTCTTTCTTAATTCCAAATGGGGCAAGGAAGAACACCCTTTACATTAACCACATTTTATCCGCTTCGAGAGGCAATGCAACATCTTCTTTTAGGAAGCTAATCTTTTTTCTCGCTCAAGATGTAAGATTTGGAATCTCTTTCATACATGAGCTCTCTCAATCTTTCTTAAAATGATTTCTCTCTTTTATAATAGAATGCTCATAAGAAGAGAAGAGAGAAAGAAAAGAAAATTTAAAATGATAACTTTAAGAAAAAAATATCTTCTTTTGATTTCTTGAAGTTTTGCTTCAATGCTTGAATGAGTGCCTTTGCTTCTGACTTTGACACTCCTTTTATAGGCTTCAGCATGTGGAAAATTCGTTCAAAAATTATTGCATAATTTTCTTTTTAAAAAATAGTCGTTACTGTTCATTCCAACAGGGTTACTGGTCGGTCGACTAGTCTATATGACCGTTGCACTTATTTTCTTCACTGACCGAAGCTGATTGGTCGACCGCATTAATGTACCAGTCGACCGATCTATATGACCGTTGCACTTATTTTCTTCATTGATCGCAGCTGGTCGGTCGATCGGTATCATCTCAGTGTCGACTGGTATAGTCTCATCATGGAACTGAATAGCTCATGTATTGATCGGTCGATCGGTATATTGGATCGATCGATCGGTGTTGTCTCGACCGGCATTCATTCTATCGATCGGTAGGTTGACCGACCTACATTAGTTTGAGTACAACTTTTTTGCACAATTATTCAAATTAGATAATCTTATATTCTATGGATAGCTAATATGATTCTCTACAAGTTTGATATTTATGATTCATCCAAAATCTAATAAGATCATAGTCAAATTTTTAATCAAATTATAGTGCATAAAGTTGTCTCTTTTTCTTTAAACTTTTTCAGCATTTAACTTTAATATTTCGAGGTTTGTATCATCAAAATATAATTTTATATATCATTAAAACTTTGTTCTAACAATCTCTTCTTTTTTTATGAAGATAAACTGAGAAATATGAAAAATATATAAGTTGCGAAAAAGTTGTAAAATCTTGTAAAATCAAATTTACTACCTCCAACACTTAGCCTTCCTTACACTGATAGATATTCACATAAGTCTCGATTGTAAGGAACTCTTCATATAAAGTAATATTCAGATCATATTTCTCTCCCTTTTGTTTCATAAAAAAGAATAATTTATGACTATTTTATTATGACAAAATGGAAACAATTTGATGAAAGAAAAAAAAACATATTAAGGATCAAAATTTTGCATAAAACTTTGATACAACAATGATGTCCATGATAAAATTTAACATGCTCCTCCTATCATTATTACCAATTTTCATCTATATGTTTTCTCTTTTCAAAGAAATAATAATTTTGAATTTTTGAGTGAAATAAAAAAATAGATGATAATTTTACCATAACATTTGTGCCCTCACATTTTCACTTTCACTTGTCCTTTGCTTTGTGTGTGAGTCACACCTGTAAAAATAATTATGTAACTTTTGATATCCAAATTTCTTTGGGTCATACTTTGTTAGACATTATTCTTTTTGGAATCCAAATTATGCCATGTTGAAATGTTTTTCCTACTTTGCATTGATAAACATAATGGCCATGAAATCCACATGCAAAACATGTAATAAGTGATTTTCTATCATAGGAATGATTGAATTTCCAATAAAAGATTTTATGTCCAAAATAATTCCTAAGATTATTTTTCGTTACATGAGACATGATTTTATTTTGTATATCTTTTAAAGAGGCATTTTTTAAAAAAAGTATTTTCTTATTTTAGTTTTTCTAAGGAACATACTAGTTTTATAATATCACAGGCATGTGTAATTTTCAAAGTGTCAATTTCATATTTCAGGTTTTCATTTTCCATAAAACATGTATCATGTTCTTCTTTTAATTTCTCAATCTCATGTAGTAAATTTTCATTTTCCTATTTAAATGAAAAATATCTTTTTATAAGTGAATAAAGTTCTTTATTCACATCTAAAGAAAGATTTTCTTCGGAAGAGCTCAATGAGTCATTATTTAAAATTGAAGAATTAGAAGTTACCTCATCATTGTGTGTCATTAAGCATAAATATGTTTCATCATTGTAAGAGCTTGACGAGTTAATTGTTTCACTTGACTTTTCATATTTTTTTTCTTTGTACCTTTATGAGATGTCTCTTCTTTGTATTGTTTGTATGTTCTTCTAGTTGGCTTCTCATTCTTCTCATTCTTTTTTTATCAACTTGAGGTATTTTTGTCAAGTTTTCTTGTGTAGCGAGCGAGTGTTTTTTTATTCACTTTCTCTTCACCTAAGTCTTCTTCTTTTGCATTTGTTTTTAATGCCAATGTTTTCTTCTTAGGGCCTTTTTTCTTCTTGATCTTCTTGGATTGAGAACTCATAGGTTAAAAATGAACCAATAAAATCATCAAAATTCAATTTATTTAGATTTTTTTCTTCAATCACGATCCTCTTCGTATGTCATTTGGAGAAAAGAGACCTGAGAATATTTTTCACTATTTGAGATTTAGTTCTTAGCTCTCCCAATGAGGCTAAGCCATTCACAATATCATTAAATCGAGCAACCATATCATTTATGGATTCATTTTCATACATTTTGAAAAAAAATCATAATGATGTTTTAGAATATTCAATATATATTCTTTAACTTTATCGGTTCCTTCATAAGTAGTGATGAATTTGTTCCAAATCTCAGTTATACTTTCATAATTAGAAATACGATTAAATTTTATTAAATCCAAAGCTCAATAAAAAATGTTTTTGGCTTTCCAATGAAGTTTTTCAAAAAAAATTCTCTATAATATGTATGTAATTTTTTATGTAGATAATAACATTTTTCAACGATGTCCCACATGTCAATATCAATAGAATAAATGTATGCTTGAATTCTAATTTTTTTAATATAAAAAATTTGATGTATTTAAAGGAGGTGGACGACTAATTGATTGTCCTTCGGCAAAACTCAATCCACGATGTCATAACTCTTAAGATGGTTAAATCTTTAAAATAAGATGATTAAATCTTAAAATGATTAGATATCAAAATGATTAGATCTTCAAACAAGAACAACCTACTCTGATACCAATTGTAGGATCCCAAATGGCACCGAGAGGTGGGTGAATTGATGTTTCAAATAAAAGTATCGATTTCACGAAAATCAAGGCAAAAACTTAAAATCGATTCGTTAATTCTTTTAAATCAAAGCAATTCAAATCATAAACATAATATGAGAGGAAGAGAGAGAAGACAAACATAAAGAACACAGCGATTATTGATGAAGTTCGGTCATACCTTGGCCTACGTCTCCACTCCGACTTCTCGAACTCGAGACTATCGGAGATTTCACTAAACTCTTTCTTAATTCCAATTGGGACAAGGAAGAACGCCCTTCATATCAACCATCTTTTCTCCGCTTCGAGAGGTAATGTAACCTCTCATTCTAAGAAGCTAATATTTTCTCTCGCTCAAGAGATAAGATTTGAAACATTTTTCACACAGGAGCTCTCACAATCTTTCTGAAAATGATTTCTCTCTTTTACAATGGAATGCTCACAAGAAGAGAATAGAAAAAGAAAAGAAAACTTAAAATGATAACTTCAAGGAAAAAATATTCTTTTGATTTCTTGAAGTTTTGCTTCAATGCTTGGATGAGTGGCTTTGCTTCTGGATTTGACACTCCTTTTATAGGCTTCAACATGTGAAAAATTCGTTCAAAAATTATTTGACATTTTTCTCTTTGAAAAATAATCATTACTGTTCATTCCAGCTGGGACCGGTCGACCGCATTAATGGGCCGGTTGACCGGTCTATATGACCGTTGCACTTATTTTTTTCACTGACTCCAGCTGATCAATCGATCGGTATCATTTCGGCGTTGATTGTATAATCTCATCATGGAACTGAGCAGCTCATGTATTGATTGGTCGACCGATATACTGGATCGGTCGACTGGTGTTGTCTCGATCGGCTTTCATCCTATCAACCGGTAGGTTGACCTACCTGAACTATTTTGAGCATAACTTTTTACACTATTATCCAAATTAGATAATTTTTTATTCTATGGATAGTTAACAGAATTCTCTATAACTTTGATATTTATGATTCATCCAGAATCTAATATGATTATAGTCAATTATTTAATTAAAGTGTAGTGCATAAAGTTATTTCTTTTTCTTTAAAATTTTTCAGTGTTTAACTTCAATCTTTCGATATTTGTATCATCAAAATATAATTTTATATGTCATTAAATCTTTGCTCCAATAATGTTCACCTGATACTTTGTTCTACTCATTTTTGTACTAGAGGAAGCTTCCTTTGTCTGCATAAAAAATAACTACAAATTTGACTATGCAAGTTCTTTTTTTGTCTTCTAATGACTATTTTTTTTCAAGAGACGAAGTGGGTGTCATCTCTGCCCAAGTGCCCCACTCATTGTCTTTTCTTTAAATGGCGCCCTAATTATTGCTTTCTCGAATAGCTCTTCACCTAAAAAATAGCTGAGATTTCGAGATACCACAAATACACAGAAAATAAGAAAAATAGTAGTGTTTTAACCCCAAAACATTAAATTTTCATTTTTATAACAAATGGTGTGGAGAAATTTTTAAAAGCAAAAAAAGCAATAATAAAGTGTGTAGACATGCATTAGAATACTGAAAAAATAAAGATAAAATGCATAATAAACATAGTAAAAAAAGTGTATATTATTTCTCCACATCATAAAACAATAATCTTACTTGGAGTGTTCGTATGTAAATTTCACACCAAGTGTGAATGACTGCATGTTATCTTTTTAAAAAGATATTAAATTTACATTAATAGAAGAATCCATTATTACTTGTAGCTATTCAAAATATTACTTTACATGTAATATCACGATGACATATTTATCCATAAAAAAGTAGATACACACATAATAATACTTATATGATTATTTAGATGAATATTGAATTCATAAATGAATCGTTACGATCTACATATTGCGCTCAATACTTTTATACTGAAGCATTCAAATCGTTTTATATAAGTTTTATTTAATACATATGTGAAACAATATCTAACCTTTTGACGAACAAGAGAAAATATAATATTTTTTTATAGTTAGCACCCCTTTTACAACTATTGCATTTCATGACTTTTAAAATACTTATCATCTACATTAATTTATTTTAAACACTTATGTTTCTTATTGTCTTTCAGCAATGCGGATGAACAAGTGTCTAACTTGATTTTCTTTCTTTGACTTCAACTATTTGCATTAATTTGCTTTCTTTATATAAGCATGAGATAACTTCCATCATTTATTAAGGTTCATGTTCATTTTATATAGTCATTCGATATCGAATTGACAACGTGAAATATTACTCATATGTTTTAGCAAATGAACATTCATTATGAGTGAGCTATAAATTGCTCCCACTCGGATTGAGAATAGACATAGTCATCACAAATAAATCTACATGCATTTTCAACTCAAAATATCCAATTTTTCAAGTAAAGATATTACTTGATCTCGCTTAGACTAGAAAATATTTATAAATGCAACATCTCTACTTATTATTTCAGTAACTCTTATTGCTTTGAAGTTGTGGGCCACACTAAATATAACAACATTCTAAATATAAAATTTGGAAATTTATTTGCTCCATTCTACTTCAAAAAATACATTAAGTAGATTTTTGGTTTCAACATATTTGCAAAACACATTATTACATAATATTATTAACCTCATAATTATACTAGACTATTTAAATAAGTTTCAATCATTTTGTAATAACGATTTTGTCAACACGGCATAACATTCATCTAAGTTATTATTTCTTGTCTATTAAACATTGTCACAAAAAATAAGCAAAATAACTTTAGAGAAAAAGATATTTCTCTAGCTAGTATAATTTTATATTGCCTATGAATGTCGCAAATTGACTAGCCAAGACTTGTTTCATACTTATTTATATCATATATGATATAAATAGTCAACTTGAAACCTTATAGTAATCAATAAATAGAAAATCATTTTTAAAAATATTATTGTAAAAGGACTTCATTCAATAAGAAAAGTAAATACGTAGTTTCATTTGTTAAAAAAACATAAAATGTAGATACTATAAATATACCACTAATAAACAAGGGTGTAGTTAATAGGATAATGAAGATAAAATATCATTCTATTGCAATTTTTTTGTAAGTCATAATCTTTTTAACTTTCACTTTATGTTGTTTCCAATTACCACCTTTGACTTTAACAACTCAGTCATATAAAGAATTCATGATTCTTTATAAGTTACTTCAAGAATTTACAAAACACAAAGGATGATATTCCATAATGAAACAACATTATCATAAAGTGATATTAATATTTTTCAATTTAGTGCAATCACGAGCAAAAAATATTGTATTTGCCACATGTGGAATACATTGCTTTGCTTTTATTAACTATATCACTGTGCTTCCCATGTCGATGCGAGTAGCATGAGCTCTTCTTAATATTTGTACATTGTTCATTGGACTATGATCTTTTCTTAAGACATACAACAATATTTATTTTAATGTTAATAATATATTGATATCATTCTTTGAATAAATCACAACTTTGTCAAAACATTTGAGTTTCCACTAAACATCAAGCATATGTGCTCATTGAAAGTGAGTAATTTAGAATCACTATCACGTGGTCATTGCAAAAGGTATAATTAAGATTCTCTCGCTCAATCGTCAAGTTTGTCATCATATACATATATATAACACATTTTGGTGTGAACAAAACTTATGCAAATGGCATTTCTTTCTTGATGATTTCGTCATCACAAGATCGTGAGAAATCATAATAATGATTGTGATCTACGATTCTACATATTGCAAAGAATGTTAGTGTTACATCATGATATATGGTCAAATCATATAAGAGAAACGTATTAGTTTTACATGTCTTCATATCGCATATATTCATAAATAATGAAAAAATAATATTTTTAAAACAATAATATCGAGATGATCTCTATGCTCCCACTCTTTCTCCACTATTTGAAAAATAGTTATTATTCATTAAAAAAATATGTTGCGCCAAGGTACTATTCTTAAATGAAAATTTAAAATTATCTAAAAAAATATATGATGTGATTAGCATAGCATTTTAAAAATTTTGACCATAACAATTAGAGTTATGCAATGGAGCTCTTTCTTGCATTTGCAAGGTTTCAATTAGAAAACCATCACCCATTCTCCGACGCCAAAATAATTGAAAAAATGTGATTGTGTCATGTGAACAAAACATTTTTTTAGATAATGCGTTAACAATACACCACGTAAGTACACAAGGAAAGGGTGAATCAAAATTTTCGCTTATAATATCTTTACGGTACTTTCTTAGATATGTACACATCTCACACCACTCAATAAAATTACTATTATAATCATCATATAATTTAAATGCATTAATCTTATTCGGACAACCTATGCTTCATAATTATTCCAAACTTATGTTATCTTAAGTTTTATGAAACATATCACATTTTCATAATTCACAAATATTTATGCATAAAAAATAATTTAACATGATATAATAGGCGCACAAAATAATCATACGATTCATTTATATGTGAATGAATATTATTTGTTGCACTATTATCATTAACATAAGTATGATAATAAGCATTCAAATAATCATTATTTTCACATGCATAATTCAACATTTATGTCACATAATTCCAATCATGTACATGAAGTAATAGTTTAGAATAGCATGCATATATTCTTAATTAATTTTATTGCATTAATTTTCATCATGTCAAAAAATATGCAAAATATTTCATGTACAAGAAAAAAAAATATATGTGCATATTCCTATTCAGAAAGAAATTTAAATTGTCACAAATAGTGTGCATATTTCACATGAAAATTTAAATAAATATGTCAAAAAAGATAACTATGTGAGTTGATTAATTATAAATTAACATAAAACATATTATGCCTAATATTTAATATAATTTCATATATGCACACATCATTAATAAAGAAAATAAATTCTTATTATATAGTTGAATTCACATAATGAACTAATAATTAATGTTCATAGTTCAAGTATCATGTAAATTCACACGTGTCATACTTTTACTTTAAATTATTTGAATAAAAACCAATGTCATATGGAAATTTAATTAAAATATCATGCAATAACATATCTGCATGAATTTTACTTTAAATTCATAATCATGTATAATGTATGACAAAATAACACCATGCTTTCATGTACTAATAAAATGCATAAATCATATGTCATATAATTTTTTTAAAAAAATATTCAAATAATTTTCTGATTCACATTACATGATGATTCTTCAAAAAAAATTTATTATCATATAAATTATCACATAATTGCTAAAATACAAAATTCCAATACACTTATTTTTGTATTAACTTTTTAATTTAAGGACATTTCACTTATACTCAAATAAACGTGACATGATAATTTATGTAAGTATCAATAATTAACAATTACATGACACAATATGCAAAATTAATATTCATGAAGCTAAATATTAATATTTAAATATTCTGAAACTTGAAGAAAATTGTGAATAATTTTCTAACTCAATAATGTGCATAAATTAGAAGTAATCTAATTTCTCATATATATATATTTATCATAACATTATAACACAAATAAAGTTAATCATCATATAAAATGCATTTTATGTCAAACATATATGACACATATTTTTTATAAAATAATTATGAATTTTATGAGTCCAAAAATATATATATTTCTTATTTTTTCCTATTTATTGGTTTTTAAATTGCTTTTTTTTTTAAAAAATATGACTGTTAAGGGCCTGCGCACAACGGGCGGAGGCCCTCATGCGTTTTGCACCTGCCTTTGCACAGTACAGCGGGCTTTAGGCCAGCGCGCACCTGCGCGGTGCGGCGCTTGGCGGCTGGTCGAGGCCCGCTCGGCTACGCAGTACTGCGCGCTGAGGCCCGCAAGCCTGCGCCGTGCAGCGCTCGGCAGTCGGCAGTGGGTCGACGCCCACGCACGCTTGCGCGGCACGCGGCGCCTGAGCGGTTAGCCCCCGACACTGGGCCGAGTCCCGTGCGTGAGGCCTGCGTGAGGTGACGCCACGCTGCAGGCCTTAGGCCGGTGCGCGTCTATGGCGCCCCGCACCTGCAGTAGTTTTTCCTTTTTTAACAGCCAAACAAAATTTTTTTTTGGAAAATTGAAAAATAAAAAATAGTTTACAATAATTTTTGAGTGAATTTTGTACAAAATTTGACAAAACAAAATATTTGGTTCTTCAGTTTTGATTGCATAACCGAACACGTAAAAAGTAGGCAGGTCTAAAAATGAAATGAGGAAAGTTAATTTAGCTATCATACCAATTGAAGGAATTAGTATGACAAAATAAAAATATTATCGAAATATCTCCCAAGGGAACTCATTTCAGACTTATCATAGAAAAATTAATCACGATAACACAATTACAGTACACATGCATTGATTGTAACTTCCCAAAATTTAATTCCCAAATGTCAAGGGCAATTAGATTATTCGATTGTGTTAGCTCTTTCGTCATCACATAATCATAATAAAATATAATATTCAATTATTGCAGCGGAAACATAATCAATGAGATAAGATAAAATGACTCTTTTTAAATATAGCGAAAGATTTTGAAAAACATCAAAGTACTGTTATTAGAATTGAAAACGCATGTAAAATCATTACTAAAACATCTTTAGAAAACATAATGAAAAATTATGACTCTTAAAATTTAGACCATTGTGTAATCTTTCTCGTCATGAGCTGAGTCGTCATCATTCATACTTTAGTTATATGCACGGATCTAGGGTGCATGATTTTTCTATTAGAGTATATAAAGGTCATGCAATGTGATGCTATGATTTTAAACATGATACTACATGATATGCATCATGTAATAAGAAGAAAATAATATGCATGCCGTGCACTTAACATGTGATCTATATGTCATTCAACAGTATCATTCTATCATCATACATTAATAATATAATAGCATGTGAGATATGTAATCCTATCATCATACATTTAGTATGGACATTCATAACAATCATCAATTCAATCCATTCATTTAATAGGAACATAAGTGATGTACACTTACCATAACATTGCCTCAATACCTTTTCCTCATGGTTGCTTCATCTTGTGAGACTTCACTTTCGTGGGACATCTTTTCATTCATTCGGTCATTGACCTTTTTTAACATTATATCTTTTGATAGTTGAAATTTATGTCATTGCCCTCATAATAGGAGACACAATGTTCCACTCTCGTCCGAAGGTGACATTGGAATGCACACACTGTTGTCAATATATGTAACGATCATTCTGAAAAACTCTCACTCGAGGGCGACATAGGAATGACACAACATTGTCGATGTGTGCAACGATCATTTCGGAGAAAATTCGATAAAAGGTCATTGAGGGGCGACGTGTAACATCATTCACAAATAGGTTTATGCTTTTCAAACAACAATTAATTACGTCGCTCAATCTTCAATTGTTAATCTAATTATGATTGTGCATGCATTTCACATATCTAAGTTCATATACAATAATCAAGCATTAATATAATATGAATATCTTGAAAATAAGTTTAACATATAGTAGGGAAAGCTCACGAAGTTTAGTACCAATCGCATCTACAAAGACTAAATACAGCCAAGTCATATTTTTACCTTTTAGCCCGTATTAAAATCCTCAAGATCATATTAATGCCCTTCAAGTCGTATTAGCAGTAGAAAATACTGACAACATGCATTTTTTCCCTCTAAGTCATATTAATGTCTTTTAGGTCATATCAGGCTCGTTGTAGAAAAAATTGAAAGTTCGTAATTTTTGCCCTCTTACCCATATTAATGCCCTCTAGCCCGTATTGTGGTCGTGTTCTGCAATATTTTCGATGTAATTTTGAGGAAACACAATACAAAGCATTCTAAAAGTTCTATGCATAATCTATAAACCAATGGGCATAAAAAACATATTAAAATCATACGAAATAATTCGTTCTTTCAAATATGGGGTTCATCCATAATTTCAATATGGAATCCTAACACATGTATCTAGACATGGTAATTCAAAAGCATGAATCATATATTAAAACTTTTCAGGTCTACTGTATGAACCCTCAATCATAATTTCATCAATGGACTAGGGTGTCCTTGAATTTCTCAATCCGAACATACAAATATTGATAGAGGAGAGAGGAATTAGATTCCTCTTACATATTTTCTCTTAGATCCTTCTTTTTCTTCCTCCTTATTCCTCTTGTTCTCCTTCCTCAAACCCTAGTCATGAGGTGAGAAATTGGAGAAAAGAGATCAATAAGGGGATTTGAAGTCTTTATATAGAGGAGAGACGTGATGTCAGACAAAAGACTAAATTATCCTTATTGTAAAATCTGAGATATTATATTGGTGGCGAGAATGTAATCTTTTTGCAGTCGTTGGACTGGACCTCAGAACGTCCAATTTCTTCCTATTTTTTTTGTGCATCCGAATGTGTAAGATCTTCTTCTTGACTGTGTTTGGATTGGGGAACTAAAGTTCCTTAAAGTTCTTGGAATTTCAATGATGTGATGGTCAAGTTCTCGTAAGTGTTTGACGAAGAAGTTCTTGGGCATCAAAACTTTGGACATTCAAACTCATTCTTCTTGGTGGCCTTCGAAGATGGCCGTCCGATCCGAGGTTCGGCTTCTTTCCTTTGGTCTCCTCGTCCACTCCCACACCATCTCTCCCAACCCCTTCCCATGCTCCACCATCACTGACCATGATGACGGCCCCCGCCATTTGCGTGTGACGTACTCCTGGATGCCCTCCGCGCACGCCCATTGAGCACGGCTACGACCGCGACTATCCCTGCGCCTGTCCAGTCCAACAACCTGGGCGGTGCTGCACTACTTCTTCATCTGCATAGAGGAGGGAAAAGGCGAAGAGAGTGACGGAGGCGATAAATCCGGATGCGAAGCGAATGAGCGGGAGGAGAACGACCGAGAGCGGAGGAAGTATTGGAAAAGTTTATGTCACTTGCAAAGTTCTTCCGATTGGTGAGAACTTTTTTCAAGAACTTTAACAAAAAAATTCGACGGAGATGTTACGTGGCAGAAATTTCAAAAGTTCCTGTCAAGAAGGGTATTTGGCAGAGGGAAAACTTCTGCCGCCAAACACACCCATTATATATATGGTTATGATGGCTATAATAATTGTCCAAGGAATTGTTACAAAATTACTATACAGTTTTATAAAAAATTGCATTTATGGGCCAAGAAAGGGCGCCTCGTCCAACAGTTTGGTAGGCACTTATTTAATCTCTAACTAAGATTTATTTATATTTTTTTATGAAATACACACGAAAGTGTACTACATCTCCTTGAATATTTCTTCGTCGTGTTTGTAGGAGTTTTTATTTGAACAATCTAACGTTTTGTCAATATTTTTTCAACTCATATTCTAAATAAAAAATAAAAATAAAATATTAACTTTCTTTTTCAAAAGGAGAAGACGAACAAAATATCGTAAAATATAGATTTGGGTACTGTTTCTCAAATAATTAAATATTAATGCGATATTAGCAGGAGATGTATCACTGCCAGAGCCCACTTGACATCACTGTCGCTTGAAGGCAGAAGCAGCACCTAAAGTGAATCGCATGTTTTCTTGATTTTGTAAATTATAAAACTGTATTATAAATATCTTTATCAAATAAGGATTATGATCACAAATGTTCTTACGCATCACATTACCATTTTATCATAAAAACAATATTTTCAAGACAAGGACTTTAGTTTTAGACAATTACAAGAAATGCATCTTTTGTAGCATAAATCTTTTATGACATATTTTTTATTGTCCGTGATTCAATATCAATAATTATTAAATTTGGCTAATCTTAAATTAATTGTTTTTTATCTCCTCTGTTTTGTTTCTCTCTGTTCCTCTAAAAAATTTTAATTTTTGACCGCCCTAATCTTTCTTTCACCCTCTTATCGGCGACACAAAAGTAGAGACCGAGCAGCGGCAGCGTCGGTGCTTCGTCTCATTCCCCGTTCTTTTTTTTCTCAGTTCTACACGTTTTCTTGTTCGGCCCTCGCAGTCCAAGTTCTTAAAACACGATGATGACGACGAGGTTGTCCCTCTTCAGGTAGATCGCTCCTCTTTAGACCCTAAACCCTGACGTACATGAATCGCTGTCACGTCACAAAATGGAAACCTTTTTGCACCCTAGGTGTTTGATTGTTTGTTGCTTTGTTCTTATTTTCTTTTTCCACTTTTTGGGAAGAAAAGTCTGTTTGTTTTCTAGCAAAGAGGGGTTTAAAGGACGTATCTTGGATTTTTATCTCTTGCTCTATTTGTTGTGTTAATCAAAATGAGTGGTTTACTGAAGAACTCATCTACGTTTCGTGATGCTTAAAACACGAAAATATAGCAGGCGAGTTTTGCTGGGGGCGGCAGCTGAATCGAGGGAGTCATCCTGGTCTGGTTGCCGTGGCATTTCGACAGTAGCGCCTGAACTTTCGGCTGATGGTAGTGGGGCAAATTTACATTTGTTTACTTCTGTTTGCAAGTTAAATTTAAATGTGTGTATGATGCGTGATTTCTTATAATTGGTTTGCTCTGGCTGAGAAACCATTCAGCTAAAATGTCTGCTCAGTATACTGTGTTTAAGGGGAAGGCAGCCCTTAGCATGTCCCCGAGACTTCCGACTATGAAAAAAATAGATGTATGATCTACCACTTTTCTCTGAGACTTCTCATTTTTCTTATAATCTATAAAATATTGCATTGCGTTTCTGAAACGCGATGTCTCTGTTTGGACAGTCTGGGGCTTACAAAGTTGATAAGACTGGAGTTGTGATGTTGACATTCTGGCCTGCGATTGGGGTTAGAAAATATGATTGGCAGAAGAAACAGGTGATACATATTCTTCGCTCTTTTGGATTTTCCTGCACACATTGTATCTTCAGGTTAATTTTGTTTATTTTCCTTTGGAGGATGTCTCAGTCTATTAATACCAGCAAATAAAGGCTGAATGATCCTGAAGTTTTAATCTGTAGAATCTGTATGCTTGTTCTAATTCCTCATTTCTTTAATTATTGCTGTTTTCTAACATTCTACAGGTGTTTGCTCTGAATCCTACTGAAGTTGGAAACCTGATAAGCCTAGGTCCTGCTGAAACGTGTGAATTTTTACATGACCCTTCGATGAAATCCAGGTTTGTGCCACTTTACTATGCATTCCATGTTTATGCCAAAAAAATTGTTGCATTTTGTCTTTTTGTCATCACATCTTTCCTGATCGCACTATGTTCTTATTTGATACCTGAGTTGACAGTCTTGAAGGTCAAGTGAAGAAATCACTCTCCATTGCCCCTCTAGGAAATGACAATGGATATTTTCTCAATTTATGTAAGTTGATATTTTTGCACAATGTATGGATACCATGTGTACTTTTTTGGATATTCTGGCTGTTCTGTAGATTCTAATTTATTTTGATTAAAATGTCACCTAACAAAATGAAACACATGAAGTGTGGTATGTCCGGTATTACATGCTTACAATATTTTTTCATTGTCTATGCAATATGAACTGCTATATATAAGGGGATGGACTTCAATTTGAAGTATTATAAGCTAAATTTCTGACCAAGAAGTGAATATTTTGTTTTCTTTACATGAACAATGGTGGATGAGCTGATGGCCTTTCTATGCTCTATGACTTAGTATGGCAGCAAAATAACTACAGATGCCATGGAGTTATTTATGTTCAAATATTGATAATGTAAATAAAAAGCTAAAATATATGTAAAAGACTATGATAATTTACACAAAGGATAAACCTATGATAATATGCTAACATCATACTAGTGTTTTTTTCTTTCTTAAAGAGGACATCATACTAATGTTGTGCCTATGCAGCTGTTTTAAACACCATCCAGAAGACCAATGAGCGTTTTTCCGAACTAGTTACGAAGGCTGAGTTTGCAGTTATGCGCACAGTGCTAAGTGTAAGGATAATTTGCAACAACAACAACAAAGCCTTATCTCACTAGGTGGGTCGACTATATGGATGATCCTTGTTCATAAGATTCGACAAAATTTTACGCTGGCTGTCGGAGCCTAACACAATCCTCCTCCTTTATCCGGGCTTGGACCGGCTATAAAACATAGGCGGAGTTTGTAAGGATAATTTGTATCAATTAAATATCTTTATCCAGTGTTATAGATGGAAAACAGCATGTGTTCCCGCAAATTATGATTTAATTAAATATTATATCTTCCATTCATAAAAATATACGTCTACTGGTTATTTCTATTTTCATACTCTCTCTTAGCAGTCTAAAATGTTGGACACGTAATAGTGAATAAGTTATGCATGAATAGTAAAATATGGTTATTACACGAAGATCTAGTGGAATCAGTTAAAATTTTGTTTTATTGATTTCTGTTAAGAATTATGATTAATGATATGAAAATGCAGAATCAAACATGAAGTCTGTTTTGACATACAAGATTGACTCAAATGTTTGAATCATCCATACCTTCTGTGCATATAATATATGTGTAACTCCCATGAGTATAAATATATTTATCACACACACGATTATATATCAAAGTTAGAACCGAACTTGACCTTGACCCAGAAAATAATATTAAAGAATAAAATGACAGTAAACCTAACTACTTAACGAGTAACATGTTTCTCAAATTTAAACCATAATAATCACATGCATATTTCAGTCTTGCAATGAGATAATAATAAGATACGTTTATTTGTAGTCTAACAAGATCCACAAGTTAACTTTTGCAAGTGATAAATAAAGTTGCTAACAAATAACAAGGTTTGCAAATAAGTTCAAAAGTTCATGACTTCATACTTTCACAAATCACAACTTCATGCACAAATGTGCATAGTCCAAACATCAATATCTTCTCCACTAGTATTTATGGAGTCTAAAGCTTCCACATTGTCTTCTTGCACCTCAACTTGATAACAATGCATAAAACAAAGTTAAATTCAAGTCTCACAATAATCAATTATTCAAATACTTTAAGAACGATGAATAATTTACCCTTATGGATTACTATGTTTGGAGCTTCCAAATTATTCTAAACCATTTTCTCCAACTCATCATAATCAAGTAATGAATTTTCATCATCCTCCATGATCCAAAATGTAATCTTCTTCATATTTTCAAAATCAATATGCTCAAGAAATGCTTTCTACATTCTAATTTCTTTCACAATCAGAAGATGTCATTTAATTTAATAGTCAAATTGCCAATTGCGACACAATAACAGAGCACTATATACAAAACTTCGTCTCTGTTCTACTATAAAAACATTGTCAAAAGATTGGTAACACTATTGTTAACAAGATGTAAATCTAAGACAATGATTAAATAGAAAGCAATAATAAGAAACTTAGTAGGTCTCAATTCCTTAGCTGTCTCAATAGCTAAGTTGTTACTTAAGTTTTGCAATCAATCATGATACAACCAATACATTAAGACAAGTGCATCCAATACATTAAGACGTTCTTGTTGAACCTTATGTTTGATACAAGCCAAATTTAAACAAAACAAATTTCTTTTTGAGAATGAATAATATGATTAGCTTCAATCACCCATGATAGTGATTTCTGATTACTTCGAGATGTGTCAACCAATGTTCCAACTTCCTTCCTAATGTCATATAGTAACTTGGTTCTAATGGAAAGATAAAAGAAGGTTTAACATATCCTTGCCCAGTAGCTACAATAACATCTATTTTAGGTTGTTAATAAACAAAATTTACGCAATTAAAATAAATGCAATAGTGATGAAAGAATGTAACAACAACCAATCAACTCGATGTATAGTTTCTTTACCTGCTAAGGCACTTCTAATATAAGATAATTCGCTTTTAATAGAAAATCGTGCATCCAAAATAGTTCTTAGAGCAAAGAAGCTGTTTACATTTCTTATATCTTTTTCCTTCCCTTTAGCTTGACTTGGAGTTTCTTTTATTTTTATTTTTTGAGAAGATGACTTGGAGTTTCTTGTCTTTTTTATGTCAATGGCATAGGGAAACTACTAGTATATGTTGTTGCTGAACCCCATTACATGTGTCCGTGAGGACTGGAAGATCAATAATGCATTAGAAAGAGAAAAGCAAATTGTCTATTCAACATCTCTCCTGATCGTGAAGAGACCATGCCTCCGGTAATCCTTGCCGGCGAAGCCACCTCCATATCCGGCAGCCCCTGGCGGCGGCACCCAACATCATCTCCACCTCCGGCAACCTAGCCGGTAACGCTAACCTCCACTTTCGAAGTTCTTCACACCTCACGATGCACCCAAGACTGCAGATGAGGACAATGGGTGGACATATCTCCCGCTCAGCCCCCTGCAATATAGGTTGCATGCGCCGGTCGGTCAGCATTTGCTTCTGGTACCGACCGTGGCGCGGTTCATCGAAAACCCCACATCCATTTCCCTCCCGGCGATTGGATCACCTCTGTTGCCATTGAAATTGAATTACACTTGGAAAGCCGCCTTCCGCCATCGGTCATCTTGCAAACGGGCACCAACAGTTTCCTGTTCCGATTAAGGCGCGCTGGTTCCATTGCATTGTGCGCTGGCATCGTCGCTGGCCGGCCACCTGCATCTTCAGGAGAGTCGGTCGTCGGAGGCTCAACGTCTCCAATCCACGCGAGGGGTGCACGTGCAGGTCTTACATACCACTTCCCACCTTTAATTGAAAATCCCAATCCCCTTCACATGAGTCCAGCTCAGCCAGAGACATGCCCCCTCGAACCATGGCCCCACCCAGCCAACATCCAAACCCACTCAACTTGGACCTGCACTAGAACCTAGCTCCAACCTCACCCATCCTTCTCCTTTAGCTCAACACAGATGCACCCAATCTAACCAATCTTTGTCTCATCACATCACCTCCCCCATCGTCGGTCTAGTTCATGACGCCCCCGTTGGGGAGCCAACGCCTTGGCGAAACTCCTCCGTTACAGCTCTGCAACCTCCTCAGCCATACCCACACTCAATCCTGGTCAGACTCAACTCTACCGACAACCTCGAGTGCTGCAGACGCCTATGACCAGTGACTCCCCTATGGCAGCCGGATGCCCTTTCATTCAGTGGCAGTCATCAAGATGCAGTGGAGGGGGCCTGCCCCCGAGTCTACAGGCGCCGACGACACGCTAATGTCGTCTCTTAGTTGCGGGCCTTGCGAAGTTTTTTGTCGGAACGATGATCACCCATCATGGCCCGCCCTCCCTCACCTGCGGTGGCGCCCACGATTGAATCATCAACTGATCACCTCGCAGATGTGGATCAGACAACCAGTGAATCCATCTTCCTCACCGGACGACTAGACATGGAGGTTCAGGGGGTGGCAAACCTATTGGGTTTCAGGCATGTCAGCCGATGCCCTCTTGCATGGCCGGACACCCCTAGGAAACTCCTTGCTATGCATCGGTCACTCCAGCGCTTTCTGGTGCACACACGAGGCGGTCTATGATGGAAGGCAGCAGTGGGCAGAGGCTCGCCCACCTACGGGGCAGTAACGATTTCACTATGAAGGTGCTAACATCAAATGTTCGTAGCCTTGCGAGTTGGGGAGGTTTCGAACTCTTGACCGCTATATGCGGCATTGGGAAGCCGACGTGGTCTTGCAAGAAACCAAGCTAATGGACTATAATTTGCCAAAGCAGACTGGGGGCTTCCGCCTTTCCTAGCATCTTCCCTTAGTTCGGTGGTCGCTTAGGTGGTTGTATCATTGGATCACGGATGAGTTCACAACTTCACATTGGAGGACAAATGGACTGCTAGATTCTCGATGACAGCTCACTTGAGACGCAGCGCAGATGGCTCCTGATATCTCTTTTGCATCTATGGCCTTCGCTCGGAGTCTCTACGGGCCATGATGCATGCAAAATACAACATATTTTAGTTAATTATTTTAATTAAATTTTCTGTAATTTGATCATGGCATGCATCATTTTTAGTCACTTTTAATCGTAATTCCGGATTTATCAATTTTAATTATTAAATTCTCTAAATATTTTAATTGTGGATGGATTAACAAAACTTGGATAATTATTTTGCAGGAAAATTCGAATCTCGACCGAAATTCAAAGAAATTATTTCTTACGGCCGAGATTTTTACACCCAAGTCGTTATGGCCGAGATTTCTAGGGCGTAACAAGATTTAATTCTTTGTTACGGCTAACATTTGAAGGAGTAAAGATAAATGTTTTTATCTTTTGAGCGTAACAAGAGAAGTCTCTCCTTACGGCCGAAATTTGGAGGGCGTAATGGCATGAAGATGAAGGGTGTAACAATTAATTGATTTTATCTTTTGGGCATAACAAGATAAGTTCCTTCGTTACGGCCGAGATTTGGAGGGGGTAATGGCAATTGAAATCATCCGTTTTGGCCGATATATGAAGGCGTAAAGATAAAAGGATTTTTATCTTTTGGGAGTAATGAAAATGAGTAAAGATAAAATAATTTCTTTACGGCCGAGACTCTAAGGGTGTAAAGATAAGAAAGATTTATCTTTGGGCGTAATGATAAAAGAATTTATCTTTGGCCGAGTTTATCTCGTAAATTTTAAAGTCAACCGTACGATGTTACGACCGAGATCAAATTGAAGGCCGTCCGCACCCTATAAATACGTGAAGAATCCATCGTTTCAATTCGTGCTCTGAAGTTCAGGTTTCTTCCACGGCGAGTCGTGAGCTCTGCAGGCTACGACCAAGAGGAGAGAGGTGCGACGGCTGGAAGTTGATCGCGACCCTGATCAAGTTCGAGAGGCTGCCCGACTGTCTGCCCAATTCAAGAGCTCTACTTCTATTTTGGGTGTAATTCTTTCGATTATTATTGTTATTTTGTTATTATCTCTCCAGAATTTATAGGATGAACTCCATGTTTTTAAGATTATTATTTTAGGAGATTATTAATTGAAGGGAAATGTTTGGATCCTACTTTATTTGTTTTAATCTTTTCTGATCAATTATTAATTGTGTTTAATGCTTTTATATTAGTTAATTAAATTTCCGAATTAGGCTATACCAGTTTGTGGAGTGTTTAATTTCAGAATTTATTATACTAATTATAATTGATTTTATTTGGAATTAATAATTGAATAAATTTGATAACTAGTGTGTGGAGAATCAAGTTTGTGTGGTCTATTAATCTATACCAGTTTGTGGAGTGATTAATAGTCTAGAGAATCCAATTTAATACATCTTAATTTTAATACGATTTTGGGGGTACCAGTCGTGGAGACTTCAATTCTTATTAAATTAAGATAGTTCTATATGATTAAATTGAGGGATGCCAATCGTGGAGACCACAAGTTAATCATGGTAGATTATTTTAGGGAGACTCTAATCTATCTTTAAAGATTAAATTTATCTTTTATGATTCAAATATTTATCCTGATCTATTTTCATCCTAAGGCCTAACTTCAACACCACTATCTTATCTTTATCTTATTTTATTTATTTTATTTTCATAAAACCTCTTTCCAAAAATCCATGTTTTTCCTCTCTTATTAATTTATAAATTCAGATATTGAATCAATAATATTCCTCGTGGGTTCGACACTCTTACTCCTTTTTACTATATTACTTGAGCGACTAGTGCACTTGCTAGCAAATTTTATTGTTACAATTACAACGCATCAAGTTTTTGACGCCGTTGCCGGGGAATATTTTATTAATTAATTTCTAATTTTTATGAATTATTAGGAGATGTAAATAAATTGTAAATAATTCTCTGTGCATATGTATTAATTGTTTTAATTATTTTTGTGAATAAACTGACATTTTTTCTTTTGCAGATAAAGGTCACAACATTTTTTTATTTATCTACTTTCGGTTTAAAATCTGACGCCGATTGGATTTTTCCAAATTACACTGTCGACTTATGGATTTACGACTTTAATTTGATGTGTCGGCTTTATTAATTTTACGGCCTCGCAATGAATGATTTCTGAATTCTAAACTTTCAATCTTTACGGCTGTAATATTTTTATCCGAACGTTGTTTTTACGCCATGAGTAATGGATATTGATTTGACCTTGTTACGCCCGGTTTATCGATGGTTTAAATTTTTTACGCCCTATTTGAATCAGTTTTCATTCTCGGCCGTAACATTTTTGTTTGAACTTTTCATATGGATTTGATCTGATTTCGTTGTTTTACGACCGTACGAAATTGACTTAATTCACTTTCGGCTGTAATGATTCAATTTTTATTTCGGCCGAAACCCTATTTTTCTTTACGGCCTCGTGTTATCTCGGCCGATGTGACCTCATCTTAATTGACAATTTAATCTTTTTTACGGCCGAGAATTGATCTCATGTTTTCTTTTTACGGTCGTAAAATTTCTGAACATTTGTTTTTTACGCCATCTTACGACCCCAACTTATTTGTGATTTTTTCATTCTCGGCCGTAACATTATAATAGTTTGAACTTTTGATTTGACTTTATTTTGGCCGAAGCGATTTAGTTTGTCTCGGCCGTAATGGATCATCCGACATGGATTTTACTCCTTTTCGGCCGATTTATATGTGTTGATTCTTACCTCTCATTGTTTTACGGCCGATATGAACTATATTCTTTGTCGGCCGTAATGATTCATTTGGCAACATTTCATTCAATTTTTTTCGGCCGAGATAATTCATCACCATGCTAATTTTTACGCCTTCACGTTGAATCCCTTTCAACACTATTTTACGATTTTTACGGACGAACGAGCCTCGGATTAATTACGACCGTAAACCCTTATTACGGCCGATCAATCTTATTTCTTCTCTGAAAATAATTTTTGATTATGTCTGATTATTAACTCTATGACCGCAAATTAGTTCGGATTTATTTTGTGTGATTTCTTACATCATCATAAATTCTTTTGGTCGATATTAATATTTGGTATTCGTATTGGTTTGAAGAATTTCTGAAAAGTTCCTCTCGAAAATTAATTTTAATGACGAATTTTCAAATTCTATCGTGCCGAAAGACTTTATTAGTAAAAAACTCATTTTTCGTGACCTATTATCTGAATTTCTTTCTTCTTGTATATATTTTATTTTATTCTTTTATCTTACTGAAAATTGGTTGTTGCAGGTACTAATTGAAAATTAAATCACAACCAATCCTGGAATCTTCTGATAAGCGCACTAGAAGTTCAAATCCACTGTTGGAATTTGATCCTGAAATTGAAAGAACCTATCGTCGATTACGAAGAAATATAAGAAAAATGGCGGAACAAGCACGCGACAATCAGAGACTGGAGCAACAGAATGAACTGGTTCCACCATATAATAATCGGCGAGAAGATGAAGCAGAACTTTCTATGAGAGAATATGTCTCGGCCAGATACAGTGACCGAGAATCATGCATCGTGCTGCCTGATATTAACGCAAATAATTTTGAGATAAATCCCGCAATCGTGAGGATGATACAAGCATCCCAATTTGGAGGAGGATTTCATGAAGACTCTCACGATCACCTTGATAAATTTCTTGCTACTCTGAGCACCTTTAGAAATAATAATGTTTCTTCTGAAGTTATTCGTTTATTATTATTTCCTCAATCTTTACGTGACAAAGCTTCCACTTGGTTTAAAACTTTGCCTGTAGGATCGATTCATTCTTGGTTGGAGCTGGTAGAAAAGTTTGTTGGAAAATATTGTCCACCACAAAAGGCAGGCAAATATCGAAGAGAATTGAGGGCATTTGTTCAAGACGATAACGAGACGTTATATGAAGCCTGTGAACGATATAAGGAACTGCTGGCCAGAGTTCCTGACAATAGAATTCCAAAGTGGCAAGTGATGGAAGATTTCTACCATGGATTACGACCTGCAGATCAAGACAAACTCGATCAATCAGCAGGAGGGACAGTACTGAGATCTAAACGTCCTAGTGAGATACAAGATATAATTGAAGCTGTAGCACTCAAGTCAAGTCAAGAAAGGAGACCACCTCGCCGAACTCATGATGTACATGCTACACAAGGAATACAATCTTCAGAAATAGTGGCTCAGCTGGAGTCACTTAATCAAAAATTCGAGCAGATGATGTCACTAATGGGAAATTCTAGCAATTATAGCCCTACAGGTAACACTTCAAATTCAAATCAAATTGAAAATGCTAACTTTATTTCCAATCCATTTTACAGGAACAACGATTATGGATGGAGACATAATTCGAAGTTTGCCTATAATCAGAACCAAGGCCAATCTTCTGGTCCATCAAAAGATTATATACTGAAAAGGCAACCTGATACTCCCCAACATTAATCATCAAATCATATGCAGGAGATGATGGCACAGATCATAGACACAATGCAAGCATTGCAGAAGAATATGGAATCTAGAGCCACAAGTCAGGATGCATCAATTCGAAATCTGGAAAGACAACTGGGCCAAATGGCGGCACAACTAATTGGACGTACACCGGGCTCTCTCCCAAGTAACACAGAAAAAATCCAAGAGGAGAAGAGCAAAATAGGCCTTGATTTTCATCAGAACTAAGTCAAGCTGACGACTATAAATCAGAACTATTTCTATCCTTTTTATTTTTTTCATTTTTTAGATTGGTCTAATTAGTTGTTAATATCTTAGTTTCGGTGATAGTTTTACTTTTAACTAGACATTTATTTTATTATGGAGTCATTTAATTTAATTAATATTTAATGGTTTGTAAGGAGAGATAAACTCAGGGGCGTCAACTCCAAGCATGGGCGTAAATTCTAAGAATTGATTCTCTCTACGGCCGAAGCTCGAACATTACGCCCTGCCACCCTCGTTACGAGTGCATTACGGCCGAGTTGTCACACATGCATCAAGCTCGGACATGACAAGACAAACTGCCACCCACCGTTTTCATTACGGCCGAAGCGACCGAAGAAAAGAACCATCGTTACGCCCTGCCACCATTCCGTTACGGCCGAGATGTCACACCAACAGACCACGGACGTCTTGGAAATCGTCAAAGATCCGACATGACAGGGAGACCACGGACGTGCCTTCGAAAAATGCATGCTTTTACGCCCGGACATGACTTTTCATTGCGTCGTCACGTGGGACAGGTCAGATTACGCCTGAAAATTCATCTATAAAAATCCTACCCCCTCTTTTATGTTGCAGATCAATCTTCTTTACGGCCGAAGCCACCGCGCGCCGCCCTCTCTGCATTACGGCCGAGGTGCTTCCACTACCCTTATGCCTTTTCTTCTCTACGGCCGAAGTCTCAAAACCGTCACCGCCGCGCATCAAGACTTCTTTACGGCCGAAATATACAGGTCCATCTACTCTCACGGCCGAAGCTTCCACGCCTCCTATTTTTTACGGCCGAGGTTCTTCATCAACCAACTCTTACGGCCGAAGTCTCACCATTACGCCCTGTGCGTTACGGCCAAGCTTCCACGCCGATTTCATTTTACGGCCGAAGAACCGACACCAGCGCCACCACCTATTCGTTACGGCCAAACTCCGGGCGAGTTTTTCACTTTACGGCCGAAACCACACCGCCATTCCTTACGGCCGAAATCTACAGGTTCATCAACTCCTTACGGCCGAGTTCCGAGTCACGCCTCCAACTTCTTACGGCCAAACTCCAATCTCCGGCCGAGCTTCATCAATTACGGCCAAAGTTCTTCGTCACCTCCAACCTTCAGCCGGTTCTTCATCGAATACTACGGTCGAAACCTCAGTCGCTTCCACCGAGCCGGTACCTTTTCTTTGTTTATTTTTGTCCAGATCAAGATGAGGCGATTTGCTAATATATGGAGGGGACGTCATGAACGACGACATCCGAATGCTCAGCCGACCCCACAGCCCTCACAATTAATCTCCTACCCCGGAGATTATTATTGGACTAAGCCGGAGTATCAAGCTCGATATGAACGGATGTGTGATATTCGAATACATGCCACCAGATTTTCAGATACTGAATTGCTGAGGGAGTATAATTTACTTGCAGATACTCATCTATTATTTTCTCAAATTGGACTATCTGACTTTGTGCATTCTTGGTGGCCAACTTATGAAGTACTAATTATGGAATTCCTCTCATCTCTGGAAATCTTTAATTTAGATGGCAGGAACTATGATCAGCCCCGCATTTCATTCCAACTTTATGGATGACCATTTACTCTCACTCTAGGAGAGATTAATAATATCTATGGATTTCCCAACCATGGATCTCTTTCTGTACCTACTGACTTTGATGCTGAAACTTTTTGGAAACAGATAATAGAAGAAGATCGATTGGTTTGGAACACCGCTAAAGATAGCTCAATTCAAAATTCTGTTCTGCGCTACGTCCATCGCATGCTAAGCAACACCATAAGTGGACGCAGTGATAATGATAGTGCCGTCTCAGAAGGAGAGTTATATCTCATCCACAGCATGCTTCACAGAACTCCCGTTAATGTGGGAGCCTTCCTCATTCGTCGATTTCAGCGCCGCACTACTCATCGTGGCGGTAGCATTAATATGGGTGCCCTTCTCACACCTATCGCTCAGCACCTACAACTTGACTTGGATGATCTTGAAGCTGTGCCAGAAAATACTCACCTCACTCGTAGGACCATTCAGGCTTTGGGTCTCGTGAAGACCAACAACTCAGGGATCAAAGTTTTTATTTTTAAAGGCCACCATCAGGAGGTGCCCTGCTCAGATCGAGATGCTTTTACGCCGATTAATCCAAATAATTGGCTCCTTTTTAGGCAGGTCATAGCTCCAGTAATCCCACCTGCAGGACCATCTACCTCTGTCGGACAGCTACACCAGGATGAACCTTTCTCCTGGTTTGATTCTACTGATTATGCGGCAACCCAACCCTACCTTCAACAGCAACAAGGATTCCAGGCTATATCACCGGCAGCTTCCCAATATGCCACATCCGTCCATTCGCCTTATATGCCGGTACCTTCTCCGATTCCATCTCCAGCACAAGAGAGCTCTTCTGATTCCTCGTTCATACCTTCTACTCCTTATGAGGAACGCGATTCGATGGAAGTATCTGCCCCTTTACAAGAACCTGTGCAGAATCGCTATATAGCACCAGAGCCCACTTTTACTTCAGCTCCAGAGCAGACTTACTATCCACCTCCGCCACCTCAGCTTGACTATGCTTCCATGCAAAACTTATGGGAATCAATGTATGATGAACAACTTCGTCAAGCAGGGGAGTTTCACACTTTTCAAGAAGAGCAACTTCGTCAGTCAGGGCAGTTGCACGCTATTCAGGAAGAGCAACTTCGACAAGCACAAGAGCTGACCAACATTCGAGCTGATTTTAGAAATATGGATGATCGTCAGGGTCGCTTCGAATCCCTTCAGAATCAACATGCACGCATGACGAGACGCATCCATGAGTATCATATGCGCCAAGGAAATCTCAGCTACTATCCACCATCGCCACCCCGCAGACAATAAATCCGGTTGTGTCTTTTCCCTTTTCTTTATTTTTGTTTCTTTAAATTTTCCTTTTTATTGAGTATGTATCACTTTCCCTTGCTGACTTAACACTGAGGACAGTGTCTGGTTCAAGCTTGGGGGAGTTTGCATTCCATGCATTGCATCTTTCTGTTTATTTGCTTATGTCTGCATCTATTTATAAAAAAAAATCCAAAAAAAATTTGAAAATTTTCAAAAAAATACCATTGCATGCATTTATTTTTGCTACCATCTTACTAACTTTTGTCTTACTGTTTTAATTATCTTTAAGTAAAAGTTCAAAGACATGTCGTTAATTGATGAAATTTGAATACTTTTCTTTCTTATCACTTGCTATTTTAGTATCAAACTTATGGACTATGCGTCTATGCTAAGTAGAACTATGAATGACTAGACGACAAAATCATATTCATGTCTTTTTATTAATTTCTTTTAAGTCTTGATTAGTAGTAGCCTTCTTATTGATCATATCAAGTACTTTTTGAGCTTATAAAAATTGAAAGTGAATAAGAAAAGAAGGGTTAGTTAAACCCCAACAAATGAAAATAAAAAAAAATGATGAATAAAATTATGTGTAGGTACAAAAGTGTTATCCGGAACCAAGGTGTGTTCGGGTAATTAGATCCGTAGGGGTTCATGCCTGGCGACCTAAGGGCAACTGCTCTGGGATCCGTCGATCGAAAACCTGCTACATGGACCATCTTGTGGAATATGGAGAAGCACATGAGTACTGAATCATGGCTAAATTCGAACTCTTCATTCAGAACCTTGGTTGTTCGGGCAAGTAAACTCGAGGGGTGCTTTATCACCTGGTGCCCTAAGATCATTTGGTCTGGGAGTCATCAGTCCAAAGCCCGCTACATGGACTTCCTTGTGCAATCCTGCTTGAAGATTAGAACTTTTAAAATGATTGAAAATAAAGTTGAAAAAGAAAAAGTTTTAAGCTCAATTAGTACTTATGTGTTCAATATTAATGCTATTATTTGACAGACAATTTATTTTTCTACAAGGCTGAATTTGAGATTGTTTAAATTTGTGTAGTATTCAGAACCTCTATGAAGCTAAGTGCATGGAAAATGGTGAGATACTGAGTAGTAGGTGTGTAGAAGAACTGTGTGAGAAAATTAGTCAGTTGACAATGTGGAGGCTACGATAGAACTTTCTTGAGCCTTGCTTTGAATTTTTGCTTGAGGACAAGCAAGACTTTAAGCTTGGGAGAGTTTGATGCATGCAAAATACAACATATTTTAGTTAATTATTTTAATTAAATTTTCTGTAATTTGATCATGGCATGCATCATTTTTAGTCACTTTTAATCGTAATTCCGGATTTATCAATTTTAATTATTAAATTCTCTAAATATTTTAATTGTGGATGGATTAACAAAACTTGGATAATTATTTTGCAGGAAAATTCGAATCTCGGCCGAAATTCAAAGAAATTATTTCTTACGGCCGAGATTTTTACACCCAAGTCGTTACGGCCGAGATTTCTAGGGCGTAATAAGATTTAATTCTTTGTTACGGCTAACATTTGAAGGAGTAAAGATAAATGTTTTTATCTTTTGGGCGTAACAGGAGAAGTCTTTCCTTACGGCCGAAATTTGGAGGGCGTAATGGCATGAAGATGAAGGGTGTAACAATTAATTGATTTTATCTTTTGGGCGTAACAAGATAAGTTCCTTCGTTACGGCCGAGATTTGGAGGGGGTAATGGCAATTGAAATCATCCGTTTTGGCCGATATATGAAGGCGTAAAGATAAAAGGATTTTTATCTTTTGGGAGTAATGAAAAGGAGTAAAGATAAAATAATTTCTTTACGGCCGAGACTCTAAGGGTGTAAAGATAAGAAAGATTTATCTTTGGGCGTAATGATAAAAGGATTTATCTTTGGCCGAGTTTATCTCGTAAATTTTAAAGTCAACCGTACGATGTTACGACCGAGATCAAATTGAAGGCCGTCCGCACCCTATAAATACGTGAAGAATCCATCGTTTCAATTCGTGCTCTGAAGTTCAGGTTTCTTCCACGGCGAGTCTTGAGCTCTGCAGGCTACGACCAAGAGGAGAGAGGTGCGACGGCTGGAAGTTGATCGCGACCCTGATCAAGTTCGAGAGGCTGCCCGACTGTCTGCCCAATTCAAGAGCTCTACTTCTATTTTGGGTGTAATTCTTTCGATTATTATTGTTATTTTGTTATTATCTCTCCAGAATTTCTAGGATGAACTCCATGTTTTTAAGATTATTATTTTAGGAGATTATTAATTGAAGGGAAATGTTTGGATCCTACTTTATTTGTTTTAATCTTTTCTGATCAATTATTAATTATGTTTAATGCTTTTATATTAGTTAATTAAATTTCCGAATTAGGCTATACCAGTTTGTGGAGTGTTTAATTTCAGAATTTATTATACTAATTATAATTGATTTTATTTGGAATTAATAATTGACATAAATTTGATAACTAGTGTGTGGAGAATCAAGTTTGTGTGGTCTATTAATCTATATCAGTTTGTGGAGTGATTAATAGTCTAGAGAATCCAATTTAATGCATCTTAATTTTAATACGATTTTGGGGGTACCAATCGTGGAGACTTCAATTCTTATTAAATTAAGATAGTTCTATATGATTAAATTGAGGGATGCCAATCGTGGAGACCACAAGTTAATCATGGTAGATTATTTTAGGGAGACTCTAATCTATCTTTAAAGATTAAATTTATCTTTTATGATTCAAATATTTATCCTGATCTATTTTTATCCTAAGGCCTAACTTCAACACCATTATCTTATCTTTATCTTATTTTATTTATTTTATTTTCATAAAACCTCTTTCCAAAAATCCATGTTTTTCCTCTCTTATTAATTTATAAATTCAGATATTGAATCAATAATATTCCTCGTGGGTTCGACACTCTTACTCCTTTTTACTATATTACTTGAGCGACTAGTGCACTTGCTAGCAAATTTTATTGTTACAATTACAACGCATCAGGCCACCATGTGGAGGAGCTCACCGTTGCCCGATCGCACACTTGCTAGCTGATTGGGGGAGACTTCAATGTCACATTGGACATGGAGGACCAATCCATTAGTGGATGAGGGAGAGATATGGCAGAGGAGTTCAAAGTCTTTCTTAATGGCACCTCTCAAACGTTTGCTAGCTGATTGGTCACATTGGACATTGAGGATCAATCCATTAGTGGACGAGGGAGAGATTGTGGCAGAGGAGTTACTTCATTAATTCTTAGTCATTGGCAGACTTTTCGGCAACGAACTGAACATTCCTCTTCTCACTGAAGCTGGTGGAGGTCCATCATCTAGATGACATCTAGGCCATGGACAGATCGTTCTCGGACCACACACCCTTTATGTGGAGGTCCAACGACGGTCAGCACTTGCGCTCTATCTTTCGCCTTGAGTGATCTGGGCTTTTGGAGGATGGATGTGGTGGGCGTCTCATCCTTCTTCAATTGGTTTTTTCTTCTCTTTCGATCTACTTTTGGTCAGTTCTTCGGATGCCTGCCCAGGTATTGAGATAGATTGACTCTCCAAGGAGCTAATTTTTTTGATAGGGATGCAACTCTGTTCGACGAGTCCATCTGGTTGCATGGCATAGTATTTGTTTGCCGCCTTGCAGGGAAGACTAGGAGTTCGGGACTCCGCGCTACCAACTGGGCACTCCTTGCCTAGTGGGTGGGGCGGATTAAGGGTTGAGGACATCTTATGGCGAGAGGGGTTCTTCACTTGCTAAGGTCAGAATCTTTCATGGGATTCCAGGCCCATTCTACCATGGGGAGCTTTATTCTTTTGGAATAGAGTCGAGGCACTAGTCCCACTAGTGTGCCCGTTCATGACTTCCTCACTCCACTTTTAGGAGGCCTTTTCCTTCTGGTAGCAGGACTGGTTATGCGAGGGCTTGCTAGCAGAGTCCTTCCCTCAGTCACAAATCTATGGCAGAGACCTGGTCACAGATCTGTGGCTTGGGTACCGAACCCTAGAGTCCTTTTTTTGGTTCTCCACTTTTTTTTTTCGAGGAGAAGTTCTCCACATTTTGATCAACGCATTTTTGAGCTATTGACACTTCACCAGAGGATCACTTTGTTTTGTTTGTAACCTTCTAAGACGGATGGTTGAGTGTGAATATTGGACTCTTCTTCAGCTCGTAGTCTCTACCTTCACTTTCTTTCGGCCACATCAGACTCGGATATTTTTTGAGAAGACTGTATTAGCGTTCTCGGGTGCCGTTGATAGTCAAAATATTTATTTGTCTCTTGCGGCGTGAGCGGATTCTCACCAGAGTATATAGGGGCGAGATGAGTCAGACACATTCTGTGCATTATGTCGGCAGATGGAGGAAGACATTGCTCATTTATTCTTTGCATGTAAAGTGTCCTGGGAGGTTTGGTCATGGACAAGCACTATGGGCCTTGACCCTTTATCATTGGAGGTATTTTGTCAGGCTTTACTAAGGCCCCGGTAGACGGAGGTAGGTTTGGAGAGTCCCACTGGTGCCCCTTTTGGTAGGTACTTGGGCCATCTGGCTTGAACTCACTAGATCATTTTTTGTAGGGAGAAATGCTAGGTGGATAATATTGTACACCACATTTTTGTCTTCTTCGGGATTTGGGCTTTGGTTAGAGCCTTTACATTTCCCCTTTATTTGTCGCTCTCTGCATGAGAGTATGTTACATGTACATGTTGATCATTTTATAGTGATACATAAATACATAGATGACAACTACAGTCCTTGGTAATCATCCTTTTCCCTCTAAAAAAAATAAATTTATGCATGCATAACTAATTGCTTAGTAGAATTATGGGCTTTCCATTGATCAAGTGGCTTCTTTTATGCAAACGTAGATTTTGAAAGTTTTCCAAGTTGGTATATCAAGTCATAACTAACTTTTGTACAAGCTAGTGCTCTTCTTTTTGTTTTCATTTGTTAATTCCTTCACCTTTAAGATCTTTACAGAATACAAACATGTCGATCCTTTCTTTCCCTTTTGCATCATGATAAATTTGACTAAGATCGCACGCACATAGGATCAAATTTTAATCCCATGCATTGAGTGCTTGATCTAACTGATTCTGATTTGTCGGCATTACTTCCATTTAATGTCATTTCCTACAAAACCAACATAAAAAGCAATTGAAATTTAATAGCATTGTCCATAAACACAACTTGCCTTGCATGAATGCATGATTGCCGCAGCACCAATGCAGCCTGGGTGGCTGCCAAGGCTAGCTGCTGCCATGGCTGCCTTGGCCCATACAAGTTACAACCAATGTAATTGGATCATCAGGTAGTAATATGATGACCCATATTATTTTTTCTTTCTAATGCATTTGTTGCTTAATAAGGAGGGACCATAGGAATGTCTGCCTGTAAGGTGCCTGAAGATTTCTTCTTGCACATTAACATATGAATAATATTATATATTATATATGTATGCATATATAATATATGTCCCAAGGATATAGAAGCAAGGAACACACACTGGTGAGGAAATGCCAAAGATATAGAAGCAAGGAACAAAACATCACAAATACTCTAGTAAAAATGCAAATATGGTGTACACTATTATCTATAGTACACCCCTCTATTTGAATGCAAATATGATGCATAGTATTTTCTATATCACACATCTTTATTTGTACTTAGAAGTGGACACAAGCCAAGCCATTCAAGAGTATCTTGTCGCTCAACATATTTTATGCCTTATTCGGCTTGGCTTATTCAATAAGCCAAGTCAGGCCTCAATTTTAGAACTTGACCTTTTAATTTAAATTGGCTTTAATTGTTTATATCAAACCTAGCATGTTAGCTTATAAAGCCAGCCTATACTATTGTCATATATTATAAATATAATTTGAACTATATACAAAAATATTGTTTTACTATGTTTATTTAAAAATATTTTTTAATAAATAAAGCTTAATAGGCTATTAAGTCAGTTTTTTTTTTCTCAAAATCTAACAAGTCACAAGTTGATTTTTTTGCCCTATTAGCTTGTTTGTTAAGCTTTTTAAATATGCCTGGTCTATTTAAGCGTTGGCCTAGCTCTGCTTGTGTCCATCCTTGGCTATACTTAGTATCATATTAAGACTCAAGAGACGAAAAATAGATCCATTTCAATGGATATAACTGCAATATCATTGCCTGATCATTGGCATGCGATGGGATGACATGCATGGTTAAACCATGTAAGTAATGGAAGTTAATGCTTTCTTAGATTTTTCTCACATATAGTTTGCCAACACTAGAAGTGCAACGTGGTGGTGCTGGTAATTTATATTTGACTTGATGCGACGTTCTTGCTTTTTTGAAGAACATAATAATATGTTTGACAGGAATTTCTTCCTTTGTGCCCTTTCAGAAAATAATTCATTTGAAGTATTTAGTAATGTGCAAACCTTTTGTGATGTATTCAAACCATCTATGGTCTTAAGTGGAACCTGATTCCCCTTTTATGCAGTATGCATTGCCACACATCATGGGTTGGGGCCTAGCAATGCGACCGCAACACCAGAGCGCCATAGAGAATCCCCGAAAGCAGCAGATGGGGGAGAGGCCAGACCCTGAATTTGAATGGGGAAGATGAAATGGAGTTTCATTCCCATCCATCTTTTACCATACCAGAGAAACAAATGTCTGCTCATTAGCCGAGAATATTACTAGTTTGTGTACTGAGATGTAAATCATCTGGGATGATTGGCACTGTTTGTTCAGCGGTTCTGTTGTAGCCTGCACACCTCTTGATATCCCGTGAGAGGTCGCATAAGAATGACAGACTTTTGTATCCCGATCATGAAATATTTGCACATTTGTAGACCAAGGTCGTGTCATGGAAACAATACTATTCAAGCGTCCAATAGTTCAAACGAATTGTATATAATAGCATGTGTTTGTTTTCGGTTGCAAATGTTAGATCATGGGCATAATATAAAGAAATATAAATTAAAAGAATAAAAAAAAGATAGCATAATAATTGAATTCTAAACCTTGATAGGGAGATATGTTATTACACTGTTGTTAATTTTGGTTTGACTGTCGAGCTAAGTTCTATTGGTTGAAATGTAAGCACATAGATTTAATCAAAGGAAAAATCGAAACAAAAAAAAATCTCTGTTTCTGCAATCAGTTTCGCGATATGCCTTTTTCACGTCAATTTTGCTTGCATTCTCCATTCTCCACATCGATTTGTCTCATTCATCACGCCTTTCCCCTTTCTTTTCATTTTCAGTTCGTCTTCTCGCTATTCTTCTCCAATCCATGCAAGTAACACGATGCCGACCACATCTCCCTCTTCATCATTTCTTCTTCCTTTGCATGGTCTCTAAATTCTAGACCTTCTTGAGCTGTAAAGTCTTTCTCTACCTATCAGCATTACTTCACAAAATGGAATTATTCTGTATCTTTTTTGTAGTTGTAGTGTTTGATTGTTTGTCGCTCAGTTCCTGCCTTTTTTTAAATATTTTTGCAAAGAAATTTCTGATTGTTTTTTTCTTGCAAAGGATTAATTTTCATAAGTTTTCCTCTGTCTTGTTGTAATCGTCGTCCTCTTGATCACAGATGAGTCTTTTCAATCAATATAATAATCTTTGTTAGATGTATAACATGTTGTTATATGTTTACGTGTGTTTAGTTTTATTTTATTATTTGTTAAAGCTTTGTCTCAGAAGTAGCAGTTACTATCTTTTATTAGTGGTCAGTTAGAGTTTGAGTCAGTTATTTTAACCATTGTATTTAATGTTTAATAAAATGTCAAAAAATAGTTGCCTTATTTTCTCTTGTATTCCGCTCTCTTGTTTTATTCAAACACAAACAATTTGAGCGTGGGAATTTTGCAAAATCATTGCAAAATCATGAGTGAGAGTGTCAAAATTGAGTGAAACAACAAATTAGTATCAGAGCTCTTAATATCTTAAGGGTTGTGCTAATGGAGGCTACATCGACAATTGCCGGGCTGTCAAGCATTACTCTTTTGATCCTTGATGGTAGCAATTATCAAGTCTGGCAAGTGAGGATGAAAGTATTCCTTGAAGGAACTGATTTATGGGATTTAGTGGAAGAAGACTACGAAGTGCAACCATTGGAACAAAATCCAACTCTCAATCAGTTCAAGATTCACAAGGAGCTCACAACCAGAAAGGCTAAGGCAAGAGCAAGTTACTCATGTTAGTTTTAATAGGATCATGCATCTAAAATTTGCAAAAGAAATTTGGGACTATCCACAAGAGGCTTATGAGGGCAATAAGAAGATAAAGGGAATGAAAACTATGAACCTTAAAAGGGAACTAGAAAGGGTACACATGAAGGAAAGTGAATCAGTGCAATGCTTTCTTGATAACTATTAGATTTAGCCAACAATTGATATTGGAGAGGAAAAACTTGTTGAGAAGCTCTTATATTCTGTGCCTGAAAGATTTGAAGCTACTGTGGCATCTCTTGAGAACACAAAAGAAATCTCAGAGTTCGCTGAAGTAGTGAGTGCTCTTTAAGCACAAAAAAGAGTGTATTAGGGGGAGGAGATGAGCTTATTGAAGGTGCAATGCAGGCAAAAATGAATTATGAAAGTGGTGAAGAAGAACAGAAACTAGTATGGTAATCAATAGACTAGTTCCGGTGCAATTAATGCACAAGAAAAGAAAGGAAGTGATGAAGCCCACAAGCATTGTGGAAAGAAGGGTCATCCTTTCTTTAGGTGTTGGAGAAGACCAAATGTGAAGTGCAGAGTTCTCAACAAGGAGAGGCTTAAGCTACTGAATACTGTTTTCTTGTTGAATAGGCTATCAACTAGGGTTCTCAACAAGTTGACATCATTTAAAGCATGGTATGGCTTCAAACCAAAGGTTAGTTGACTGAATATTTTTGTTTATTTATGCTATTACTTGACTTCTCAGTCAGTAGAGATAAAATTGATCATAGAGGTGAAGCTGCTATTTTTATGGGTATAGTTCTCAGTCTAAAGCCTATAGAGTGTATTGTCCAATTGCACAAAAGATTATTGTGAACAGAGTTGTAATCTTTTGTGAAGATAAGAGATGGGATAGTATACCATGTGAAGAGAAAAAGGTTGACAACAAAAGCATTGTGGCTAAAGCAAATATGCAGAATGAGTGTGAGTTGATTGAAGATGAACTAGTAGATCATTTACTTGTGCGAGATACAGATCAATAGCAGAGGTCTGTGGCTTTGTTAGAACCAAAAACTGTGGAGGAAGCAAAAGAAAATGTTGAGTGGATATTAGTAATAAAAGAAGAATTGAGCATGATCAACAAGAACAACACATGGCAACTTGTGCCTAAGCCTGATCAAGACTATAAGTGTCACATGGGTTTTCAAAATAAAATTGAACCTCGATGGCACAATGAACAAGTATAAAGCCAAATTAGTTGTGAAGGAATACACTCAAGTTAGTGGAGTAGACTACTAAGATACTTTTGCTCTTGTTGCTCGCATGGACACCATTACTAATAGTTGTTACTGCTAAAAAACATGAATCATCTATCACCTAGATGTGAAATCAACTTTTCTAAATGGTGATCTATCTGAAGACATTTGAAGTCAAAGGACAGTAAGATAAAGTTTATAAATTGAAAAAAGTCCTGTATGGTCTGAAGCAAGCTCCTTGAGCTTGGTATAGCAAAATTGATTGCTATCTTAGTATGCTTGGGCTTCAAAAGAGTTTAAGTCATTTTATACTACAAACAAAGTAAAAACGATCTAGTAGTGGTGTCTATTTATGTTGATGATTTGTTAGTTACAAGAGAGGAGGAGAGTGAGATATTGAAGTTGCTGGCATGACTTATGAAGCAATTGAAATGACAGATTTGATAAAAATGTCTTACTTTCTAGACATGGAGATTCATCAGAAAGATGGTGAAATATTTATTTGTCAGAGGAAGTACATTAGAGAAAGAATGCAACCTGTGATACAAATTGAAATATAATTAAAATAAAAGTAAGATAACTATTATTAGCATTAAATGTGCAAGAATCTTAAACACAATTACTACTAATAACTTATCAATTCGAGATGACAAATCTTCATGAGTCCGTATGGAGTGGACCAAACTTCAATTACCTAATTGCTAAACACATTTCAAAGGCTCCCCTAAATCTAAAACCATGCATGTATTTATAACATGCAAATACAAATATAACTAACGACCCACTAACTCATACAACTTCTAACTATCCACTACTTAATTAATCAGTCACTATCTAATGCAAAGTGGTATCTTATAAGTACACCCCTCTTAAAATTTTGCCTTGTCCTCAAGGCGGAGAAAAGAAAATTAATAATAATATTCTGCAGGTGTAGTTGAAGCCTCCAAACTTGATTAACCCCATCTTTCGGCCAAGAGAGAAATTTTTGAACCAATATGAATTCCAGCTTTTCTTCTTATGAAATGAGTTTTCACTTGTAATATGTAAAGCTGATGTCTCCTGAATGAATGCTGCTTCTTTGTGCTTTGATACTAGGATCTTTGAGGCTCTGATACCAATTGATACGAACTGAAAATACAACTAAAATGTAACTATTATTAATAGTAAGTGCAAGAATCTTAAACATAATAACTACTAATAACTTGTCAATTCGAAATGACAAATCTCCGTAAGTCCGTATGGAGTGGACCAAACTCCAATTACATAAGTGATCAACACATTTCCAAGGCTTCCCTAAATCTAAAACCCATGCATGTATTTATAACATGAAAATACAAATATAACTAAGTATCCACTATTTTCTTAACTAGCCACTAACTCATACAACTTCTAATTACTCACTACTTAATTAACCAGCCACTAACTAATACAAAGTGATATCTTATCATCCTGTTAATAAAAAAGAGAAGTTAACAAGATTAATGTGCAAGATTTTGAGCATGACTTTGAATACAGAAGGATAGTAGGTTTTTTAATGTATCTAGCAACCACTAGGCCTGACATTTAGTATGCAGTAAACATTCTATCAAGATTCCTTAATTATGCAGCTGAGGAACATCTTACTACAACAAAAAGGGTGTTGAGATACCTTAGAGGGATTTAGAATTATGATGTAAGGTTTAAAGCAATCCCTGAGATGAAGTTAGCTTTGTGGATAGTGACTGGGGTGATTCGGTGGAAGACATGAAAAACACAATAGGTTTCTGTTTTTCACTTGGATCATGTTGCTTCTCATGAAGCTCAAAGAAACAAGATATAATGACACTATCAATTGTTGCCGCAAATGAAGTTGCAAAGCATGTAGTATGGCTTAGGAAGATATTATATGATTTGGGATTGCAAGAGAATGGTCCAATTGTGTAGTATGTAGACAATCAAGTTGCAATTGCAATTGTTCAGAATATAGTTTTTCATGGCAAGAGTAAATATTTTAAGCTGAGGTTTTATTAATTGCATGAGGCACAAGAGGAAAAAGTGGTGGTACTAAAATATTGCAAAACAAGTGAAACAAGTGATCAAATGTTTGAATCATGAAATTGGAATAGGTCCAGGTATCTAATCCAAGGATGAGACATGTTAGATGATGTATTAAATCTATTGTTATATCTTTATGTGTGTTTAGTTTTATTTTATTATCTTTTAAAGCTTTGTCTAAGAGTTTGAGTCAATTAGAGTTAGTGGTCAGTTATTTTTACTACTGTATTTAATATTTAATGAAATGTTAAAAAGTTGTGTTGCCCCATTTTCTCTTGTGTTTTACTCTCTCATTTTATTCAAACACAAACAGTTTGAGTGTGAGAATTTTGCAAAATCATTGGAGAATCAAGGAAGCTTGATAATAACAATAAATAGATGTGAGAGTGTGTCGAAACAACAAGCTTGATAATAATAATAAATAAATAGATGTTGGCAAGTTGTGCTGTGCTCGTTGAATCGAGGAAGTCATCTTGATCCAGTTCCTTGGCTCTATTCTTGGCATTTGGACATCAGCATTGGAATTTTTAGCAGGTGGTATGACCTTGTTCGAGTTAGAATGCAGTCCACTTTGCAGGTCATCTAGATGTTCTTTATTTTGTTCGATTTCTTATTTGTCTATTATATCTGATAGAATTTCAAGGGGAAGGCTGCCCTTAACATATAGCAATATCAATATTCTGTGAGTTTTTGTCATTTCTATAGGTTGGCCTTGGCATGAAAAAAAAACAAAATTTAGAGCAAGTTTGCCTGCTTTCATGAACATATTTTGAAAAATGGTTCAGAAATTGTGATGATTCCAAATTCAAAGCCATCAAGCTCCTTTGTCCAGACCTGAATTCCCTCGTTGGCTTTCAACGTTTAAAAGTCTTCTACTACAGCAATCTTGCACAACTTGTATGATTGCAAAATCCCTGACATAACAAGATTACAGGCCTTTATTCTTCGCTACCTCATGGGCAGGTGGCTTGTTGAACATGAACCCATTGGCACCAACGTTGTCAAATTTGAGAGTTTAGGTAAACTCATTTTTTGTCCGACAAACTCGTTTTGTAGAATCGACTCGTAAATTCGTAGAGTCCATGTACCAAATAAGTTTAAATATTTAAGTAATTATATGCAATTATTATAGATGATGCATAAATTAGAAATAACTAATACATTTTACTGAAATGAAATAAATATGAAAGTAATAAAAAATAACTACTATCACTTATAACTAATAAATACTAACTTCTCACTTATAATTAATAAATACTAACTAACTTTCGATTATTGTGTTTATTCAAATAAAAAAATTATACAAAATTGTTACAATCTAATTTTCAATAATTTCATTCTAATAACAAATACATTAATAAATAGAATAATTAAGATTTTACAACCTTTTTATTGTGCAAAATAAATAATTGTATTAATCGTATAGAATTGTAAGCTCGTATAAAATTGTATAGACTCTACAAGAGTTTATAAGAGTCTATAAAATTGTTTAAATTAATTTTTATGTAAAAATCTAAGAGTCTAGATTATTCAAAAGTTTATGTCGATTTGATTCGTTTTACTTACCTAAACTCTTAAACTGTAAGAGTTTGACTCGAGATTTTAACAACATTGGTTGGCACCATTGATCTATATGTAGAAATGCTTACACTGTACTATAGAACTTGTAACTGAAAGATTAGGGATTGCATCTCAGATTACTAGGACCACAAGGCCCTGCTACTTTTGCTAGGTGCAAAACTTATTTCACACTTGATGTATGTTAATAATGTCTTGAATCCTATTATAATTAAAAAAATTCATCTGATCCCAAGACACCGAAGTAAAAGGTGCCCTTACACTACGGGTGTCTCGCTGCCCGATCAGCGAGCTTGTCGGGGGTCAAGTGGGGTATCTCCTACCGGGGGTGGATCCCCCAGCCAAAATATTATGGATTATTCTATATGTGATTCGAAATTGATTTATTTTCTTATCACGAGATAGTGACATAATTTTGAGGAATTAATCAAAGCCCCATTCGATTCGTAATTCCTATGTGCCTATATAAAAAGTAATGTGATTTGTAATCCTTGTTTTTTATCTAATAAAATTTTGTGTCGCCTTAAATTTCTCGTGCGTTCATTCAGTGCATAATATCTCTCGTACAAAAATCCTAACATTGTAGTCGTCAAGTTGCTCATCATTGCTTCTTGATACTAGTGCTGGGAAAGCAATTCATGGGTACACACTAAAAGGAGGGCAACAGATACAACTTCCAGAAGGCATTGGATGTATGCCAGATGTGGCACATTAAGCAATTCATTTTCAGTTTTTGAAGATTATAAGAGAGATTGAGGCAGCACAACTTTTCTATTCAATGCATTCTTGCAGTTTGGATGAATTTAAGACCGACAAGATTCCAAGTTTGTGGCTTGGGAGAAGCATTCATGCCCGTGTGATCAAAATGGGTTTGAAACCTGATATTTTATTTGGGAATGCACTTATATCAATGTATTCAAAGTGTGAAGTCATGAGTGAAGCTCACAAAGTTTTCTTTCTCATTCCTTCTAAGGATGTTATATCCTGGAACCGATTCTTGGTGGGTACTAAGTTAGTTTGCTTTTTGAAGAATCTTCAAATTACTACCAAATTGAACAACCATTGCAATGTACTTGTACCCTTTCATTTCTAGCGGATGGAAGAGAACTTCACAGTAATGCACTCTGGTTTGGTCTAGAGGACCTTACAATGTGCAATGCCCTTATGACTTATTACTCAAAGATAGTTCGGATTCAAGACCTTTCATTTAGTAGTTCTTACTTCATGAAACATAATTATTGCCAGATGTGCAATAAATGGATGGCGCTCAGAAGTTCTAGCTTCATTTCAAGATCTATTTTTGAGAGGAACACAACTCGATTCAGTTTGATCATAAGTTTTCTATGTGTAGAGTTGTGTAAATGGGCAAGAAAGATTCATGTCTATGTTCTTAAGTACCCACTATGGTGAATGTGGTTAAGGATGCCCTGCAAGTTTTCATGGGGACTGTGAAGAAAGATCTAATATCATGAAACACAATCTTCTCTGCTTATAACAATCTCCAGGAAGAATTTATTGACCTCTTTAGATCAAACCAGCATGAAATTAATCTGGCTTTGTTCCTGTTCTCATTGTTCTTCAAGCAAGTACTTCGATGTTCTAAGAATAGTCAGATAAGTCCACACTTATCCTATTGAGCTGGATTCATGAATCAAATGAATATTGAGATGCAATGACTCCAATGAAAAGGGTGCTAGCATTGAAGAAGCATTCAAAACCTCATAAACTTTTTGGGACTCTAAGAAAAAAAAACTACTTTTTTGGGGAGAATAATATTCAGGCAATACAATCATCTCAGGCTATCTTAATTGTCGCTCTCATCATGATGCAGTGAGGATTGTAACCAAAGATCTCAAAAAGATACCACAATTAGAAATTTGAGGACTCATATTTATGCTCAGAAAGAATACATTGATCATGCTTTTAATCTGTTTCATTAATTTGAGAGCAAAGGAATCAAGCCCCGTTCACTTAGCACAACGAGTGTCCTTCCTGATTGTGTACATTTGACTTTAGTATACGTGGTGAGGCAATGTGATTATTATGGAATCGGTGCATTCCTTGATGATATGCATCTTGAAGATGTAGACTCATTCACAAAATGTTGAAACATAATTAATGCCTACAAACTCTTTTGAGCTTGCTCAAAGAAGGACCTTGTAACATTTATTCCTATGGTAGGTGTGTAGGCAATTCATGGAATGGTCGAAGAGGTGATACGATGCTCAAGAACAATGTCATAAGTGATCAGAATAATATATGATAATCAAAGAAACGAGATCAAATAAATTTTTAGGCAGCGGAATATCAATCTCATGATTACAATGAACCAAGCAATTGATATTATAAATAGATTAATTTAATCACAAGATAGCCAACCTTGTAGACGAAAGTTCTCGAAGAACGGATTGTAAGAGTTTCTCACAACAAAAGCAATTAAGCCAAAATTTCATAGATTCAAAGATGTTTGAAATAACAATAAACACCAGTATTTATAGGCCCCACAAATAGAATTTGGACTAGAAGAAAACACCATAACTTAGACTACAAGAAATGTAACTAGTTTTTTGAAATAAGCAAATTAATTTCTCTTGCAAATCTCAGCAAAATTTTCATGTATAATTAATTTAAAAATTTTAAATAAATAAGGTTAAACCGTTATTTATTTGGCCCGAATTTTGTTGAATCTTCATGCGGCTCCAATTTGTAACTCGTTGGGAATTTGGATTTGATGCAACTTGATCTTGTAATTTGATCAATTATAAATTGTAGATAATCTTCATTATCTTCAATTGCCTTATATCTAAGATTCACAACATTATCTTGATCATCTAACTTTGCTAGAAGATTCTTTTTGCCGACTGCAATTGTAAACATTTCCTGATTCATATCCTTCCCCTCATCTTCAAAAGGATTCATCCTTGAATTTACATTCCCATTAAAAATAATATGTCCAGGTTCATATCATTTCCCTCATCTTTAAAATGATTCGTCCTCGAATCTACATTCACAATAAGAAGAATATAACCTACTACATATATGAATTTATTAAATAATTTAGGACACACATAATTGAGATATTGATACTTCCCTTTGATGTCCGGATGGGACGATGTATCTCTATCAAAACAATAATAATTTCTTATTTTTATCATCTTATTATGATCCTGCAAGTTTTGAGAAAAAAAAACAACATAAGTAATATAAAAAGTAATGTAACTATTATACTCACCTGCATGAAATATTTTATGCTCATGTGACAATAGTATTTTAAGAAACAAATTGCAAAACTTGGGAGACCTTCCTTTACGCATAAGGATTCAGTCAAATAAAATGCAATGTATTCCACGGTACTAGAGGTCTAACAAGAAGATTGTCAAGTAGTTCCAAAATAAGAACATCTTTTCCCTAATAAAATGGATCTTTAAAATCTACAAGTGAAATATCATAGGATCTGTAACACAGCAAACAACTTGGCTTATAAAGGGAATCATGCAAGTCCTTGCAACAAATCAAAAAATCATCAAAATTACTTTGCAAGTGATTGCTATTAATCAAGATATCTCCAAAGAAGTTACTCTCAAATCTTTGATGAAAAATGCACATAAATCCAACTAATGCACATGCTAATGATTTTTGAAAATGATATGGAAGATTATAACAATCATCAGAATAAATAATTTTAGTTGAGCACAAGGTTTGATTTAAGGAGATGAATAAGACTTTGGGCTTATAAAAAAATCTAGAAATTATAATCAAAAGTGTTCAGGACAAAAGAATATTCATTCCAAAATTTCAACATATGGCTCAAATAAAATGTATCAACACTCAATGAATAATAAAGTGGAATAGAAAATTCAGATATAATGTTTGCATGCCATTCAATACTTCTCTCAATTAAGACCTGCAAGTTAGTCACATCAAACAAATATAAAATTTCAAATGTAAGAGATGGACTTTTCAAGCCAGTCATGACAAAATCAATACACATCTTTCAAATTATTACTTAATAGAATTTGTATCTTCATATACTCCACTCCTACATATCTGCATGGACAAATCAGAATAAAAGATGGTTAGTGTTAGAAGAAAAATTACTAAACTCTCTTTCTTTTGCCTCAACACTCAAGTCTTTTTGCTTATATATCTCTCTAGAGGTTACCTTTCTAAACACTCAAGATCTAACATTTTCTCATTCTCACAACTCTCATAATACTCAACATCTAAATGTTGCATATCAATGCTTTCAGAAGGCGGCCTCTCTAAGCACTCAAAAGTTGTGTGGCTATTACTTTCATCACTCAAGTTGTGACACTCATATTTTTTATCTTTGTCTTTCTCACAACTCTCATAATTGTTTATCTTTCTTCAAGTGATGTTGTGCAATCAAATTTTTCCTCTCAACGTTGTAGGCTGTTACACCTGCTTTTCGTATGCTTCTTGAGATGACAATGGTGCTAAAGTGTATTTTCTCCCATCTTTGCAACATTTGTAATGGTTGGTAGCACCATCATGTGTCACACATCGATCATATTGCCATGGTTGCCCTAAAAGAATATGACAAACATGCATTAATACAACATCACATAACACTTCATCAGTAAATCTTTCAATTTTAAATGACACACACATGTTTGATCACTTTGACTTCTCCTCCATCGTTTATCCACTGAAGTTTGTATGGTTTTTGGTGCTTTAAGGTTGGTAGTCCCAACTTTTCCACCATGTAATGGCTAGCAAGATTAACGCAATTTTCACTATCAATAATCATTCCACAAATTCTATCCAAAACACAACAACACACATAAAAAACATTTTCTCGATCATGACTTCTTCCTCCAATCTGAACACACCTATACTTTCTCCAAGTTTCATCATCTTTCTACTCCATTTCTTCATCATGTTCATCAGGAGCACGCTGTCTTTGATAATCTTTTCTTTGATTTTGTTGTATAACTTGTTGTAGTTGTGTAATTTGCACATCTTTCTGATCTTGCAGTTCAGTAATCATATGTCCAAGATGTTGAAAATGTTGTGTCATGACCTCCATCATTCTTGTCTAATTAATTGCTTCTTTTTCTACAATTAAGCTCTTTGTCATTTCCTATTGACATTGTAAGAAATTTTTGCAGCAAAAATTAGTAGTAAAAACAATCTCACTACCTCACGTGGTGAGATTCAGTGGTGGCACTCTTATTTTATCTCAACTCTATTAGGCTTTTTCCCTCAATTGTTCTCACCACTCAACATTTTTCTCTCTTGTTCAATAAGTTCTAAGAGAACTAATGCAAGTCAATACAAATACAATGTGTGATTGAATCAATCTGATTTATCTATATGATTGCAAGATCAAAAGAATAGTTGAAATTGATTTGGAATAGAAATCGGGAAAATGTTGTAAAAAAAAGACAGATATAAAAAATTCAGAATTGGAATGAGTTCAAAGATCACCCCTTTTTTGAGTCAAATTACTCTATTCTCAAAATTTTCTTTGCACCTTTCCCCAAAAATAATATTTCATTTTTTTTCTTTCTTTCCTCTATATTTTGAATTCTTTCTTTTACTTTTTTTCAAGATTTTTTTGAATTTTTTTCTAAAAATTTTCTTTTTTTCTGTTCTTCTCTTTCCTCCTTTCTTGCACTTTCATTTTCAGTCTTTTTTTTCTATTTTCGGAATCCTTTTCAGATTTTTTTTGAAAGTGCAGTAAACTTGAGAACAAATAAGGATGACAACTAGAGTTTCAACAACAAAATTTGAAGAATACAAGGATGATGGCTAAAATTTGAAAAACAAATGAGCAAAATTTTTTTTGTGGTTTTTTTAAATCGTAGCAGAATTTGAAGAATGTAAGGATGAAGGCTAGGGCTTGAAGAATAAATGAAACCAAATAAAGAAGACATCTAGGATTTGAAGAACTAATAAACTAGATTTTTTTTGTGTTGTTTTTTTTCACAAACTGAAATAGGGAGCAACAAAATAATAGAAGATAATTAGAAAATCGAATAAAAAACATGACTTTGATATCAACTGATACGATGCTCAAGAATAATATATTGAGTGACCAGAACAATATATGATAATCAAAGAAACGAGATCAAACGAATTTTTAAGCAGCGGAATATCAACCTCAAAATTACAATGAACTAATCAATCCATATTATAAATATATGGATTTAATCACAAGATAACCAGCCTTGTAATTAATAGCGAAAGTTCCCGAAGAAGAGGTTGCAGGAGTTTCCTCACAGCAAAAGCAGTTAAGCCAAATTTTCATAGATTCAAAGATGTTTGAAATAAAAATAAACATCAGTATTTATAGGCTCTACAAATAAAATTTGGGTCGGAAGAAAAGACCCTAACTTAGCCTACAAGAAAGATAATTAGTTTCTTGACAAATCAATTTTCTCTTACAAATCTTAGCAGAATTTTCAAGTATAATTAATTTTAAAAATTCCAAATAAATAAGATTAAATCATTATTTATTTGGCCCGAATTTTGTTGAATTTCAAGAACAATACTTTGAGTGACCGGAACAACAAAGAAACGAGGTCAAATGAATTTTCAGGCAGCGAAATATCAACCTCAAGATTATAATGGACCAATCAATCGATATTATAAATATATGGATTTAATCACAAGATAACCAACCTTGTAATTAATGGCTGAAGTTCCTAAAGAACGAGTTGCATGAGTTTCCTCACAGCAAAAGTAATTAAACCAAATTTTCATAAATTCAAAGATGTCTGAAATAACAATAAACATCAATATTTATTGTCCTACAAATATAATTTGAGCTAGAAGAAAAGACCCTAACTTTCTTGTAAAGGTAATTATTTTCTTGACAAATCAATTTTCTTTTGCAAATTTCAACAGAATTTTCATGTATAATTAATTTCGAAAATTTCAAATAAGGTTGAATTTTGTTGAATCTTCATGCAGCTCCAATTTGTAACTCGTTGGGAATTTGAATATGATGCAACTTGATCTTGTAATTTGATCAATTGTAAATCGCATATATTATCTTCGATTGCTTTATGTCTGAGATCCACAATATTATCTTGATCATCCAACTTTGTTAAAAGATTCTTGTATTGTCGGCTGCAATTGTAAGCATTTTCTGACTCATATCATTCTTCTCTTCTTCAAAAGTATTCGTCCTCGAATCTACGTTAAGAATAATATGTCCAGGTTCATATCAAGAGGCAATGATGGTGTTCTCCCAAATGCTTGAATCGAGTATCAGGCCAGATCATGTCATTCTGATTTCCCTTAAATCAGCTTGCAATCGTGCTGGACTGGTAGATGAAATGGTGGAATGTTTTCATGTCCATGATAAAAAGGATAGTATGCTTGAATTGTCGGCCTTTAAGGTACATGACAAATGAGACAAGGTTGTGATTTCGTCCGAGATATGCCATGCGAGGCATACATTTCTTGGAGCTTGTAAGACCACAAGGAGGTGGAGATTGGAAAACTTGTTGCAGATCACTTATTTGAAGTTGACACTAAAAACATAGGGAAATGTGATCTCATATGCCGAGATGTAAGTGACGTGTTTAGCAAGTGGGAAACTGATGAAAACCAAAGATCTGAAGAAGCCATGTATTATTGCTGCAGGCATCTTTCATGCACAAAAGTTCTTCATTTACTGACATCCTGGGAATGTTGGATCAACCTAGGAAGCAATCACTTTTTGACTGGATAACTAATTTAGCAGCATATGAAACAAGCGTTTCTCGACTGTGATAATTTCGAGGATAGGGTTTGCAAGAAGAATAATTTGCTCTAGGAGTTCTGCATGCTGCAGACCTTGGTTCAGCATATGAAATATATACATCTGAACTGGGATTAAGTGGCTTGTCATCTAGACACTTTTTCGAGGAGTGAGGATGAAAGATAAGAAAGGGTTTATAGGTCTCACAACAAGATGTGGAATCAATCAAGAAGATTTTAGGTTAACAAATTAATAACAGGGGAATGGGGCCCTAACATTTGCAGGCAGTGAGAAACTTCCCCAAGCAGTTCTCTCCTGAATACAAATTCAGTGGATTGTTTAATGAAGGGAAAAAGAAGTCGATGATGCAATAAATTGTTGTTGGGAAAAAAGTGTAAATTTTCATAATTGAAGCTAAACAGACTGTTTAATTTCTCAGATAATTAAACGCATGCTTTTTCGGGAAAAAAATAGAGCCTGAGATAGGTATATAAAAAAGTTATTAAAGGACTCCAAGTCAGATAATCTCATTTAAGGTTCTCTAGGTGATAGTAACATATCTGCTTAAACTTTCGTAGGGTGAGCGCTTCAAAGTTTACTCGCCAAATGATTTCTCTTCTTGTTTTAGTCATTGAAGTTTTAGGGGTTGAGTATGAATAGTTGAATGTTGGAGTATATGATAGAAGGGAAATACTTGAAGTATGAATAGTTGAATGTTGGAGTATGAATAGTTGAATGTTGGAGTATATGATAGAAGGGAAATACTTGAAGATACAACGGACTAAAATCATGTATATGATGCCATCAAAGCAAGACCCAAAAGGGTGATATTAGCAGCGGTGACTGCAATTTATTATGGCTTATGTCAGGATTGATGTATGATTACCATGTTTTTCCAAGTTTTATAAAACTTGATATGCGATTGCAGTAGAACAACTGAGTTTGGAATTATATCATAACTGCATGTACAACTGGAGGTAGATGAACTTGGATCCTCACTATAGCTTTCTTTTCTGCATCACAACCAAACTTGAAGGGAGAGAAGATCCAGGTAAGTGAATTTTATATTCTACTGGAGTGATATTTGATATCCTTCTATCTGAATTCTAAAATTTGTAGCCCATGTAAACAATTCTTGTGGCTTTTTTTTTGCCCAGTAAAGCAGGTATATTCATGCACCAGAAAAACTGCTTCCAGTGCGGCAATAAGACGTACCTGATCGAAGGCCATATCTAAAGAAAACCTGAAAGGACAAAATATTGTACAGTATAACTGTGGTAAATATTTTGACTTTGAATTGGTATAAACTATATGTACACACCCATCAACTACCAATTATGATGTGCTTCCACTTCCAATCTACTACAATAAACTATTCGAATAACGCGATTTTGGATCTGGTCTACGATGACAAACATTGAAAACCTCTACAAATTACCAACCAAGCCACGAACAATCCCAAGCAGAGAAGCACATCAATGGAAGCAACAATCTTCACATGACGCCACCACAATATTCGTGCATGCTGCTGCGACCTGGTCTTCAAGCTCAAGTTCCTCCTGAAGGATATTGCAATGCCTACATGCTCTTGAGCTACATCAATCTTTAATCCTGTGTCCAAGTTGCCCTCTCCTACCTCGATTTCTCTGTCTTTGTTCTTTTTCCTGTCATGTGGCGTGAAATTCTTCTCTAATGGCCTTGCTTTTGCAGAACTTGTCCTCATCGAACCACCGTTGGACTCGCCGGTTGCGCCATTGATGGTATGACTGGAAAGTGTCAAAGGAGGGTGCGATGATGTCATTCGTCGAACAGCGGAAGACAATTCACCTTGGAACCCATCTTTCCTGCGCAACTTCATGAAGCAATCCCGCAGATTCTTGAGGAACTGAAGGTTCTCCAGGTTTCCCTTCCTACCGTCGATCGCAAAGTAAACGTATCCATCTTCCATCAGGAACCCGAAGGTCCTGTTCTTCTCGGTATGAGAATACCAAGCATGGTGGGCTGGAACCTTCTCCTGCCAAACAGAAGCCAACTTTTGGAGCTCGTCGTCACCTCCATTATAGGAGAACAAAACGTCTTTGCCTCTGGAGATGCTGCAGAAGGACATGTTCGCAATCTTGAGGCGACGAGGAGGAAACTGTTGGTGCAATCTTTTCTTTCAGCAAGCTGAAACCCGACAGATGTTTATAGCAGCTGAAGTTGTGTTGGATTGGATAGGAAGTGGATGATATCTTTTGACAGCGCAGGGAAGAGAAAGAAAGAGAAGAGGTCCTGAGGAAGAAGGAGCCTGAGAAAGGAACAGAGAGGAAGGAAGGAACCAAAGGAATCGCGTGTTGATAGGGGTAGACTTTGCAGGTACAGGTTGGAGGAATTAACGGAGAAAGAGGTGAATATTATTATTACGTGAGGCATATGTTTGGACCAAAGGTGGCCGACTTTTTTCTGACAGCGTGGTGCCCGTGTACCAAATCCAACACACATGTACGGCTTCCCTCTTCCATTCGTGCACAATGTAAGAGATGAGTTGGAAATCATCTTACACTGTTTGTGTTCATTTTCTTTGAAACAAAAACTGAAAATAAAGCTTGATGCAAGATACTTTGTTTTTTGTTTTTGCACAAGGAAAAAAAAAGAACCATGGACTTTCTATTTATATGTGAATAAATACAAGCATCTAATATTGTCACATACACACATTTGTCATATCTTTCTTTGGATGCTAATATTTTATGCATTTAGTAACTTGGGAAATATTCCTTGAGCTTTTTTTAATTTAGTTTATTTACCCTTACGTTGTTCATCGATGACATGTGTCCCTACTAATCGGCCCACCCCAAAACCTTGCTCTCTTCTTCTGCCGGTGGCATTGCCTGCCATACCAGAAAATTGTAAGAGATTAGGGGTGTTCAGGGGGTCGGGTCGACCCGCGAACCCGACGACCTGATCCAATCCAAATCAGTTTGGGTAGGGTCGGATCCGTGGTCGGGTCGGACCCGACCCTGACCCGACCATGGGTCGGGTCGAGTACGGGTCGGAATTTTTCGACCCGAGTCAATCCGATCCGATCCGAAGACCCGATTTTTTTAAATTTTTAATTTTTTTAGTTTTCAACCTATATTATGTATAAAAAATAAAAAATATTAAAATAAAATATTTTAAATGTGTAAAATAATATTTAAATGTTTAATAAATTATTTTATGCTTTTTAAATAAATATTATATAATATTTTTATATTAAATAATAGATAACAGTACAACAACAACAAAGCCTTATCCCACTAGGTGGTGTCGGCTACATGGATCATACGACACCATTCCGCTCTATTAGTAACCAAACCTTTCCGTATATTATTCACCAATAGATCTTGCTCTATTAGTTCGCCAAGTGTCCGCCTTGGCCTCCCTCTCCCTCTCCCTCTTTTAATCGGACTCCAGATTATTTGATCTACTCTTCTTACTGGCGCATCTAATGGTCTTCTCTGAACATGACCAAATAATCTCAAACGATTCTCTACTATTTTCTCACTAACAGGAGCCACTCCGACTCATTCAGGTATATGATCATTCCTAATCTTATCTAATCTTGTATGACCACACATCCATCTCAACATCCTCATTTCGGTTACCCTCACTTTACGTTCATGTTGTCCCTTCATAGCCCAACATTCACTACCATATAACACTGCTGATTTTATAGCAGTACGATAGAATTTTCCTTTAACTTTATTGAGTACTTTTTTATCACAAAGAACTCCAATGGCTTTCCTCCACTTACACCAACCAGCTTGAATTCTATGATTAACATCGTCATCAATCTCACCATTTTGTCTTACAATTGATCCTAAATATTTAAACTTTGTCACTTGAGAAATTATATCCTCTCCTAACCTAATTTTCAAATCGTCTCTAAGTTATTTATTTGTGAAATTGCTATGCATATATTCTGTTTTATTCCTACTTAAACGAAAACCCTTTGACTTCAACGTATTTTTTTCAGTAAGAAAAAAAAATTAAAAAAAAGAAAAAAATGGTGGTCGGGTAACCCAACCACCCGACCCGATCCAACCCGACCCAAACCGGGTCGGGTTGGATCAGATTTGACCTTAAAAAATGAGGTGACCTGACCCGACTCGACCCGATCAAAATCGGGCGAGTCGGGTCGGATTCGGGGTTGGGTCGGGTCAAACCCAACCCGTGAACACCCCTATAAGAGATAGTAAACAAAGGAGAGAGAAATAGAACAAAAGGAATGTTAGAAATGTTTTTTACCTAATTAGCTGGAACTAAAGATGTTATTTGGCTTAATTCTCATTATCTTATTTCTCCAGTCTCATACTTTTTGTGTTAATCTTGATAAGAAATTTCTATCTCTTTAGGGTTTATTTGGTTGAGGACGAAAGGTGAAGAAACGAAGAGAAGAAAAGAAAAGAAAAAGTGAAATTGCTTTTTTCGAATTTAAGTTGGAGGTCTTACATCTTGTTTTTTTTTCAATTTTAAATTAAAATGAAAAGAAGGGAATATATATATATTTCATCTTTAATCTTAAAAATTATATATACATATAATAATAAAATTATCATTTAACATTCATTTTTTCTCTTTATTTTTAATTATGTCAATCAAACAAAAAGAATTATACACGTTGGTTCTTTTTATTTTCTTCTCACATTTTCTCTTCCTCTTCTTTTCCTTTCTTTTTTTTTTTTTTTAAGTGAACTTTGAACCAGACCCTGAAACTTTCAACTTATGATTACAGAAAAAGTATTCACCTGTCCAAATTGATTTACCATCATGAAAACCTATTGATACATTTGCTTTATCTTAGCTGTTTGATTGGGACTATGCCAGGGCAGTGACTATCACTCTGATAAAAACAAGCCTAATTAGGAATGATGACGCCAAGTTGGCTGCTGGATTCTTAATTATTTTAGAGATGGCAAATGATACTACTGTTAATTTGTCATCTTTCTGTTCTTCTACATGCATGAATATATTATCAACTTTAATATTTTAGCGCCGCATTTCAAATTTGATCGATCGGCACCTTTTGGTTTTGCTGGCATAAGTTTTTCAATGTTAACTCAAACTATCTGATTGCACAAAGAGCGATGCAAGAAAAATTCAAACAAAAAAATGAAATATCTATCCGAATAAAAGAAATTAGGAGCAGTTTTGGTTCGAAGTAAACTTTTAAATAAGAACAATTAATATCGCTCGAAATAGAGTCCAATCAGAACAAGACGTAAAAGCTCATCTTTTCACCTTTCAAATTAGAACTTTGTTAATACTTTATGGGTTATCTCCATTTTTTTGGAGCTTGTTTGATGTGGTTAAAATTGAGACGTTAGATTTTGCATTTTATCTATAACATTAAAGGCATTTGTATTAAACTTATTTGTAATTTATTCTTCACAAAAAAAGTAAGGGTTTGAAAAAATATAGGTACCCCCCTACCCTACTGTGATAGCAAAATAATATTTTAAGGATTCATACTGCTCTCATCCTTTTGCACCTGTGGGTCTTGACCGAAAAAAGATAATATTTTAAGAAGATGTATATTATCATATAGAAAATTCAGAAATGGACACACAATAATCACATGAGTATATATTGTATATCTGTTCTTGTAAGATGTATTGTGTATAATTGATATGCATGGTTGCGTGTGCACAATTCACGTCACGTATATACTATATGGCTTGTTTAATCATTTTACTCTAATGATATTTTAAAGTATTCGATAACATATATTGAACTTGTAATATGCTCCAAGTCTTGAGAATTAGATTCCAAATCACCTTAGGAGGTTAATTGGGCGGTGGACGTGCTTTTTTCTCTCTTGTTCCTCTTTACTTTCTTTATTCCCAAAAGCCATTTCACAAATACATTATTATTTTTCCTCACTTTTTCGCCTCCATTATGTAGTATTTATTATCTCAATCGCCTAGCAAAATGCCTGCAAGTTCATTTGACAAAATAGCTAAAAAAACAGTTTCAGATAATTTCATCGAAGTACTACCCTACAAGCAAACGCACTTGAAACAATTTCTTATCGTGCTTGTGAACTTACAAATTCATGAACAAGGCTGGAATTTCAAGTGCAGAATCACAAACACATAAATGGGCGTTTGTGAGTTTATTCTATAAATGGCTGAACAAATTTAATCCACTCGAACACTTTGTGGTGCTTCAGCATCAGCTATCGAACTTCCACTCGCAAGCTGTTCACCTTCCCTCGCAGACAGACCACCGGGTGAACGTTCTCTCGGGCTATCAGCTGCTTCATTGTCGCCGTGGACCTGGACGGCGATCTCACTGTTTGGTCTCTCAGAACAATCTTGCTCCAACTGCTGTAAGTTGTCGGGATGAACCTTTGCATCTTTTGTAACGTCCCCAAAATTCGGCCATAATTTAAAATTTGTCGAACCTTGGACGGCGCAACTTTGCAACGGAAACATAATATATTAACTTAAAATATTAATCATCAATAACAACGAAAGACTTCGTGGATAATTAAAATAAAAACCCAAGATAACATAATCTGACTCATGAGCCTGGTAGGCTCTAACGTATACCCAACAATGAGTTCTTACAACATACTGAGTTCAAGTAAATTACATGACTCCATAAGGCTCATAAGTCATACATAACAGACTCTTACAAGAGTTCAACATATGACATAACATAAGAAAGATAACTTGGACCATAGCCCGACTTGTCCATGTGCAATGTCTTCGTCAAGAGGCCCTCACTATCGAACATAAGCCTCATCCATACCTGCACGGATCCATGGGGTGCAGGAGATTTCTCCCGTTAGAGTATGTTGAGGCTCATGCATGCTATGACCTTATAACATAATCTCTATATGTCATGGCATATGCATATTATCATCATGGAACATAAATCATATGCATGCTATGACCTTATAACATAATCTTTATATGTCATGGCATATGCATATCATCATCATAGAACATAAATCATATGCATGCTATGAGCTACTTATGCATACTACATGACGTGATCATATCATCATGACAATATAAGATAATAAGTAACATCATAATCTTTAAGTCGTGCATATCATAACTTATCATCATGCTAATGCATACCATAATCTTATCTTACTTTACTTTAGCATCTTTCATCATGTCATGATATGATGTGAGAAGTGAACATTTACATGGCATCCTCATAGGTGCATACTTCATCATACTTCTTTAATATCTTTACTTTATGTCCCAAGTCATTCATCATTCATCTTTTCATTTTTCATCTTTTCTTAGATACTTTCTTATCTTATTTGATTGGGAAGACCATGTTGAAGCTCAAGGGAAAAATGGCTAGCTAGGTCAACATGTTGAGTTCGCGGGAGGCCAATAGAGATGTCACGCTTGGGGTGGAACTCGCCTTCTGGTTCCGCGTAGGCCCAATAGAGACGTCACGCTTGGGGTGGAACTCGCATCAACTTATAGAAACGCCACGCTTGGGGTGGAACTCGTTTCCCCGAGAAATGTCACGCTTGGGGTGGAACTCATTTCCCCTTTCCTTGATTGCAACAAGTCACCTTCACGTCAATTCGTCTTTTACTTGCTTTCATCAATACATACAATCAATCACACATGTTACTTATTTTAACACTATTTAAGATCATACATACTTCAAATCATATTAGGTGTGGTCATTCAATCATTGCAAATCAGCCTCTAGAACGAACGACCATTTTGGATAACGGTCGACCATTGGTAGAGTATCGGTCGATCGGTCGGATTATCAGTCGATCGTTATGGTCCATTTGAACGATCGAAATCAAACTTCGGTTCGTCCGCTAATCACAGAATGTGACACTCTTCTATATCGGACGACCGTTATTAAATCGGTCGACCGCTCATGGGTCCTTCGGACGATCGAAAATGAATTTCAGTTCGACCGCTAATCACAGAATGTGACCTTCTTCTAAATCGGACGACCGCTGGATAATCGGTCGACCGCTCATGGGTCTTTCGGACGTCCGAAAATGGGTTTCAGGTCGTCCGCTAATCACAGAATGTGTTGACTGTTTGGAACAACACATATCGGACGACCGTTGGAATATCGGTCGACCGATACTTGACTTTTCAGACGATCAAAATCAGGTGCTCAGACGTCCGCTAATCATAGAATGTGTCGAACGTTTCGACAACACATATCGGACGACCGTTATTAAATCGATCGACCATTACATTGCTATCGGACGATCGGAACAGGGTGTCTGGTCGACCGCTAATCACAGAATGTTTCGACTCTTTCAAAACGGACGACCATTATAGAATCGATCGACCACTGGATAGAGTGCGAGACTACATACGTCTCCAGAACGGTCGACCGATACATTATCGGTCGCCCGTTCTGGGCCGACAGAACCTTGATTTTTACATCTTTTCTTCTTAATCATGCATACATTAACATATTGAACACGTACTTGATTCCAAATATCATATAAGACATTTCTTAACATTCTAATCTTGAACTATAAAGAGGTTTTCACATAATGCATATAATCTGCTAATCACACTTATAATTGTGCATAAGCTTTTCATAACTTCATATTAAATTTACATAAGAGTAATAAACATTTCAATAGTGAACATAATGAGCAAAAGAGCATTGACTATGAATCATATGGCATTCTAATCATGATTAATAAAAGCATAGTGACAATCTTAAGAAATATAATTTCAAATGCACATTTCTAACCCTTCACTCTAAGAACAAGTGGGTTTGCTCTTATGTCCTAATTCAAACATTAAAACATCATTAGGGTGAGATTAAAAATTTTGGATCCCCTCAAATATACCTTGTTTAGCTTATGCCCTAAATTTTAACTTCTTCCTTCTTCCTTCTTCCTTCTTCCTCTAGCTCCAAAGACTCAAATGGGGTTGCCATGATCATTAAAAGAGGAAAGGATGAGCTAACATCTCACTAACAATTAGATGGAGAGAGAAGATCACTTACTGTAGCTACAGTAGTCGGATTTACTGTAGCAATGATGCTTGAGGCGTCCTGGCGGAACAGTCTTGGAGAGAGGGAGTGAGATTGAGGAACACTGTAGCATAGGGATTTGGGGGTTTAACTTTCGGTTGGGAGATAAAACCATGGAAGTTAGGGCATTAGTTTAATACCTTGGGGAGTTGGGCTTTGAGCCACATGCGGGAGTGGGCTGCATGTTTTCATTTTTTGTTTTTAGATTTACTTGAGGATATTACATCTTCACAGCATAACGCTTTGGCAGGCGGAAGGAGTGACGCTCGGCACAGGGGGCAGGTGGTGTTGGTCGATAGCCAGTGATCGATGCATTCCGCATGAAAGGTGTGTCCGCAGGATGGTATTCTCTGAAGCCGCTCATCTTTCTTGTAGTCTCCTAAGCACACAGAGCACCTGGACACAAGTACCAAAGCTTTATATCATTCATAATATATCTCAAGTTTATATCTCTTTATTTCTCTTGTCATTCATAATTCCTCGAATTTCCGGTCTTCACTTAGGGCCTACGCTTACTGATTCAATTTTTTTTTAAGCGGCATAGGCATGCATATAAATTGAACCAACTCCATCTTATTATCATATGATTGTGGCACCTTAATATTTCCAACTTTGGTGTCTCCATCAGTATCTATTGAAGGGTCCCTAACCACGAGGAAGTACACTATGGTGGAAGCTTGAGATGCGGCTTCCAGTGAATTTTTACATAATCCAAGCATTGATAACTGATATTTTCATTTGCAATGATGTCAAAACATAACGTATGCAAAGAAAAGTAATGCACTTTTCATGTCATGCGCGTGACAAATGATTTTATACATATTTTTTTATTTTTTTCTCGATATCTTTCTTTATTAATATCTTGATAACAAAAAATAGTTTTATAGTATAAAATGTTATAAAAAATGTGCGTAAAATTTTGAAAATGATGAATATAATTATCGTCGATGATTCATGTTTTTATTATTGATCCTCTAAATTATTAATGAAAAAAGATATCGAAAAAAAATAAAGAAAAGTACGTGTAAAACCATTTGACGTTTGACATGGAAAACCTTAATTTTTTTTCATTAAATGACTTCCCAAGAGTGTCAACATCTTAAAACATTGATGAAATGTCTTTAATCAGGACAGTTGGGGTAAAACTTTAACTCTACACAACGATTAACCTGCGCCCTTGGAACCATCAAGCAGCAAACTAATATGTTTGAGATGAGGAAGGACAGTTCAGAAGCAACCATCCAAGTTATTTTAATTCATCATCTATGTTAAAAGTTCGTTTTGCAGCTAAAAGAACTATACAAACAGCGTAAGAGAGAACGTTCACTCACTGTCTCCCTGATCAAGAAGCTCTCCTTGTACACGACCACCGGAAGCATCTCCCTCACTTCCTTCTTCAATCCCATCTCCGAATTCTGAACACAAAGCAAGCACAGAAATTGGTCATACAAGCATAAAGACAACAACCTTGCAGGGAAAAAAAAAGAAAAGAAAAACAGGAAGAAAAGTCCACCCCTGAACCTTACTCTTCCGAAGTCTGCCCTCATCCTCAGGGTCTGCCAATTCGCGCGCCGCCGCCGCAGATAGAGCAGGTAGAAGAGGAAGAGCAGGACGAAGGTGAAGAAGACAGGCACCGAGAAGATGAAGGCCTGGTACAGATTCAGCTCAGACGACGCCTCTGAGCAGTAGGCAGGCGGGTCCGGGGAGCTACAAGACATCGCCAATGGCGAAGGAGGCTGCAAACCGATTGTCAATAACCCCCAGAATCCAAAGAGCGCAGCAACAAGGCCACGTCCAAACACAGAAGAAACAAAATACACAAAAAACGCAACAAAAAGGGTGTGGCCTCCACCAGAATCCAAGCAAACGGAACCAAAATCGAGGAGCGAAGAAGAAGTCGAAATCAAGTAGGGTTTGGGATTGAGAGGAATTGGATCCAAATGGAAAGTAGATGAAGCGTGCGCGTGGAGTGCTGCTGCTGCTGGTGGATTGCGGCAGACCGTGGAGACGTGTCGAATGGCGGAGAGGGTACGAGGAAATGGACGGATGGATGGAGAGAGAGAGAGAGAGAGAGAGAGAGAGCGCTCGCTCTTCGTTCCACGTTTCAAGTTTCTGGCGGCTGGAATCGATCACAAGATTCTGTCCACGTACAAACAGAGAATAAATGGATTGGAATCTATCAACAATATCAAGTCTTTTAATCAGGGAAAAAAATCGCTACAATCAAATTTCGACAATTATAAGAAAATGAATCTTTCTCGTTCAATTAAGTTTAATATACCAAGATACTCAACACTTTCTAATTGTCCATTTATTAGATTTAATATCTACAAAGCATCACTTTCTGATTGTCGATTTGCTTATCGACTGTGTGGATTAGTAAAAAGTTCAATTATTCGTGATTGAAATCATTCATGAACGGAATCCGTCATTAATTCGATTAAAAAAATTTCAATATCCTTAAAAATAATGGTACATTACATCTTTAATTACTGAAGATTAATTTTCAGACGAAGGGTGTCATCCATCTCGACTCGTAAAAGTTATTTGGAATTGGATTCTCATTGCTGTTTTACTTTTAATTTCACTTTGATGTCCTTTTGTAAAGGAGACCAATTAATATTATCAAAATAGTCAAGACGTAGAATATTTTTTATTATTCAATTAATTCGTTGTAAATAAACTCATTGTTTGACTTTAAAAAATATACGAGAACAAATGATCAGATAACTAACTTAATTATGATTATCCCCTAAAAAAAATTTAATTATGATTACGAGCCACCTCATTTGTTGAATATCTGGATGATAAAAAAAAATGTCTTACATGATCCTTAACATTTATCTCATTTTTTTTCCTTCAATGTTTTAACATTATATCTCTCGATCAGTCGAAATTCATAACTTGCACATATCATGATTCAAATCAGAAAGTGACAAAAAGAACTTTCATGTTGAATTCACAACAGGAGTCCAGTACTGTAATAACAGACTCAATCAGATAAAAAAAAAGAAAATAAAACGTGATGAACCGCACGGCTGGAAAGGATAAAATCCATATCCTAATTAAAGTTAGGAAAAATCTGACCTCATTAAATTAGATTAGGAGAGGAAAGTTATAAAAGATAAAAAACAGGATTTGTTAAACCCTTTTTCTCTCAAACCCTCACAACCTCTCCCCTATTCGTTCCTTTCGTCCGTGAGCAGAGGCCAGGGATTCGTTCATCGTCTCCAGGTGATAAGGCAAGTCGAGTGGCCCTCCTCTTGCTGCAGTACCTGGTTCTTAGTTTTTCCTCTCACAACATCTTCATCTGACGTGTAGACAACAACCATCCGGAGAGAGAGCAGAGCGAGTGCAGAGGGAAAATCAGGGGTTCGGCTGATAGTCTTTCCGACGAATCAAAAAACGGATTGACCGCGAACTAAGGTGGGTGAATCGAAATCACCTTGCATGACCTCTGAATTATCCAAATTCATGCCCTAACCGTTATGGAAAGAAAAGAATATGAATAGGGTTCAAGTTATCATTTTTAATTTGTTTTTCTTGAATTCTTTGTTTGATTGATTGTTTGCATGCATAGTTGTTTCTGGTTATTCTATTTTGTTATTATTGATTGCTAGGATGTAGGATTTAGAGTAGGATGAAAATATATTAAAGATCCATGTGATTTTTGGATTAAAATCGGCCGGAACCCGCCGCCGTCACGGCCGTGCCATTAGTATTATGGTCGTACCACGCCATGTGCACAACCGTGCCATTACCGGCACGGCCGTGCCACCCTGCCGGCACGCCCGTGCCATGACTCGGCGAAAACCTAAGTAAAAGGTCGGCTGATGCCTGTCGACCGAGTGCTCAACCGATCATGGCCGTACCACCCTTCCGGCATGGCCGTGCCATGACTAGCCTAGCCGTACACAGGATAATCGATCGATCGACTCTTGAATCGATCGACCGATCTCACCCCTGTCACGGACGTGTCCTCGTATGGCATGCCCGTGCCACTAATGTATCCTATCGTCCAGATCGGCATGGCCGTGCCACTATGATGTCACGGCTGTGCCAGGCCCCAAAACAGCCTTGATTTTCCACCCATGTCTTCCCTTATTTTGATATGAACATTATCGATTGTTTTATGATTCCAACATGAACTCTTTTTCCTGATTTACCCCGTATGGATCTTATCACATTCATCACATGATACAAAGAATGACAAGTTACTAAAAGTGATTAATAAGTTCAGATGAAAGATTAACGATGGGTTGTCAGTTCAGGTCAAGTGCATCAAGATAAGGGTCACTCCCTTGGTCATGGTTTGATCACACATTGACCCGCACAAGACCGTATCGTTTGCTGAACATACCCCAAGAATTAAAGGCACCTAAAGTCACCTTGATTTTAATAATAATCCAAGATCAAGAAGCATGTTCAAGTCAAGTATGTCATCATTACAAGTTTACTAAGCATTATTGATTCTCATGATTTTTGTTCTATTTTGATTATTACTCTTATTATGATCTATACATGTATCCTTTCAAGTTCAAATTAAGCATGATTATTTACCGTTGATTATTATATTTATGTCATGCATTGTATATTATGTGGTTCTCCACTAGACTGTAAAGCTTACGAGAGGACCTCCTCCCCTGTGTCTAATTTCCACAAGACCAAGTCAGTGACGTGACGGAGTAGGCGTGTGATGATGAATCTCTGACGATAAAACAACACATGAACCATAGGGTTTTTAGAGTGTTTATTAATTTTCATTTACCTTTCACATTTTATATTCATGATGTAAAACTTTATTTTTTTTCTTAGCAATGATATAACCACTTTTAGACTCCCGTAAAATTAAAGGTATGCTTTTCTTTATTTCTTTTATTTTATTCTTATTTCGCTGACGTGTCTCGATTCTTGACTGAGATGTGGTCAACATTATGATCAAAGTCATAGCATACTGTAGCATCTCCAAGTTAATTTTTGTCACGTGGCGGAGGTCGATTTGAGGGCGTTACAACTACAGTCAATCCATATTCCACTGAAAATGACACAAACATAAATAATTGAGAGAGGGCATACTGACTACATAGGTGACTTAAATTGGGATGCAAAAGATGAGAGCCGGTACCATGAGATCATATTGGATAATAGAATGCCAAAATGAATGCTATGCTGACTGACATTCGGCATTGTGCCTTCTAATATTATTCTGATTCAGTTCAAAAATGAAAGCCCCATTCCTCAATCTTTAAATTAAACGCCCAAGCATTCTTCAAAGTTTCAAAGTAACAGCTTGCAATTCCTTGGAAGTGATAATAGTACACAACCGTGTGAATGCCAAGATTCTGGTTGCGGAACGATACAAAGAATAGTGCAATATGAGCTCTTGGTGGGGGTTCTCGTTTCCAGCTGTGAGACCCATGGTCCACTTTGAGCATAACCTCAGCATGAGAATAGTTGATTCTTCAAGATACACTGTAAGGTCTGCGAATCAAAACCTTAAAGAGAGGAATGAGGATGATGTAGAGGACACCAAGGATGAAAGGCGCGGCGATAGTCCAGCCTAACAACTGTAAGAAAGGAGCTCATTGTGACTAATGACATGATAACTACATAGATTGTTAAACTTCTCGCGAGGACAAGAAAGAAAATAGTTTGTTCTTACTGACCGCATGGAGTATACTAACAAAGACTTCCATTGATGCTTGCCCAGTCACCACCATTTTCAGTGCATCTGGCGTCAACGGAAATCGTTGACCACCTGTGATGAGTTCACCTAAGCGCAAGAAGGGTATCACTAAGCTGAAAAACAATAAAAGGTTGCACATGTTAAAATTATACTGTGGGAAGAAAAATGGAAAATCTGATTTTTTTTTAATATGGTGAGCAAAATTTTCCAATCAAATTCTCATAACATGAACCCGAGACACCCAACTATATATCCCTTATGTTTTCCACCAACGTACAGAGATTTTGAGCAAATTTTAATTGTGTCTAAAACAGTATTAATATGATAATGCCATTGTTCGTGGACTACACTTAATGCATATCCATGAAAACCTTTCAATCAACTGCTGAAGGTAACAAAAGCTGGTAGACACCACTAGAATCAGTAATATTAACTCATACATGGAGAACTTTCTTATTCTCAACTAAAACATAGAGCAGTATCTGTCAAATTAAACAACTATCACTGTTAGAGAACTAATAGAGTATGTCATTAACATGGCTCCTCCTAAGTCGAAGAGACACCAGGCAGAACCTGAGAAATATCAAATGTAATGTAGATGCATAGTCAGCTAATGTGGAACAAGTTGTTCCCTGACTCAATATATACCTGTGGAAAATCTTTAATTGTGGTTAGAAAATGCACTCTCCAGCAAACAACCTTCAACATTGTAACCATGTCTAATACTGTCAATACCATGCAATCTAAAGGTGGATAGAGCTATTAGCATGCCTAAGAATCTATGAAAAGAAAAAAAAAACTTAATTTTCCAGTACAATGGCTATCCCACGTGTGGATTAATATCACAAAACTCAACTTCATTACTTCCATCCTATAGTAAATTATGTACTGATGGAGCAAACTCTCCAGGCTTGATATTGAACTGGCACATGTAACATATATTGTGCATGGCAAAATCCACTGGACCATATTTGACACTGAAGCACTGACATGCATATGTTTGGCAGGTACGATACTAAATAAATCTTGATATTGTGCCTGTTGTCATGAGAAAATGAGCCCATCTCAAATGGGAGTTGCTGTCCATGATTTATACATGCACGGATAAAGGAGGAGGGTTGTGTTAGGCCTCGACGCCAGCGTAAAACCCTGTCGAATTTCATGAACATGGATCAACGAATCGGAATGGCGTCGTATGATCCATGTAGTCGACCCCACCTAGTGGGATAAGGCTTTGTTGTTGTTGTTGATTTATACATGCAAAAAGGTTTCGGACGTATGGTCCTCAATTCTACCATGACATGCCTACTAAAATCACAAGACAAAAAAGTTGTAAACAAAAGAAAACTTGTACAAGGAATCAAGCATATTCGACAGGTTCAATCCAGCAAAAGTGAGAACTGAGAAGGCAAACTAGCGTGTTAGTTTTTTTCAACAAGTCATCGTTACCTCAACTCAATGGGAGTTGCAATAAAGTTGAATAGCATCACACTTGGAGCATGGCAGCGGTTTCCAAGCAGACCAATAGCCAAACCACAAAGCAAGACCGTGGTACCTGGTAAAGACAGACCAAAAGTGTACACAGTAAGTCTGAATGAACAATCTGATTGGGTATCCAGGAATTTCTCTTATGCTTATACTTTGATCACATAGTTTATGCATGCATAAATAATCGGGAAAAGTTACTCATGTAGCAAGACAACTGGAGGAAAGGAAATTAGGAGACACTTTAGAAAGCCATAAGCTGAAATTCATAGGTCGAATCCAGCATCTTTGCACGAATGCTGTGGCTAAAACGAACTTCGGTGTCAACATAAGGTTCAAGAAATCGGAAGCATAGATCAAGATGAATTGATTCTGGTGACGACAAGTCGACCGCTACATACAGGAGGACCAAAAGAAGAGCATTGCAACCTTCTTAATTCTTACCGCATATGGGGAACACTCCCAAAGTCACCCCAAGAGCTGTAGAGAATGCCAGTTGCTTTGGTTCTGCGCCCCTGCATAAAATTGCAGTGGAAAATAATTAAATTGATTCCAACACAAAACCTCCGTCATCAGCGATAAGAAGAAAAATTCTATCAACAAGAATAAGACGTTATAGTAATGTTGATGACAATTAACTGGTAAAAGTAACAAAGAACATTTGCAGATCGAACTGTAAACCAAGAAAAATCTGATTTTTTTTATACATGATATGATTCGACACACCGATATTCGCCTGGAAACAATCACATCTCAAGATAAATAAGCTAATCGGGTGATCGACAACCAAGAACTAATGCACAGAAATCAAAACTCGGAAGGAGAAATAAAAAACAAGAAGGGGTTACGTACCTTCTGATGATCAACTTCAGGGGATCAACAACTTTTCTATCGAACCATCCAAGCAAACCATATGATCCACCGGAAGGCATTTTGCAGCAAATCTTCAATCTTTCTTTCCCTTTCTCTTTCAAATCAAACCAATACGGACGCGGGGAGAAGGAAGCAGCTCCAGAACAAAATCCCAGCTCCAGATAGGGATCTCTGTGGATTCAGTTCCTCCTCGAATGGCTCTCAAAGATCCCACCTTTCTGGGCCACACAGAGTTGGCGTCAGATTCGGGAGGAGGCAAACGCTGGCCGACAGCTGGGAAGTGCAGGAAGGAAATGCTCTCATGGCGTGTCCTGCGAGTGATGGAGACTTCGTCCGGAAGAGTTTGGTGGTGCCGTGGCGTCATTGCGTGGTTTTAATTGTGGCGGTTCCTAAATTAAGGTGCTCACAATTCAGCACTTGGCAATCAATTCGGACGACCCGTTCATGGGCTACAAATGGGCCACTCTGCGTACTTTTTCAATTTCAGTGTTTTCCCTTTATTTTAAATTGTTTTTCTTATTTTTTCCCCTTTTACGAAAGCAGGGTTGGTGGTCAACTAAAAACATAATAAATTAAGCACATAAATAATATAAACAGGGTATGAAAGCCTCAACTAAATCACCCATGAATTTACAGCTGTTTTTGCCAACCAATTTGTGCAAATATTTTTCTTTCCCATGTATTTACTGAAATGAATCTCTTCTAAACCGGGGGCACAACACTACAACTTTAGAGTGAATGACACGCTTCTCGAAAGCACGGATAACTTTAAATTATTTATGTTATTGAAAATGGCATAAACTGTTAACGGTTAAAAAAACATAAAAATAAAATGGAAAAAAGCGATAACTTAGACACATGAGAACGGAGGAGAAGGGGTTAGAGCTCAATCAAGTAAATGAAGAATAAAAAATCATCAAGAAAAAAAAATGTGTTTTTTTAGGATAGGTCATGGGGTGAATTTTATGAGGGATCTTTATGTTCTAATGATCATAGTAGGGTTTAGATCCATACTAGGTGGGGTAAAAATCATGTTTTTACATTTCTACTAGATGATATTAACTTATTTGATTATCAGATGATTTGTTCAGAATCACTACAAAAAACTTGACAAATAGAGACAAAGACGTTAATGGAGCGCTAATGTGTGCCTGAAATTAATAGCATAAAATGAGACGCCTAGAATCAGTAGTCATTAGCATCACAATGACGCCAAACATAATGGCGATGCAACTAGCGTCACCAATCGACGTTAACCCGGCGTTAAGATGACATGAAAAGTGTCTTTGCGAGCAGTTGAATTTCATCTCTAAAGAGACGCTAAAGTGGCGTAGAAGTTTGCGACGCTATTCCGATGCTAAGGCGACGCTACTTCGACGCTAAGGTGGCGCCAATGTGATGTATTCATGAGTCTCTAATGCAATGCTAATGAGATGTTAAACATTGCAATGCTAATGTGTCGCTAATCTGATGATATATTTAAATTAGCGTCGACAAAGCTTGAGGCGCTAATTGCTGAAAATTTTTCCCCATTACAGCTATATTTTCTTTCCTTCCCACACCTTACAATTATATAATACATATAAATGCATTCATCACAATATATCATGCAAGGACATCAGAGTTCATCACAATATATCTGAATATATGACGAGATAACAATATGAAAAGTAATAAACTGAACTAACAAAAGTATAACTAATAATCTGAACTAATAAAAGTATAATTATATTATGCAAAAATTTGTATCCTAAGTTTGAGAGTTATCGTTGTCATTTCGGACATTCGTTAGTCTTGTGCGGGTTGATTATGTGGCTGGATCATCGTTTGAATCTCCTGCAAGATAGGAGCCAAATGCTGTGATATCTACTGCGATAGCTCGTCTGAGATGAGTCCCCTAATGTCATCCAACGTTACATCAGGTGCAACAGATGAACTCCAAGCAGATGAGCCGCCAGCATATCCTTTGCTCCTCCTAGGTACCTGAGCGGTTGTACCTAGGCCATGCATGTATCTTCCTCATGTCATACCAGTCACATCCTCCCAAATAGCAGGGTTCTCTACGAAATAGAAAAATTATACAATCATATAAACATTATAGATTATATAAATTATATAACATCAAATACATATAAACATATAAGGTGTTATATAAATTAAAAAATATGAATAATTTTTTGAGATACGTTATCTGCTTCTCAGCCATCTTCTCATTATACGCATCCTAAAAAATTTAAACATTGCACATTTAAAAAATTATTTATACTAATGTCACCAACCAAGTGAAAATGGAATGAGACTTACCAGAAGCCTACGAGCGGTGGGTGTAATCAACTCATTGGTCTTCCGGCTTTTATGTGTGGCCTCGTGGACCACGCGAAAGTCGACAGAACCATTTTCTTTCTCCTCTTGCAATAAAGTTTCAAATTTTATAAAATAAGTATAAAATAAAAGTTTAATTATTCAATTTTGTATCTACATTACCATGCGTCATCGTTTCTCGGCAAATCGAATCGATTCGCCTGTGTAAACTTACTTACCACTTTGTTCAACCATTTTGTTTCTTCTTGGGCTTAGAAAATCTGTTAACTCTTACCTTTTTTGACTTTCTTTGTCATTGTTCATTCATATTGTATTAACATCAACTACTTAGACTTCGAGAAATTATAAATTTAATAAAAATAGTTCAAATGTAAACTTATTTATCACTTCCTACATAACAACTCCAAAACTGGATGCCTAATATGCATTGGGCATCTTTGTATGCCCTGCTCCGAACTAACGCCGACAAACGTGACGACCTTGCGAAACTTATACAATAAATTTTGGAGACGTTTTGCAGTCATCTCCTCAAAAGCTCTCCGGATTGTCACCAAATTAAGATATGGAAGAAATTAATTTGCCTCCTAAATAATATTATAAAAGTTAGCAATTTAAAAATAATATAAAATAAAATATGTAACCCAAAAAGAAGACCATACAGTAAATGCTGGAAAGATGTCATATCGCACAGAAACTAGGACATCTTTCCACGATCATGCCCCGTTCGGCAAGTGAAAAGAATAAGAGCACTAACATACCACACGGTACTAGTGGGTATGAAAGTGGTCCTACAATTTACAAAGAAAAATTAAATTTCAATGATAAGCAAAATAATAATAAAATTTTTAGAAGTTATTTAACTTACGGTCGAGTAATGTTGTTGACAGTGACCACCCCATTATCGTATAATCCCTCTTCGTGTATCGAAGAGGAATCATCACCCGCTACAGCTGGGGTAGACTATGTCCACCATCATCGATGCTCCCTGGTACAAAATAAATTATTAGTGCAATACTAAATTAAACTAATGATAATTGATATATGTACAGTAAAGTTCTCATATCGAGTGATATCTATTGTTGCATAATCCGTCTCTTCAGAATGTGACAAGCCGAGTGCTTATGCTATCAGTGGCGAAGCAACTGACACTATTAAAAAAATGATTAATGTAATTACGTTAGAAATATAAATTTAAGATTAATAAAATATATCACCTAGCATAAGATGTCGCTCGTCAACGCTGAAATGTGGTGAAGCATCCGGTAATCTCAGTAGTGACGTAGGAACTGACATCATAAAAGATACTTAGAATACTTGCATGTATTTAAATTTATTGAATATACAAAAAATAACCTGCTGTGACATGCCGATCGTCGTCGTGCGATTGAGACATCCCGATTATGTGCTCCGTCGACGGTGGAGCAACTATCACAATAACAAAAAATAATTAGAACAACTGCATGTATAAGATATATTAAATGATTAAAAAATAACCTGGAGTAACACATGAAAACGACCCACCAATGGATCACCTTTTATGTGACGATCCAACTATGTGCCCTATTGGCGGCAGAGCAACTGACATTATTAAAAAATTAATGTAATTATTATAAGCAACTATAAATAAGCAATGGACACTAAATATATCAACTGGTGGTCTTGATGGCTCACTCATATGCAGTGAACGTCTAGAAGATCAAGACGACCCAAAATCTCGACCTCTAGTAATCATAACTAAAAAAATTAACAAACATGTGTTATTATTATATTTAATTTATAAAGTTAGAAATGCATAATTTTATAAATTATTAAAAGAACTATGTGATTCATTCGTTTATTTTGTATTCTGATTCATTTTCATCATCTTTGTCGTCGTCGCTATAATCTTGATTCGAGTCATCGTCAATGAAATTGTTTCACTCCTAAAAAGGTCATTTGAATTGAACTCTTCTATTGACTTAGCGTCATCGACTAATTGAATATTCTCAACCTCTTCGGCTACATCAATCATATGATTCACTCGATCTTCTTGATAGTAATCATTTATGGGCACATCATTGTATATGGATGATGTTTCATGATCATCTATCATTATTTCTGCTAAGAATAATCTACTTCTCACTTTGCATGATACCCATCATTCATTCTTGGTTTTTTTCGATGGATACTTAGTGTAGTACATTTGTTGTGCTTGTTCTGCCAATACAAATGGATCGTATGACTGAAGTCTCAATCGAGGATTAATATTCATCAATTTAAACTTTTGATTGATCCGAACTCTTTTCTCTGATTCGAACTAACGACATTTTAGCACCATAACTTTGTTCGATATTTCCAAATGAAACAACTCTATGATATCTTCTATAACGTCGTAGCAATCGAACTTGTTGTCCCCCTACATGCTTCCTATAACACATATGCCGCTATTAACATTTGAACATTGTCAGCTATAGTCTTCGTATGGATCTGTATCCATTAACTATGACGTCATAGTAGTTAAAAACTTATTTCTTCGGTCCATGACCTAAATCTCGATTTTTTAAATTTGTATCTGATCCATTAATAACCTACAAAAAATTAACTAAAAGTTATAAAATATTAATAATTATGAACAATAAAAAAGAATTCTTACTTCACATCTCAACCGATCGGCAAAATATTCATCTCTTAGTTTCAATAATTCATCGTCTGAAATTAAAGGATTAATTTCTCGTTGTAATTCTTCAAATTTCCTGAACTCATAATTTTCAAATAATGAAATTACATACAAATAATTAAGTTTAAATTTTATAATATATTAAAATAAAAACTCTTACTCTAGATACGACGTCGTCTCACTACAATTTGTAAGGACATAATTCTCAACGACGATGAGATCTCACTCAACACAACTTTGCATCATGTAACACGAAGACGACACGGGTACTTGAAGATGGATAAAGTATTTATGTTAACTTCTACTTCACTACTGTCATCGTTTTTTGAAACTTGTGTGTGTCGTGATTGTATGTGTGGTTCAAAGTACATTGAAGTGAAGTTTGACACCTCAATGAAATATGCTTCACATATAGAGCCTTCGATTTTCGCCTTCCTTTTCTGCACCTTTCAAAAGGATACATCCATTGATATTAAATCAAGCCTATAACTTTTGTTTCATATGGAAGATGTACCATCAAGTGCTCCATCACATCAAAGAAAGAAGTTGAAAATATCTTCACAACCTTACTCATGGTAAAATCACAATAGAATACTCTAACCGAGATATGTCTTCTTCCCAAATGGTGGATGTACAAAGCTCTTAAATGATCATAGATAACTCTGTTAAAATTTTTCAGATGTCCTTTAGCAAATGTTCTTTAAAAGCAATTCAAAACAACCTTTGCATAAAAATATGACAATCATGACTCTTCATCCTATATCTATTCCCATTTTCCAAGTTAAAACAACGAGATGTGTTTGATGCATATCCGTCGAGAAATTTCAATTGCTTGACCCATTCGAAAGCCACATTTCTTTGATATCTAGTTTTTGGCATAAGTAGTTTTTGACTTTTTTCATTTACCATTTTGAAAATAAATGATATCTAGCTATGGTCTTCTGTATATAACTTTCATGTCTTCGTGCGCTTGTATGTTATCTTTTGTTATTCCTTTAACATCTATAATAGTGTTGAATATATTATCAAATATGTTTTTCTCCACATGCATGACATCCAAATTATGTCGTATTAAGTTTGAAGAACAATAAGATAACTCACAAAAAATACTCCTTTGCCGAATGAGACTTCATTAATTTTGTTTACTTGTTCTAGCACTTTTTGTCCCGTCAAATAACTTGGAGGCAATGTGTACTTGGTTGTATTCTTTTTAAATGAGTTTCGATTGTGATGCATCTAATTCTCCATTGGCAAAGACATCCTATGAACCATCAAACTTTGTTACTATTTTTCAAATAAAATGATGTTGTATCATTTTCATATATGAGACAAACAAGTTTACCTTTTGTTTTTCAACCACTCAGCATTCCATATGTTGAAATATCACCTATGGTCCACATTAATGCGGCTCTCATAATAAAATTTTGCTTCTTAGATTTATTATAAGTAACCACGTCATCCTCCCACAATATGTTGAGTTCATTAATCAAAGGTCTTAAGTAAACATCTAAATCTTTTACTAGGAGATCGAGGACCTGAGATCATACATGTAAGCAATATATTTTTTCGTCTCATACACATGCTTAGAGTTAAATTATAAGGTGTCACAAAAATCGACCAACATGAATAAGCAATGCCTGATGAGCCAAATGGGTTGAACCCATCGGTACAAAGTGCTAATCTAACATTACGTGATTCTGCTGAAAAAGTCAGATGAAGTGCATCGAATGGTTTTCATATCTCATTTTTTAAATTAGCGAATTAATTATCATTTTTTAAATTGGCTTAATTCCTAGCATAAGGATTAATTATCTTTTAAATATCATTTCTCTAGTGGACAATCAGTTATCATCTTGCATTGGGTAGCATGGGAGCAGCCCCCTTCGTCTTTCCCATTTTTGGTTTTAATGTTATTTTATTATTTTTTAATAGGATGTCACATCAACAAAATCGTTGATAAATTGAATAGATAGTCAAAATAATAATAATTAAAATAAGTTAATAGTTAAAAATAATCCTATTACGAACTAAAAAGTTAAGAACCAAGTTGAAAAAAGAATAAATTTCAAAGGTAATTGTTAAAATTTATTCAAAATTCATACGGAGAGGCTAACAACCCATGCAAGGCCCATTAGGAAGGAGAGGCATCGGCCCCTCCCTACATGAATAAAAGAGCTTTTTTGGGTAATATGGGTGTCCCCCCAACATATGTGGGGGAAACTGCGCCCCCCCCATGATGTGTCGGCCGTCGGAGCATCCGACGGCTAGCGCAGATTTGAGCGAATTTTGTAAGTGAAGAGCGATCGACGGCGCAGTTCGACGAGTGGACCGGATGGTTCGATGAGTGGGCCGGTTCGAATAGGTATATAATCCGAAAGCCCCAGGCTTCCCCCATTTCTTTTTCTCTTCTCTCTCTCTTCTCCGCTCCGAACCCTTCGCTCGGCGAGCCGTCCGATCTCGTCCCGCCGTCAATCTCATCTGACTTCATCCCGCCGCCGACCCCCGTGCGATGGTATCCGAGCTCAAAGCGCTCCTCCTCTCCATGCGGCGACTTCGTCTCAGCAGATCTGTCCGCCGCCGACTCCCGTGCGACGGCATCCGAGCTCGAAGCGCTCGTCCGACATCATCCTGCCGCTGACCTCCCGCGCGACAGCATCTGAGCTCGAAGCGCTCCTCCTCTCCGTGGGGAGACCTCGTCCAACGCCCGCCGCCGACTCCCTGCGAACAACAACGGATCTCCGAGCCCATCCACTGCAGATCTGCTCATCGGCGAGGTCAAATGTGCTTTCTCCCTCCTTCTTTTCATTTTCTCCCTTTCTCCCTCGGTCCGACCTGATCTAGTCATCTCCAGGCGCTGCGAAGCTCGAGCACGTTGATATGCCCGATCTGCCACTGACCCCCGCGCGAAAAAGTGAATCTTCGAGTTCTTCCCACCGCCGTCCTTCCTCACGTCGAGCTCCATTGACCTACTTCGCTCGCAACATAGTTCACCTACCCTGCCGCCGCTTGCCGAGTTCGCCCGCCCCACCGCCGCCGAGTTCGCCCACCCCATGGCCGCATCGCCTGCCCTACCACCCTGCTGACTGCCATCGGTGCCGCCGTCGCCCGCGCACCCCACAGCCCGTCGAAACACATTTAGTGTAATGAACACGTGTTAATCTCTAGATTAATCACTATGTAATCATATTGTAATATTAGTGTTAATCACTCCATAAGTAGTGTTAATCACACTGCAATGGACAATCTAATTAGTGTTAGGACTTGTAATTAGTTAATCGATGTTATTTTTGTAATTATTTGTTAATTCATGTGTAAATATCTTAATCATGGCCCTCACGCCGCGACCCCCTCCATGCTCCTAGTGTCGCCAAGTCCGCCTTCTAGGCGCCGAGCACCACCGAACTAATTGTCACTCTGATTGTTCATAGACTTCCGATTGTCAATCCCAATTCAATCTCAAAATTCTGTATCTTTTCTATCACATATTGCTAATGAATTACATTACATTCATTTTCGGTGCCAAGGAGCGTGAAATCTACTGTAATTTGCGTGTATAGCCTCTTAATGAGGGTTCAACAAACAGTTCTAGCCAGCTTAAATTAATCGGCAGCGAAGAGGTCAGCCTCGTCGGCAGTTCATAATTTTATGCGTGGAATTAATCGCCTGCTTCATAATATTAGAGAGCATAAACTACTAAAACGGAACAGTTCTAACCTGTTTAAATGCTTAGTCTTAAGCAATACAACAAATTACACTAAACAAATTATAATTAATTACACAATGAATAACACTTAATTACAGTGTCGATTAACAACTAATTACAGCATGGGAGGGTCGGTGTCAGTGCGGTGGCATGAAAGCGAGGTTGGCGAAGGGGGTCGACCTGGTCGGTGACGGTTGGATGTGGCCCCCTGACGTGCAGATTTGGCCGTCGTGGAGGTCGCCGGTCGTGCGGTGGGGTGCCGTTGCGAGAGGAGGAGCGGAGAGCGAAACGGAGAGAGAGAAGAAGAGAGATAGGGGGTCGGCGATGGGGAGGAGCGCTGAAGAGGTCGGCCTCATCGGCAGCGGCGAGCAGAACTGGACGGACGAGGTCAGACACGGTCGCCGAGACGCAGATCTCGTCGGCGGCGGCAGATTTGCCGGGATGAGGTCGGACATGGTCGCCGAGTGCAGATGTCATCGGTGGCGGACAGATCTGTCGGGATGAGGTCAGACGCGATCGCTGAGTCGCAGATCTCGTCGGCGGCGGGCAGATCTATCGAGATGAGATCGGACGCGATCGCCGAGGCGCAGATGTCATTGTCGGCGGGCGCGCAAATCTATCACGACGAGGTCGGACGCGGTCGCCGAGGCGCATATATCGTCGACGTCGGGCAAATCTACTGGTACGAAGCCGGACGCGGTCGTGGAGGTGCAAATGTCGTCAGCGGCGGGCAGATCTGGACCGACACGGTCGGCTGCGTCCGGTGGCGAAGTCGCGCGTGAGAGAGAGAGAAAAGTAGATGGGTAAAACGGAGGCACATTGTTTACCCCGCGGGCTTTTGTACCTTGAGAACAGACCGAGCCGAATTTTCTCCTCAAACCGCTGTTGTTCGCGGTCTACGTCTCCCAAACCGGTTCCAAAATTATTTTTGTACTGCGCCGTCCGATTCGCATCGGATGTGCGCCGTTTAGTTGGGAGAGTGTCCCCCATTTAAGTTGGGGGAACCCATTATTCCCTTTGTATAATTATCTAAGTTTCTATCAGTTGGCCCGAGGCCCAAGTTTTAGGCCTCAACTAATGTAAAGCTTCCTAATAGTTAATATTTTATTTATTAATTTTATTAATATTAATAATATGCAGTCATCAAACGTACACGCCTACCATAATTGATTTATTGTAATTAGCATTGCCTAATTAATAGCTCATTTTTAATGCAAATTCGTGTCTTTATTCGTTCTCATTAATGTAAACCATAATTGATTTCAAAAATAATATTTTCCATAAGCACAATCATATTCATAATCTCTTTAATATCCTTCATCCACAATTTATTATCAAATATTCTTCATCGATTAGCACTGGTTCTAATCCAATTTTTTAAAACTTGTTTGCTTCTACTTTTCACTTCGATTTCTTTCTAGCAACATTGTATCTTTCCACTGAACAAGAGCACCATCTTGCATATTCTATCACCATTCGTGTTGCATCTCTATTTCTTAAAAGAATTTTTATATTTTATCTTTTTGTTATTTTGTAAAATATCACAATATAATTTTATTTTAGGTCTCAAAACAAGTTTTCATACTTATTTATGTTTATTAACAGTTATTTCGATCCAGAAAAGTGTGAGCCTTTATTCGAAATTTTTGGTGCAGGCTCAATCGAAAAATACTTTTATATATCATCAAACTTGAAGTCCAACATATATATAAGTTATGCTTGAAAAAATAATTAATTTACAATGAGAGGGTTAAATGAGTTGAAAATTGCATCTTTGCAACCAATTAATGAATTAATGAGTTGAAAATTGCTTCATTTTAAGACGATAAACTCGAATTAAATAGTTAATTACGAACAGGTATCACCAACTCATCTCTCTCTCTCTCTCATAAAATTAATGCATCATTCAAAGACTGGCCGCAGATAAACCACGAACTCCGGCGACGAAGCGCCTCAAGGCTCGCGAGGTTTCGGCGAGGACATGGGAAACAACGGAAGCAACTCCGGCTCGGCAACCCTCGTCCTCGACCGTGGCGAGGGGTGCAAGTAGAACCTCCTCTCCTTGATGGCCCTGTCCTCCTCCTCCTGGTTCAGCTTCGCGGCTTGATCGCGGGACGCGGCGATGCTTTCCACGATATCCGCGTGCGATATCTTGAGGTTGGTGAAACGCGCAGAAGGCGACAGCACGAGGGGGCTCATGGCCGGGGACAGGGATCCAGCCGGGGTGGCTGGCAACGACTGCGAGCCGGCCGCCTTGGCGGCCGCGAGGTTCTGCCGGAAGGGCTGCCACCGTTCGTGCAGCCGTTTGCCCCCGGAGAGCTTGGCGGAGCTTGAAGAGCCCGACGCTTCGTTCGGCAGCAAGGGGAAGGAGGGAGGAGGGTTGTGTTGCAGGTCGCCGCCGCCGCCGCCACCGCCGCTGCTACGACCGGTGAGGCGCTGGACGACCTCCTTGAAGGTAGTGGCGTCTGCCAACTGGACGAAGGTGGTGGATGGACCAGAAGAGCTTCGTGGCGCTGCGCCGCCAGGTGCTTCGCTCATCTCTGTAATCTTAAGAACGTACGCTTTGTTGCGTGAAGCAATGGAGCGAGTCGTGTCTGCATGGAGAGAAGATTTAACTAATTATTGCAAGAAACGAAACGTAAGACGAGAGAGAGAGAAAGAGAGAGAGAGAGAGAGAGAGAGAGAGAGAGAGAGAGAGAGAGAGAGAGAGAGAGAGAGAGAGAGAGAGAGAGAGAGAGAGAGAGAGAGCTAAGCAAGAATATACATACGTACGATATGAGATAATGCGTATGATATGTTAACATGTATATATACTGATGATCCTGTGAATAGATAAGATTGGTAGTGAATATCATTTTAGTTTAAATTAGGAATTGCGTAAACATTCATATAAAATGTATTATTGTGGAAGGCTATACATGCATCCTATTACCTTAATTTTATTCGATGCCACCTAAGAACCTTAGACATTACAAACAATGTGCTCAAACTTCCAAATATTAAGGAAAAAGAACTATTCTGTAAATAAACAAAATCCAATGTATATTTCATCTATGCATGTATATACCTGGACAGCCACTGAAATCTGTAATTGTTCCAGTTAATTGTCTCCTTGGTAGATAATGCTTTTACAACACTGTTCTTATTGTGCTTTGATTCCAAGTGCTTTCAGAATTCTGGTTCCTGCATCTAAAAGGAAATACATAAACATGTCAACTTCTCACCAAATTGATTAAAAGAAAGCAAAGTACTGTTATAAGTTGCAATCAATTACTAGTTATATATGTATTTTATCTATTTCACTTCCTTTATTCTCAATGAAGAAAGATGCCCAACACTATTGATTCCACTTTGGTGTAATGTTACATAAAAAAACACCTAGAAAAAGCTGATGAGGTTAGCGCATCAAATTTGTAGATAAAAGGAGGATGCACATAATATTAAGGGTCAAAAGAGTATATAGCATATATGGTAGGTCAATCAAGTTATTGTCAAGATAAGTTTTTACTATACAATAGGTCGATCGTCTTATATATTATAATGTGCAATCTATGCTTATTAACCCTTAATATTAGTGTTGCGTCACATAAAAATACAGGAGACTTGTAGGAATCTCACTCATATAATAATAGAATATAAGAGAATCATAGATAGAATTGTGATTTTTCAAATGATTCACAAGCTCAAACATCTAAAGAATTCATAATAGACACTCACTTCACATACCATCAACAATTTCTTATGATATGGCTAACCTTACAATAGAACCCTTACAATAAAATATGAAATTAATTGTCTAAGTTTCTAGCTAGAACTTACCATGTAGCCACTATATGATATCTGTCCAAGACACCCTCATACTTGTTAACCCAATAACGAGCTTCATTAATTTTGGACGGCCGACTTTGTTGCCTAGATTAGAAGTCATTAAACAATTACTAAACTAGAATTCAATGCATGCTAGCTAGAACATTTAAAGGTCATATATGTGATAAAACATAAGTTGGTGAATATATAGTTCCATATATCACCTACACTAATATGGAAGTTGAACAATTAAAATGTGAGTAAATAACAATAAATTGTATCCGACATAGAGTCCAAGTGTCATCAAAGTAAATTTGGACAAGATTCAAGGCTTCCACTTCTTCACAATAAAAAATATGTTTTAGTTACAAGGAATTTAGGGATGTGTGTTAAAGTAATATGAACTCCAAGTCATGAAGATCACATTTTAGCTCTATAAAAATTTCGTAGAAGTGGTTGGTAAAAAGTTATTTGAGTATTTCCCTTTCAATATTGGATGACACAACAAATTAGTTGATATTATTTAATTATCTGGTTGGTAAACATTATTTGAGTAAGTTTCCCTTTCAATATTGGATGACACAACAAATTAGTTGACATTATTTAATTATCTAAAAGTTTATAATCAAATAGGAAATTCATGGTACAAAATGATTAAAAAAGAAAATAAAACAAATATATGGTTAAAGAACATAAAATCATATGAGTACTAACAAAATTTGGTTAACTAATGAACTCATTGATTTGGATTAGCCCTAAGAACCTTGAGATCGATATGTATCAAGTATGTTTTAGAAAAAAGAAACAAAAAGAGAGAGGAGGACTAAGGTAAGGAATTCCTATTGTAAAACATGAAGTGAATTCAAGTACTAGGGATGCATCATGAGTTGGATAAATAATCCAAATTGGCATGACACACTTTATACATACATACATACATACATACATACATACATACATACATACACACACGCACACACACACACACACATATATATATATATATATATACACATTGTATAATATATAAAAATATAGAACTCAAAAGTTGATTGTTGCATATGCTACGACTAAATTAATATGCAAGAGAGCGAAGGCATCTTAATGTATAAAAATATCTAGCCCTAATCTCCTTTAACATATGAATGAATTGGTATTAATTAAATGAAGATATTATCGAAATACCTAAAAGAGGAAGAGAGATTGTTGCAGACTTTTTTGCGTTGATTTTGTATCATAGTCGGGAACTCGATCACACAGGGAAGGAGAATACATGTCCATAATTTGAAGTACCTCAGGACGACGATGAAATCTCAACAGCCTCATGATGGATTTTTGGACATCAACAACCCGCAAAGACCGTGGCTTTGCTTCTTTATATAGGCGTTCACGAGTGATTTATGAAACCATCATCAATGGTTTTGGGAACCATCACGAATGATTCATGGAACCTTCGTATGTGTGGTTTGCACATACCCCAAATGTAGATATTGTCCATTATGGGCGTTCTATGTCCAACAATTTCCCTCTCACACATAATGAACATATTTCAATAAATGTTTTTTTTATCATAAATGAATTGTGAGATCCATGAGTATATCAACTACTAAAGGAGAACTATGATTTGGTAGAGATATATAGCCACTCAATCATATGAGAGCATAGACTATGACCTATTCGGGATACATAGTTGCTCGATCAATATGTGAGTCCATACTATAACTTGCATGTTGTATAGTTGCTCGACTATCATGTGAACCAATGCTATAACTTATCAATTGTACATAGTTGTTTAAACTTTCATGTTACTTGGTTTGCCTTACATAGACCTTGCTTGCTTATGTATTTGGCTAATTGCATTACAAATATCATGCAACACCAAAAATTCTTTTTCTTCTCCTCATATTTTTCAATTCTTAAGTCAATTATTTTCTAGCTGGGCTCAAAGGATTGCATACACTTTTGACTTTTGAGTATCAACACTAATCCATTACATTGAAACATAGCCAAGAGTCTAAGGGTAGTTTTTGGACCAACTTAGACCTTAAAGACTCTCACTCTGACGAAGACTATAAATTATTCTCTTAGGGTCAACTAACATTGTATGTATATAATCAAGTACTGTGGTGAAAACTTTCATTGAAGAAGTGTATGTCATAAACTCATAACACTACACATGCTGGAGTCCAAACGCTTACGCATGACGCCTATCTTGAGTCCTCACACTAGTCACCCAAGAACTACGTCACGAGATCTCACCTAGCTTATCTTATCAAGCTACATCAAGTTATGCACAAACTCATGTCCATTCATCATGAACATATCATGCCAATCATATATCATGTATATATTTTAAATCATTTCCCCACTCTCTCTATAGACTTAGGGCCTGTTTGGTTTATCCGATATAAAATGACTGATAAGTTAGAGTGTCGATAAGTAATTTAATAGCTGAAGTTGATTTTGAAAAATAAGTAGTTACGCATTTGGTAATAAAAAACTTATAAGTTATCATTTTAGTCAAATGATAAAAAAGTCCTTAGTATTATAATAGATAAAATATGTGAAGAAAACTTGTGTATATTTTAAGAGTAAAAGAGTACATCTGTTGATTAATTGATCAATTTTTTTTTTCACAAAATACCTTATCACTTTTAGCTATCCATAGTACTATCTCACAAATAATGTCATGATGACAGATATATCCATAACATATGGAGATATATATAAGATACTCATATAATTGTTTAGATGTTATTGATTTCATAAATTGATTGTTCCAACCTGTATGTTACACTCAATACTTTTACATTGAGCATTCCAATAGCTTAATGCAAGTTTCATCTAACACATATGTAAAAAATTAGTCAGACTTTTGACGAACAAGAGAAAAATATAGTAAATTTTTTGTAGTTAATACTCCTTTTACGCATGTTGCTTTTTGTTATTTTTAAATTTCTTATCATTCACATCAATTTATTTTGAACACTTCCATTTCTTATTATCTTCGAATAAGACGGATGATTTAATAAGTCACTAACTTATTTTTTTCTTTAGGCTATAACTCGTTGTATTAATAAATTAATCCAGTTTCTTTATTAAGACACTAAATAATTTTCATCATTTGTCTTAGACTCATGTTAATTTATATAGTCATTCAATATTGAATTGACAATGTGAAATACTCAATCCGATCTTAGATCAATGATCAATGGTCCAGATCTTTGTGCTGATAAATAAGTAAAAAAAGCTCAAAAGAATAACTAGTTCACAACATCCAAATCCAAATTGTTGATCATCGATCCAACGATTGAGATCGGATGGTTACAAGTTATAACCACTTTTTTTTTATGGTTACACGGTACTTAAATTTTCTCTCTCTATACATATATATATATATATGATAAATTGTGCAGTTATTCAATTATTTTAATATAATTATCGTCAAGATTGATGTGTTTAATATTATTTCATCTTTAATCATCAAAGATTTTAGAATCTACATTATTGTTTGATTTGTTATAAGAACTGTAAAAATTTGCCAAAAGTTTGGCAAAAACGCATCTATAGAGAGTCAATACGGACATCCAGTATTAAAGCCCTCCAACTAGTATTAAAGCCCTTCAGGTCATATTGAGCTCGCACCAGAAAATACGGACAGGCCATATTTAAGCCACCTTGCCCGTATTAAAGCTAGTCAGGTCATATTGATGTCACACCAAAAAATACGGGCATGCCGTCTTTAAGTTATTTTGCCCGTATTAAAGTCTTTCAGACCGTATCGCACTCCATAATCAATACGGCTTAATCCAACTGACTGTAATGCCTCATCTTAGGCCGTATTGGACCTATTTTGATCGTATTGAGCTAATTTTTGGAGTAAAAATGACTTTTTAGTAAATAAAAATTTCATTCTTCATATCATTATTTTTCACAACTTACTATCTAAACATAATCTTTCTAATGACACACCACACTCTACCACCCATCTCTCACTATATCACCCCATCCCACCCCTAAATATTTTTTGTAATAATATTCCAAATTAAAAATTGAAAATTTATTTGTGTCATTCTACTTTAAAAATATATTCAAATAGATTTTGATTTCATCATATCTATAAAACTTATTAATGTGGAATATAGTTAGTACCCTAACTGTATTATTTCATCATTGGACTATTTGAATAAATCACAATCATTTTGTGACATGAGAATTGAGTCTCCATCTAGATTTATGAATTTGTGTAAAATATATATATCAATGAAACAAAATGCATACATATCTTTTCCTGCGAGAGTCAACTTCAAAAAATAAGTTAAATGCTAATTACACAAGCCCCCAAAAATCTTCTAGTACTTAAAATGTAGACAATCCGAACAAAAATGATTTACATGTCTACTTTGTGTAATTTCTTAATGGCCCTTTCATACCAGGGCCCACCAAAGAAATAATTGAGCCCAACCATTTTTCTATTTATAAATTCATAATATTTTTACTACATAGTTATATTATCTTTCTAATACTTAATCTATATATCTATAAAGGTGATGCTTTCAAATCATCCTCACATCTCTTTGTCATTTATCTTTTTTCCATTTATCTGTTCTCATTCCTACGTTATATTTGAAAATGACAGCTTGTGGAAGAGGAAGAAAACGTAACTTAAAGGTTTTTGCTTCCCTGAATGACAATGAGTGCATGGGATATGAAGAACCTTTTGAACGTACTTTTTTCAACTACGTCCATTTCTTTTAGATGATGAGAGTTCAGAAGGACTTCTGACTATCATACGCGGGGCTCTACGAAGCAGTCGATGTAGGACATCGAAGGCGGCAACGAGGTCTTCTCCACAAATACCATCAAATGCTCTTGAAAGTTCATATAATGCGATAGGGATTTGTCGCGCGTCCAGTTGGCGGCCTTATCTTTGGCTACAACATCAGTGTCTGTGGTGAGTACTTCAACTGCATCCATTATGAGAAAACCTTCTATTATTGCTTCCTTGCTGACTCATGCAGGTGGAGTGACGTCGATGAATCCATTCTTGGGAAAGTTTTTTTCGTTCGTGTGCAGCAAGAGGAGACCAAGAGCGGGAAGCCAACAACCAGTTCTGCAAGTTTAATAGCCATCTGCTGTCACACCCTCAACATCAGATTATAGCTCATGATCACCTTTGAGATCCTGGCCGCCAACCATATCAACTATGACACTACCAAAATCGTTGACGGCTCACGATGGCGTGTGTCTCTCGCGCTTGCCGCCGTTCCCGCCAGCTTCATCACTCCCGGATCCCTCATCCTCCTGGACACGCCCAACTCCCTCATCAAGCACGTCCACTCGACAAAGGCCAGGTCCATGCTTCGATGCATCTTCGGCACGGACAACATCGACAGGGAATTCAACGACCTCGTGGCTGCCAGCGACGAGGCAAAAACCATCAAGAACTCCTAGGCCAACATCGGCTGCAGGAAGCTCTTCTAGCAGGGTGGCTTTCAGATGCTCATCTGTCAAGTGTGGTTCTTAGATGCTCTGTTCTAAAAGTATTATATTTGAAATGCTTAAATGTCAGTCATTGATGTTTCTTCATTGTTTCAGATCATCGTTGGGACGCTGATCGCATTAAATTTTGGAACCACCGGAGTAGGGTCGATCTCGAAGACGTCAGCCACCTTCGTGGTCCTCTTCGTCTGCCTCTATGTCGCACCGGATTCATGTGGTCCTGGGGCCCTCTCGGGTGGCAGGTTACAACGAGATCTTCCCGCCGGAGATCTGGTTGGCCGGGTAGAGCATCAACATCTTGGTGAACATGTTCCTCACGTTCATCATCGCTCAGGCTTTCCTCGCCATGTTCTGCCGCTTCAAGTTCTCCATGGTCATCCTGACGACCTTCATTGCTCTTCTTCCTCCCAGACACCAAGAACGTGCCCATCAAGGAAATGATCTTTGCCTGGAAGGCACATTGGTTCTGGGGCAGGCTCATCGACAACGGCGTCAGTAAGCCAACTGTGTAACACGATGAACAAATTAAAAGTGAATTTCTCGCCGGGATGTCGAGAACAAGAGAGAGAGAAAAAGAGTGCATGTGTATGTGTTGCAATCCTGTTTGCATGCTGTAACGTGTTCTCTTCCAACTTTGAACTGCCAAGAGCAATTTAGAATTATCGCATTATATGAAAATAAAAATAAATGAATTTGCTATCAAGGATTTAGACAGAGTCATAAAGCAACAAAACTCCAACTTGTTAAACTTTTTTTTGAGCGATTTGATTTGTGTTAACCACCCATCAAGGTTATCAGGATTTAGATTCTTCTAATAAGATCTTATGATACTTAGAGAGAAAAATAATCCCAATCTTAAGGTTATAAGTTATTTGTACAAACTTTTAAAATGCACCCAATAAAAATAAATAAAATATATTTTTTGAAAAATTAAATTTTGATTGAATCGATATTTTCCAAAATTTATTCAATTGGTAAAATAAAGACAAAAAGAAGTTAAATTATCAATAATCTATTGTTATAATCAGAAGACAATATATTATCCACTGATTGCCATCATATCATTGTTTATATCTACATGTATGGCATATAATTGAAAAATAATAAAAAGGTATATTGCATTAAATAATACAAAAATAAAAGTATTCAAGCCATAGTTTTATGATTTATGAATTGTGGGGCAAGTCCCCGTTTAGTTTGATTATTATTATTTGAATAGTATGATATAAAAAACAAGAAAACATTGATTTAAAATACAACGTTGATTTTATTCATCAATAAATGAGTAAAAATTCTACAATAAGATCATTTAACTTTATTTTTATTTATGAATAGTAAACAATATATAAATCTCAATAATATTTAATGATAGAGAATTTTAAATTGTGGGAAGCGCGATAATTTTTTCTAGTTAATTAATATAATAGCTTCATATTCGATAAAAAATAATTAGTATAATAGCTTCATATTCGATCCACATGGCCACTTACTTGAGAGCGTGAAAAATAGTTGCGTATGTCGGAATGAGCTATTCCAACTCCATGATCCTTTACGACCAGTAGAATTATATTCAGGCCCTGTTTGAGAAAGGACGTCCTAAAAGTGAAATTGTATATATTTTTTTCTCCGATTGCAGTAAAAGTTACCAAATGACGTTTGAATGCTAATTTTTTTGTATTTAAAGGAAAAGATAACTAGGAAGTTTGAGCTCCCTCGTTTTTTTCTTTGACCTGCTGGTTACGTGTGATGAGATGAGGCATTGTTAGTTTTTTAATTTTTTCCACTTGTGCAGCCAAACGCCTCTAGCAAGACTAATATAAACTTTTTGACAACTCTAATATAAACTTTTTGACAATCGACATGCCGTAAGATTTTTTTAATTTATCTAATATAAACTCTAATGTAACGCCCTCAAATTGACCCCCGCCACGTGACGAAGATTAACTTAGAGACGCTACGGCATATTATAACTTGACCATAATATTGATCATATCTCAGTCAAGAACTGAAACACGTCAGCGGAAAGATAATAAAATAACAGAAGATAACATAATTATGCGGAAGTCTAAAAGTGGTAATATCATTGCTAAGAAAATAAAATAGGTTTTACATCATGAATCTAGAATGCGGAAGGTAAATGAAAACTAAATAACACTTTAAAGTCCCTATGGTTCATGTGTTATCCTATCGCCAGAGCTTCATCACCACACGCCTACTTCACCACGTCACTGACATGGTCCTGTGGAAATCAGACACAGGGGAGGAGGTCCTCCCGTAAGCTTTACAGCTTAGTGGAGAATCACATGATATACAGTGCATGACATGAATATAGTAATCAGCGGTAAATAATCATGCTTAATTTGAACGTGAAAGATAACATATCTGTATCATGGATCATAATAAGAATAAGATCAGTAGATATCATGAATCATGAGGATCAATAATATATATTAAACTTGGAATCATGGCATACTTGACTTGACTTGAACTTGCTTCTCGATCTTAGTTATTAATTAGCAATCAGGGTGACTTTAGGTGCCTTTAATTCTTGTGGTATGCCCAGCAAATGATACGGCCTTGTGCGGGTCAATGGGTGATCAAACCATGACCAAGGGAGCGACCCTTATCTTGATGCACTTGGCTTGGACTGGCAACCCATCGTTAATCTTTCATCTGAGCTTATTAATCACTTTTAGTATCTTGTCATTCTTTGTATCATATGATGAAGGTGATGTGATCGGTATGCGGTAAATCAAGATAAAGAGTTCATGTTGGAATCATAAGGAAATCAATAATGTTCATATCAAAATAAGAGGAAGACTAATGAGTCAAATATCAGATAAAAGAATTGCTAATAAAAAGAATTCAATAAAAGTAGGGAAATTAAATAAATGGATTACCTTGCCGAGAAAATAAAAACAAATATAGAAAAAGAAATTTTTACATCATTTCTTTCTCTCAACCTCTCACATCTCGGTACTGTCAACCCTTTTATTTTTTTTTCACCATTATCTCTTTTTCTTCTCTCTCTATTAGCATGCGGCTGTGATATCTCAATTCTTTTTTTTTCTACGTGATGTTACAGACCCTTTTTGTTTTTCCTCAAGATTCCTTTATCTTCTCTATTATCATAGAAAATCCTTTTTTTTCTATGCGTGCCAAACAATTGCCATTCTTTTTCTCTTTTTTTTTCTTTCTCTTTCGGCGGTGGAACATTGTTGGCCGAACTCTTTTTTTTTAAACCATCACGTACAATATTAATCCAAATAATAATCAAAGAACCTACGGATCCCTCCTATGTACTTTCGCCCTACTCTAAATTCTACATCCTAGCAATTAATAATACAGAAATAGAACAAACAAAAATAACTATGCATGCAACAATCAACCAATCAAAGAATTCAAGAAATCAAACAATTAAAAATAATAACTTGAATCATATTCATATTCTTTTCATAACGATTAGGGCATGAATTGAGATAATTCAGAGGTCATGCAAGGTGATTTCGATTCACCCACCTGATTATGACGAATCCTAGCCTTGATTCGTTAAAAATTCGTTTGAATTCCGCCCCTGTTTCCTAACGATCAATTCCCCCTATTTCTCCCCTGTTCTTCCCCTGGTTCCTGCCCTGCACGATTCAGCGGAGAGCGGTCACGAAATCTTGCTATGGATTTGCCACACAGAAACGTGTGCGTGAGGGGGAGAAAGAAGAGGTCATGCAAGGTGATTTCGATTCACCCACCTGATCCTCTCAGCTTGCGTCTTGGCCGATGTACACTTCTGTTTCCACGTGCGCAGGAGTAAAACGTCAGATGTTGGAAGAATAGATCATGAGCAATGCTAGGCAAAAGAATTATTGTAGGATTTTCTTTCATCTTATAGGACTCCTAAAACTAATTAATTTGATCTAATCAAATCAATTTTAATCCCCTTGATTCCTAACTTTGAGTTGGACTCAGATTTATCTTTTCCCAACGCCCAAGTCCTTCACGTATTTCATTTTTTTTCCTCCTTCTTCTTCTTTCTTTTTTTTTTATCTCTTGGTTGTGTCGGTTATTACATTCTTACCCCCTTAAAAGAAAATTCGTCATCGAATTTTACACTAAGTAGAGAGCTTACAAACAAGATGAGGAAATTCTTGGCTCATTTCCCACTCGAGCTCCCATGTTGCATCACCTCCGTTATGGTGACGCCAAGCTACTCTGACCATGGGGACATCCTTGTTCTTCTGACCTTGCACTTTGCGATCCACTATATGCGTTGGATACTCAGCGAAGGTCAAATCTGCAGCTATATCTGGCTCCTCTATCTTTAGAACATTTGCAGCATCGTGCTTGTACTTCTTGAGCATGGATACATGGAATACATTGTGCACTCTCCCATAAGATGGGGGTAGAGCCAGTCTGCATGCTGCCTCGCCTACCAGCTCGAGTATCTCAAATGGGCCTACATAGCGAAGACTGAGCTTTCCTCGCTTGCTGAATCTCATGACTCCTTTCATGTGAGATACCTTCAAAAGAACTTGGTCCCCAGCTTGGAAGATCTGCTCTCGTCTGCCTTTGTAAGCATAACTCTTTTGCCTTCCTTGAGCAGTCTTCATCCTTTGCTTAATCAATTCTATCTTTTCAGCATATTCCACTGTTTCTTTCACTTCTTCCTTACTCATGATCTTTTCCTCGCCTACTTCGCTCCAGTGGGCAGGTGAACGGCAAGGTCGTCCATATAGGGCTTCAAATGGTGCCATACCAATACTAGAATGGTAGCTGTTATTATAAGCAAACTCAATCAGATGAGTGTGCTCATCCCAGCTACCCTGCCAATCTAGTGCACAGGCCCTTAACATATCCTCTAGTGTCTGGATGGTTATCTCAGACTGCCCATCTGTCTGAGGGTGGAAAGCTGTACTGAAGTTGAGCCTTGTGTCAAAGGCTTCCTGCATGCTCCTCCAGAATCTAGCAGTGAATCTAGGGTCTCGATCAGACACTATGGACTCTGGGATCCCATGGAGTTTGACTACTTCTCTCACATATAAGTCTAGCAGACTCTCCACTGATTGCTTTCATCGGATTGGAATAAAGTGTGCTACCTTTGTGAAACGATCCACGACTACCCATATGGCATCATGACCCTTCTTAGTCCTAGGCAAGTTGAACAAAATCCATAGTGATCTTATCCCACTTCCCTTGTGGGATTTCCAAATGCTTCAACTTGTCATATGGCCGCTGATGTTCAATCTTGACTTGTTGGCACACCAGGCATCGGGATACATATTCTGCTATCTCTCTTTTCATGTCCGACCACCAGTAGCTGCGTTGTACATCCTTATACATCTTGGTGCTACCGGGGTGGATAGCGAACTCCGACTTGTGACACTCATCCAGTACTTCTTGTCGGACATCAGCATCAGGGGGAATCCACAACCTGTCCCGATATCTAATCCCTCCATCTGCAGAGATATGAAAATCTGCTAGTTCATTCTAGCACCTCTTCAGAACCTTCTGATATTCAGGATCTACTTTCTGAGCTGTTATGATCCTGTCAATTAAGCTGGGCTTCATCTGATGCATCATCCATAAAGCTCCATTTGTTCCCAGCTTGGGGCACCATTGCTCAATTTCTTCCAGCATCTCGTACTCGCGTAGCCTCATATAAGCTAGCGAGCCTTCCCACTTCCTACTTAATGCATCGGCGACTGAATTTGCTTTACCCGGATGGTAATTGATAGCAAATTCATAATCCTTGAGGAGCTCAAGCCATCGTCGTTGCCTCATGTTAAGATCCCTCTGATCGAAGATGTACTTGAGACTCTTGTGGTCAGTGAAGATCTCGAACGTCTCTCCATACAAATAGTGCCTCCAGATCTTCAGAGCAAAGACCACAGCCGCCAATTCCAAATCATGTGTGGGGTAATTGACCTCATGCTTCTTCAGCTGTCGTGAAGCATAAGCCACTACTTTGCCGTGTTGCATCAGGACACAACCCAATCCTGTTCCACACGCATCACTGTAGACCACGAAACCTCAACTGCCTGTCGGTATAGTGAGAATTGGTGCCGAAGTCAGACGGTCCTTCAGAGTCTGAAAGCTTTGCTCACATTTATCTATCCAGATAAATTTTTCCGCCTTCTTTGTGAGATTCGTGAGGGGTGCAACAATCTTAGAAAAGTCCCTGATAAACCTCTTGTAATAACCCGCTAAACCAAGGAAGCTGCGAATCTCAGAAGCATTCTTCGGCCTAGTCCAATTCGTCACCGCTTCCACTTATGCGGGGTCTACTGCAATGCCCTTCTTGGAGACTATGTGTCCCAAGAACATGATCTCCTTCAGCCAGAATTCACACTTTGAAAGCTTGTCATAAAGCTTGTGTTATCTCAGGATCTCCAATACTATCCTGAGATGCTCTCGGTGTTGCTCTGGACTGGAAGAATAGATCAGAATGTCATCCACGAACACTATGACAAACTGGTCTAAATATGGTCGGAAGACCCTGTTCATTAAATCCATGAACGCGGCAGGAGCGTTCGTCAGTCCAAATGGCATGACCAAGAACTCGTAGTGGCCATATCTTGATCGAAAAGTGGTTTTTGGTATGTCCTCCTCTGCCACTCTCAGCTGGTGGTAGCCACTACGTAAGTCTATCTTAGAGAACACCGATGCTTTTGACAGCTGATCGAAAATATCATCTATCCGAGGCAGGGGTACTTATTCTTCACTGTCACTTTATTGAGCATCCTATAGTCGATGCAGAGCCGCATGGAGCCATCCTTTTTCTTGACAAACAAGATCGGTGCGCCCCAGGGTGAGACGCTCGGTCTGATAAATCCCTTGTCCAGTAGCTCCTGTATCTGCTTCTTCAATTCCTACATTTCAGCAGGTGCCATGCGGTAGGGTGCTTTAGAGATGGGTGCAGTCCCAGGGAGGAGCTCTATTTTAAAGTCGATTTCCCATTTCGGTGGTAATCCGGATGTGTCCTCAGGAAACATATCTGGGAACTCCCGCACCACATCTATCTGTTGAAAATCAGTGATAGGTGCATCCGTCTTGACCACAATAGCCAAGTACCCACAACATCCTTTCTGCAATAACTTCTGTGCCTTGATCGCTGAGACAATGACTTTGTTCTTTGTTGATGGAGTGCCTCTGATCACTGCCTTAGGCTTGCCTTGCGTCCCTATAACGATATTCTTCTATTTGCATTGCAAGGTTGCATCGTGATACGAAAGCCAGTCCATCCCCAAAATGACGTCATAATCCACCATGGGGATGACTATGAGGTCTGCAGAAAAATTTTTCTTGTCTACATTGACAGGTACATTTGGGATGTACTTGGCAGCATGGAGAGTACCCATAGGTGTACTCACACGCATAGCATGGGGTGCTTCTGAGGTAGACTAAGAGTTTGGGCACACGACTTTGCAATAAACAAGTGTGTAGCCCCAGAATCAAATAAAATAGTAGCAGACAAGTTGACGACCGGGAGGGTACCTCTAATGACATCATTGTAATTTTGAGCTGCATCAGCTTCCAGGTTGTGCACACGACCTTGCATAACGGAATTTGCACCTTCTGCTCCTCGGTTGTCTCGGCCTCCTCTGGCAGCCTGTGGGCAATTTCTGATGAAATGTCCGAACTGTCCACACTGAATGCATGCGCCGCTCAGTCTACGACACTCTCCATCATGGTGACAGCCACAATGAGGACATAAAGGTTTCCGTGGCACTTGTGGCTGGTGTGGTGGCGGTGGCAGTTGTCTCAATGGCTGTGCTTGCATTGGCGCAGGCCGTGATTGAGCTTGAGCCTGTCTTGGAGCTTCTCTCTGCTGGTATGGCCTGTAACGACGATCGCGGCGGTCGTTCCTCCTAAATGGCCGCTGATCATCCGTTCGAGGCCTAGGCTGCTCTATTTCTTTGGCTGGAGCTTTGGCCTTACGTTCAGCTTGATACTTTTCCATACATGTGGCCAACCTCACAGCCTTCTCTAGATCTTCACAATCCTCAGACAGGACTTCAGTCTTCAGTGCCTGCTGTAGTCCATTAATGAATCTGTTAGCCCTAATACGCCCTTCAAATGGCATCGGGCAATATTGCTCCAGTTGGATGAACTGGGTGTGGTAATCCGCCACAGACATAGTTCCCTGCTGCAGTTGCAGGAACTCCTCTTGTTTGTTGATGCAGTCATGTTCAGGAGTGTAGCGCGCCATTAAGACCTTCTTAAATTCATCCCACGCTATATCCTCTTCTTCCATCCCTCTGAACCTGGTGGCCCTTGTAGTCTTCCACCAGCCCATCACAGTACCAGTAAGCATGTGTGTGGCATACAGGACCATGCGTTCATCAGTGCATCTCATCAGCTTAAAAATCCGATCCATGGTCTCAATTCATTCTTCAGCCTTGAAAAAGTCCGCCTTCCCATCATAATGAGGCGGATGCAACTTCAGGAAAGCCTGGATGGTGTCTTCTACTGCTTCATGGCGTGCCCTCTGATTACGACGCCTTGACGCCAGTGGACTGTCTCCTGCCTGGCTACCCTCAGGTGGAGCAAACTCATCCACATGCTCCTCTAATGGCGCTCTAGCTGCGCGGCCTCTACCTCTTCCGCGGCCTGGCGCACGACCTCGGCCATGGCCACGTCCGCGACCCGACTGGGCCCCCATCTCAGGAAGTGGGCCTTCCGATGCCTCATACAGATTCCGGTCCGCTCTGACCATTTGCTCTTGAATACGCTCTGACCGTCGTGACATGCTTATCCTCTATTCATACAATAAAATCATGCATCAATAAATCATAACTTATCTTAAACATAAACTTGACTTACATTACTTTTCGATGGAGGGTGTGGCGACTGCATGGCGATAGCACATGAACCTTTTACCATACTATACTATTCTATACACTAGGATGTCAAGAGAGTCCTAATTTTAGGCTCTGATACCATAAATGTAACGCCCCCAAATTGACCCCCGCCACGTGGCGAAGACCAACCTGGAGACGCTACGGCATGCTATAACTTGACCATAATATTGACCATATCTCAGTCAAGAACTGAAACACGTCAGCGGAAAGATAATAAAATAACAAAAGATAGCATAATTATGCGGAAGTCTAAAAGTGGCTATATCATTGCTAAGAAAATAAAATAGGTTTTACATCATGAATCTAGAATGCGGAAGGTAAATGAAAACTAAAAAACACTTTAAAATCCCTATGGTTCATGTGTTATCCTATCGCCAGATCTTCATCACCACACGCCTACTCCACCACGTCACTGACCTGGTCCTGTGGAAATCAGACACAGGGGAGGAGGTCCTCCCGTAAGCTTTACAACCTAGTGGAGAATCATATGATATATAGTGCATGACATGAATATAGTAATCAGCGGTAAATAATCATGCTTAACTTGAACGTGAAAGATAACATATTCATATCATGGATCATAATGAGAATAAGATCAGTAAATATCATGAATCATGAGGATCAATAATATATATTAAACTTGGAATCATGGCATACTTGACTTGACTTGAACTTGCTTCTCCCGTAAGCTTTACAACCTAGTGGAGAATCATATGATATATAGTGCATGACATGAATATAGTAATCAGCGGTAAATAATCATGCTTAACTTGAACGTGAAAGATAACATATTCATATCATGGATCATAATGAGAATAAGATCAGTAAATATCATGAATCATGAGGATCAATAATATATATTAAACTTGGAATCATGGCATACTTGACTTGACTTGAACTTGCTTCTTGATCTTGGTTATTAATTAGCAACCAGGGTGACTTTAGGTGCCTTTAATTCTTGTGGTATGCCCAACAAACGATACAGCCTTGTGCGGGTCAATGGATGATCAAACCATGACCAAGGGAGCGACCCTTATCTTGATGCACTTGGCTTGGACTGGCAACCCATCGTTAATCTTTCATCTGAGCTTATTAATCACTTTTAGTATCTTGTCATTCTTTGTATCATATGATGAAGGTGATGTGATCGGTATGCGGTAAATCAAGATAAAGAGTTCATGTTGGAATCATAAGGAAATCAATAATGTTCATATCAAAATAAGATGGAGACTAATGGGTCGAATATCAGATAAAAGAATTGCTAATAAAAAGAATTCAATAAAAGTAGGGAAATTAAATAAATGGATTACCTTGCCGAGAAAATAAAAACAAATATAGAAAAAGAAATTTTTACATCATTTCTTTCTCTCAACCTCTCACCTCTAGATACTGTCAACTCTTTTATTTTTTTTTCACCATTATCTCTTTTTCTTCTCTCTCTATTAGCATGCGGCTGTGATATCTCAATTCTTTTTTTTTTCTATGTGATGTTACAGACCCTTTTTGTTTTTTCTCAAGATTCCTTTTTCTTCTCTATTATCACATAAAATCCTTTTTTTTTCTATGCGTGCCAAACAATGGCCATTCTTTTTCTCTTTTTTTTTTCTTTCTCTTTCGGCGGCGGAACATTGTTGGCCGAACTCTTTTTTTTTTAAACCATCACGTACAATATTAATTCAAATAATAATCAAAGAACCTACGAATCCCTCCTACGTACTTTCGCCCTACTCTAAATCCTACATCCTAACAATTAATAATACAGAAATAGAACAAACAGAAATAACTATGCATGCAATAATCAACCAATCAAAGAATTCAAGAAACCAAATAATTAAAAATAATAACTTGAATCATATTCATATTCTTTTCATAACGATTAGGGCATGAATTGAGATAATTCAGAGGTCATGCAAGGTGATTTCGATTCATCCACCTGATTACGATGAATCTTAGCCTTGATTCGTTAAAAATTCGTTTGAATTCCGCCCCTATTTCCTAACGATCAATTCCCCATATTTCTCCCCTGGTTCTTCCCCTGGTTCTTGCCCTGCACGATTCAGTGGAGAGCAGTCACGAAATCTTGCTATTGGATTTGCCACACAGAAACGTGTGCGTGAGGGGGAGAAAGAAGAGGCCGCCGGATCCTCTCAGCTTGCGTCTTGGCCGATGTACACTTCTGTTTCCACGTGCGCAGGAGTAAAACGTCAGATGTAGGAAGAATAGATCATGAGCAGCGCTAGGCAAAAGAATTATTGTAGGATTTTCTTTCATCTTATAGACTCCTAAAACTAATTAATTTGATCTAATCAAATCAATTTTAATCCCCTTGATTCCTAACTTTGAGTTGGACTCGGATTTATCTTTTCCCAGCGCCCAAGTCCTTCATGTATTTCATTTTTTTTTCCTCCTTTTTTTTCTCTTGGTTGTGTCGGTTATTAATTGAGGTCCCTCGTTTTTTTCTTTGACCTGCTGGTTACGTGTGATGAGATAAGGCATTGTTAGTTTTTTAATTTTTTCCACTTGTGCAGCCAAACGCCTCTAGCAAGACTAATATAAACTTTTTGACAATTCTAATATAAACTTTTTGACAATCGACATGCCGTAAGATTTTTTTTAATTTATCGAATAAAATACTTTTTAGCCAAACACGCCCTCAGTTGTAATTACAGCAAACGAGTATTTAGTTCGTTGAAAACTTTTAAATGAAGCCAAGATGTCCATACAGAGTATTTGAGAAGTGAAGCTATCTTGGTATCACTGCTTCGCGCATAATATTTACAAACATGAACTTGGTAGAATGGTTAGAAATTAAAATTTGAGGGGCTTAAACTACGGGCCGTCCATCAGATTTCGGTTTCCAAGTTGAAACATCATAACGAATGATTTTGTGCTACTGCTATCAGTTTACGTTACTGTTAGATAGTTTCCTTGTGCTGAACCTTCTGCCTGGACTTCCTTCTTCTACTGCTACCATGTTCTTCATGGGACTGACTGCTTCCCCTATGCCGTGAGCAATCATTGACCCTTTCCCATTCAAGATCACAGCTTGGAGATCGCTGATCCTGTATGAGGTCTTGAGAAGAGCTCCTGTGGTAGCTGGATTCTTTTTCCCTGACTCTACAATCAGACTCATTTCTCTCTCTGTCATCCGACTCATGATTTAAGTGATATCTTGAGGAGCCTCTCAGGGATGAGGTCCCACAAGCGTCAAGGTTGGAATCAAGATCATCATAGCAACATCCTTCACCATGCCGTTCTTGGTCGGTAATAAGCTTGCATTTGGACTTCTCAAGTGAGTGTTTACTTGAATGTCTACATGTCATCTTGTTATCATCCCTTCTCGAATGCCTAGTAGGCGCTTCAGATTCTTGTCCATGTTGATCATTGTATCTAGGTTCATATTGGTCGACGTCTTCCATGTATTCTCTCTTACGTTTATATGAATCTTCATCTGATCCGTGTCTTCCTTTATGCTTTCGGTGCTTGTGAGATTTCTTCTCCTCATTTTCCCCGTGTCGTTCATCATAACTTTTGGAATGCCTGTAAGACTTGAGATTCTTGCCTGTCTTGCCTACTGTACCTAAGTTCATATTGGTCATCTTCCATGTATTTCTTAGTGTCCAACATTTCTCTCTTCCGTTTATATGAACCATCCTCTGATGTGTCTCTCCCTTTATGCCTCCCATGCTTGTTGAACGTGTGCTCATTTTCACTGTGTGGTTCATCATAAGTGCTGTCCCTTATTTTGAGGTTGTCGTTAATTTTACTTTTTCTATCAGACTGTTCGGAAGGCAATTCTTTCCTTTTTCTCGTTGAGTGGTGTCCTGTGTTTGTGTGATGACAAAAATGATCACTTCACACATGTGAATCTGCTCCTCGAGACTGTCTACTATGTGAATCTGTTCCATTCTCTAACCTTGAATGAAACCTACAGAAAAAATATTAAAGAACTCTTGAGTCCATCTGAAATGAGAATATTACCATGGCAACTCAAGAATTTATATGCTACTGATATATTTTGCATCATAGAAGCTTCCACTGGGTTTTAGTATTTGTTAATTTTCTGATACATAATAATTGTAACAAAAACACAGTACTGCTGAACTTTTAATCGTAGTGATGATGTATATTAACATTATCAGAGAGAATGTGAAACATCGCACCTTTGGACAATGTGAACAATCTTTCAGGTTTGAAGCATAAACAGAGTGGGGCATCCTAGCATGCTTCAAAGGAGGAACATCACAGGAAAAAAAACATATCCCAAGGTGATGAGGAGCTGTATATGTTTACCCTATTCATTTACTTTCATTTATTTCAAATTCATTTTCTTTACATATTCCAAGATAACTTGTGCAAGCCATCCTTTCACCATAAATAAATAAATATCACTCCTTATAATTCCAGTAACGGAAACAACAAACACATTTCTCCACAAATTATCAAAAGATACCTTGTAGAACTAAATGGTTATTTGCGGATTATGACTTCATACAAAACCAATGTAAGAAATAAACAGAATACCTGTTGCTTGTCATTATCCTCTTCCTATCAGACCTCTCTGAATCTTCTGCTACCAGCCTGTCATAATCTGATTGATCTGAGTGTCCAAACAGAGCAATCATCTTTTTGATCCAGTACTTAGGTGGGGGATTGTCTCAATCAGCCCATTCATAATCACCTCCAGGGTTGTGGAAGCAGTGAATGAAATTGCAAGCAGATCCATGAGAGCAAGTCTGTCAAAACCAGTGGCAGTCAGAATTATTAGTCAAAGGGTACACAATTATTCAGAATCATATAATTATTTATATTTTTATAGCTAACACAAAAATATAATAAATGAATTTATTTTAACATTCACATATATTTTCCTATTATAGTGCTCAATAATTTCTAGCAATGATCAGGATAAATTAAGAGACTTACACGGATTTGTCTTTCATTCTAAACAATAAAACATGAAAAATGCATTTTAAAGTAAGGAAATAGAACTATGCGTTAGTAAATCTAATACAATACTATGGATAATGAGATCATAAATTTAGGACTTGAAAGGGAGAAAATATTTAGAATGAGATATGTTTCATAATTTATATGATCTTTATTTCCTAAATATTACAATAACCCATTATTAATTACAAAAAAATATGGCTTTGAAAAAACATATTTCTAAGCATGCATGGACTTTACATAATATATCCCTACATTAATAAGTAGAAATGTACAACGTACATATTAAATATGAGCAAATAATCTTTCTCGTTCCTCTAAAAAAAAAATCTTTCTAATGAATTAAAATGTTTTTTTTTATCAAAATGAATTAAAATGTTTAATCTAAGAGAGACATAAAATGTTGGAACAACATAAAATAATGTTAGTAAAAGGAAAGTTGTAAATATGAAGATGAAAAACGAAGAAAGTTCAATTATAACTACAGGAATTCATTTGGCAAAAAATGTCTACATCGGGAATCAATACTGTGAACTATTAGATAACTCCTCTGGACCTCTGGTATCAATCGATCAGACCAATACTTTACTTGAGCATTCCACCTAGTAGTAAAACAATTTATAATTTTCCACAGAACCCCTGGTAAGACCCTTAAACCCAGCAGAAATACAGTTGCCTCATGTTAATGACATAAATAAAACCTGTAAGAAAAAAACATCAAATCCACAAAATACAATATTCCGATCTGGGAAAGGAGCAATTTACCTTGAATCTTGATTTCATGAACTCCCCACAAATGGCAACTTTCCACTTTGTGACGCTGATGAACTCACATATGATCTGACTTTGAAAAAGATCTTATGTTAAACCAATATATCTAATTAAGAATGTGGAGAGTATTAAAATAGTGAGGTTAATCACTTTACTTTTCTTGACTATATACAAAATTAAGAATAAAAAATATGTGCCTAAGTATGGAAAAAGGCGATGAAGGGAAATACAACTTTCCATTACAATTTAATACTGAAAGATAAGCCCAGATGTTACAAAACTTACTTGTTTTCCCGCATAGTAACGACTGTTTATGCTATTGTAGGCAAGAACAGCAGAGTCCAAGGACTTATAGTGCACATAGACGTTCCCACGCAAATGATAAGAACCATTTCTGCAAACCTTAAATATAAATGTACCAAATCAAAACGAAAGTTAATGAAGTTTTTTTTGACAAAGTTAATGTTTTTTCGGAGTAGAAAAATATTAACAATCTATTAAGCAGGTTTGAAGTTAATAGAAATGATGCATTCTCTTCTTTTAAGAACTACTAGAGTATATTCTGAAAGGGCATTTGAGTGCAAGATTGTCAAGTTCGCACTTCTATGTAAATTCATTATAGGGAGGATAAATAGACTTTATTCGTAAATACAGAGTTTACGTACAACAAAAATTAAATAATAATAACTTCAAGAACCTACTTCAAAAACAATTCAAGAACAATATCAAATATAATAGTAAATTTCTAAGAATACTAAAAGAATACAAATTAATATAGATCATAACTCATACAAATTAATATAGATCATAATTCATACAACAGTAAACTTTCAGCCATGCATAATCCATTCCACCATCTGTCAGATTTGAAATTTTATATACATTCAATTGAAATTTCAAAATTTCTTCAAACTTATATATTAAACCCTACATTTTTTTGAGAGAGAGCAAAGGATGATTACCATTTGTAATCATCCATTTATTAAAGGTTGTTCTATTACAAAAATGTACAAACAAACTTCGCTGGTCGGGGCACCAGAGGACTGTACGCTGTTTTACACCGGCGAAAACGAGATCCTTCCCGGGAGGACCAACACGGAGGTCTGACTACTGGCAGACACGGCTGAGCTCAGGCATACACGTCGACAGCCACGCCTCAGGTCAGAAGTTGTGAGAGGCCCGACCTCTCAGGGGAGAACACCGGTGGCATAATGAAGGTTCTCACATGGAATGTGCGGGGCCTGGGCGATGCCGGGAGACGTCAGATCCTAGGTCACTACCTCAGGGAGTGGAAAGTTGATGTTCTTCTTCAGGAGACCAAGTTGACCGACTGTAGTTTTGGGATATGGGCTCATATCAGGGGCTCACGCATGTTAGAGCATCTTTCCCTTCACGCGGTGGAAGTTGGGAGGTTGTATTATTGGCTGCTGGGCTGATCTATTCTCTCTTTTGGACTCCTGGACAACCAGATTTACGATGATAGCTCATCTGCGGGGACTACCACATATCATGTGTATACGGACCTTGCTCGGCGTCACTCCGCAGTACCATGTGGGAGGAGCTCCGTGATGCGCGTACCCATCTACCGGATGCGAGATGACTGATTGGGGGCGACTTCAATGTCGCGTTGGACATGGAGGATCGCCCTATCAGACGCCGAGGGAGGGATTCCGGAGCAGAGGAGTTCAGAGACTTCATTGACTCATAGTCGTTGGTCGATTTTCCAACCTCCAACTGCGTTTCACATAGCGGAGTACAACGGCACCGACAACCAAGTCAAGGATTGATCGCTTTCTCGGATCAATGGAGCTAGCAGAGGCACACCATTTGCTATTGGACCGACAGTTCTCTGACCACACTCCACTCATGTGGCGGTCCAATGATACTCAAAGACAGCGCTCACTCTTTCGTTTCGATCGATCTTGGTTACTAGAGGATGGTTTTCGTCAGCTGGTGACATAGCATTGGCAGAGCGTGACGACGTCAGACACTGCAACGAGGACGTTGGCTTCCCACCTTGACAGCCTGCAATCCTTCCTCAGTCAGAACAGGTGGCAGATTCATGAGGACCGAGCGCGGCGGCAGATGGATGCCCTGGAGGTGATTGCTCTGGATCGTCTGGAGGACTCCCGTCACCTCACAGACACAGAGTTGGATGGGCGGATGGGCGCAGGCGAGCCCAGGAAACCATCCAGCGAGAGGACAGGATAGTGGAGATTCAGTGGAGGCAGCGCTCCCGACAGACCTGGCTTCGAGAGGGGGATGCTAACACTCGATTCTTTCACCTGTATGCGAGCTCTCGTAAGAGAGCGAACATGATCGGTCAGATAGAGGTTCAGCGACAGCGGATCTCTGGCCACCACAACATCGGAGCAGCCATCACATCCTACTTTCATGCATCCACTCGGCAATAGGCACAACATCGGAGCAGCCATGGCGTTGGGCCCCAGGGGATATTCCCCGACTTACTGTGATTAGTCTTCTTTGTCGGTGCAGGCCATTACTGAGGACGAGGTTATTGAGGCCCTTCGGAATCTCAATAGTGAGGCCGCTCCGGGCCCAGACGGCTTCCCGATTTTCTTCTAGAGAGTTCTAATCAGTTGTGCGCGAGGACGTGCTGGCTGTCATCTAGGAGTTCGTTAGTGGAAACCGAGGCTTTGATTGCCTCAACCGGTTCCTCCTATTCTTACTCCCGAAGCGCACTCCGGCGGAGCGAGTGGAGGACTACCGGCGAATCACCTTATCCGATGCCATCTACCTTATGGTGGCTCGGGTACTGACGAATCGGTTTCGAGAGCTGCTCGCTCAGTTGATCCACCCAGCCCAGTCAGCTTTCAACCAGGGCCGAGCCATTACCGACAGCTACACCATCGCATCGGAGATCATTGCACGGTGGAGGAGGACCAACCGTCAGGCCTTCCTATGGAAGGTTGACTTCTCCAGAGCTTTATCTCATGGCCTTTCATTTGGCATTCCTTGCAGGTTAGAGGCTTCCCAGATACCTGGATCGCGTGGATGAAGCGATGCATCACTACCGCTTCCTTCTCGGTCCTGGTCAATGGGGCGAGGTCGGGCGACTGGGTCCAGCCACAGCGTGGGGTTCGCTAGGGCTGCCCGCTGGCTCCCATGCTTTTCGACCTAGCTGCCGATGCACTCACTAGATGTACACATGCGTCTTGCACGGCGGGCCTTTTCAGCGGTTTCGCCAGGGATCTAGTCCCTCTCCTACAGTATGCGGATGACACGGTGTTCTTCATAGAGGGCTTTGAGCAGGAGGCTCGACGAGTGGCCATCCTCGTAGAGCTCTTCGGTGCGACGAGTGGCCATCCTCGTAGAGCTCTTCGGTGCGACGAGTGGCCATCCTCGTAGAGCTCTTCGGTGGGATGATCGGCCTCCAGATAAACCATGCCAAATCCTCCATCCCGTTTGGCATGGTCCCAGAGGAGGCAGCCCGATGTGCAGCTGAGCTCCACACTCTGATTGTCGATCACATACTTGGGCATCCCTCTCTCCAATCGTCACATCAGCTCCCGGGGATGGATCCCAGTCCTCGAGCGCATGGAGCGGAGATTCGAGGGCTGGAGCTCGCGACTCCTATCCCGTGGCGGCCGGCTCATCCTCCTCCGCTCCGTTCTCTCGACGCTCCCGACATACTACATGATGGTCCTTCACACACCGGCCCACATTATCAAGCGCATGGACTCTTTGAGTAGATTTTTTTGGCAAGGGTGCAGATCTGATAGACGAGGGGTTCATCTTGTTGCATGATCGTCCCACCTCTCAGGGAGGGCTGGGAGTCCGAGATCTCTGCTGCACCAATTGGGCTCTTCTTGCTCGGTGGGTCATGGGGCCTGATGACAGTTTATGGCGTTTGGTTTTCTTCACCTGCTATGGGCGCGATCTATCTTGGGAGTCGAGACCGATATTGCTCCGTGGGGCCTCATCCTTCTGGAGGGGAGTGGCAGCACTGCTCCCACGGGTGCGCTCGCTCATGACACCATCACTCGGCACAGGAGAGCATTTCTCATTTTGGCGACAATTGGTTCCCCAGGATTCCCCCCGCAGAGGCTTTCCCCGCCTATATGCTCTGGCGGCACATCCTAACGCGACAGTGGCAGAGACGTGGTCCGAGGCGGGTGATGTCGACTCTGGATCCTGGACCCCTCTTTTTAGATCAGCCCTCGCGGACCAGCGCATCACCGAGCTTCTGGAGCTCCACCGGAGGATGGCCCCCTACCGTCCCAACCACTCAAGGCCTGACGGATGGGTGTGGCTATCGGAGTCATGGTCAACACGCAGCTTATACATCAGGTTCCTTCCAGACTTGGCGTCAGAGGATTTCTGGACAGATTGTAGGCTCATTTGGCAATCCCGGATACCGCTGAAAGTCAAGATCTTTGCTTGGCTTATGCGCCAGGGCCGGCTCCTCACCAAGACATACAGGGCACGTTGGGCACCCCACACATACACGTTTTGCGTTTTGTGTGATGAGGCAGATGAGGAGGTTGACCATCTATTTTTTACGTGTCCGACAACGCGAGGCATTTGGCAGCGGATGACCATTGGGGGTCTTTTCCCCTCAAATTCTCAGGCCCTATGGCAGTCGTTCCGAGCATTGACACGCCAGAGACAGAGATGGAGAGCGCCACTGGCATCTTTTTTGGCTGGTTCCTGGGCCTTAAGGCTCAAGCGTAACCGGGTGATTTTTTGTGGGGAACGATCACACTGAGAGTATTGTACACCACATCTCTTTCCTTCTTCGAGAGGGGTTTTGGGGTTTTGGATAGTTGATATACTTTTCCTTTTGTTGTGGCTCTCTGTTTGAGAGCTCACACTTGTATATCATTTTCATCCCATAGTTATATATACACCTGGATGACAATCACATAACCTAGTGGTCATCCTTTTTTCCCTCAAAAAAAAAAAACTTAGTCCTTCATCCACTCACCCACTATCTTCTCAGCCATTGCAACAATGTTCTCAACACATCACTACAACCGTTGCGTTGGATCCAAATAGCCCATAAGAAAGCAAAAGGGGCCACCCGACGCCTCCTTGTATTGTACATTTGGACTCCATTTTGGCTCTCACATCTTGTTCGGAAGGAGTTCCAAAACTGGGTTAATGTTTGAGGGGTAGACCTTGAGGATCCAAATCTTTGCCACACCTCTCTTGCTGTTAAACACTACATAATTAATGTAATATATATACAAGATCTTTTCTTTTTCGAGAAAAGGAGGAATAAACAAGGTGTTATTCCTCCACAATTTCATTCAAACAGATGATCAAAAGATCAGAAGTACAGAGTTTCTTAAGGAGTCCAGAGTACATCATCTACACAACCCGTTCCTGGTATAAGGACCAAGTGAGTGCAATAATGTCTCAACGTAACAATCACCCTCTCAGTTCCTTTGCAGCCATATTGTCCACAGAGCACACACCACAGATCTTTGTTTCTGGAGTGATATGTAACATTACTATTACCCTCCCTTCCCCTTTGAAATAGAACTCCAGAAGTCATTTTCCGATTCATATACTAATGTTGGCCGTGGACCAGACCGTGCATGATATTTGACATTGAAAAATTAAGTCTTCTGTGTCCTCATCCCAGTCATTACATAAGCTGCACTTCACAATGTCTCCCAGGAACCATCGTGCCTGATAAGACTCTGTCATCAGTGTTCTCTTACCAGCCACAAAAAATATTTCAATCTTTAGTGGGGTCCTGATTTTTCCAGATTTGTTTCCAGTCAGCCAAGAGATCAAGATGATTCTTTGTGTTTGGCGCACAGAGATCAAGATCATTTTTTTAAATATCAGGAATGTTGCCATGATCAATCACCATGACCTTGATGTATCAAATTAAAATTTTTATTCTCCTAAAATATTTGTTTGTCATATTATTTGATTTTTATTCAGTGTTGTGGTCCAAAGAAATCAAAGAGTAAAGAAAGAAAATTTATTGGAAATCCAATATATATATCATTTCCAATAAAGTTATATCACTATAACCATTATTCTATGCATTTTTTTTAGGAGAAAAAGGATGACCACCAGATGTGTGGGTGTCATCCAAATATATATATCTGTGGAACGGAAGTAATGTACAAATTATTCTATGCATTTTGGATTAATAAAATATGTTATGTTTACAATTTCCTTAAGAACTATGATTAGAAAAAGAAAAAGAGAAGAGAATAAATAACAAAAAGGAACAAATGGAAAAAGGAAAACAAGAAATGAGGAAAAAAAATTGAATGCAAATAGAGGTTTGAACTTGAACCAGCTGAGAGATAGGCATCACTCTTAACCATCAATACAACATTAAACAACAACAACAACAAAGCCTTATCCCACTAGGTGGGGTCGGCTACATGGATCATACGACGCCATTCCGCTCTATTAGTAACCAAACCTTTCGAATTTGATCTACTCTTCTTACTGGCGCATCTAATGGTCTTCTCTAAACATGACCAAACCATCTCAAACGATTCTCTACCATTTTCTCACTAATAGGAGCCACTCCGACTCGTTCACGTATATGGTCATTCCTAATCTTATTTAATCTTGTATGACCACACATCCATCTCAATATCCTCATTTCGGCTACCCCCACTTTACGTTCATGTTGTCCCTTCATAGCCCAACATTCACTACCATATAACACTGCCGGTCTTATAGCAGTACGATAGAATTTTTCTTTAACTTTATTGGGTACTTTTCTATCACAAAGAACTCCGGTGGCTTTCCTCCACTTACACCAACCAGCTTGAATTCTATGATTAACATCGTCATCAATCTCACCATCTTGTCTTACAAACAACAACAACAACAAAGCCTTATCCCACTAGGTGGGGTCGGCTACATGGATCATACGACGCCATTCCGCATTCGTTGATCCATGTTCATGAGATTCGGCTACATGTACATGGATCATACAACACCATCTTGTCTTACAATTGATCCTAAATATTTAAACTTTGTCACTTGAGGAATTATATCCTCCCCTAGCCGAACTTTCAAATCGTCTCTAAGTTGTTTATTTGTGAAATTGCTATGCATATATTCTGTTTTATTCCTACTTAAACGAAAACCCTTTGACTCCAACGTATTTCTCCATATTTCCAATTTTGTATTAATCTCTTCTCTTGAATCCGCTAAAAGTACTACATCATCCGCAAATAGCATGCACTTAGGTACCTCCTATGTGATACTCTCGGTTATAGCATCGATAACTAAGTTAAATAGATACGGACTTAAAGCTGATCCTTGATGTAGGCCAATTCCTATAGGAAATTCATTTGTCTCACCTCCGGGTGTCCTAACCCTAATCAATGCCCCATCGTACATATCTTGTATTACCTTAATGTAGGCAACATTTACCCTCTTCTTTTGCAAGGCTTTCCAAAGTACATCCTTGGTACCCGATCATACGCCTTCTCTAAGTCAATGAAAGCCATATGTAAGTCTCTTCTACTTCGATACTTCTCCATCATCCCCCTTAGTAAATAAATCGCCTCTGTAGTGGATCTTCATGGCATGAACCCAAATTGTCTCTCAGAAATACTAGTCTCCATTCTCAATCTATGCTCAATCACTTTTTCCCATAATTTCATTGTGTGACTCATAAGTTTAATCCCTCTATAATTTGCACAATTCTGAATATCCCCTTTATTTTTGTAAATAGGAATTAATGTACTTAATCTCCAATCATCAGGCATTTTTTTCGATCGTAAAATCTCATTAAATAGTTTACATAACCACAACACACCTTTTTCTCCTAAACATTTCCAAACTTCAATCGGTATACCATCCGGTCCAATAGCTTTACCATTCTCCATTTTCTTAAGAGTTTTGCTAACCTCCGAGACTCTAATTCTACGATAAAATGACCTATTAAGCTCACATTCGCTAACTGTCAAGTCCTCTACTTAACTCTACGATTAAACTTCAATACAACATTAAACAAGTGTCTTAAAATTGAAGGGTTCATTACTTAACTCTACGATTCAACTAATTTTACTGACATCAATCGCAATTCCAAATTACTCATATTTGTGATTTTATAAGGAATTGACTTTACTCAATCTATTTCATGAGTTTTTTTTTTGAGAGCAGCCTTGCTTGAGTAGACTATTACAAACCAATGAATCGAGATCAACTATAGGAATGAGAATGCCTCAACGATTAAACTTGAAGCATGCCATTTGATTAGGCAGTTACACTCCATCGTAGTTTACAGGCACACTTTGAGATTACTACACAGCTTAGATTCTATCACCTAAAACCAACAGAGATTGGAAAAGCAAAAAGCAAAATCTACATCATTTAGCTACATCCCTATGTAAGAAATTTGAAATTACAATACTACATTTCTTGAACATTTGTAAATAATAACAGAAACAGTTGTCAAGAAACAATAAAATGTGTAGATTAAGATACAGGAGCCACGAGCAGTGGATGATAGGTGCAAAACTTCAGATCTGAAAAAATATATAAATATGCTCACAAGTCACAACATGAGTTGCTACACCAGCGAAACCTTATTAATATGCAAACAAGTTTACTTTGACAACCTCAACCAGTACCTCTACTCAATTAGGAAACAGAGGAAACACGCGACATGAATAGCAAATTGCACTTATGTTTTAAACCAGAAGGAAAAAAATGCATCAGGTTACCTTGAAATTAACAAGTTCACCATACTTCAGGAATTCTGTATGTACATCTTCATAAAATTCTTCATAAGAGCGTTCAACTTCTTCATCTGTATACTGGGAAGGTTACAAGGCAGGAGCACATAAGTGCCACAATGCGAAACAGAATGAAGGGAAGACATGACACAAGCTGATTGGATTCAGATATGAAGAAACTTGTTATTAATAGATTGGTTAAAAATACAAAGTAAAAGACATACAAGATTTAAATCCCATAAATTTACTTATTTCTTCAGTCATTGAGCTTATTATTTTCCTTCAAGAAATGCAAGTTATTATTGCAACCCAGATTATTCTTTTTTAGAGAGAGCCAGCAAAAGCACTTGATACATGGAGAACCATGAAATTGTTAACATCCCAATAACTATCCCAGATAAAAACTATTAAACATTTGAATTGCATTCTAAAATAAACATGGACAACATAAATTACTTCAGAACTCTCAAGTTGTGTAAAATTATCAAATCCCTTATGCCACTTGCAACCAAATTCTTGAGATAACATCAATTGATATTCTGATAAGGCAATAAAAACTAGAAATATTGTTCAACAAACATTGTTTTGACATATTTTACTTTTAATAATGTAAAAGAATGTATAAGCATAAACAAAGCATATCATAGGATACAGAGGATAATGTAATTCTCCAGCACAGTCAAGACCAAGATCTTGTGTCTCCGTCCAGGAACGTTTGAGATTTCTGGTGCTTATCTTGTTAAAGAACACAGGATCAAAGGGCAAAAGAATGCAATGAGGCAGACAACCCCAGGAAATAAGAAAAAAGCCTAAACAATCCAAAACACAGTCACTTTTAATATCAGGTAATAAGAAATAGAAACCTTCAGCTTTCTTAAGTAGAACTAGGATGCTACTGCTACATTCTTTAAGTTCACTATCGTGATGCAGCTTATCTTGACAGTATTTACAGAAGCTCATGTGATGAATCAGCATACAGAACATTGTGCCATTTCCTGGGCATATAGCCTTCAGACTGTAGCATACTACACAGTGTTTGCGGTAAAGAGTAAACCCAATGACGAAACATTGTGAATACAACAATCTCAAAAAGAAATTGTGAATACAAAATGAATGCATGTTGAGAACACTGGACTACCACCAGTCCATCAGCATCATTAACAGCAGCCACAAAGAATCATGAATCTCTAACTTCTTTTAGAGGATGTTTAGCTATTTTGTTCAGCTACATGGGTCCATTACCCTTTCAATTAGATTAATCATGACCTAAGAACATGGTTATTAAAGGCATCTTTTATCAGGAACACTGAGCATAGAAGAATACAAGATCGAGTTCACTTGATTTTGTAGTTTCTGATTCTCCTCTAGAGAGCTTTCAAGATATTGCTTCTTTGAACGACTTCCAAGATTTCTCCTAAAAAAAAGTACTTCCAAGATTTCTCCTAAAAAAACTTCCAAGAGTTCTGTATCAAGACGTCAAAATTTATTCATTGTTGCTAAATGTGTTTATCATTTAGCATATGTGTCAACGTCTTTTTTTTTTTTTTTGAGAAGGGGAAGGATGGTTGCCAAAAGGTGCAACCATCCAGATTTATTGATGCAAAAGTAGGTTACATTGGATCATATCATTACACAAAGCATGTTATATTACACCATCCAACTATGCACCATATGCTTAGCAAATGCCACTACGTTTTCAGTATAAATTCGTTCGCCTCTAAATGTGACTCCATTGCGTTGAGACCATATGGACCACAGGAACGCAATTGGGATTGCTCGTTGTTGCTTCGATGTATAGATGATGATATCTCGTTGATGACCTCCAAATCAAAATGTTCTCCAACGTTGAAGTTGTGTATGTCACTGCCTCCCTCCATACAGCTCTTGCCATAGTGCAACCAAAAAAGAGATGATCCAGGTTCTCATCACTATCCTCACACAATGTGCATGTGATGCTTATTGTAGGGTACCATTGTGATATAAGGTTTTTAGTTGGCAGTCGTTGACGTCTAAAAAGCCATGCAAAGATTTTAATACGAAGAGGAATTTTTAGTCGCCAGATAAGGTTACAATCCATCCGCAATTCATCATCATTCATCCTATTATCCTCATCCAACAATTTATATACAGCATTGACGGAGAATTGACCTGCAGTCCATACCCAAGAGTCTCGTCTGGAATTGTCTAGTGCTAACCCGTCCAACCTCTCTAGTAGGCACAGGAGGTCATCTACTCGTTGATCTGATCCTAAGGATGGGGAGAAGAATCGTCGAAGCTTTGCGGTAACTGACAATATGACCTTCCAACAAGACGAATGACCCTGGGATGATGTTGTCCTATTGTCAAGTGGAGACGTACCATGGCAAGCATGTATGATAACTGACCAAAGATCTTGTTGTTGGCTCAATAATCGGTATGTCCATTTTGACAAGAATGCATCATTCATCTTTCGAAGCTCTCGGACACCCAACCCACCCTCTGATTGTGTCCTACACACTTCTAACCATGCAACTAGATGTAGACCCCGACTTGTGCTACCAGAATGCCTCCAAAAAAACCTCCTCCTTAAGACATCAATGCGTTTGCAAACACCAACAGGCATCTGAAAGAGGGACATGAAATATACAAGAATTGCTGACAGCACTGAGCGGAATAAAATCAACCTACCACCACGCGATAAAAGTCTTGAACTCCATCCTTCTAGTCGTCTCTCCACCCGCTCAATAACTGGAGTCCAATCCTTGTATAGTAACTTTTTGTCCGAGAGTTGTAATCCGAGGTAGGGGTAGAGGAAGACTACAAATAGCTGTTGGAGCACCAGAGAACACCGACTTGCTTCTTCTGTATCCATGCCAAATGGTATGAATGATGACTTGGAATGATTAATGGAAAGGCCCGAAAACTCGTCAAAAATGTCAATGAGTAAAGCAATCCTTCTTGTTGCCACCTCGGAGCCTTCTATAAAGAACAAGGTATCGTCTGCATATTGTAACAAAGGGACAAGTGTACCTTGGTTTGGGATTGGGCAAAAAACAGAGAGAATGCCCTCATTGCAAGCTGAGCGTGCATCTAGCCAGAGCATCAGCAGCAAGAACAAACAACATAGGGGCCAGCGACACCCCTGTCGAACTCCACGTTGGGGTTGTACCCACCCACCAACAGGACCTCCATTAATAAGAGGAGAGAAAGTAACAGTGCATACACACCGTTTCATCCAAGAGATCCAACCGTTTGGGAAGCCACGTCGCTGAAGGGAGCTCCATATGAATGACCAATCTAAGGAATCATATGCCTTGGAGAAGTCGACTTTCCAAAGAAACCCATGTTTGCTTGTTCGTCTCCAGAAAGAAATAATTTCGACTGCCTGTACATTTCGTCATAGTTCTATACATTGCTGGATGACAACCACAACTATGGTGGTCATCCTTTTTCTTCTAAAAAAAAAAGGTGTCCACGTCTAAAAGGGAGGGCTCAACTCAGACCACTATAATTCTTCCGGTCAACTGAACATATCGAAAGGCAGGACTTTAGGACTTTTGTATCCTCGGGATGCTTAATGGAAGTGAATGCGGTGCTTTCTTTTCTGAAGGTAAGAAGGATGTCAAACCTTTTTGTCTGATATCCATTTTATTCATAATGTCAATACAATGTGACAATTATAGTTAATGAATAACGACTACTCATAATAATGCAAGTCTGAATGCATAATTTAGGACAAAATCTATCCGAAATAAAACTGATGGCTCAAAGAAGAAAGATCAATAATAGGATACCACATTATCCAAAAGTGTGTCATCTTACAAACCTCAAGACCCTCGTCTTGCTCCCAGGCAAGGCCTGGGCCATTATACATGTTCTTGATGAGCAATGTGCATGATTTATCGGGATGAAAATGTATTCTACTGCATCTTGACCCAAAACGACAAGCTCCCGTCTTAAGATGAAAGGGGCAATGTGCTTTATCCTGGATATCAGACAGGTTTAGAATGTATATTTTATGGAATTTGCTAGACCGGCTAAAGGAGGAGCCAACGTAAAACCCTGTCGAATCTCATGAACATGGATCAACGAATGCGTCATATGATCCATGTAGCCGACCCCACCTAGTGGGATAAGGCTTTATTGTTGTTGTTGTTGCTGCTGAAGATTTAGAAAGAGCAATGATATGCACAGAGCAACTTAATCCAACAACCCTATAATAAAATTCAGAAAAGCTTTTACATACCTGTTCTGTTCCAAAATTTGGGACTTGTTGGGCAACTTTTTCAAGTGCTTGGGCAGAAGAAGATGGCTCATTTACATAAGAAGCAAAAGCTGAAGACTGTGGATGCAGTGGATTTGATGTTGGCCTGTCGCAATCCTGAGATATTAAGGTTCAGAACACATACTTTCCATACTAATGAAGCAAAAGAAAAAGAACTGGCTTTACACAGCAACTAAATAGGAAACGATGGAGCTAGGAGTCAAACCTCACGGACTGGTTTTACTTTAGCACCTTCCTTGGCGATTTTAACACGTTTCTTCTTAACAATGATCTCATTTCCTTGCCAGATAATTTCTGCAGGCCCTTCTTCAACATACTCCCAATCATCATTTTCTTCTGGATCATCAGCTCGTTCTTTATGCTTCTGTTTGGAATCATCACAGAAACTTTTCAAAAAAGAACATCACAACAAGAACACTAAATTAATTCAAGAGAATCAAATATTTTTTTCGGAAATAGTTTGTTGTTGCAGTAATAGACATTGTTTTTAGGAGACATTGTTATGCATTTGAAGGGTGCCTTGCGAAATGCCGTTGCTGCTTTCATTAGAATCTCTCCAGCCATGAAAGACACTATTTGGAATTATCTTGAGCAATATGACCTGCCTGTAGTTGTTGGCCCTGCCATTGGGGGCAGTGAGAAACATTTATCATCGGAGGTATTCCTTTTCATGTCATTGTGTGTTGGTCTCTTGTATTTCTTCAAATCAGCTGAAATGAGTCCCTTCCCTGTAGAGAGGTCGGGTCTTTTGCCTCTTTCCATTGATATCCATTTGTGCTGTATTCTTTTGGTTTGTTATTTATGTTTCTTTCTTTTTTGTATCTATTTGTGTTGTTTTCTTTTTTGCTATGTATTTGTGATATTTTCTCTGTTTCCTCAGTTTGTTTATTATATATTTGTATTCTACTATTATCCTGTTATTTCATTTCTCTTTCTGCTTTTCTTTTCTTTACATTTGTTTTTTACACTTATCTTCCTTTTTTATGTGAAGTATCTTTTTCCTTTCTGAATCTCTAAGGGAATAAGAGTCTTTTTTGTTTGTTTTTGTCTACCCCTTTTGTTATGTGATCAATTTATGAAGCTTCTATAATTTGTATTTATCAATAAATGTTCAATTGTAATCTATTTAGTTTGTTTGATTGAAAGATCTCCTATTATTGAAACAAAATCGAAAGAAAATTCGTACCAAACCCTGTCAGGAGAAAAAAATGACATTTTGGCGTAATGCAATATTTGGCGCAATTGATAAAATAAAAAATAATGCTGGAATTGAAATTGTACCTGTCTTTATTTCTGTTGATCCTGAAAGAGATACTGTTGAGCAAGTATCCGACTACGTCCAAGGTGCTTTCTTCTTCTGCAGACACTTGGAATGTGTTGCTATATTCTATCCTGAGCTTTTGCTCATAGGCAAGCTTGGTGAATTAAATTTGTCATCTTGATATAACTCCGCCTATGTTTTATAGCCGGTCCCAAGTCCGGATAAAGGAGGAGGGTTGTGTTAGGCCCCGTAAGCCAGCGTAAAACTCTGTCGAATCTCATGAACATGGATCTACGAATATATTCTAATAGGCGGAATGGCGTCGTATGATCCATGTAGCCGACCCCACCTAGTGGGATAAGGCTTTGTTGTTGTTGTTATTGTTATGCATTTGGATAACCCAAGCCCGGATAAAGGAGGAGGGTTGTGTTAGGCCCAGACAGCCAGCATAAAATCCTGTCGAATCTTATGAACATGAATCAACGAATATAATGGCGTCGTATGATCCATGTAGCCGACCCCACCTAGTGGGATAAGCTTTGTTGTTGTTGTTGTTATGCATTTGGATCATGCTATTCAGATCTGTATCACAATTTTCTCCACATGGTTCAGCAAATTAGGGATCAGACAGAATATTGTTATGTAAGGAAACCACCAACCAATACCACATTTTACTTAGCATTCCTTTTGTCCACTCTCTGAGTTCATGAAGATCAAACCTACCTGTCATGTAAATTTAACCAAAAATATTTGTGGATTTTGAATGCACATGAAAAAAAAAGAGAAGTTGAATATTGTTTGGCATTCAAAAGGTTAATGTATAACAACAAAATAGCCAAAACCTGCGTCCATGCATTTGGGGGTGAACCTTCTTCCACTTGAAAATGTTCTGAATGAGATATTTTTATTTTGAATCATGAATCTCTTTTTCTGCTTATAATTTATACCATTTGAAATCCTTCCATACAGAGACTTGTCATTTTATTTTAAAACTTTACCTAACTGATTCTCTATAATTATAATATCCCTTTGATATCTAAGGTTATTTTGTTGTATGTAAGAATTTGATCCATGTAGTCCGACTATTTCTCACAAAGAATCTTGTTAACTATATCCAGGAATGGAGCCACCTTATAGATTGGGGGGTCTCCCTCCTCCTCCTCTTACACACCTATATGTACAAATGTATACATATTATCTACTTATATAGCATAAGTTTATAGAAGAAACTAAACAATCAAAATATATATTATATTTATTTATTAGAGAAAATGAAAGTGGTAACATAATGTGCAATCGAAGTGTTAAGTACCATTTCAAGTCCATGATCTAGATCTAAAACAATAAACAAAAATAAAAAACTCAATAATTATTTTATTACTTCTTGAAACTTTGGTTTTAGTTGTACATTTATTAGTTAGTGCTTTAATATGAACTTTTTTTAACAAAACATAATCAACTTTATATGAAATTTAATATATACAACATGTGATGCCGAGATTTTGTCTAGTTTTTGGCATAAATCACACAATGTGCAGCCGTCCAAAAATAATATATGTAACAAGGAAACAACAAAAACAAAGTTTTCATTAGGTCCCAAAAAAAATATTCAGAAGCTCTGCCCCTGACCCCCCTTGCCATTTACGAGTTTGTATATTTAGGTCATCCCAGCTTTCATGTACTCTAGCTTCACCTAAAACAACAAACTTGATTATAACTTCACCTTCATTATCAAAACCATCAAACCAAATGACAACAAATCTCACACGAAGATGCAAGGATTCATTAGGCCATGTCTATACGTTTCTTTCTATATGACTAATCAATCCTACACACTGAATTTTACGCACAAAAAAAAAAGAAAAACAAGTACAGTTGTTTGGCATCTGATTTGAATATTGTACTTAATCATGATAGTATATTGAGACAAAAGACGATCTATCTGCTCTTCAGAAAAGATTATATTTTGAGGCAAATACAAACTAGGTGCAAGAAGCTAACTGTGTGGGTTAATGATCTAATATTAGTTCACCATATAGAGGTTAAACACAATACCTCAAATATTGGTAACAACCCAAAGGTTCAAATGTTACATTCTTATGTAGAATACAGAAAAAAAAGTAAAGGAACAACAGAAATCGAAAAGGAATGAGGACCTTCTCCTCCTCCAGTAGAAGCTTCTTCCTCTCCTCCTCTGTAGCCGTTTCAGCCTCCTCCGCGGCCTTCCTCGCTGCCGCAGCCTCGAGCCACAGCCTCTCACGCTCCTCGAAAGCCCTCCGCTCCATTTCCGCGGCCTCAGCTTCTTCCTGCTCTCTTATCTGGATCCTTAGCTGCTCCTCCGGGTCGTCGCGCCGGGCCTCCTCCTCCTCGCGCTGTTTGACCGCCGCCTCCTTCCTCGTCTGCTTCCGCTTGAGCTTCTTCATCGCCTTCCGCTTCTCCTTCCTCGTCGCGCCGTCGCCTGCGGCGGCGACTGCCGAGGGAATGACGTCAGCCATCGCCTGTGGAATCGCTCGGCTGAGGGATTTTCACGAGGGATTCGAATTGGAGAAAAGGAAACGACGAAGGCAGCGAACTCGCGGGCCGTGCGGGTTAGTTATTTAAATAGGACTATTCAAACCATCTTCGGCCCAGTTTAAACGGGGTTATCATTGATAGGCCCACGAAAGATTAATGTTTTTATTTTTAAATTTCTTTTTATCGCGAAAGATTTAATCTGATGAACTCTGTTTTCTATTCTATTCTATTCGTATCATTTTGATATTAAACAAAGTGACATCGGGTTGTGATATAATTGACTTCAAGGATAAGTTGGGAGTCACCCTTTTAATATCACATCTTAATTCCATTTGTGAAGAGTAACAAAGTGCTCTGCATGTTTCTTATTTTTCTTAAACAATTTAAATAGCTTGCACTGTTAAATTAGTTAATATAAGTATAAACAACAGACTTGGATGGCGGAACTTTGAACAAAACCTGTCCACACCGTCTGTAAAAAAATTGCACCAGAATAATTCTAGTGAAATAGTCACGTAACCCAAAATTCTCTATTTATTAATATATAGTATATATTATATGTTAAATATATAATTATCTATTTATTAATATATTATCATAAAATTATAAGAAAATTTTTTCTTTATATCTAATAATATTTTACTTAGTATTATAAATTTATATAATTATTTATTTATCAACGCATAATAATTTGGCTCATAAAATAAATATTATAATCCAATATTGAATAATTATTTTCTTAGTTATGCATTATACTTTATTCAGTAATATAGTTAATAAAATATAATTAATTAATATTTACTATTAATATTAGGCCTATATATCTATTAATTTATATATACATATATAGTTATTTATTTATTAATATAATATTATAAAACTTATAAAAGGAATTTATTAGATCTAATAAATAAGTATCTAATTAGTATTATAGCACAATAAAGTAAAAGAAATTCCATGATAAAATTAATTTAAATCTTATTGTATTCAAATTAATTTTACTAATTAAAATTTTCAATTGCTTTTAGAAAAAAAATATACATGATATAATTTACATTATATTATAATCTTATTAACATATTCTTCACGTTATAGTATTAATTTCATATTATAAAACCCTTTTAATCAAAACGAATATTAATATATTGTGACATAACTTAAATTTTTAATGGAAGCCAAAATTTTTAATTAAATCAAATATATATAGTAATAATATAATTCTTATCTAATATAATGTTTTAATCTTATAACATATTAAAATATTCTTTTAGTTCTTACTTTTTATCTAAACACCCACTAAAATTTATCAATCAAATCAACTTTTTAAATCTCCATAATTATATTTTTCATCCAAATATCAAACTTAATTTTTTCTATTTAATGGATTAGTTCTTGATAACTAATTAGAACTTAAGTTCTGCTATCAAAATGCATCAATGTTGCAAGATGTGCAATGTTACTAAAAGTCTAAAACCAAAAATTGTTGCAGAGGAAACAATTGTACCATTGAAAGATCCAAAGTGCCACCGATTGATAACATCAAAGAAAGCAGTCAATTTGCTGTTTGTGAGAGATCTCAAGTCGTTAAAATTTTCAAACCTTAAATTTCTGATTGGATTATTAGTAACAATGATTGGTTGACCACTGTCATATTTTTTTTAAATAAAAGCTTTCATTACTTAAGTGGTACTCATGGAGTCCGTATACAAAAACAAAACGATACCGGGGGAGGGCATTCATTCCAAAAGGATTCATACTTAGTGTTTCGAGCAAAAACAACAATAAAATATGCAATGTGATTCACCTCGCGATATAGCAATGCGCTATTTGAATTATTTGTATGCAATCCATAGTGTTCCAAATGTCCATAATGATTCATACGCCACGAATATCGAGTGTGTTGATTGATGATGCAAATGAGGATAGTCAAAGTAGAGACGCATACTAGTGATGCCATGCTCAACACATGCTTGAAGTCCCAGCAATACTTCCCATGCCTCTATTTCCATAACAAAGCTCATTGGCTGTGTCGTAGCTCCTGCAAAAAGAAAAAGTCTGGAGTGAGTTCTTAAAGTAGAACCAACACCTTCCCTCTCATAGGATTCCGTGAGAGCGCCATCCATGTTGAGACAACATAAGGATGCGCCGGGAGGCTCCCACCTAGTCCGGATGGACCGTTAGGGGACGGAGGGTAATGATGTAAGATGAGCACGAGGTGGACAAGCAGAGCAAATAGCCTTAGGCGCATGGGATTCAGCATAATCCTGATATGCTGCTAGCACCTTTGATCATATGGCACCGAAGGTTGCATGTCGTGATCTGAAGTGCACATTATTACGAAGAATGAGATTAGGACTCCCTTAGGATCCAAACATGCACCTTCATTGAGCCAACTTCTAGTTTCCCAGCTATTAATATTAACAAAAGTAAAATTTAATTCTACATGTAGTTTGTCCCAAACTTGATGCGCCATCGTACAGTGAAAAAATATGTGAGTGATATTTTCTGGGGCCAAACCACAGAGCATGCATATAGGATGAACAGTCTAGTTAAACCTCATAATCACATCCATAGTGGGAAGCCTACATTGTAGAAGCTTCCATATGAATGTGCGCACCTTCAGTTATGCTGGGATCTACCACACACTAACCAAGGCTGTCGTCCAGCTAGGGGCACGGTGGGCACATACCAGCATAAGGATCTATATACTAATTTAGCGTTTGCAATTCCAAGGGAATCCTTCTCCCAAACATAGGTAGTGAAAATACGAATAATCTTGTCATAGAGATCTCGGCCAAAGAAAAGTGATAGGACATTTGTGTTCCATTTACTATCGAATAATAGATGTGCTACCATTAAATGCTCCATTAAGATGTCCATTAACATAGGTAGGCATCCAAATCAGAGGGGTGCAAAAAAATCCAAGGATCGTACAAAAGGGACGTATGATTTCCATTTCTGATTTGTTTAATGAAACTAGTTCTAATAGTAGGTATAACACGATGAATTAGATGCCAGGTCATGGAGGTTTTGGTTTTAGAATGCCACATATCCGAGGTGTGGAGGAGCCCATTCTTGCTAAGAAGGAATTGCACCCAAGGCGAGCTTTCACGATTTAGAAACATTGAATGTGCTTTGTGATGAGTGAAGTTCTAATATTTTCAAGATTACATATACCTAAGCCCCCAAATGGGAGCTGGACAGTGGACCAATTTATCAAGTGCAGTCCTCTCTTGTCCCCATTTGAACCCCATAGAAATTTACGAGATAAACTTTCTAGTGATTCAATTAGGCAGGTGGAAACATACATAGAGGATAGGGCATGAATGGGCAAGGAGGTGATAACAGATTTAATCAGGGTAGCTCTTCCAGCCATTGATAAGAGCCTACTACCCCAACCTGAAAGTTTGGAAGAAGAGCGATCAACAAAGTTTGTTCGAGATCGGAACACCAAGGTAATTAAATAGGAAGGCCCCCTCGATGAACCCCAGATTGGAGAGAATGAGATTTCTCCTACGAGCATTTTCTTGGAATGAAGATCTCAGACTTGGCCGGGTTAGCTTTTAGGTTTGTGAGATAGAAGAAGAGCTTCAATAAATCATGTATGCGCCTACTATTTTTATTAGTAGTAGCTACACAAATCAGGAGATCATCTGCATAGAATAAATGGCTGGGATTAAAGGTTCTATGCACAAAGGGTGTTATAACACTCATGTTTATCCGATGGCTGTGATAACAAATAAGTATGGTGAGAGAGGATCCCCTTGACGAAGGCCCCTAAAGCTCTTAAACTGGTTAGATACGTATCCATTGGTGACACAAGAGAAGGTTGGGGATTTAATACATGTTAGTATCCATTCGGTGTCATATGGCAAATTTCGTCTTCACGCTATGGATGGCTATAACTTTGATATTAACTATAATTGATCAAGAATTATGTCACACCACTGGTAAATAAATATAAAATATTAATTAAGTGTAGAAGTATATAAAATCTCAACTTAGAAGTATAAATGTTGTACAACAAAATTTGTAAGTATTAGAAAGAAAGAAAAAAAGTGTGATCCTTAAGTTCATGAGTATGCCAATCGTTCAAGCATCGTCATCATGCACTATTTAGTCCACTTATTACTTAGGAATCAGATGTAGTGAATGCAATTTTCTTCTTCAAGTGAGTTGTTGGAAAAAAAATTAAGTTATGCAGTCCATTTATTAGTGACCCATAATGTAACGACCCTAATTTTTGTATTTAATAAAATAATATTTTATTTTTTTATTTTGGAAAATATGATTGTTAATTAATAATTTTAAAAATAAAGGGAAATTGGGGAGGAATTAAGTTGAGGATAAGATATATTACAGGATTATTTAATTATTTTCATAATTTATTTAAATAAGAATAAAGATGAATTAGTTAAAGAGACTAATTAAAAGATTAAATATGTTTGGATTTGAAATGATGGTTCGAATTTAATTAGGAATTTGTGAACCCTATAAATAGAGGTATTAGGGTCGGTCATGTTTCATGAAAGTTATTTTTCTCGCATGTGGCATGGCACAAGATTGGTTCGATGCTTCTCTTTCGACGATGTGCGTTTCTCGAGTGAGGGACTGACATCAAGGTACGTTTTCGGGGGATCATAGGTTCTTAGTATGTTTTCTTAATTATTTCAAGTGATTAATCAGGTGATATCGAGAGAGATGGTGAGAAGAGGAAAAAGTAAAAGAAAAAAACAAATCAGGAGTCATCTTGCACCTGAGAAAGAAAAAGAAAAAAAACACATCACGACCGAGAGAAGGTACAGAGAGAAAGGAGAGGATCGTGAGACAAAAATAGAGAAAGGGAAATATGTAAACATGATGTAGAGAGAGAAAGAAATAGAGAGAGAGGAGGAGAAGGGAATCGACTGAGAGAGAAAAAACATGTGTGCACAGTGATGAGGAGAGAGAAACATGAAGAAAGAAGGAATATATTTTTTCTTTCATTTACGACCTTTTTTATAAAGAAAGTTCATTTATTAAATTTCTCGACTAGGAAATATATAAATATAGAGGGGAAGACCGGGAGTGATTGTCGTCAAAAGTTTGACATTCATGTAGCCAACTGACACAAGAAATAAGTTGATTTTTCAACCAACTTAAGATACGTAGAGGGATCCACATGGCGTCGGTTTTTCATGACATGGACCCTTGTACTCTTTTCTATTATACAGAGATTATCACTACAAGAAAATCATCGATTAGTGATGCAACAATATAGACTTTAATGCGTCGTTAACTCGGCGTTGAAGACAATATCGACTCATTAGCATCGACTTTGCACCACATACTTGGCGACACCATTTCTCCAATGCTAATAGCGTCGTCTTCGTGCCTACGGGTATGTCGACGCTATTACCATCGAACCGTGGCGCTAATGTGACGCTATAATGACGCAAAAAGTGTCATCGTGAAGCATCAATATGCGTCGCTACTCCGACTCTAAAGCGGCGCTGAAATTGTCGACGCTCATCGAACGCCGAGTTGGCATTATGTTGCGATGTTGATCAGACTCTAATGGGACGCTATAATTTGATTTTCCTACGTCACTACTGCGATGCTAACGTGACACTAAATATTCAGCCGCCATTGCGACGCTAAAGAGATGCTAAGAACAATACATTCATCCACCTCGCCTTGCTCATTCATCCATTAAATTACATTACAATGGCGCTCCATTAATTGATTGCTATTATTTTCACATTACAGTTGAAGCATCATCAAATTACATTACATGTACATATGCATTTCCATTATATCAAATTACATTACATCATATATTCATTTCTATTACATCAAATTACATCTATCACAATTAGATGATCTAATTACATCAAATTACATTGCCACCTTGAGCCCTGCCGCCCAGGCCTTGAATGCGTCGTGCAACGCCTCGATTGCCAATTGGGCCAGCCGGAAGAAGATGCGTCCGGGCAGGCAGCAATGGAGGAGGAGGAGGACGCGGCGACGGCATCCAGGCAGGCAGCAACAGAGTAGGACACGACGGCGACGTCCGGGCAAGCAGCAACGGAGGAGGAGGAGGATGAGGATGCAGCGGCAGCGTCCGGGCAGGAAGCAACGGAGGAGGACGAGGACGCAGCGACGACGTCCGCGCAGGCAGCAATGGAGGAGGAGGAGGACAATGAGGATGAGACGGCAGCATCCGGACAGGCATCAACGGAGGAGGAGGAGGAGGACATGGCGGTGGCGTCTAGGCAGCAGCAAAGGAGGGGGAGGAGGAGGAGACGAGGATGCGGCGGTGGCATCCACAGGCAGGCAACAACGAAGGAGGAGGAGATGAGGATGTGGCAGCGTCGTCCGGGCAGGCTGAGTGGTTAAAAGGGGAAAAGGGCGGCGGCCGACAAGGCAGAACCGTCAGATTAAGCAAAAGGACGGCTGGGATTTGTTTTTCAATGAGTACACAGATCGCCATTTAGCGTCGCAAATCTGTCGACGCTATTGTGTTGCTAATGCGGCGCCACGTTAATTCAATTTTGATAGATAATTAATTCTAAAATATGTCAAATAGCATCGCAGATTAGCGACCCAGAAGTTGCGACGCTAAGCTCTATAGTGTCGCATTGGTGTCGACATTCTGAGATGCTAAACTAGCGTCACAAAACAGCGACGCTATTATGAGAGTAGCGACGAAACTATAGACGCTAGTTTGAAGCCATTGTGTCGCTATAGATATACGGCGCTAATGGGTCGCAAAGGTGGCGCTAAATTATTAACTATGTATATATGTATGCATATATGTAATATATATATAAATATATGTGTGTGTATGTATATGTATATATGTATGTATATGTATATAGGTATGTATATGTATATATGGACATGTATATGTGTATATGTGTATATGTTTATCAATGTCGTCCGAAAAATTTGAAAATCATATGTCGATCAAATGATGTCATTCTAAGAAGTCCTGAGATGTTCAATTTTCGAGAAAAAGTAATTTCTAATATTTTTTAATTGTACAAAGAAAAATAGGCACTTGAATACTCTTTTTAAATTTGGATAAAAAATTCTAAGAAAATTAGCATTTTTAAAAAAAATTTGAAAACTCTATGTCAACTAAATGTGATCATTCTGAGCGCTCTAGAAAGGTTCGATTCTTTGGAACGCGCATTTTTAGATTCCTTAGGTTAGGCAGAAGTTTTGAGAAATTTTTATAATTACGAAAAATATATATTTTGAGAATCGGAGGAATTTTTATAATTATTAAAAATATGTATTTTGACCATCTCGAGCCCTTAGAAATGCCTATTTTTTGTAGCAATCCGAGTGAGAATCGCGGAGAACCGTATGTTTATATTATGAAACTTTGCTCATTTTATTGAATTTCTTTTGACCTTCAGACGCCATGATTCTTGCACGGCCAGAGGTGGATCTCTACGAGTCTGTAATTTTTGTTTTGACCGATTCCCATCGGACTCATGTTGGAGACCGTCAAAAGCCTTTATGTTCCTAAGTTCTTAACTCTGCCCACCTAAAATCGTCAAAAAATACTCAAAAATCTGTGTTGCCGTGATCTAAAAGAGGTACAAAATTCATGATGATCCGATGGTCGGATCTTTGGCAATCGCCATTTAAATCCCATGAAAAATAAAGAAGCACTATTCTCCTAATTTTGGAATTTGAAAATTGAAGTATAATGTATGGATTGCGTGGTGTATTAATTTTTATATATTATATAATGAAATAATATAGTATAGTATAGTAGCGTCATGATGGCTATTGCATATGTATGTGTATATGTGTATATATTATTAATATAGGTAGCATATATGTGTTTGTATTGAGTATAAATACTTATATAGTTATACAAATTAACATTACCTAAATACGAATAATAATTAACATTACTTATATAAGTGCTTGTATATTCTTAAAATTCTAACGTTGGCGCCTCATTAGCTTCACATTAGTGTCGCAAATTATTCAGCGTCACATTAGCGTCGACATGTCTTGACGCCAACACAGAACTTAGTGTCAACTTAGAGACGCAAGCTTTTTGATGCTACTTAGCGCCACACCTAGTCGACGCCAATACAACGTAAGTTGCGGATGCCAAAATCTCCCCCTGAACTTGCATTGATTTACCGCCGCATTGTTATTGATGCTAACTTTCGTCACATCTTGTCGACGCTAATACAACGCTATAATTTACCACGCAATTTCCAGTCTTGGTGTGTCATAATAGCGTCGTGATGGCGTCGGGTTTAGCGTTGACTTTTTGTAATGCGAATGTGATGCTAAGTCGACACTACTAGGAGGCAATTAGCGTATGATCTAGTCGACCTAATGTCGTCGCTATTTTGATGCTAGTAGCGTCGAATTAGCGTCGCATAATTTTGCATCACTATTTTGCATCGTTAAATTCTTATAATGTATATTAATATATTATTTGCATCGATTGGATATCTTATAGCATAGATAGGATGACTGAAAGTTGGGATATCCTATGGCATAGATAGAATGGCTGAAAGTTGTATCAAAAATACGATTTCATGACGGCGACAAAACTCGGCTCGGGTTCTGCTCAACACGGTCCAAGTCCCATTTGACACAGCCCAGACACTTTACGATATACACCGAGTTCTGGAGAACCCGAGCTTAATTGGATTAAAAGAACATGGCCCGGGTTTCAATATATAAGGTGGATTGAGTTGAATCGGGCCAACCCAGCCCAAGTTCACATCATACCCGACCTGATGTTGCTTGTCCGAGATGGAAAAATGTAATTGGGAACACAGTCCGTGTTCCAAGTGACTCAGGCCATTGTGGTTGATTGAGACCTTCGTAGTCGATAAAGATCCTTGTCTTCGATTGAGACTCATTGAGTCGATGGAGGCCCAAGGAATCGATTGTTAATGCATAATTATTAATGGAAGCCCTTATGGTCTATTGATGCCTTTATGATCGATGGAGGTCGTTGTGGTCGATTGAGGGTCTCGTGGTCGATATCCTTGTGATCGATTGAGACCCTTTTGTGATTGATGGATACTTTTATGGTCGATGGACGTCTTCGTAATTGAATTGAGTTGTCGATTGAATTGAATTGTTAATTGAATTAAGTTGTAAAATAAATTGTGCTCTAGTGGTTGATAGATAATTGATTTCGCTCTAGTGACTGATTGATAATTGAATTGCTCCCTAGTGGCCGATGGACCATTGATTATGCCCTAGTGGATGATGGATAATTGATATATTATTATGGATAATTATTTGTTGATAGTATTAATATTTATATTAACTATGGTTCATATAGTTATTATTATGGATGATCTTATGTACTACGTTTTTTTATTGGCTTTGTCCCTCTAGTTGGATCCGTACAAATGATCGTGATGATGATGGTGAGATAGTTGGTGGCTGCTTTGACGAATGACATGCACATGGATATAGAGTTCATTATTGTATAGATGTAGGACCCATGAACTCACAAGTTATTGGATGATGTATAAATAGCTTTTGTATATTGTATAAATTATTTTAAATTAAATATTTCATCATTGTAAACCAGCATGTTGATTGTCCTAAGTCATAGAATTGAGTGGCCTCGTCGAGATAGCCTTCTTGGCAGGCAAAGAAAAAAAAATCTCAGGATGTTATAAAAGTATGAGAGACACTTCTTAATTGTCTCTAATAAAATGGAGTCCATGTGCATACGTCATGAGAAACCACCGCATCATAAAAAAAGGGTCAAGTAAGTTTCTTGAAATTAGCTTAGATAGATTTTAAATGCAATATGGAATATGAAGCTTTTTAAGGCTATGAATAGAATAAGAGATTACATAGATGCTAATGCGTGCAATTTAAGCGCAAATATACTAGTAAGTATACTAGATTGTATCAAATAATAAAGAGTGATAGAGTGTCGAACCTACGAGGATTGATTTAGATTCTTATCTTTCTAACTTAAGTTTATTAATTGAGAAATTAATAAGAATTGATTTTAGATAAAAGTAATTCAAACAATGACAATCAGATATAATGATGCCCTTAATAATGTGAGAGAAAGTAGAGTTTAGGCTTCGTATTCTTTTAATTAACAATCAATCAAAATAGACTTCTTGTAGAAAATAAATGGATAAAAGGTATAGGACTCAAAAGCTTGAAGACCTAACTACCATAATTAAGAATATAATCAAATAACGTTGAAAACTCAATCCACTTTAATATACTCTGAACTAAGATGCATTAATATGAAGGATTGCTTAAAGTAAAGGTCTAAAAAACTTGAGAACCTAACTATCTTAAATAGAAGTAAAATTTAAAATGTCGAAAACTCGATCAACTCCAATATACTTTATGTAAGATGCTTTAAATTGTAAATCTCCATTTAGTGACACAATTGTTAGCAATTAAAACTAATTTACTAACCAAAATATCAAAATAACCGAACTTGGTCTGATGGAACTCAGCCCGGGTCATATACAAAAGTTCAGTTCAGCGGAAATAAAGGAGGAACCCAGCTCGAGTTGTACCAGTTCAGCGGAAATAAAGGAGGAACCCATCTCGAGTTGTACCAACTCAGTCCAGGTTTCACACGTAGGCAATTCTGAACGATTTTCTCTTGCATAAATCATGCAAAATTATATAAAAATAATGCAAGAAACTAATGAACTCAGATAAAGCATGAAATGCACACCATAACCATGTTCTCAAAAGTCTAAATAATAAAATGTATTAAGAAAAAATTGAGGTTCAACGTAGTCTTTCTCTAACAACTAAACTAATTCATAATCGAAATAATTAACATCAAATTCGAGGAAAAAAATATAAACTAAAGATTGAAAATTATAAATTAAACTCCGAGGTGGGTGGACGTCTCTGAAACAAACCTCACTATGACACATGTGGTTTATGTCCACAAATTAATAACCACAACATGCTAGTTCGTGATAATAATCATTTCTTATAGTCACGATTATTATTTTTGTGAGTATTAATGACTTTGTAGTCATAAATAATTTATATCGTGGGAATAATGATTTAACAATAATTATGAAGATATATTTTGTGGCAAATAATGTAAGTAATTGCGATAATTTTGATTTTTGTAATAAACTATATTCTTTGTCATCAATATTAGGAACAAAAATTTCATAACTAATATAGTTGAAGACAACACTATGTATTTGTTACATTTTTAAATTTTGTGGAAAATAACATGCAAGATTTTATAAAAGATTAATATGTGATTCATACTTTATTAATATTCAAGAGTATCAACATTATTAAGTGTATATAAACACACACACACACATATATATATGTTTTGTTAATAAATTACATTAATAATTGTTATTCTTTTACATTGAGCTTAAAAAGTGTATGATCTAATTAACACCTATATTGGTAAATACATTATTAATTATTATTTAAAAATTTTAAAAATGAAAAATTATAATTATACTTTATGTTTTAGTGTTATTAATAAAAGATAAATTAAATATCTTATCTTTTAAATTCTAATATTTATTTATGTTAATACTTAGATAATAATTCTTTATTTATGATAATATTTATTTATTCCTTACATAGATGATAAATTAAATTCTTTGCTTTTTATTTTTATGTATGTCTAACTTTTTAAAATTAATTAAATGTGATTGGGATTTAAGTTATATATATACATATTTACATATTTTCACATTTTTTTATTTCCTTAAATAAATGATTAGAACACAAAAAAATATTTATTTCTAAGATAAAATTTCAATATGTTTTTTTTCTTTTTTACCCCAAACAAAAGACTAATTAATATTAGGATATAAACATTCTTGTTTAACCTAATCCAATTTTCTTCCTAATCCTATTCATCCGCGTTCAGGTACGCCCACTTCCTCTTCTACGTTTCCGACGGCGCGCTGTGGCAGCTTCGTGCCTGGCGAGAGGTGGCTCACTGGCCGCCTCACGCGCTGGGTGGCAGCCTCTCGCGCAAAGTCGGCTCCCGAGGGCCGCGCCAATGTGTGAGGCGACCGACGAGCCGCCTCTCACGCAGAGTGATGCATCCATTTTATAACATATAATTAGACTTGCATTTATGCTTATTTTGCGTAATTTATTCATAACATGCATCTATTTTTATAGAATTGCTTACATATAAAAATAGATTTCACGGGCCGTGACCATCCTCTCATGAGCCGTAATATACAATCTCACGCCTCATCCGCCCATCCGCACGGCTCTGCCAGAAACAGTCAAATGAAGAAAACATGGTTTCATGGGCCGTTACATATGTATCACGGCCGTGAAGACCAACTTTCACGCCAACCATTGCATTTCACGGACCAAGCGGTGCTCAGTTCAAATGAAGATAACTTACGAACTGTGACATATTTATTACGATTGTTACAACAGATTTTCACAAATTGCACATTCTCATGGTTCCTATAATGAAGCAGATATGGAAGAATTATCACGAGCCATGAGCCAAGACTAACGGACTGTTATAGTCCAAAGATTACGATATTACCGGCCGTTACATAGTTTTCACGGACATCACAGAAGGTTTTGAATTGATGATCATCAACTAATAGCCTATGATCTACGCTTAATGGGTTGACTAGAATGCTCTAGATCGATACAGTAATCTTCATGGGCCATTAGTACTTTGTCACCGGCCGTGAAATCACACAAAGTCGTGCGGTCGAAGAAAAATCGCCCGAATCACGACCGTGAAACTCTTCTCACGCCCCGTGAAGATAGTAGGAAAATCTAATTTTGATTCTGATTGAGCCATAAATCAATTACAGGGAGCGTGTAGACACAAAATTCAACTCATAGTTTATTTTAGAAAGAATTCTCAATGCACCAAGACTCCAACTCTTATCACATGTCATAGAGATCAATTGGAAACAAATTAGATTAGAAATTTTAGAGTTTTACAAGGCAAAACTTTCATAATCAATAGAACTTCGAATTTACTTTTTTTCACATGGAAAAAGGTTTTCGTTTATTTTCAAACCTCATGGAAACCTGGCCCTCTATAAAAAGGGACATCCAGTAGCCAGAATTCTAGGGCCTACAACTAGAGCTTTGAAGCTAAGAACATGGGAGAACTTCAGAGGGCTCGTTGAAATAATTTCTACACGATTGACTCGAGACAAAAATCGGGCAACAGTTCTTCGATGTTCCCGAGAGAACTCTCCGCTCTACCTTCTATTGGGATGATTTTATGTTTAATTGATACATTATTCTATCTTTAGTAATTTGGATTCTTTTAGTTTCATTTTTTGTTTGAGACAATTGTAACAATTTTAATCGTTAAAAGCAAACTGTTAAATCTTATTTCATAATCGATTATAGTTCAGTTTTCTTTCGAATATGCATGCTATTATTAATGATTTTTAGATTAATTGCCTTCTATAGTTAGCTATCGTCCTTGTTGGAGTAGTTACTTTTGATTGTATGATTTCTGTGAAATTATTTCTTGACTTTTAAGTCCAAGTATTGCATGTCACAACTCGTATAATCTTTGACGGAATATTAGTTGTGCGATCTATTAATCATTATCGTGGTATGGGTGATAATAGTTTAGAGACTACATTTTAATGCATCTTAATTTTAGATTTGATTAGATTATGATCCATGATGGAGTAGTCTTAATCTAATTTAAATTAAGGTAGGGTGACTGATACTAGAAGGAAATCAATAATTTGAGTAGACTCTAATTTGTCATCAAAAACTAACTTGTAATATTTGGGCAATTTAGTTTGTCTACAATTTCTTTTATCATCCTAAGCCCTATGCTTCAGTAGATTAGATTAGATTAATTTAATTTTAGTATTTACTTTTCTACAATTTTATTTTATGCACATCTTTTACCCAAACCATGTTGTCTCCTATGAGCCTTTGAAATATGTTTAATTAAGTAAGTTAATTTCTTGTGGGTTCGACTAGTGCACTTTCTAGCATTTAATTGTTATCAATTCTTGCATCAAGTTTTTGGCGCCGTTGTCGGAAAATTATTCTTTACTTACTAGTCTAATTTTATGGTATTTTGAAACTTTATTATTATTTTTTGCTTTCACCTTTTCTCTTACTTGTGTTAAGTTTTCAGGTTTACATCTTTAGTACACGACTCAACTATCACGCTCATATCACTACATCCTCAATGGGAAAGAAGAAAACATCCACCAATCAACAAATGGATGAAGACAAAGTTGCTATGCAACAACTTAAAGTTCACAATGAGATAACAACGAGTCACAACAACAAATTGAGGAAGACAAAGTTGTTGTCCAGCAATATAAAGTTCACAATAAGATAACAACGAGTTGATCACTAGTCGATCATATTAAGTTTTTACTCCATTTTCCATTCATTTCACCCTTGTCGAGCCCTCATTTTGTCTTACTTTTGGCCAATTATGCATGGAATGCAATGGATTGTGATAACCAGCTGATCATCCTCATTTTACACTTAATTCCATGTGCATAGAGGTTTTGAATTGCTAAAATCCATAAAGTTATCAATTCTATGCCAAGTTATTAGTTTTTGGGCAAGTTATCATTCCAAGTCATGAAGTTATCATTTTACTAATTGAGCTGATTTCTAGCGGTTATCTTGCCCTAAATCCCTTGCTATTATGAATTAATCATATTTGGATGTTCATTGTTCAATTTGTGCAAAGTAATCATCCCATTTCAAAAGTTATCATTCTTTGTGCAAAGTTATCATTCCGGGCTCAAGTTATCATTCCTATGAAATATTATCCACACTTGATAATTGACCTCATTTACTTACTATCCTAATCCCTTTGCTCTGAACCACTCATATTTGGACAATTTTGATGATATGGTACAAAGTTATCATTTCGGGCAATAAGTTATCATTAAACAAATAAGGATTTCATTCTTGCACAACACCAAATCTCATTTGACAATAGAGCTGATACTAGTTGCTGTTCTAATCCTTATTTGTTTAAATCCTATTCAAGGACTTTGATGCTTGTTGTTTTCGCCTTTCTAGCAGAGAAAACAAGGCTGGAAAAGGAGGGGGGACCACTTGCTTTTTGCTATCCAAAAGCTACTGCACCTGCCATTATTTCTGGACCATGACACTTGGCATAATCAGAGGGGAATGGAACATTCTAATCTTCATCCAAGGGTGGACAAGATCATATATAAGCTGTAGAATCTAGATGGAAAGGGGGGCTAGCCATTGCAGGGGTTCCTGGATCAGAAGAGAGCTAAGGCAAGAGCTGAAGAAGGGATCTACATCTGATTCCTTTGGACAGAATTTTATTTTTTAAATTCAGAATGTTTAGCATGGATTCCTTCTCCTATTTTGTATCAATCTTTGTAATTATGAGGAGCAAATCCAATCTCTCCTAGGATAGGGTAGTAGTCTAATTTAGTTGTGGATGGATGAAAAACCAATCTGATTTCCTGCACTGAATTCAAGTTCTGATTTTCTGATTTCTGAAATTCTGATTTTTATGGATCTGTTCTTGACATTGGAGGTCCTACTTATATTTACAACTGAAAGGTTGTCCTTTGATCTACTCTTTGTTCAGAAATGAATCAAGAACCAATGTCAAGTTTCTAAGTTCAATCCCCAATTAGGAATCTGATTCATTTATTTCTAAAATCTATTTTCCATTTCTGATTCCTGAATTTTTGTTGAATCTATTTTTATCATTGTGGAGCCCTAATTGAATTAACAACTAAGAGGTTGCTTTATGGTTTCATTCTTGTTCAGAAATGAATCAAGAAACAATGGTATTTCTAAGATTTCAATCCCTGAATTGTTGCAAAATTCTTATTTTCTGATTTCTGATTTTCAAATTCTGATTTCCTGAAATTTGTGGAATCTGTCTTGCTGTTGAAAAACCCCTGATTCCATCATCACCAAGAAGTGAACTTAGGGTTATCTTGCTGTTCAGAGATGGACCAAGAAGCAATGGCATGTGCTGAATTTCAATGTGTGATATGTGCTGATTTTATCCAATTGATTAATACTAATGTGGATTTCATTTCAATTTACAACTGAGAGGTTGATTTAAAATTCTCTTGTTGTTTAGAGATAAACCAAGAAGCATTAGCATTTGGATTGGATTCATAGCATTTCTAAGTAGTTGATGTGTGGTTTGGTTGAAGTGCCAAACTGAAATTGCCAAAATCTGAGAAGAAATGGCAAAATCAGTGAGCGACTTGTGCATATGTTAATGATAACTTGGCATTCAGTGGGGATCCTTCTCTAATCCAACCTAGCTAACATTTATATGAGAATATAATGATTAGTTTTGGACTAATTAAGCTGTGAGAGCAGCCATACTTAAGGTTGAATCAGATTTGATTTAAAATTGTTAAAATGTTTCATTCCATCCATAACTGAATTAGATGAACCCTAACACTTAGGAGAACATTTCCATTGATTGACAAACCATTTTTAGTCCTCAATTCAGTAATTAGATATCAGTTCATTTCTATTATCAAAACACCAAAAATAGTTATCCTTTTTGTCACTTTTAAAAACCTGTTTTCACTTTCCTTTAATTTTCTGATTTTGTCACTTTAGTTAAGGCTAGTCTAAATTGTTTTAGGGAGTCATTGGTTTCAAATCACTATGGATATGACATTTGGGTCTATTACAATTGACCTGTGCACTTGCAGTAGAGAGTGATTTTAGGGAGTTAAATCAAAAATTCAAAATTTCCAATTCTGATCACAAAATCAGAAAGTTATCACTATACTCTACTTAACTCACATTAAGTTTTTGACACCGTTATCGGAGATTTAAGATCAATTAGATTAACTTAGATAATTTAGATTAATTTTAGACTAGTTATCAGCCCATTTATTAACCCAATTTTCAGCTTTTGCAAGTTATCATTATGAATTTTTCATTTTTGTCCAGTTTTCTTTCTTTTCTGAATTCGATACTTCTGAATTTATTTATGTAAGATTTGAATAATCAAGAGGACTATTATCTAGCAGATCCTGAACTTGAAAGGAGATTTTTGAGAAGTAGGAGATTGCAAAGGGAAGAGGCAATAAAAAGAATTTTTGAAAAAGAAGAAGAAGAGGTTAACATGGCTGCACCAAGAACACTCAAAGATTGTTATTCACCCAGCAATGTCAGAAATCAATAAGGGGATGGAGCCTTAGCACCTGTTGCTAACTTTGAAGTGAATCTAGCATTGGTTACAATGATAAGGCAATATCAATTTGCTGGATTGGGGAATGAGGATCCAGCTTCACACCTTGACAACATCAAAGAGATATGCGGCACTGTCCACTTCAACAATACCCCTATGAATGCTGTGTACATGAGGCTATTCCCCTTTTCACTTAAGGACATGGCCAAGACTTGGTACAAGACCCTCAAACCTGAAGAGATTGCCACTTGGGAGTCCATAGTTCAATTGTTTCTAGCTGAATTCTTTTCACCTAGCAAAACTGATAACTATAGGGACCAGATTGTCATGTTTTACCAATTGGATCAGGAGAACATATGTGATGCATGACAAAGACTTCAAAGCTTGTTGAGGGCATGTCCACACCATGGGTATAAAAAAGGGCAATTAGTCAACTATTTCCACAAGGGTCAAAATTATCCATCCAAGGTGGCACTAGACACAGCTGCAGGAGGGATTTTTGCATCCAAGAATATTGATAAGGCTTACCAATTAATTCAGAACATTGCCAAGAATTACCACTTCCTCGCTCATGATAGGACAAGGAGGCCATCAAATGATAACCAAGTCAACAATATTTCAATTCAGATTGAAGAAGTCCTGCAAAAGGCCTTGGAGAAGCTGAATTTGTCAACTAATGTGGGAAAGGCATCCAATTCTGAAGCCAAGTGTGATGTGTGTGGAAACCAAGAACATATCACAGAGAGTTGCAACCTCATTATGCAGCAATATGAACAATCCATTGACCAAGTGAATGCTGTGGGGAATTATGGAGTGAAGCCCCTTGCTGAGTTCTATACTCCAGAAAATAGGAACCATCCCTACTTCTCCTACAAGGCCAATCATTACCAAAGGTCACCCATGCAAAATTCTAATTGGCAGGCTAAGATCCTGCCAAGGAATCAACCACCTCTATATCAGAATCAGTCTTCAACTATCAACCACCTCCATATGAGCCACCACAAGCTCAAGCCACTCAATTCTAAAAAATGGAGGAGTTAGTGCAACAAATTCTGAAGAAGCAGGAGAAGCAAGAGGAGGCAATGCATAAATTGACCACTGGATATGAGACCTTGAGTGCCCACCAAAAGATTCTTGAAAATCAGATTGCCCAACAAGCTAGTACCTCAACTAGGCCACCCATGTTCTTCCCAGGACAACCAAAAGTCAATCCTAAGGAGCAAGTCCAAGCTGTCCAGCTCAGAAGTGGGAGGATTGTTAAAGAACCAATGAAGAATGTTGAGAACAATCCAGCCCAAGCAAATCAAAGTCCAAAACTGCTGAAAAGTCAACTGACTGTGGTGGAAACCAGAAATCAGAATCTTCAAAATGAAGCCAAGACCAAAATTTTTGATAAGGTGCCATTCCCACAAAGATTGGTCAAGGCTAGGCAAGATCAGCAATATGGGAGATTCCTGAAAATTTTGAAGAAGTTGTATATCAATGTGCCATTTGTGGAGGCAATTCAGGAAATGCCCTCATATGCCAAGTTCCTAAAGGAGATATTGACCAAGAAAAGGAGAATCATGGAGCATGAGATCATAGCTTTGACTGAGGAGGCTTCTGCCATCATCCAAAATAAGTTGCCTCCCAAGCTAAAGGATCCAAGAAGCTTCTCAATTTCTTGTGAAATTGGGAATAGAAAAATTCAGAGGGCAATGTGTGATTTGTGTGCATCAGTGAGTGTAATCTCTCTATCACTTTGTAGGAAGTTAGAAGTTGGAGATATGAAGCCCACCAACATGTCCTTGCAACTAGCTGACAGATCCATCAAGTATCCACATGGAATTCTTGAAGACATACTCCTCAAAGTTGGAAAATTTTATATTCTTGTGGACTTTGTAGTACTTGACATGGATGAGGACCTGAACACCCCAATTCTATTAGGGAGACCCTTCCTAGCCACTGTAGGAGTTGTCATAGATGTTAAGGAGGGTAGATTGACATTTCAAATTGGAGAGGACAAGGTAGAGTTCAACCTGGCTCAAGTTATCAGCAGGCCAAATTTTTAGCAAAATGATTTTGAAGATGCACAACTTGATCAGATTGTAAAGCAAGTTTCTGCAATAATTCTTATTGAAGACCCCTTGCAAAGGTGTCTAATGTTTGATCACTTGAAGGAACTAGAAGATCCAGAGGCTAAGGCATGCCAATCTGAGCTGAATTCATTCAAATCAGTGGACAAATATGAAATTCAGAATGTGGTGCAGAAAGTTTTCACTAGTGAACTCCAAGCCACTCCAACTCAAGACAACTCTTCTAAATTGGAGTTGAAACCTCTCCCTAGCAATCTCAAGTATGAATTCTTAGGAGAGAATTCCACATTTCTAGTTATCATTAATACCAATTTGCCTCAAGACCAAGTTCAAGAGTTACTAAAGAGACTGAAATTGTATAAGGAAGTAATTGACTACTCAATTGAAGATATCAAAGGGATTAATCCTTCAATTTGCATGCATAAGGTTCCCATGGAGGACAATTACAAGCCCACAATTGAATGCCAAAGAAGATTGAATCCAATGATGAAGGAAGTTGTCAAAAAGGAAGTCTTGAAATTGTTGAATGCTGGAATTAAATATTTCATTTCAGATAATGAATGGGTCAGTCCAGTCCAAGTTGTGCCAAAGAAAGGAGGGATTATAGTAGTCAAATCAGATTCAGAATAATTGATCTCTATTAGGATAGTGACTGGGTGGAGAATGTGCATTGATTTTAGGAAATTGAATAAGGCAACCAGGAAGGACCACTTCCCTCTTCCCTTTATTGATCAGATGCTAGAGAGGTTGGCCAAGCACTCTCATTTTTGCTATCTGGATGGCTACTCAGGGTTTTTTCAGATTCCAATCCATCCCCTAGATGTAAAACATTATGAGGATAAAATCATTTATGTAAGAAATGGCATGAAGATCCATTGCACCTCTTTCCCCCACAGTCTCTCATTATTTGTATGTCTTCTTATCTCTTCCATCTGCATGTCTCATTAAGCAATTTTTTTTTTCTAAAAAATTGCAAGCGTGCCCTCTAGGCAATAACAATTCTTACTATTAGGGATATGTATAATGTGAATATCTTTTGGATTCCTTCTTTACTAAGGTATGATTTCTGTTACATGACAATGAAGTTATGATAAGATGTCAATTTTGTGATCATGACATAATATTATTTGGACAAAAAATAGTTTGTGAAATTATATAAATCTCTTACTTTTCTCTTTCTAAAATGTAAGTTAATCATATATTTCTTCATGCAAATGAGATTCCAAGTATATACATATAGATATGTATATATTATACATATTAACGATTTGATTGATGACTATAATTTGCTATAACTGAAGTGATATGAACAGAAATGCTCTAGAGGTTGCATATTTGTTCACGAGAGCTTAGATGATTTGAGGATCTTAGTTGTCTTTCTCGCCCATCAACATTTCCACATTTCCTATTATTACTTAATAACCTAGTTCTAACATTTTTTATCGATGTCTTTATATATTTTAAGCCGTAAATTATCCACTTGGATAATTATCCTAGATAGTGGTTTATTGGTATTGTCATTGCTCTTTTTTTTTTCAAAATCAAATTTAGGGCCACTAGAACCACAATTCTAGTTTGTAAGAGAAAAAGGTCATGATAAATGAATTGTCAAAATTTTCTATAAAATTTGAGATTTCATTTAAAGACTTGGGATGTTGAATGTATGTATATATATATATATATATATATATATATATATATATAATCATTAAACCAAACTTTTCTTGAGAAGATTCCAAGCATATTAATTTAATAACAATTCTATAGTATCCATGTCAAATCCAATATCTTCTAGGTTCCTTCCCTCTATTGCTTTTAACTCCACACAAATGAAGTTAGATGGCTTCTCAACTTTGTATTAATAGTACAACTTTGTATCAACATCAATACAAGAATCTATGATACATTTTCAAATCTATCTTTTGGAAAAACCTAAACTCAACCTTTGTTACAGGTGACTACAACACCAACTTTCTAGTGTTAGTAATAACCTAACTAGAAATTTAAGGTGCATGTTTATCTGTTAGGATTTAGACGACTTGAGGTCCCTTATTGTTTGATCTCTGACAAATGTTTGCAACATGCAAATTGATTGCTTCATAACTTCAATTGTCTTTGTCAATCAACAGTTTGAATCTTTCCGATAGGTCATAGTATTTTATATTGTTTACGGACTATGTATGAGTCGGCCTATGGATTCTGTCGCATGTCCTCATGTATGGAACGTTTATGAGTCGTTATGTTGTGGAGTTCAAATCTCTTTGTATTTGGACTATCCGCCATGACATATTTGATGTTATTGGGCTTAGTGTTATAGGGCCCATTTTGTTTTATTACTTCCATTATGTTTTCAAGTAGAATAGTTTTTAATTGTTTTCATTTTTGCTACATATTATTGTCATGTGTTTTGTTGACTTTGGGTCAACTATTGTATTGTCCACCGTGTAACGCGCTTCGGGACCTACTCGCGACACATGTCATGGGGCTAATTTCGGCGGCATTACACCACTTTTTACCTATAAACTTTCGTGTCACTTATTTATTTTTCGGAAGGTGGCTATATATTTTTCTTTCGATGCCATGGATCGTGATATCTAACGAAGAAGAAAAATATTTGGGTATAAGCTCTATCAAACGATCGGACAGTTGGGTATTTTTTGAATTGTATTATTCTTCTCGACCTCATAGTGGTAGCAATAAATAGCAAATAGTTACTCATCTTTATTATCATTTTAGAAAAATAAAAATACAATTTTGAATGAAAGACAACTAATATTAGAATGGAGTAAAGAGACATTTGCATGGTCTATGCATAATTGTATTCACATTTCAGGCCATTTTCACGAATAGTTCTTGCCATTTTGAAGGTGATATGATGATATATGCATATATTCCAAAAGACACATTTGTAGTTTTTTCTTCAATTAAAAATGATAATAAAGGTAAATGTTAGAAGTTTTTGTACTCTCTAAGCCTATTTCATTTCGTTCATATGTAAAACATTATGAGGATAAAATCACTTATGTAAGAAATATTTCCCCCACAATCTCATTAAGCTAAACTTTTCTTGAGAAGATTGCAAGCATATTAATGTAATAACAATTCTAACAATAGTATCCATGTCAAATCCAATATCTTCTAGGTTCCTTCCCTCTATTGCTTTTTACTCCACATAAATGAAGTTAGATGGCTTGTCAACTTTGTATTAACAATACAACTTTGTATCAACAACAATACAAGAATCTATGATACATTTTCGAATCTATCTTTTGGGAAAACCTAAACTCAACTTTGCTACATGTGACTACAACACCAACTGTCTAGTGTTAGTAATAACCCAACTAAAAATTTAAGGTGCTTGTTTATCTGTCGAGATTTAGATGGCTTTAGGTCCCTTATTGTTTGATCTCTGACAAATGTTTGCAACCTGTAAATTGATTGCTTCATAACTTCATTGTCTTTGTCAATTGATAGTTTGAATCTTTATGTATAATTGTCTCTCTCATCATTCTCCCTAAAGGCAAAGATCATGTCATTGTTTAAATTATTTAAAAATAATTCTAAATTAAATTTAATAACAATGTAAAAAGTTCTAAAAAAGAACAAAACAAGCAATGATAAATGGTTGACAAAACAAACTTGCAATTGCATTTAAGATCTTGGATGATATAATATACATGTACTTTATACTAGAATATAATACTTTTCAAACATAAGAGCTCTATGAGTTAAATAAAATATTCATATATTAACCGCCCGTAACAAAACAATGCTTTTTTCAAATGCCTTTTTTTGTGTATATGCACATGTATACATCAACTAATATTTACTATTGAAAAGAAGGCAAACCATTTTTATGTTTATTTCCATTGACACCATTTAATTATAAAATTTTATGCATCTAATGTTTTACTACAAACTTACAAATTCTAGTGTATGAACTTATGTCGAATTGATATTGAGGTCTTTCCATCATAAGTTGCATAAAAAATTATGTCAAGCCATTTTGTAATAATATAAATGCCAATTTTACCTCTACTTCTTTGATATAAGAAAGTTTTTTAATAAACACAACATTTATAAGCGTTGATATATAAATATAATATTTTATCCATATTAATTATTCTTTTAAAGATTTTTGTTGTAACAAAGGAGTAAAGCTAAAATTTATATTTCTAATAATTAAAAAAATAAAACTGCTTTAGGTGAAAGTTAATGGTAAAACTTAAGTACCCAGGATAAGAATGTTTGTAAGTTTATATTTTAATGTCAAATACAAAAAAAATATAGTACATATAGGATTAGGAAAATCAGCATTCATTTTTTAAATTAAATCTTATGATGTTTAAACATCTAGTTCCCTTTCTATTTAGGGTTTTGATGTTTATAATTTAATATCAAATACAAAAGAATTATAGTACATATAGGATTAGGAAAATAACCATTCATTTTTTTTTAAATTAAATCATATGATGTTTAAACATCTAGTTCCCTTTCTATTTATCATTTTGAACATCAGAGTAGTTAAATGATTTCCAAATATACAAGCATCAAATACATATATAAATTTCAAAACCTTATGATAACTACTCTATCTAACTGAAAGTAAAGACCTTGACCAACCCATCTATTTGAAGGAAAGATGACCGAGCAAGGTCAACCCTAATTGGTATGTAGATCTACACTTCCCATTGAACTTGTGAGGAGAGATTAACCTAAAAATTATATTTTCATACGTTCAGCTAACTCATGGAAATGATATTGTAATTTAACACAAAATTTTGGGTGTCTTTCTAGTTAACCTCCTTGGAATAATAAATTAATAGAAACAAGAGGATATCTCTCACTTATCCTTTTTATTTCACAAAAAAGTTAGAAAAATAATATGGAAAGGATGGAGCTCTAATGATTGTTAATTTGTTATCTTTTTTTCCTTCATTTTTTGTTGTCAAAATTTTTTATATATCATTATGTAAAGAAATGTTATTCCATCTGAAATTCCTTAAAATCTGAATGAGCTTGGTGATCCAAATCTCGTACAATAATGCTTTACATCATATATAGAGATCCATGGATAAAAACAAGTTTCCTATAAGTGACACGTTTTACCCATAATTAAGACTGATCTATCTACGCGTATATAAGATGAAATCCCATATGTTACAATTATTTCATCAACGTTCATAAGAATCACATGAAATGCATCTAACAAACAATATAGAATTCATCTATTGAGACAATGAGAAAATAATATTGGAGACATGCAACATACTTATTTATGACATGTAATATCATTGTGGATTAATGTATAGAGAATGTTTATATTTCATATAAATGTAGACAATCTCTGGTGGCAAGTAACGATAATAAAAAAATGTCAATAGAAAACCCAAACATAATTAACTAAACTAATTACCTTGTCCTTGTGGCCTGTGCTCTTCCCGGACTTCCTTGCTACAACTACTGGCTTCCATCCTTCCGGAAGCCATTCCCCTCTTGCGACCTCCTCGTACTCCATGACGTTGCTGGTGGAAGTCTCCTCTTCCATATCCCCGTGCGCTTGAGTCGCCGAACCTTTGTTATCAACCTCATCATTCTCCGGAGCCAACAACGGTTTGAAGTTGGATTGCGTTGCTTGCTCATCCATGGAGTTTTGGTTTGCAGCGGACATCATTACTTGGTTTCAATGCCAGCCTGCATTTCCTCCATCATCAAATACTCCTCGTCGAAGAGCAAACTATCATAAGGATCTTCTGACGCTTCATGTTGCACTATCTTTGGATGTTCCTCCTCCCCTACCTTTTTCACAGTCTCAAGATCCTCCGTAGGGGTATTCTGGGTGCTCTTGTCCTCATGATGTCTTCGCATTAGATCTTTCTCGACAGGAACATGAAGATTGTTGTTGAAGGACTGGTTCATGGGAGCAATTCCGGCCATGTTAATGGGTTGCATTACTCCTCTTGGAACCTTTGCTTGCTCATCCATGGAGTTCTGGTTCGCGGCGGGCATCGTTATTTGGTTGTCAATGTCAGCCTGCATCTCCAAGATCTTGTCGATGTCCATCATCAAATACTCCTCGTCGAAGAGCAAGCTATCGTAAGGATCATCTGATGCTTCAACTTGCACCACCATTGGATGTTCCACCTCCCCTACCTCCTTCACACTCTCAAGATTCTTCGTAAGGGTATTCTCGGTGCCCTCTACCTCATGATCTTTTCTCACTGAATTTTTTTCGACATGAAAATGAGAATTGTTGTTCAAGGACTGGTTCATTGGAGCACTTCCGTCCATGTTAATGGAATTTCGAAAGGATATACGAAGTAGATAGAGGTTGCAGTACAAAGGAGAGGGCGGGATTGTGATTGCAGAAGGGCAAAGAAGATGATAAGAGATAACAAAAAGAAAACACTCGATATGCAATGGAATTGGGGGAGGCATGCATTAGAGGAGGCACATGAACGTGATAATACACGAGGACCCAAAAAAGGGAAGGGAATTAATTGCTTAGATGTATATATTTACATTAATTTTGCAAATATTTGGAACAAAGTAAATGCATGTGATTAAATGATACACCCCACTCATTTAAGTAGAGGTTTAATGTTCCTTATCATCACTAGAAAACTGGCAAATCTCATAAACATGCCCCGAAAAGAATTAATGTATTAATTATTATTTAAATTATTATTGTTCAACCATATTAATTGATTTTTTCTTTAATTTGTTAAGCTAGCTGGCTAAAATTTGTTTGTTTCTAATAAATATTTCCTATCATACATTTTTTTTCTTCTTATCTTGTTGGAGAGCATGCACACATATATAATTTTTTCGTAGATCATTAATTCTAAATTTGACTCTTGGTCTGTGTTTGGATTGATGATGAGATGCACAATGATGGCAGGTGCAAGGTGGCAATGAGCCGAGGATCAGAAATAGGAAAGAGAATTAGGAACTAATGGTATAAAGTGGCAAATGATCGAATGATAATAAATGTTTTTTTAATTAATTAATTATTAGAATGTTACTTAGACAATCAATGTTCCTTATGAATGATAAATGGGCAATTATTGTAACACCCCCAATCGACCCCCATCACGTGGCGAAGACCAACCTGGAAGCGCTACGACATGCTATGACTTTGACCATCATGTTGATCATATCTCAGTCAAGAACTGAGACACGTCAGCGGAAGAAAGAAAATAAAGAAATAAAGATAATAAAAAAATAACTTTAGTTTGCGGAAGTCTAAAAGTGGCTATATCCTTGCTAAGAAATAAAATAAGTTTTACATCATGATTTTGAAATGCGGAAGGTAAATGAAAACCAATAAACACTCTAAAAGCCCTATGATTCATGTGCTGTCCTACCGCTAGAGCTTCATCACCACATGCCTACTCCACCACGTCACTAACCTGGTCCTGTGAAAATCAGACATAGGGGAGAAAGTCCTCCCGTAAGCTTTACAGCCTAGTGGGGAACCACATGATATACAATGCATGATATGAATATAATAATCAATGGTAAATAATCATGCTTAACTTGAACGTGAAAGGAATAACATGTCAGTATCATGAATCATAATAGGAATAATAATAAGAATTAGAATAGAACATGAATCATGAGAATCAATATTGCTTAGTAAACTTGGAATCATGGCATACTTGACTTGACTTGAACATGCTTCTTGATCTTGGATTATTATTATAAATCAGGGTGACTTTAGGTGCCTTTAATTCTTGAAGTATGCCGAGCAAATGATACGGCCTTGTGCGGGTCAGTGGGTGATCAAACCATGACCAAGGGAGCGACCCTTCTCTTGATGCACTTGGCTTGGACTGGCAACACATTGTTAATTTTTCATCTGATCTTATTAATCGCTTTGAATAACTTGTAGCTCTTTGTTCTTTGTTCAATGAATACGATAAGATCAATAAGAAAATAAATCAATGAGAAAATAGATCTTGAAAATCAGTGAGGGATCCCTGTAGGGTCAGGAAAATAGGATCAATTGTACATAGACAATATTCAGATTAAAAATATAATTAATTAATAAATCTAATAAAAAGGTTCCTAGAAATCGGTATGAGGTAAATTAAGAAAAAGAGTTCATGTTGGAATCATAAGGCAATTGATAATGTTCATATTAAAATAAGGGAGAAAATCAAGGGTTGTTTTCTGGCCCAGCATGGCCGTGACAACATAGTGGCACGGCCGTGCCGATCTGGATGACTGTCAGGTTCTAGGAGGTGGAACGGGCGTGCCATATGAGGGTATGGCCGTGAAAGAGGGTGAGACCAGTCAACCGATTATCCTGCATGCGACTAGGCTAGTCATGGCACGGCCGTGCCGGAAGGGTGGTACGGCCATGATCGGTTGAGCGCTCGGTCGACCGACATCGGCCGACCTTTTACTTAGGTTCTGTCGAGTGATGACATGGGCGTGCATATGGCATGGAACGATTGTAACCATAATGGCACAGGCGTGCCAGACAGTGGCATGGCCATGACGGCGGCCGGTTCCAGCCGGTTTCAATCCGAAAATTATATGGATCCTTAACGTACTTTTGCCCTACTCTAAATCCTACATCCTAGCAATCAATAATACATAAATAGAACAAACAGAAATAACTATGCATGCAAACAATCAACCAAATAAAGAATTCAAGAAATCAAACAATTTAAAACGATAACGTGGACTCTATTCATATTCTTTTCTTTTCATAACGATTAGGGCATGAATTGGAATAATTCAGAGGTCATGCAAGGTGATTTCAATTCACCCACCTCCGTTCGCAATTAATCCATTCCTCGGTTCGTCGGCAATTCGATTAACGGCGCCCTCCCCTATTTCCTCCCCGTCCTCCCTCTCGGTCACCGTTTGCAAGGTTACAACGAAAAGGGCATGAGAGGGATAGAATGTGAGAAGATGATGGGAGAAAAAGGGAATTCCATTACTGCGTGTAATTGAGATGAGAGGGGCGTCTCTGCTCGGTCGTGCACAGACAACAGCCAGGGGAGAAAAGAAGGGTTGTGGGATTCTTTGGGAAAAAGAAAAGGGTTTAACGAAATTCTGGTTTATATGTCTCCTCTCCTAATCTAATTTAAAGAGATTAGATTTAATCCCTGATTTTGTGGAGATCAGCAATACGTTGAGTCTTTAATGCAATTGGCCTTGGATTTTATCTCCAACCGACTGTTCCCAATTGAACTCAAATTCTTTTCTTTTTTTTTCTTTTTTTTTTATCTTGCCTGTTGTCGGTTATTACAACTATTAACTTTATTTTTCCATTATGGCAATTCATGAGTCGGGCTGACCCTACCCCACTCCAAACTCTCGATTAATTTTAGTTCAGATGGGCCAAGTCATGTTGAGAGGCTTTTAGGATTGAAATATGATGTGATTGACACAGGTTGGGGATGATTGAATTACTTGACGATATTATTTTAATATGTACTTTTATTTTAAAATTAAAATATATTCAATATTTTGTTCAAAGCATAAAAATAGTTTTAAAGTTTGTAAATAATTTTCTATATTTCATGTGATTTATTTTCATATATTTTAAATTATCTAAAACTTCTAATGTAAATAAAAATAATTTAATTGTAAATAAAAAAAGGTCGAATCATCAGTTAGATCGGATTGACTCGGATTAAAATTTTATAATCAGTACTCACCATTGATCGATCATGTTTGGGTCAGATCGAGTTCAATACGATTATCAATCCGATACGATCAACATAGGTCGGATCGGGTTGAGTTGGCAGGTTTGCCAAGTGGACGCAGCTCGACGAACACCCCTAGTTGAATGCAAGGACAATTCTTTTTCACTGAAAATGCAAGGACACTTTTTTTGTTTGAAACAAGGGAAGAAAAGTAATTGATTAGAATTGCAATCGGTCTAGGGTCATAGTGGTAATTTTTAGAAATAAGACCACGTGCTGCGACTAAGGGCCTGTTTGTTTGCGAAATCGGGCGAGAACTGTGATCTTGTTGTGCCTGAGAACAAGATTGGTGGAACCGGGGTCACGTGACCCAGTTTCACACTCCTGGTTCCAGCAATTTTTGTGGAACCGGGAGGTGTTACATTTTTTAACTTTTTTGTGTTTTAAGTTTGACGTGACCGTTTTTGTTTTTTTTTTAAAATTCATTTTCTTTTTTTCTTTTTCTTTTCTCTCACACCATATTGTTTATAAAATAAATTATTTAATAAATATAAAATAATTTTAATTAGGAATTAATATAATATTATTTATTATTTATTATTTATTATTTAAAAAATTTTACTATTTCATTAAATATAATTAATTTAAAAATGATTTTTTATATTTAAATAATATACGTTTTAACAAAATTTTCCCATAAAAAATTTTATTTTATAATAAAATTTCAATTAATAATATAATTATACTTCATAATAAAATAATCATTTTTACTTTAAAATTCACCAAAAATTTATCCATCGCATCTATTTTTTCCTATCACATCAACCACTTTATTCCTCATCATCAAATTTCATTTCAATCAAATACAACCCGAACTAATCTGTCAATTCAACCGTGCACTAAAACTTAGGAAGAACTGCGATTCCATTTCCAAACGACCCCTAAGAGAAGAGACACCTAACCAAGTTTGTTCTGAGCATACAACGGAAGTATTATGGTCAAGACAACTTATCGACAGTTGCTCTTATAAGTTTAATGAGGGTGTTATACGATTCGTCATGAAATCGTGGCACTAGTGCATTGAGAAACCAATGCAGGCGCTTGAGCGCTTGACATTTGAATGATCATATGAAGAGTCATACAAGGCACAAACACTAGAATTAAGACGTGATCTTAGAGAGGTACTAGTGTACTCCTCCTAAGTATGTGAGCTGTGTTTTTTGGATCATAATGCACCAAGAGGGAGGGGAGGGGGAGGAAGGGAGGGGTGAATTGGTGTTTTACCAAAAATATCAATTTTATGAAATACCTTGTGGAAGCATAAAACTAATTCGGTAAACTTAAAACCAGACACAATAATATGCATAATATAATATGAAGGAAAGGGAGAGAGAAAAGCAAACTAAAGATGCACGATAGTTGTTGACGAATTTCGGCCATACCCTTGCCTACGTTCCCACTCAAACTTTTCGACCTCGAGACCGTCGGAGATTTCATTAACACTCTTCCTTCATTCCAATTGGGGCAACAAAGAAACCTTTTACAATTTTTGCCTTTTCTCTGCTTTAAGAGGTCAGACACCTCTCCTACTCATAAACTTTCACCCATTTTTTCATCGCTCAAGATATAAGACAATATCTTTTCACTCAAGAGTTAAACAACTGTTATAATATACATGAACACTCTCCAATATCTCTTTTACAATTTGAAATATCACACAAGAGTAAACGTGAGAAAAATGTTTTGCAACTTGGTGCTCAAGAGAACTTTACAAATGTTCTCCTTTAGTTTCCTCAAAAGTCTTGCCTTCTCAATATGTTTTAAACATATTTTATAGTCTTCAATCTTCCTCATAGTCTTTGATATTTAAAACTAAACATTTTGTACTTTCTGCATTGAAATGAATGTTCATTTCCTCCTTCGGACGCACGTTTTGTACTAGCCGTTGAAATATAGTCATTACTCAAATATAACGAGTGTTTGTTCCATGAATCAATCATCTATTTCAACTCTTGTAGTTTTGCAAACATTCTATTACCTTCTCGATCGTACATACTATGAATCAGAACTATCTATAACTTTTATATTCACCTTTTAATATAAATCTCATGGACAAGTATTAACCGAAAGTTTAGTACATGAAGAAACTCATTCTTATTTAAAAGTTTTTAGTATTTTAAATATAACTTTAATCTTTCGAGGTTTATATCATAAAAATATAATTATATAGGGTATAAACACTTTTTTCAAATAATTTTCACTTTTTTTATGAAGACAAATCGAGAAATATGAAAAGTATATAAGTTGGGAAGGAGAAGATATTGAAGTCAATTTTACTTCACCTAAAACCAAGCCTTCCTTACTATAATAGATATACACATAAGTTTTAATTGTAAGGTTCTTTTCAAATAGGTTATATTCATTATGTCCACACAATAAATTAGGAGTTATATACTTTTGAATTATATTTCTCCTATATAAATTTCTCCTACGTCCTTATTATATATCTCCCCCTTTTGTCTCATAAAACAATAGTTTTCACATTAAACATAAGTGCGAAATAAATCATAACTCTCTTTAATCATGCCATCTTCCTAAATTTTTCATTCTCTCCCTTTTATCATATAAGAAATAATACGTATTAATATCAAAGGTAAATACAAAATGTTTTTCATTATTTTGTAATAGCATAAAGAATAATATTAGTGTAACATATGTGATAGACATAAATAACTTCCCTTAAGTTCATGATCATTTCATAAGAGCAAAATATGAAATCAAATTAATTTTGGTGTAATAAATAATATAAGTCTCAAGAGCTTATGTAAAGAATCAAAATATTACATAATACTTTGATACAACAATAATATGTCAAATTTAAATTGTATCAAATAGTTTAAGGCTTGATAAAAACAAAAGTCTTTAATACTTTTTTATTTAACAAAACAATGTACAAGATAAGTGGAGAAATTAATACTTCAAACTTTTGAATAAACTCCCTCTATCATTATAGTCATTTTCTTTTTCTTTTTATTCATTTTTTCTTTGTCATACGATAATAATCAAAATTAGTGGTAAGGAAATAACAAATGAAACTAGAAAGATATTCAAAATTCAGTCTTTTACATGCTCCCCTTTTCTTAAAATAATAGTAGTTATTTCAAATTATGAACGAGGGGAAAGAATCTTATTACAAGACATGATGATAGAAAATGCAAAGTCATGTCAATATTTCACAAAGATGAACATATAAATAAATTTTGATATGAGATGTATGTGGCAAGTTGAAAATTATTTCTTTAGTAACATGCTTTATTTCAAACATGTGCATCAATATAGAGTTTGACAATTAAGTGACTTATGCAATATTTGTTAAAAATCACATGTATACACAAATGAAAGTGTAATAAGTCAAAATTCATAATAAATTGATGCACATAAATCTCATAGTACAAGATATTAAAAAATTATGACAAAGTACTTGTAATAAATATGAGGTCTCTTTCATGGGTAAATAACAATAATTCAAGTTTAGGAGACTTACAAACGTATTTCTATGTGTATTTACTTTTGTCAAATCAAAATAATAATGATAATGATAATTAGCATGACAAAGGTGATAATAAATATATATTTTCAATTATTTGACATGAGAAGAAAATATACTTTACAAATATACTATCACAAGTCAAAATGATGTGATGTCAAGTTTTAAAATTTCTCCTTAAGTTCTTATTTCAAAATTTAAAATAATTTCAATCCTTAAACTAAAATTATGAATTCTCTCAATTTAAAAATTATAAAGCATCACTACAAGAAAACATACTTTCTGTGACGGATATTTTGTGACGAACTAATTTTGTCACAATATTTAATAAATTTGTGAGAAATTTGTGACCGGTATAAATTTAACGTTTTAGTGACTAATATGTGATGATAATATTTGTCACAAGATCGTCCGTCAGAAATCCGTCATATTTTTGTGACGTTATTGTGACTATTGTTTTAACTAAAATATTTAGTGACTCAAAAGTGATAAATATAAAAGCGTCACAACATATTTGTCACATTATGGTCACATTTATTTATTTTATCTTTGGTCACAATATTATCACAAATTTAATTTTCTAATTTATCAAATATTTTTATTGTTATGTAAAAGAAATAAAGAATTCTACCTAATCGTACCTAGGGCAAACTAATTTTCATCTAATCTGATATTTTTTTCTCTTCTTCCTCTCCTCTCTCATCTCTACCGCTGGCGTCTCCTTGTGTCAAAGGTGAGTCTCTGCTGGCGTCAAGAATTGCTGCCTGATTTTCATGCGCTTGCGTCAACCCTGCGTCAGGCGCAATGCCAGTTTTTTTCGCCCGAAGCCCTGCGTCAGGCGCAGTCGACTGCAAATTATACAAATTTGTTGAAATGTATTTATGCTATGAATGGAAAATGCAATATTTGTCCGAGAGAGGATTCGGGAAGGTGGAGAAATAAAGAACTCCTTTGTCCGAGAACTCAATTGTTGAACAAGTATGTTGTCATGAACTCCTTTTTCTTCAACTTAGCTGTTTTCAACTGTTAACTCATATTTTAGGCTCCACTCGGTGGTCTGAAGAAGAAGAGGAGGCACTATGTTGAAGGTGGTGATGCAGAAACAAGGAGAATTATATTAATGAGCTTATTAGGAGGATGAACTTAAATGTGTTGTTGTTTTTCGTTAGTACTTTCTTGTTAAAGAAGTAATTTGGAATTAGATCTTTTTAGAAGTGTTGACCGTCTTCAGAGCCCTTGAATTTTGTTGCTGAAAGTTGTTGATGATTTGTTCTATTTAAAATTCTAATGATACATTTGTCTCTCTTCAATGGTACAAGTGCATTATTGTTCTATCTTTTTTTGCCTGTGATTATTTTATGTGAATCCTGTTATCCAGTAGGCCATTACCTCCTTTGAGGAGTCTAAAGTCTTAAACGGCATTTAACAATGACAATTATAGTATTTTATTAGGACACCCCATTCTAAGTCCAACCCTTGAGTTACAACTTACAAATATGCAGGGATGTTATGTAATTAGGACACCTTAACTCTCCACAGATTTTATAGTTGCCTATTTTCAGAATATTATGATTACCTATTTCTTCAAGATGCAAATCAAGCTCCATCTATTTTCATTGAGAAATTCACCTTATTTCTAAATAGATTATTAGTGTTGCATAAAAATTAGTATACTGCCTGAACCTACATTTGATGGCCTCTTCCCTTCGCTAGCCAAAGACCATGGAAGAAAGATTTCTATTTCACTAGCAACCAACTGGAAGGTAAGCTTTTTTTCACTATTGTGCTATTTTTTAAAGTTTATACATATCTTTCACATTTTTACATCTAATGATTTTTTTATTGTATCATGTAGTTTCATTCCTATGTAATTCATAAGCGTCAGGCAAAGAAAAAACTGGTGAATATGTTGATGGAAAATAAAAAAAAAGTTTGTGTAAGTTTTTATACAAAAGATATTTATTCATCCACCTTATATATTATTTTACTTTTTCTAACATATTATGTTTGTACTGAATTCAGAAAGATTACAATGCATCTCTTAACACCAAATATGGTTAAGATGTTAGCTCTAAATCAGGATTTGATACTTCTATGTGGATTGATGCGGTAGGAGCTCCAACAAAAGGAAGAGTATATGGATTTGGTGTTGGAAAATATGCTCAATCACTAGTAAATAATTTAAGTTATGGCATATCAAAGCATATGGATGACTCTTCTTCAAATGTTTCTTTTGAGGATGATATGCAACGTATAAGAGATGAAGTGCGTGAAGAAGTGCGACAAAAATTGCAACAAGAATTAGATGCTCACATTAAAAAAGTGAATGCTGAAACGGAAGAACGTGTTCGTGCACTTGTATTACAAATTACTCAAGCAAGTAGTCAATCACTTTCTAGAGATTCTGTTCCACGTCAATAAGGTAATTCATCTTATTTATATATCACTATCTTATGATGCTTCGTTATTTTAATATTTCTCTATTTAAATCACTAGATTTTAATATTTTATGAATATATTTGATTACAGGTTTCAACTTTTTATATGAAGAGGTGATCACAATTCATCAAGGAAAAAAGTGGATATATTGTGTGGCTACAATTTGCTTAAAGTTTCATTCTTAAATTTGGATAATAAAAACTTTATGTAGTGGATTCAATATTTTGATATTTTAATTATAAATGTTTTAACTATATGATCTTTGGCATGTTTAGAAATGAATATCTTGCATTGTATTATTTTTATTGTATAATTTTTATGTGTAGTAGTATATTTAGAAAGTAAATTGTCACATAATTATTGATTCACTAAAAATTTTGTAAATTTATTATATTAAATAATTACATAAAATTCTGTCACAACTTCGTCAAAATAATTAATAGCGAATCATCACAATTTTGTTACAAAACGTCGACGTAAAATTTGTCACAAGTCTATCACAATCGTAATCGTCACAAAATGATCACAAATAATTATCACAAATCTATCATAAAAATTATCACAACATATATCCGTAACAAATTAATAGTCAGTAATCCGTCAAAAAACCATCACATTTGTGACGGAATACTCATTTTATTAATTATTTTATCAAACTTTTGTGACAAAAATATTTTAATCTTGTGACGATCATAGCCGTCACAATTATCTTTGTGACGAAAGCATTCCGTCACAACAAAATTTGTGGGTCAAAAATCGGTGACGGATGCAGATTGTCACAAGTTTATCACCGAAGAATATCTGTGATGGAATACACTTATGTTGTAACGGAATTATCCATCACATATACCTTGTTTTCTTGTAGTGCATCAAATGTCAAAATGAGAACTATTAAGAGGATAACCAATTATACATGGTGACATTTTTTTTTTGTAAGTGTCAAGCATATGTATACATAATAAGGAACATATGCTTTTCCAAAGCTAAATATGAAAAATAATTCAAGTATGCACAAAAATTGTCTTTTCACAATAATAAACTTGTGCACAAAATGTGATAACTAGTGAGCAAATTCATAGCACAAATAAGTGTGACATCAAAATAGGTCTACATTTTAGTTTGTTCAAAATGATACTTTTACCATATACTTTGTACCTTCACACATTCAAATCCACTTGTCCTTTTCTTGTCATGTGAGGCAAACTTATAAAAAAAAATTATTTGAACTTTGGTACCCAAACTTCTTTGGATACAGTTTTGTTAGTCAAGGTTTGTTTTAGAGACCATATCATTCCATATCGAATGAGCTTTCTCACTTTGCAATGATATGCATAAATTTCACCTCTTTCTAAATGCATGTGAAATAGTTTTCTTATCATTTTTGTGCCTTTTTCAAAAAAAATTACTTCTTTATTTCTTATCAATTTGGTAGAATTAGGAAAACTATAAATTCTTAGAGTAAGTTTATGTTCATGCTAATAATAGTCATTTTATTAAACACATGAAGTACTTTGTTAAAATTGAAATGATGATAAATAAAAAGATGAAAAAATACAAAATAAATTTGTCAAATAACTGATGAGATTGTAATTGTTATTTGAAATCTTGCTTTTTACAATTAAACATGTAGGAAATTCTTTCTTGACAACCTAAGGTCAATTCGTTTAGATTCATCAGTCAAAAGTCTATTATATGAACTACCGTAAATAATATAGAGAATCACATTAGTAGTGAAATCATTACCTAGCATCAACAGTTTGCAAAACTAAATCAGACTGACGAGTTCGATTGATTTGATTTGATTGGTTCAAACTACCAACTGATCGTCACTTCGGTTTGGTTTTCTTTCAAAATAAAAAATTTTAAAAGTCAGATTAAATTAGTTCAACCACTTGAATCGATTCAATACAGGTTTTAATTTTTAATTAACAATAATGTTTTCTGGAAATTTGAATGATAGAATCAAAATAAATGGAAAGATAATAAAGAATTGGGAAATGAAAAAAGGAAGATGATGTTGTATAATTACAAATAAAAAACAGAAAAAAAAACCTAAAAAGGAGGAAGCAAGATAGGGAAAATTAAAATAGAAAGAAATGAGAAATAATTGAATGGAAGGAAAAAGAATGAAGAAATAATTGAATGAATAGAATGTGAAAAGGAAATATATTAATAGGATAAATAATTAAATTAAGAAACAAATAAAATGAAAGATATTAAAAAAAATAAAATTAATAATTTCCTAATTGTTCACTCATTGGATTTTATAGGGACTTTTTAGTGAAACAATTTATACGAGTTTATGGGCTAGGTCGAAAAAGGTCGAGTAACTAAAATAATTAGTTAGAAGCTAGTTTAGAAAACATTAGTGGTTACTTAGGAAAAAATGGCTAATATGAGAGTTTAGAAGATCTAAGTGGAAAAGATCCTTCTAAATTTACTAATTCCTTCAAGTAATATTATTTTTATCTTTAAGAATATTAATTTATTAATCTAAGATAGTTATATTCAACATAAAAGTTAAATAAAATTATTAGTAATTAGTTTTAAAATATTATTTTTTAATATCATTATTTTTAATTTTTTAATCTTGTTCTAAGGCTTTTAGACATATATAGTTTCTTGTACAAGCAAGCGATCAAGGGTGACAAGTGACAACAAACAAGCCAAGCTGAATTTTAAAAATAAGTTTTTTTTTACTTAAATAGACTTATCCTATTAATGGTCTAACCTTTTTATCATTGACTTCCAATAAGCAAAGAATGACTCTTAATCACTACAAAAAATATCATGTGATATATTTTTCCGTCAAAAATTACGCTAAATCCCTCAAAATTTACTTTTATGGGTTTTTTGATGGAGAAGCACCATTCAAAAAATGATCGTTTCGAGATTTTTTTGTCATATTATAAAATTCATTGTGATCTATAAAATTGCTGGAAAGACATCCTTCGAGGTAAATTTTAGTATTCATCCTCAAACTTTATCCTCTTTTTCAATTCAATACTAAAACTTTAATTTGTAATAAGTCTATCCAACTAATAACTTATTGTACATAAAATTATTTTGACCTGTCGTAGCCCGTTTGCCGGTTGTCCAATTAACGTAAATGTCATCTATCTATTTTTTTCTCTCTTTTCCACATGTTTTTCCTCTCTAATGTGGCTAATAACATCCTTTTTTCAATTCATGTCTCTGATATTCTTTTTTCCCTATTTTTGCCATCCATTAGTTTTCCCTCTTTCCATGTTGACATCATCATTTCCCCTTTCGCTCGCCCATCATTGTTGTTTGAAGTTTGTCTGGGAAAGATTAGCAAGTTTGATGGCTTAAGATTGATGCACCATGCCGCCACACTGGCTGCGATATGGGGTCCATGGTGGTCGATGGAAGGTGTAGAAGACGTGGCTGACGGTGCATCTAGAAAGGGATAGAGAGTTGAAGAAGCCACCTTGCCACATATCATGGCCACTAGGGATGGCAATATCCCCCGCTCTCCTACGGGCCCTCGCGAAGAATTTTCGATCGGGGCCCTGAACTCAGAGAATTTTTTTCTCGTGGGGTCGGAAATGAGGGAAAATTATTTTTGAACCCTCTTTCGGGGATCGGGGCGGGGGAATTATCCTCGCCTCGCGGGGCCCCGAATCTCCGCACTCTAAAGAACAATTGAGTGTATAAAAATAGTCCCACATTGATAGTAGTAGCAAAGTGAGAGTAAATAGGCAAAGATCCGACGCCTGGCGGCCAGATCGGCCGCCAGGTGCCGGATCGTGGCTCCTAGCGGCCGATTTGACCGCCGGTGCCGGATCGTGGCTCCTGGCGGTCGGATCTGCCGCCAATGGCTAGATCCGGCGCCTAGTTCGGCAGCCAAATGCCGGATCGTGGCGCCTGACGGCCGATCCGGCCGCCACCTGCCAGATCGTGGCACATGGCGGTCGGATCCCGGGGGAGAGAAAGGGAGTCAGGAGAGGGGATGGTGGTCGGAGTCGCTGCCACCCTCACCGCCGCCGCCGTGAGAGATTGAGAGAGAGGGAGAGCCGAGAGGGTGAGAGACGGTGAGAGATGGGAGAGAGAAAAAGACAGTGTGAAATGAAATATTGAACGTGAGATGGGTTTATATACTAATAACCCGGGCCGAGTCCGGGTCGGGTATCTGGACTGTGAACCCAGTTCTGATCCGATACCCGATGAGTTTTTCATTATTTGAACCCGGTCCCGACCCGGATTAGATCCGGGCCGGGTTATTTTCCAGGTTTTCCGGGTCGACCTGGACCGTGCTCAGACCTAGGTTGGACTCCTTCAGAATGTGAAAATGGCATGCTCCTCAGGATCACTAGTGCGATATAAGCAGCTTTCTTCAACAGCTTATGACTCTTTAGTACGTCGGCGATGACAATCCAGGGCCTTAATGCAGGGCGACATGATGCAAGATTGCAGGTCACGATCGTGAAAAATGGGTAATGACCCATGAGAATCTCGTCACGGGGCATGGTAGAAAGGTAACGACCCTCGTGTTGTGTTGTTCATGCCTCTTACAGTGTGTATGGAAATCTAGTCAATTGCTGCCAGGGGTCATGAAAACGCAATAATGGCCCGTGAAACTTCGTCTCCTTCCTCGAGTTGATAGATTGCTAAATTATTGTAGAGATAAGGAGAGTGATGCCGAGAGAGCTGTTCGGTGGTGACGATCAGAAATAAGAAAGATCGGCGCTATGGAAGTCATCGATCGGAGTTCATCAATGTCGTGGAGGTCCCTGTCGACTTAGAGGCGGTCGAAGGGGTTGGTAGACGGAGTGCTGGGGCGATGCCTTTGTGAATAGATCACCGACCATGGAGAAGAAGATCGAGACGACCCGCCAATGGTGACTTGTCGGTATTGAAGAGTTTGATGCGTGGAGGTCGTCAGGTTCCTTGATGTTGTACGTCAGTGCCTGACAGTCAAAGAGGAAGAACTGCTAGATGATGGGGCGTGAAGGAGCATCAGTGGTGTCGTGAATCATAGTTCACGGGCCTGCATAAATAAAAGAGGTGAGGGTGTGTTACAGGCGTGAACTTGTAACGGCCCGTGAGGATAATGTAACGCCTCATGATAGACATGACGCCCCATGTAAGTTTTGAAAGAGTCAAGAATCGAGCAAAACTAGACACAGATGTGAGAATCAACTGACTTACAGGCCGTGACAAAGTGGTAACAACCCGTGAAACTAGTAAACTACTCACCGTAAGTGTCGTGATTGACGCTTAACGACTCGTAAATAAAGAGTACGTATATTAGAATCTACTGTAAGACCCATGATGAGGTGATAACGACCCATGAAATGAATCTCGTTCAATCCATAAACACGTGCAATCCCATCCTCAATTGAGATCACTCGCCCGATCTCATCTACTTGAATATTCGTGAAAAGTTGATCATTTGTCTACTGAAATTCTAACATGTGAACACTCTGTAAGACTCGTGAATGTCATGTAACAGACCCATGATAGATGTCTAAACCTACTGTAAGACCCGTGAGAAATCTCTAATGACCCATGAAATCTAATGATGGGGCTGTGAAATAAGGATTACGGCCCGTGAGCTTGTATGCGTAAGTATAGAATTAACGCTCGTGATATGTAAATAATTACTCATGACAATTTTTTTGAACCTGCTGATAAAAATAACAAAAATAAAAATCAAACAAGACACTAAATTATGAAAGAGAAACTAATCTAATCAAATGAAAAATAAAATTCAAACTAAGAGATAGAGGTGAGAGAATATATCTAATTTAAAGTCTTTAGCTTGACTATAATATGCATGCTAAGACTGATATAAGATAATCAAACACTCAAATAAATAATTACGGAATTAAGGAACAATCTCACCAAAATTATTTGATGTGATCGTGAACCCCTATCATGGTGAGGCTCAGCAAGTATACTGGTGGATGACGTCCAAAGTTTTCACTTTTCTGCCATCGTCCAGTAGTGATGGTTCTTAAGCATAGCAACATTCTTAATTTGTGAGTTGTGTTGTCGATTATCATGGATAATTGAGTGACTTTTTTATTCACCATTGGACTAATGTGGTTGGTGTGTTTGAGGTCGGTGATGTGCTTCTTTGTTTTCCTTTGATTTTTCACTGTTGTGTATTAGTCGGAGAGGTCTCTATTGATGTCAATGACGTTCTTTCTCTCCTTGGCGATTCTTGAATTTGTAAAGATGTGACTGTCAGTGTTGTTGATGATGATGTTGGTGTTGGAGACGAAGTTTGAATAGTGGGGACCTCCGAAGGCGAGCTCCTTAATACGCTATTGCGTAGTTGCTGTCCTAACTAAAGTCTTTGTTCTTGGATGCCCACTTCTTTAATATGGATGTTGATGGTGGCATGGGCACATAATGATGATTGGGCTCTCGTTGTTGTGCTTTGGTGCTTTAGAATTTAATTTAGTCAATTGTACAACTTGACTCTCTAATGCATGTAACTTTTCTTCCAAGGCATCGAACTTGAGCTCCGTATCGAATAATCTACTTCGATTTGCTTTTGAATTTGTGTTAATTGAGCCATCAAATTTTGAATGTGTTGATCCTATATTTTGAGCTTCCTTTTAATTATTTTAATAAGTTTGGTCATCATCCCTTCGAGGTTGACTTTTGGCTCAATTGAAGACTTTGCTTCGAGAAGTGATGTGATGACATCCTTGGACTCGTTGCTTCGATGTTGCGAGTTTGAAAATTGACTCTTCAGATTTTCGATTTGATATGATTGCTTTTCAGCATGAAATTCAACTTGCTTAAGATGATAGCTTCTAGATCCAAAGAGAAGTCTTCATAATCTATTTGTTGAGGCATCATGTTGTTTCGACTCATGATGTGACTTAAGTAGAGTATAGTGATAACTTGCTGATTTTGTGGTCAGAATTGGAAATTTTCAATTTTTTATTTAACTCCCTAAACTCACTCTTTATTGCAAGTGCACAGGTCAATTGTAATAGACCCAAATATCGTATCCACAGTGATTTGAAGCCAATGACTCTCTAAAACAATCTAAACTAGACCTAACTAAAGTGACAAAATTAGGAAATTAAAGGAAAGTGAAAACATATTTTTAAAAGTGACAAAAAGGATAACTATTTTTTGTGTTTTGATAATAGAAATGAACTGAGATCTAATTACTGAATTGAGGACTAAAAAGAGTTTGTCAATCAATGGAAAGGTTCTCCTAGGGGTTGGGTTCATCTAATTCAGCTATGGATGGAATGGAACATTTTAACAATTTTAAATCAAATCTGATTCAACCTTAAGTATGGTTGCTCTCACAGATTAATTAGTCCAAAACTAATCATTATATTCTCATATAAATGTTAGCTAGGTTGGATTAGAGAAGGATCCCCACTGAATGTCAAGTTATCATTAGCATATGCACAAGTCCCTCACTGATTTTGCCATTTCTTCTCAGATTTTGGCAATTTCAGTTTGACAGTTCAACCAAACCACACGTCAACTACTCAGAAATGCTTTGAATCCAATCCAAATGCTAATGCTTCTTGGTTTATCTCTAAACAACAAGGGAATTTTAAATCAGCCTCTCAGTTGTAAATTGAAATGAAATCCACATTAGTACTAATCAATTGGATAAAACCAGCACATATCACACATTGGAATTCAACACATGCCATTGCTTCTTGGTCCATCTCTGAACAACAAGATAACCCTAAGTTCACTTCTAAGTGATGATGGAATCAGGGGTTTTTCAATAGTGATAAGTGAAATTGAGGGGTTGAATGATAACTTGCTGATTTTTAAGTCAAAAGTCAATTTTTCCAATTTTTATTTCAACTCCCTAACTCACTCTCTACTGCAGTGCACAAGTCAATTGTAGTAACCCTAAATGTCATATCCACAATAATTTGAAGTCCTAGACTACCTAAAAACAATTTAGACTAATCCTATTTAAAATAGAAAAAAACAAATTTTAATTAGAAGTGAAAACAAATTTTTAATGAAATGCAAAATGATAACTATTTTTGGGGTTTTGGAAATTTGTCAAAACTAAATTATAAATGCTAGATTAAAGACTAAAAAGGTTTAACTATCAATGAGGAAGGTTCTCCTAGGAGTTGGGGTTCATCTAAATTAATTAAGGATGGATTAGATCAAGTTATCATTAAAAGTTCAATTTTGATTCAACCTGAAATATTGCTGCTCTCACAGCTCAATTGGCCTTTAACTAAGCAACATATTATCATATAATTGTTAGTTAGGTTGAATCAGAAGAGGATCTTCACAGAAAATCAAGTTATCGTTGGGCTCAAATGAAAGTTCATTGCTGATTTTTACAATTCAAGGAAATCTGAAGTGATAACTTGTAATCGCAATCATAAAATAATGAAATCACTTCAATTAGTTAAACTATGATGAAATCTACCCAATAATAGTGCTTGTGCTCCTTAGTTCATCTCTGAATTTCAGGGGTATTTGAAATCAACCTCTCGGTTGCAAAAGAAAATGAAACCACACAAACTCTAATTAATTAGGGTTAAAAGACATCCTATCTAAAATGGAGAATTCAGTGATAATCCAATGCTCCTTGGTTCATCTCTGACTCTTCAAGGAAGACCTTAAGACTACCTCTCAGTAGTGGATTAAAATGAGGCTTGACAATTGAAATCAGAATTCAAAAAGAAATCAGCAATTCAAGGAATCAGAAATATTAATCAATGGAATTTAGGCTTGCCAATTGCTTCTTGACCCATCTCTAGACTGCAAGAAATCCCTAAGGCTCACCTCTCAGTGATTGAATGAAATCAGGGGTTCAATTGGCAAGACAAATTCCAAAGAAATCAAAAAACAGATTTCAGAATTAAAATTCAGAAATCATAAGAGCAAACTAATTTGAATCAAAAGTATGCCAAACATCTTGATTCATTTCTGAACAAGATGGGGGGCAATAGCAACCTCTCAGTTGCTTAATTAATCAGATTGAGAATGACAAACAGATTCAAACAGCCTTAGAAATCAGATTCAGAAATTTTAGAAAACCAGGAAATCAAGAAACCAGAAATCAAAAATCAGATTTTCAAATAAAATGGAATCCAGAAACTTGACATTGACTCTTAATTCATTTCTGAAGGAAGATTAGATCAAATGATAACTTCTCAGTTATACATTACAATGGGATCTAACAATTGCAAGATTCAATTCAAAACAGTGCTAAAATCTGAAAACCAGAAATGATTGCAGTGCAGGATTAATTTCAGTCCATATCCATCCAAAATTAACCTAGACTACTACCCTATCCTAGAAGAAATGGAGTTTAGCTCCTCATATTTACAAAGCTTGACATAAAATGGAATGGAGAACTGATGCATGCAAAATACAACATATTTTAGTTAATTATTTTAATTAAATTTTCTATAATTTGATCATGGCATGCATCATTTTTTGTCACTTTTAATCATAATTCCGGATTTATCAATTTTAATTATTAAATTCTCTGAATATTTTAATTATGGATGGATTAACTAAATTTTGATAATTATTTTGCAGGAAAAATCGAGATTAAAATGGATTGTGCTGTATCGGCCAAAATTTCAAAGAATTTATCATTACGGCCGAGATTTGGCTTTACACCCAAGTCGTTACGGCCGAGATTCAAAAGGAGTAACAAGTTTAAATTCTTTGTTACGGCCGAGATTTAAAGGGGGTAAAGATAAATGGAATTTTATCTTTTGGGCGTAATGGCATGAAGATGAAGATGTTACGGCCGAGATTTGGAGGGGGTAATGGCAATGAAATCATCCGTTTGGCCGATATATGAAGGTGTAAAGATAAAATTGTTTGGGCGTAAGAAGGCTACGACTATCAAGACTTAAAAGAAATAAAAAGGCATGAATATGATTTTGTCGTCTAGTCATTCATAATTCTACTTAGCATAGGCACATAGTCCATAAGTTTGATACTAAAATAGCAAGTGATAAGAAAGAAAAGTATTCAAATTTCATCAATTAACGACATGTCTTTGAACTTCTACTAAAAGACAATTAAAACAATAAGACAAGAGTTTGTTAGATGGTAGCAAAAATAAATGCATGCAATGGTATTTTTTAGAAAATTTTCAAAATTCTCAATTTTTTTGGATTTTTTTATAAATAGATGCAAACATAAGCAAATAAACAGAAAGAAACATGCAATGCGTGAAATGCAAACTCCCCCAAGTTTGAACTAGACACTGTCCTCAGTGTTAAGCCAGCAAGGGAAAGTGATACATACTTAATAAAAAGGAAAATTTAAAGAAACAAAAATAAAGAAAAGGGAAAAGACACAACCGGATTTACTATCTGCGGGGTGGCGATGGTGGATGGTAGCCGAGATTTCCTTGGCACATATGATACTCATGGATGCGTCTCTTCAGGCGCGCATGTTGATTCTGAAGGGATTCGAAGCGACCCTGACGATCATCCATATTTCTAAAATTAGCTCGAATGTTGGTCAACTCTTGTGCTTGTCGAAGTTGCTTTTCCTGAATAGCGTGCAACTGCCCTGACTGACGAAGTTGCTCTTCTTGAAAAGTGTGAAACTCCCCTGCTTGACGAAGTTGTTCATCATACATTGATTCCCATAAGTTTTGCATGGAAGCATAGTCAGGCTGAGGTGGCGGAGGTGGATAGTAAGTCTGCTCTGGGGCTGAAGTAAAAGTGGGCTCCGGTGCTATATAGCGATTCTGCACAGGTTCTTGTAAAGGGGCAGATACTTCCATCGAATCGCGTTCCTCATAAGGAGTAGAAGGTATGAACGAGGAATCAGAAGAGCTCTCTTGTGCTGGAGATGGAATCGGAGAAGGCACCGGCATATAAGGTGAATGGACGGATGTGGCATATTGGGAAGCTGCCGGTGATGCAGCCTGGAATCCTTGTTGCTGTTGAAGGTAGGGTTGGGCTGCCGCATAATCAGTAGAATCAAACCAGGAGAAAGGTTCATCCTGGTGTAGCTGTCCGACAGAGGTAGATGGTCCTGCAGGTGGGATTACTGGAGCTATGACCTGCCTAAAAAGGAGCCAATTATTTGAATTAATCGGCGTAAAAGCATCTCGATCTGAGCAGGGCACCTCCTGATGGTGGCCTTTAAAAATAAAAACTTTGATCCCTGAGTTGTTGGTCTTCACGAGACCCATAGCTTGAATGGTCCTACGAGTGAGGTGAGTGTTTCCTGGCACAACTTCAAGATCATCCAAGTCAAGTTGTAGGTGCTGAGCGATAGGTGTGAGAAGGGCATCCATATTAATGCTACCGCCACGATGAGTAGTGCAGCGCTGGAATCGACGAATGAGGAAGGCACCCACATTAACAGGAGTTCTGTGAAGCATGCTGTGGATGAGATATAACTCTCCTTCTGAGACGGCACCATCATTATCACTGCGTCCACTTATGGTGTTGCTTAGCATGCGATGGACGTAGCGCAGAACAGGATTCTGAATTGAGCTATCTTTAGCGGTGTTCCAAACCAATCGGTCTTCTTCTGTTATCTGTTTCCAAAAAGTTTCAGCATCAAAGTCAGCAGGTACAGAAAGAGATCCATGGTTGGGAAATCCATAGATATTATTAATCTCTCCTAAAGTGAGAGTAAATGGCCGTCCATAAAGTTGAAATGAAATGCGGGGCTGATCATAGTTCCTGCCATCTAAATTAAAGACTTCCAGAGATGAGAGGAATTTCATAATTAGTACTTCATAAGTTGGCCACCAAGAATGCACAAAGTCAGATAGTCTAATTTGAGAAAATAATAGATGAATATCTGCAAGTAAATTATACTCCCTAAGCAATTCAGTATCTGAAAATCTGGTGGCATGAATTCGAATATCACACATCCGTTCATATCGAGCTTGATACTCCGGCTTAGTCCAATAATAATCTCCGGGGTAGGAGATTAATTGTGAGGGCTGTGGGGCCGGCTAAGCATTCGGATGTCGTCGTTCATGACGTCCCCTCCATATATTAGCAAATCGCCTCATCTTGATCTGGACAAAAATAAACAAAGAAAAGGTACCGGCTCGGTGGAAGCGGCTGAGGTTTTGACCGTAGTATTCGATGAAGAACCGGCTGAAGGTCGGAGGTGACTCGGCCGTAAAAAATGTCGGGAAGACGCTGGAACTTCGGCCGTAAGAGTAGATGAACCTGTAGATTTCGGCCGTAACAAATGGAGGTGAGATTTCGGCCGTAAAGAAGTCGATGCGCGGTGTTGAGGCTCGGCCGTAATGCACCCGGGAGGCGCTGGAACTTCGGCCGTAAGGGAGTTAGCTCCGGTGGAAACTCGGCCGTAATAAGTGTCGGCCGTAAAAAGGAAAGTCGATGAGGAATCTCGGCCGTAAAGAAGTCTCGATGCGCGGTGTTTTTGATCGGCCGTAACGCACCCGGGAGGCGCTGGAACTTCGGCCGTAAGAGTAGATGAACCTGTAGATTTCGGCCGTAACAAATGGCGGTGATGGTGTTGAGACTTCGGCCGTAGAGAAGAAAAGGCGTAAGGGTAGCGGAAGCACCTTGGCCGTAATGCACAGAGGGCGGCGCGCGGTGGCTTCGGCCGTAAAGAAGCAATGATCTGCAACATACAAGAGGGGGTAGGATTTTATAGATGAATTTCTGGGCGTAATCTGACTTGTCCCACGTGACGACGCAGTGAAAAGTCATGTCCGGGCGTAAAAGCATGCATTTTTCCAAGGCACGTCCGTGGTCTCCCTGTCATGTCGGAGCTTTGACGATTTCCAAGGCACGTCCGTGGTCTGCTGGTGTGACATCTCGGCCGTAACGGAATGGTGGCAGGGCGTAACGACGGTGGTAGCTTGTCTTTTCTTCGGTCAGGTGGCGGCCGGTGTGGCATCTCGGCCGTAACGGAAACGATGGGTGGCAGGGCGTAATGTCCGAGCTTCGGCCGTAGAGAGCACAGGTGGCAGGGCGTAATGTCCGAGCTTCGGCCGTAGAGAGCACAGGTGGCAGGGCGTAATAGCCTCGTCTTGTCACGTGAAGGGAATCAATTCTTGGAATTTACGCCCATGCTTGGAGTTGACGCCCCTGAGTTTACCTCTCCTTACAAAAATTAAATATTAATTAAATTAAATGACTCCATAATAAAATAAATGTCTAATTAAAATTAAAAATAAAAATAAAACTATCACCGAAACTAAGATATTAATTAACAACTAATTAGACTAATCTAAAAAAATAAAATAAAAAGGATAGAAATAGTTTTGATTTATAGTCGTTAGCTTGACTTAGTTCTGATGAAAATCAAGGCCTATTTTGCTCTTCCCCTCTTGGATTTTTCTCTGTGTTGCTTGGGAGAGAGCCTGGTATACGTCCAGTTAGTTGTGCCGCCATCTGGCCCAGTTGTCTTTCCAGATTTTGAATGGATGCATCCTGACTCGTGGCTCTAGATTCCATATTCTTTTGCAACGCTTGCATTGTATCTATGATCTGTGCCATCATCTCCTGCATATGATTTGATGATTGATATTGGGGAGTATCAGGTTGCCTTTTCGGTATATAATCTTTTGATGGACCAGAAGATTGGCCTTGATTCTGATTATAGGCAAACTTCGGATTGTGTCTCCAACCATAATCGTTGTTCCTGTAAAATGGATTGGAAATAAAGTTAGCATTTTCAATTTGATTTGAATCTGAAGTGTTACCTGTAGGGCTATAATTGCTAGAGTTTCCCATTAGTGACATCATCTGCTCGAATTTTTGATTAAGTGACTCCAGCTGAGCCACTATTTCTGAAGATTGTATTCCTTGTGTAGCATGTACATCATGAGTTCGGCGAGATGGTCTCCTTTCTTGGCTCGACTTGAGGGCTACAGCTTCAATTATATCTTGTATCTCACTAGGACGTTTAGATCCTAGCACTGTCCCTCCTGCTGATTGGTCGAGTTTGTCTTGATCTGCAGGTCATAATCCATGGTAGAAATCTTCCATCACTTGCCACTTTGGAATTCTATTATCAGGAACTCTGGCCAGCAGTTCCTTATATCGTTCCCAGGCTTCATATAACATCTCGTTATCGTCTTGAACAAATGCCCTCAGCTCCCTTCGATATTTGCCTGCTTTTTGTGGTGGGCAATATTTTCCAACAAATTTTTCTACCAGCTCCAACCATGAGTGAATCGATCCTGCAGGCAAAGTTTTAAACCAAGTGGAAGCTTTGTCACGTAAAGATTGAGGAAATAATAATAAAAGAATAACTTCAGAAGAAATATTATTATTTCTAAAGGTGCTCAGAGTAGCAAGAAATTTGTCAAGGAGATCGTGAGGGTCTTCATGAAATCCTCCTCCAAATTGGGATGCTTGTATCATCCTCACGATTGCGGGATTTATCTCAAAATTATTTGCGTTAATGTCAGGCAGCACGATGCATGATTCTCGGTCACTGTATCTGGCCGAGACATATTCTCTCATAGAAAGTTTTGCTTCATCTTCTTGCCGATTATTATGTGGTGGAACCAGTTCATTCTGTTGCTACAGTCTCTGATTGTCGCGTGCTTGTTCCGCCATTTTTCTTATATTTCTTCGTAATCGATGATAGGTTCTTTCAATTTCAGGATCAAATTCCAACAGTGGATTTGAACTTCTAGTGCGCTTATCAGAAGATTCCAGGATTGGTTGTGATTTAATTTTCAATTAGTACCTGCAACAACCAATTTTCAGTACGATAAAAAAAATAAAATGAAAATATATACAAGAAGAAAGAAATTCAGATAATAGGTCACGAAAAATGAGTTTTTAACAAATAAAGTCTTTCGGCCTGATAAAATTAAAATTAATTTTCGAGAGGAACTTTTCAGAAACCTAATTACGACTGCAAACGAAGGTTCTTCAAACCAATACAAATACCAAATATTAATATCGACCGAAAGAATTTATGATGATGTAACAAATGGGACAAAATAAGTCGAAACTAATTTGCGGCCGTAAAGTTAATAATCAGACATAATCAAAAATTATTTTCAGAGAGGAAATAAGATTGATCGGCCGTAACAAACTAGTTATCGTGGAATTTCGGCCGATACGGCAGAAAACTAAACAGGGTGTTCGACCGAAATAAAAATGAGAATGCAACGTCGACGATTTTTACGGCCGAAGACGAGTAAGATTCATATCGGTCGTAAATCGATGAAAATTAAGTCGAACGTGAGGTAAAACATCAACACATATAAATCGGCCGAAATGAGATTAAATCAAACTTATTCGTTCAGAAATATATTACGGCCGAGTTGAAGTAAAATCCATGTCGGATGATCCATTATGGCCGAGACAGACTAAATCGCTTTGGCCAAAACAAAGTGAAATCAAAAGTTTAAACTGTTATAATGTTACGGCCGAGAATGAAAAAAATCACAAATAAATTGGCCTAAAAGGTCGTAAGATGGCGTAAAAACAAATGTTCAGAAATTTTACGGCCGTAAAATTATGAGATCAATTCTCGGCCGTAAAAAGAAAACATTTGATCATTCTCGGCCGTAAAAAGATTAAATTGTCAATTAAGACGAGGTCACATCGGCCGAGATGAAGTCAACACGAGGCCGTAAAGAAAAATAGGGTTTCGGCCGAAATAATTTCGAATGAAACTTGAGAATATTACTCCACTCAAATGTCGAAAATTGAATCATTACGACCGAAAGTGAATTGAGTCGATTTTTTTTACGGCCGTAAAACAACGAAATTAAATCAAATAGAACAAACTACTTTGGCCAAAACGAAATCAAATCCATGGCGTAAGACAACGTTCGGATAAAATTACGGCTATAAAACAGAAGATTAAATTTCAATCGATATTGCGAGCCGTAAAACCAGTAAAGCCGACAAAAATCAATCTCGATCGTAAAACCATAAGTCAACAGTAATCCGAAATTCCGTAAAGCATTAGCCAAAGTCAACAATTTTAATCTAAAATGTCGCGACCTTTATCTGCAAAAGAAAAGATGTCAGTTTATTCACAAAAAATAATTAAAACAATTAATACATATTTATAAAAGATTATTTACACTTTATTTACATCTCTTAATAATTCATAAAAATCAGAAATTAATTAATAAAAATATTCCCCGGCAACGGCGCCAAAAACTTGATGCGTTGTATTTGTAACAATAAAATTTGCTAGCAAGTGCACTAGTCGCTCAAGTAATATAGTAAAAAGGAGTAAGAGTGTCGAACCCACGAGGAATATTATTAATTCAATATCTGAATTTATAAATTAATAAGAGAGGAAAAACATGGATTTTTGGAAAAGAGGTTTTATGAAATAAAGAAAATAAGATAAAGATAAGATAATGGTGTTGAAATTAGGCCTTAGGATGAAAATAGATCAGGATAAATATTTGAACCATAAAAGATAAATTTAATCTTTAAAGATGGATTAGGAATTTTCTCAAGTTATTAATTTACAAGATTAACATCATAGGGTCCACAAACTGGTAATTCTACTATTTAATCCGGTAAATCAAACTATCTTAAATTTAATCAAACCTAAAGTCCCACAAACTGGTATTCGTCAGATAAGATTGAAATTAAGATGCATTAATATGAAAATCCTAGACTATTAATCACTCCACAAACTGGTTAGATTAACAGACCACATAAACTTGATTCTCCACACACTAGTTATCAAATTTATGTCAATTATTAATTTCACATAAATCAATTAATTTAATTAATGAATTCTGAAATTAAATAATCCACAAACTGGTAAGTACTCAATTCAGAAATCCAAGTAATTAAATTAAAAGCATTAAGCATAATTAATTAACTGATCGGAAAAAAATAAAATAAATAATATAGGGTCCAAATAGTTTCCCTTCAATAATAATCTCTTAAAATGAATAATCTTAAAAATATGGAGTTCATCCTAGAAATTCTGGAGAGATAATAACAAAATAATAATAATTAGAAGAATTACACCCAAATAGATAAAAGTCGAAGCTTCGGATCACGAGCAGACAGTCGGGCAGCCTCTCGGACTTGATCAGGGTCGCGATCAACTTCCAGCCGTCGCACCTCTCTCCTTTTGGTCGTAGCCTGCAGAGCTCACGACTCACCGTGGAAGAAACCTGAACTTCAAAGCACCAATTGAAACGACGGATTTCTTCACGTATTTATAGGGTGTGGACGGCCTTCAATTTGATCTCGGCCGTAACATCGTACGGTTGACTTTAAAATTATAAGATAAACTCGGCCAAAGATAAATCCTTTTATCATTACGCCCAAAGATAAATCCTTTTTATCTTTACTCCCTTAGAGTCTCGACCGAAAGGAAATTATTTTATCTTTACTCCTTTTCATTACTCCCAAAAGATAAAAATCCTTTTATCTTTACGCCCAAACAATTTTATCTTTACACCTTCATATATCGGCCAAACGGATGATTTCATTGCCATTACCCCCTCCAAATCTCGGCCGTAACATCTTCATCTTCATGCCATTACGCCCAAAAGATAAAATTCCATTTATCTTTACCCCCTTTAAATCTCGGCCGTAACAAAGAATTTAAACTTGTTACTCCTTTTGAATCTCGGCCGTAACGACTTGGGTGTAAAGCCAAATCTCGGCCGTAATGATAAATTCTTTGAAATTTTGGCCGATACAGCACAATCCATTTTAATCTCATTTTTTCCTGCAAAATAATTATCAAAATTTAGTTAATCCATCCACAATTAAAATATTCAGAGAATTTAATAATTAAAATTGATAAATCCGGAATTATGATTAAAAGTGACTAAAAATGATGCATGCCATGATTAAATTATAGAAAATTTAATTAAAATAATTAACTAAAATATGTTGTATTTTGCATGCATCAAGAACAGGTACAATTCATCCTTGCTTGAAGCTTCTTGGCAGGATCTTCAGCAGCCAGCAGCAACTCTAGTAGCAGCAGCAGCTCTCTGGTGCAGAAACCCTTGCTCCAAACCCTCAATGTCCAGCCCCCCTGGCTACTCCAAAAATTCCAGCTTCTATATGTCTCATGTACACATTTGATCCTCATCAGAATGTTCTATTCTCTCTGATTGCAGCCACCTGTCCACTGGTCCTGAAGATTCCAGCTGACTGCACAACTTTTGGGCAGTAAACCAGTGGTCCCCCCCACGTTTTTCTAGCTTTTTGGCAATTTATTTTCCTGCTAGAAGACACATAACAGCAAGTATCAAGGTCCTCTAATAAGAAATAAACAAATAAGGGTAAGAACAACAAGTAAACTCAGCTCAATAATCAAAAGGAGTTTGGTGTTATACAAAGGGTGGAAATCAATATGAAAAACTAATGGTTTGAAACCCGGAAATGATAACTTGGCACTAATCATGGAAATTATCCAATTGCAAGTGATTCAAAGCATTAGAGGCATCAAATGGATTAGGGTGGCAAGTGAGTGAAGTCAGAAATCAAATATGAATATGATTTCATAAAAATGATAACTTAGGTGCCAAAATGATAACTTGCTTACCTTAAAAATGATAACTTGTCATAACTTTTGTTGTGGTTATCCAAATGTGATCAAATTTGAACAGCAAAGAGTTAAGATAATAATATAATGATTGCCTAAGGCCTTTGTGCAGAATTAATGGTGTTGCATGTCGAAATGATAGAATTTCCCTTTAACGATAACTTGGCATTGGAAAAATGATAACTTGTTCAAATGGACTTAAAAGTTTACACAAGTTGAGATGTGACCATCCAAATATGATTCATTCATGATAATAATGGATTTAGGGCAAGAAAATCATTGAAAATTAGTTCACTCAAAATAATGATAACCTGGCATATTGGAGTGATAACTTGTCCTAAAAATGATAACTTGACATAGAATTGAATTATTTATGTATTTTAGCATTTCAGAGCCTCTATGCACATGGAATTAAGTATAAAAGGAGGAAGATCAACTAGTTATCACAATCCATGCATTCCAAACATAATTTGCCAAAAGTTATGCAAAATAGGGGCTCGATATGTATGATTTGAATAGAAAATGGGTTAAAAACATACTATGATCAGCTAGTGATCAAATTCCCCCAAGCTTAGCCTTTTGCTTGTCCTCAAGTAAACATTCAGAAATTAAGGATGAATTTGAATTTACCATCCACAAATGAATAGAAAAATCAGCTGAATAAGATCTAAATGAGTTTCCCACTTTGCTAACATTCCATCCCATTCCTTCCAATCCCCAATTCTAGCTGAGGAGTCACAAAGGTTAAAGCAAATTTAAGCCATGATAGAAGTACTAACATTAACTGATTTGGATTATAAGGATTGTCAACTTTACTAAAAAGTTTGAAACATCAATCTCTTCATGAACATACCTTTTTTATTGCTTAAGCAGGTTTGAAAACCTGACTTTTATTCATGAGGATGCAATAAATAGGTTTGAACCTGATTTTTATTCATGCTGATCACAGGATAAAAATTCTGGCTTTATTCAGGAGAGTTTCCTTTTTAGAATTTTTACTCTCTTTATTCATGTATGCATGCAATGCAAAATGCAACTTTCACTTTTCCTTTTTCATTTTTTTCTTTTTCCATTCTGTTCATGAAGTGAGCAATGGTTCAAACTCAAGTATAGATTAGATCCTTAAATGCAAATAGTCAAGATTTTCTATTTAACATGGCAGCAAGATCCTTGACTCCTTTCTAGACATCTTCTACTTTCCAATTAATCCATGAATGTCAGCTAGTGTTACCCACAAAAAGAAAAAGCTTCAGCTGAAAATTCATTCAAATGCATCTGAATTTATAATGCCAATTAAAGCAAGAAGGCTAATGGCCAAGTTGGCCACTTGGTATTGGAGTGTACTCACTGTCATATAATGTATTTCACCCATTTTAGAGTCAAAATAAAGGCAATACTTGATTGGACTTGAATAGTGATAACTAGTGATAACCAATGATAACTTGCAAAACCTACTGATAACCTAGTATTAAATGATATATGGACATTAAAATCAATTGAAAACATAGTGTAAAGGTTAGAAAAGCACCAGGTTTCCTCCCCCAAGCTTATCCTCAACACTGTCCCTAGTGTTGGAAATTAAGGCAAGGGAGAGGGTTGGGAGGGTATGAATTGCATGGAATTGGGCATTTGAATCCTCTTGGAATTTCAACCAGAAGTTTTGGGTGATCCAATCTTCATTAGTTGCAACTAATCCTGCAGAGAAACAAAGGATATAAGTGAAATAGTAAAATCAGATTTTTGAGTGCACAATTCAACAATGCATTGGAAATTTTTGAAATTCACTAAAATTCAACTATGGCATATTTGGATAACTGATATGAATGTTAATTCAGATGATGGTATGACAAATGTAGCATAATGAAAAAGATACTATCAGTTATCATTTAGATTTCTGTGGAAAAATCAAAACTAAGGGGTAGGGGTACTCCCTAAATTTGAGAGTTGTTGATTGACCTAGTTTCTCATTACTTATTCCTGCAAAAACAAAAAGATTAGGTAGAGAATGGATTAAGTTACCTCCCAAGAAGTGTCTTTCTTTAATGCCTTTGGCTAGACATTGTTACAATGCGAAATCAGCTAGGTGTTTGTGACAAATCTTGTAGAATCAACTCCTCAGTAGAATCCATGGCTGTGGGGTTGTAAAGCTTCAACCTCTGTCCATTCACCTTAATATATCATTCTTGTCATTCAGGAGGTCCACAACACCATATGGATAGACTTTGTGAATTTTAAAAGGTCCACTCCACCTTGACTTCAACTTTTCTGGAAAAATTTTTAGCCTTGAATTGAAAAGTAGCACAAGGTCTCCAACATTGAAATCCTTTTTCAGAATCCTGCCATCATGCCATCTTTTGGTCCTCTCCTTGTAGAATTCTTGTGGTAGGCATTTAGCCTGATTTCATCAAGTTCATCAAGTTGCAAGAGCCTCTTTTGTCCACATGCATGCATATCATAATTGAGTGCTTTGAATGCCCAATAGGCCTTATGTTTCAACTCAATTGGTAAATGGCATGTTTTTCCATAAACAAGTTTGTAGGGAGAGGTACCTATTGGGGTCTTATATGCTATCCTATATGCCCAAAGAGCTTCATTCAACTTCAAACTTCAATCCTTTCTTGTTAATGAAACTATTTTTTCTAATATGGCCTTTATCTCCCTATTTGATATTTCTGTCTGGCCATTGGTTTGAGGGTGGTAGGCAGTGGAAACTTTGTGCCTCACTCCATACTTATTAGGAGGTTCTCAAAACACTTTTCAATGAAATGGCTCCCTCCATCACTTATGACTACCCTAGGAATTCCAAACCTTGGGAAGATAACCTCCTTGAACAACTTGATCACTGCCTTGGAATCAGCTGCAATGGTGGGAATTGCCTCAATCCACTTGGATACATAGTCCACAGCTAGAAGGATAAACTTGTAACCACATGAACTAGGAAATGGGCCCATGTAATCAATGTCCCGAACATCAAATATTTCCACTTCCAGAATTCCTTGTTGTGGCATTTCATTCCTTCTTGAGATGGAACCTGCTCTTTGGCATTGATCACAGCCCTTCACAAAGATATGTGCATCCTTGAATAAACTAGGTCAATACAAGCCAGATTGGAGGACTTTGGCAACAGTCTTCTGTGTGGCACCATGCCATCCATAAGGGGATGAGTGGCATGCCTCCAAGATTTCCTGGAATTCAGATTGTGGTACACATCTCCTATATATACCATCAGGGGATTTTCTGAATAAAAGGGGTTCATCCCAATAGTAATCCTTCAGGTCATGAAAGAATTTTTTTCTTTGCTGACATGTGTAATCAGGAGGGACAATTCCACATGCTAAGTAGTTTACAATGTCAGCATACCAGGGGATTTGATTAGTTGACACTGCCATCAAGCTGTCATCAGGGAAGGCATCATTGATAGGAAGTGTAGATGACTCATGAACTCCTTCCATTCTTCATAGGTCGTCAGCAACTAGGTTCTCACTACCCCTTTTTGTCCTTGATTTCAACATCAAATTTCTGAAGTAATAAGATCCATCTGATGAGCCTTGGCTTGGATTCCTTCTTGTTGATTAAGTGCCTCACTGCTTGGTGATCAGTGAATACAATAACTTTAGATCCCATCAAGTAAGGCTTGAATTTGTCAAATGCATACACCACAGCAAGTAGTTCCTTCTCAGTGGTTGCATAATTAATCTGAGCCTCATCTAGAGTCTTGCTGGCATAGCATATAACATAGTGCTTTTTCTCCCTGGTTTGTCCCAAGACTGCCCCTACTGCTTGATCAGAGGCATCACACATTATTTCAAAGGGAAGAGACCAATCAGGTGGCTGCACTATAGGGGTTGAGGTGAGGGCTTCTTTCAATTTCTTGAATGTCTTCATGCACTCTTCATCAAAATGAAACTCAGCATCTTTGGCCAACAACTTGGTAAGGGGCCTAGTTATCATTGAGAAGTCTTTAATAAAACTCCTGTAGAAGCCTACATGCCCCAAGAAGCTTCTAATTGCCTTGACATTTGTAGGTGGTGGTAGCCTCTCAATCACCTCAATTTTTGCCTTGTCCACTTCAATCCCTTTGCTTGAGACAACATGTCCTAAGACAACCCCTTCTTAGACCATAAAATGGCACTTCTCCCAATTGAGGATCAAGTTGGACTCTCTACATCTTTGTAACACCTTGGTCAAATTTTCTAGGCAAGCATCAAATGAATCTCCATATACTGAAAAGTCATCCATGAAGACCTCCATAATTTCTTCAATAAAGTCTGAGAATATAGACATCATACACCTTTGGAAGGTGGCAGGTGCATTGCATAAGCCAAAGGGCATTCTCCTATAAGCAAAAGTCCCATATGGACAAGTAAATGTAGTTTTGTGTTGATCTTGAGGGTGAATTGGGATTTGCAAGAAGCATGAGTATCCATCTAGATAATAGAAGTGAGAGTGCCTAGCCAACCTCTCTAACATCTGATCAATGAAGGGCAATGGGAAATGGTCCTTTCTTGTAGCCTTGTTTAACTTCCTGAAGTCAATACACATCCTCCAACCTGTAATTGTTCTGGTGGATATCAATTCATCTGAATCTGACTTCACTACTGTGATCCCTACCTTCTTTGGTACCACCTGCACAGGGCTGACCCATTCACTATCTGAAATGGAGTATATGATCCCAGCATTCAGCAACTTTAATACTTCCTTCTTGACCACTTCCTTCATGATAGGATTGAGTCTTCTTTGGCATTCAATGGAGGGTTTGTAGCTGTCCTCCATAGGGATCTTATGCATGCAAGTTGAGGGATTAATACCCTTGATATCATCAATAGAATAGCCTAGCACCTCCCTGTACAACTTTAATCTTTTCAGCAGCTCATGCACTTGTTCTTTTGGCAAATTGGCATTAATAATCACTGGAAATGTTGAGTTCTGATCACTTGCTGATCACTATATGTTTCTAACCCATTTTAGATGAAATTCATACCTATCGAGTCCCACTTTTGCCTATTTTTCGGCCAATTATACTTGGAATGCAAACATTGTGATAACTAGTTGATATTCCTCATTTCATACTTAATTCCATGTGCATAGAGGTTTTGAAATGCCAAAATCCATTAATATTTAAATTCTATGCCAAGTTATCATTTTGAGGACAAGTTATCATTCCTAAGTGTCAAGTTATCATTATTTTGAATGAACTGATTTTCAATGGTTTTCTTGCCCTAAATCCATCATTATCATGTATAAATTAACTTATGCAAAGTTTTAAGTCCATTTGAACAAGTTATCATTTTTCAAGTGCCAAGTAATCGTTAAAGGGCAATTCTGTCATTTCGACATGCAAAACCATTAATTCTGCACAGGGATATTAAGCAATCATCTTGTTATTGTTCTAACTCATTGCTGGTCAAATTTCATCACATTTGGATAACCACAACTCAAGTTATCACAAGTTATCATTTTTAAGTCATATAAGTTATCGTTTTTATCACCCAAGTTATCACTCCTTTGAAATCTTATTCATATTTGTTTTCTGACTGCACTCACTTGTTACCCTAGTCCATTTGATGCTTCTAATGCTTTGAATCACTTGCATTTGGATAATTCCTAGGATTTGTGACAACATGTTATCATTTCCGGGTTCAAAACCATAAAGTTTTCATATAGATTTTCATTCCTGTATAACACATAATCCCATTTCATATTTGAACTAGTTATTAGCAATATCCTAATCTTTATTTGTCAAAACACCATTCAAGGGCTTTGATGCTTGTTGTTTTTGGGTTTGTAGTAGGGAGAAAAGGTGGCCAAAAAGTAGAAAAAGGTGGGGGGACCACTGAATTCCTGCACCAAAAGCTGTCTGCAGCAGTGCAGATTCTTCCAGGCAGTGGACAGGTGGCTTAATCAGGAGGATTAGAACATTCTGATGCTGATCAAAGGGTGGAAAGGAGTGATATAAAAGGTGGAATTTCTGGAGGAGAGAGGGGGGCTGATCATTCAGGGGTTGGAGCAAGGGTTTTGGAGCTGGTGGATGGAGCTATTGCTGTTGGGAGCTGCTGCTGACCGAGACATCTTCAAGAACTATGATTTGTATATGTTTCCCATTCTATCTTCTGTCAAGCTTTGTAAACATGAGAAGCTAAACTCCATTTCTTCTAGGATAGGGTAGTAGTTTAGATTAGTTTTGGATGGATATGGACAGAACTATAATCCTGTACTGAATTCATTCCTGGTTTTCAGATTTCAGAAATATCCTGTATTGATTTATGATACACTATCATTAGATCCATTTGTAATTGATGACTGAGAAGTCTATTTGATCTAATCATATTTCAGAAATGAATTAAGAGAGTATCAGATTCCTGGATTTCATTTTATTACAATCTGATTTCTGATTTCCAGTTTTCTGATTTTCTAAATTTCGGAATCTGATTCCTGTGACTGTTAAATCTGTTCTTCATTTCTAACTTGATAAATTTAGTCATTGGGGAGTTGCTATTGTCCCTATCTTGTTCAGAAATGAATCAAAATCGTTTGGACAATCATTTGACTCAAATCAGATTTTTCCACTGATTTCTGAATGAAAACCAAAATTCTGATTTTTCTGATTTCTTATTGGAATTTGTTTTACCAATTGAGTCCCCTGAATTCTTTCAATCACTGATAACTGAACTTTAGGGATGTCTTGTAGTCCAGAGATGGGTCAAGAATCAGTTGGTAAGTTAGATTTCCATTGATTTAAAATTCTGATTTCTAAAATACTGATTTCCTGGTTTTTGGTTTCCTGAATTTAAAAATCTGATTTCCTGGGCTTTTGGATCTGATTGTCATCAAGGATTAGATTATTTGAATAGCTGAGAGGCTAATATTTGTCCTGATCTTATTCAGAAATGAATCAAGATGTTTGACAATTTAGGATTCAAATCTGATTTTTCCAAAATCTTATTTCTGAGTTTTGATTCTGAATTCTATTTTCTGATTGTTTGGAATCTGACTTGCCAATTGTTAATCCCTATTTTATTCAAATCACTGAGAGGTGTACTCTAGGAATCTCTTGCAGTCCAGAGATAGGTCAAGAGGCATTTGGCAAGCCTGAATTCCATCAATCTACATTGCTGATTTTCCTGAAATGCTGATTTCTGTTTTCTCATTTAATTAACTTCTGATTTCCATTGTTAAGCCTCATTTTAATCCACTACTGAGAGGTAGTTTTAAGGCCATTCTTGAGAGTCAGAGATGATCCAAGGAGCATTGGATAATCATTGAATTTCCCATTAAAGTTTGAATGTCTTTTAACCCCAATCAAATAGAACTTTGTGTGGATTTCACTTTTCCTTGCAACCGAGAGGTTGATTTTAAATCTCCCTTGAATTCAGAGATGAATCATGGAACACAAGTACTGTTATTGGGTATATTTTATCCTGGTTTGGTTGATTGGAATGATTCCATCTTTTTATGATTGCAATTGCAAGTTATCATTCCAAACTTCCTTGTATTGCAAAAATCAGCATTGAACTTTCTTTTGAGCCCAATGATAACTTAATTTTCAGTGAGGACCCTCTTTTGATTCAACCTAGCTAACAACTATATAATCATATATTGCTTAGTTAGAGGTCAATTGAGCTGTGGGAACAGCCATTTTCAAGTTGAATCAAAAGTTGGACATTTAATGATAACTTGTTCCATTCCATCCTTAATTAATTTAGATGAACCCCAAATCCTAGAAGAACCTTCCTCATTGATAGTTGAACCTTTTTAGACTTCATTCTAGCATTTATAACCCAGTTTTGATAAATTTTCAAGACCCAAAAATCTATTGTCATTTCACTTTCCATTAAAAAAATTATTTTCACTACTAATCAAAAATATGTTTTTAGCCATTAGAGTAGAACTAATCTAGATTGTTTTAGGGTGTCTTAGACTTCAAATTCTTGCGGATACAACAACCTGAGTCTACTACAACTTACCTGTGCACTTGCAGCTAGTGAGTTGGGAGACCAAAAATTAAAAAATTTGACCCTTTCTTTAATTTCAGCAAGTTATCACTACTCAATCCCAAATATCACTATCAAGTTTTTGGCACCGTTGCCGGGGATTTGAGGTCAATTAGACTAACTTAGATAGTTTAGATTAGTTTTTAGTTTATTTGTTAGGCTAATTTTCAATTTTTGCAAGTTATCATTTTTAACTTTTCACTTTTGTCTAGTTTTCATTTCTTTCTTGAATTTGATACTTATGAATCTCTTTATGCAAGACTTGGACCATCACGAGGAATATTACCAATCAGATCCTGAGCCTGAAAGAATATTTCTAAGAAGAAGGAGATTGCAAAGGCTTGAGGCAAGGAGAAGGATATTTGAAGAAGAAGAGAAAGAGGCACACAACCTTGAATTGGAAAGAGGCGTGAATCAGAATATGGCAGCTCCTAGAACTCTTAGGGACTGTTATTCACCAAGTAATACAAGGAATCAAGAAGGGGGAGGAGCCTTAGCACCTGTGGCAAACTTTGAAGTTAATCCAACCTTGATTTCTATGATTAGGCAAAGTCAGTTTTCTGGACTTGGGATTGAAGATCCAGCATCTCATTTGGACAATTTTAAGGAGATATGCAACACTGTGAACTTCAATAATATCACCATGAATGCAGTGTATATGAGATTATTTCCCTTCTCACTCAAAGACAAAGCCAAGACATGGTTCAAAGGATTGAATCCTGAAGAGGTGGCCACTTGGGAATCAATTGTCCAATTGTTTCTTTCAGAATTCTTTCTTTCTTCAAAAACTGATAACTTCAGGGATCAAATAGTTAGATTCTACCAGTTGGATCAAGAAAACATTTGTGAGGCTTAGCAAATACTTCAAGGATTATTAAGGGTATGTCCCCATCATGGTTTTGAGAAGTGGCAGCTAGTCAATTATTTTCATAAGGGATTGAACTACCCTAGCAAGGTGGCTTTGGACACTGCAGCAGGAGGTATCTTTGCATCCAAAAATATAGATGAGGCTTATCAACTGATAGAGAATATTGCAAAGAACCACCACTTCCTTACCCATGACAGAACTAGAAGGCCTCCTATGGACAATTTAGTGAACCAATTGTCAACCCAATTTGAAGAGGTGCTGTACAAGACTTTGGAGAGATTGAACATGACTCCCAATGGCAATATGGCCTCTAATCCTGAGACAAGGTGCTGTGTATGTGGGAATCAAGGCCATGTGTCAGAAAATTGCAATTTGATTATGCAACAAGTGGAGCAAACAGTGAACCAAATCAATGCTGTGGGAAATTATGAAATTAAACCCCCTTCTGAACTCTACACTCTAGAGAACAGGAATCATCCATACCTGTCCTACAAAGTAAACCATTATCAACAAGCCCCACCCATGCAGAATCCTAGTTGGCAGCCAAGGATTTTGCCCAGAAACCAACAATTTCCATATCCAAATCAGTCCCAAGGTGTTCAAGTGCAAAGACCTCCTTTTGAGCAACCACCACCAACTCAACCTTCTCAATTTTCAAAAATAGAGGAGATGCTACAACAAATTCTGAAGAAGCAAAGCAATCAGGAGGAGGCAATTCTGAAAATGAATTCTAGACTTGATACCATTGAGAACCAAGTTGCTCAACAACCTAGCACCTCAGCTAGACCTCCTTTATTCTTTCCTGGACAGCCAGAGATGAATCCAAAGGAGCAAGCAAAGGACATCCAACTCAGGAGTGGAAAGATGGTGGAGGAACCCATGAAGAAAGTGGATGATAATCAAGCTAATTCAGACTCAAGAGTTGCTGAAAAGCCAAGTGAACAGCCAAGTGAGGAAATCAGGAATTCAGGTCCTCACCTTCAAGCAAATACAAGGGTTTTTGACAAAGTACCCTTCCCTCAAAGGCTAATCAAGGCAAAACAAGACCAGCAATATGGAAAATTCTTGGAAATCCTGAAAAAGCTATACATAAATGTTCCTTTTGTTGAAGCCATCCAGGAAATGCCATCATATGCCAAGTTCCTAAAGGAAATTCTAACCAAGAAGAGAAGGGTATTGGAGCATGAGACTATAGCATTGACTGAAGAGGCTTCTGCAATTATCCAGAACAAGTTGCCTCCAAAGCTCAAGGATCCAGGAAGCTTCTCAATTCCATGTGAGATAGGCAATAGGAAAATTCAAAGAGCCATGTGTGACTTGGGAGCTTCTGTGAGTGTCATACCCTTATCATTGTGCAAGAAACTTGAAGTTGAAGATTTGAAGCCAACAAATATGTCCCTTCAGCTGGCAGACAGATCCATCAAATATTCACATGGAATTATTGAGGACATACCCCTCAAAGTTGGTAAATTCTATATTCCAGTTGATTTTGTTGTATTGGATATGGATGAAGATGTGAACACCCCCATTCTCCTTGGGAGGCCCTTTCTAGCCACTGTAGGGGCTGTAATTAATGCTAAGGAAGGGAGATTGACCTTCCAAATTGGAGAGGAGAAGATTGAATTCAATTTGGCCCAAGTTATCAGTAGGCTAAGTTTTCTAGAAAATGATTTTGAAGATGGGCAATTGGATCAAGTGGTGGAGCAAGTTTCAGCTATAATCCCTATTGAAGATCCATTGCAAAGTGTCTAATGTTTGACCATTTGAGAGAATTGGAAGATCCAGAGGCTATGGCATATAAATCAGTACTGAACTCTTCAATATCAGTGGAAAATGCAGGAATTCAAGGTGAGGTACAACAGGTTATCATTGCTGAATGCCAAGGCAATCCAGTTCAAGCCAATTTCAAGTTGGAACTCAAGCCTCTTCCTAGCAATCTAAAGTATGAATTCTTGGGGGAGAATTCAACTTTTCCTGTTATCATTAATGTTAATATGCCTCAAGATCAGGTGGAAGAGCTGCTGAAGAGGTTGAAACTGTATAAGGAGGCGATAGGCTACTCAATTGAAGACATCAAGGGTATTAATCCCTCCATTTGCATGCATAGGATCCCTATGGAGGACAGCTATAAGCCCTCCATTGAATGTCAAAGGAGACTCAACCCAACCATGAAAGAAGTGGTAAAGAAAGAAGTATTGAAGTTGCTGAATGCAGAAATCATATACTCCATTTCAGATAGTGAATGGGTCAGTCCAGTGCAGGTGGTGCCAAAGAAGGGTGGAATTACAGTGGTGAAGTCAAATTCTGATGAATTGATATCCACAAGAACCATTACAGGTTGGAGGATGTGCATTGACTTCAGGAAGTTAAACAAGGCCACAAGAAATGACCATTTTCCTTTGCCATTCATTGATCAGATGTTGGAGAGGTTGGCTAGGCATTCCCATTTCTGTTATCTTGATGGGTACTCAGGTTTCTTGCAAATTTCAATTCACCCCCAAGATCAACACAAGACTACATTCACTTGTCCATATGGGACTTTTGCCTATAGGAGAATGCCCTTTGGCTTATGCAATGCCCCTGCCACCTTCCAAAGGTGTATGATGTCTATATTCTCAGACTTCATTGAAGAAATTATGGAGGTCTTCATGGATGACTTTTAAGTATATGAAGACTCATTTGATGCTTGCCTAGACAATTTGACAAAGGTGCTACAAAGATGTATGGAATCCAACTTGATACTCAATTGGGAGAAATACCATTTTATGGTCCAAGAAGGAGTTGTCTTATGACATGTGGTCTCAAGCAAAGGCATTGAAGTGGACAAGGCAAAAATTGAAGTGAATGAGAGGCTACCACCACCCACAAGTGTCAAGGTAGTTAGGAGTTTTTTGGGGCATGCAGGCTTCTACAGGAGGTTTATTAAAGATTTTTCCATGATAACTAGGCCCCTCACCAAGTTGATGGCCAAGGATGTTGAGTTCCATTTTGATGAAGAGTGTATGAAGGCATTCAAGAAGTTGAAAGAGGCCCTCACCTCAGCACCTATAGTGCAGCCACCTGATTGGACTCTCCCTTTTGAGATTATGTGTGATGCTTCTGACCAGGCAGTAGGAGCTGTGCTGGGGCAAACAAAGGAGAAGAAGCACCATGTCATATGCTATGCAAGCAAGACTCTAGATGAAGCATAAATCAATTATGCAACTACTGAGAAAGAACTTCTTGTTGTGGTGTATGCATTTGACAAATTCAGGCCCTACTTGGTGGGATCCAAAGTCATTGTATTCACAGACCACCAAGCTGTGAGGCACTTGATCAACAAGAAGGAATCTAAGCCAAGGCTAATCAGGTGGATCTTATTGCTTCAAGAATTTGATGTTGAAATCAGGGACAAAAGGGGAAGTGAAAATCTAGTAGCTGACCACCTATCAAGAATGGAAGGAATACAAGAATCATCTACACTTCCTATCAATGATGCATTTCCTGATGATAGTTTGATGATTGTGGCAATTAATCAACTTCCCTGGTATGCTGACTTGGTCAATTATCTTGCATGTGGAATTACCCCTCCTGACTGCACATATCAGCAAAGAAAGAAATTCTTTCATGACTTGAAAGATTATTATTGGATGACCCCTTTTTATTCAGAAAATCTCCTGATGGCATATATAGAAGATGTGTACCCCAATCTGAATTTCAAGAAATCTTGGAGGCATGCCATTCATCCCCTTATGGAGGTCATGGAGCCACACACAAGACTGCTGCCAAAGTCCTCCAATCTGAATTTTATTGGCCAAGTTTATTCAAGGATGCACATATCTTTGTGAAGGGCTGTGATCAATGCCAAAGAGCTGGTTCCATCTCAAGAAGGAATGAAATGCCACAACAAGGAATTTTAGAAGTGGAAATATTTGATGTATGGGGCATTGACTACATGGGGCCTTTCCCTAGTTCATGTGGTTACAAGTTTATTCTTCTAGCTGTGGACTATGTGTCCAAATGGATTGTGGCCATTCCCACGATTGCAGCTGATTCCAGGGCAGTAATCAAGTTGTTCAAGGAAGTTATCTTTCCAATGTTTGGAATTCCTAGAGTGGTCATGAGTGATGGGGGTAGCCACTTTATTGAAAGGTGTTTTGAGAACCTCCTAATTAAGTATGGAGTGAGGCACAAAGTTTCCACTTCATATCACCCTCAAATAAATGGCCAAGAAGAAGTATCAAATAGGGAGGTAAAAGCTATATTGGAGAAAAAAGTTTCATTGACAAGAAAAGATTGGAGTTTGAAGTTGAATGAAGCTCTTTGGGCATATAGGACAGCATACAAGACTCCAATTGGTACTTCTCCCTACAAGCTTGTTTATGGAAAAGCTTGTCATTTACCAATTGAGTTGAAGAATAAGGCATATTGGGCAGTCAAGGCACTCAATTATGATATGCATGCATGTGGGCAAAAGAGGCTTCTCCAAATTGATGAACTTGATGAAATTAGGCGAAATGCCTACCATAATTCAGAATTCTACAAGAAAAGGACTAAAAGATGGCATGATGGAAGGATTCTGAAAAGGGATTTCAAGGTTGGAGACCTTGTATTACTCTTCAACTCAAGATTAAAGATTTTTCCAGGAAAGTTGAAGTCAAGATAGAGTGAACCATTCAAAATTCACAAAGTATATCCATTTGGTGTCGTGGACCTTCTGAATGACAAGGATGACATATTTAAGGTAAATGGACAGGGGTTAAAGCTTTACAATCCCACAGCCATGGATTCTTCAAAGGAGGAGCTGATTCTAGCTGATTTGCCACTACCACCTAGCTGATTTCACCTTGTATCAATGTCTAGCCAAAGACATTAAAGAAAGGCACTTGTTGGGAGGTAACCCAAGCCATTATCAACCTAATCTTTCTGTTTTTGCAGGAATAAATGGTGAGGAAGTTGTTCAATTCACAAGTTTCAAATTCAAGGAGTACCCTTACCCCTATTTCTGATTTTTACACTGAAAACTTAATGATAACTGATATTATCTTTCTCATTATGCTTCATTGATCATATCATCATCTGAATTTACACCCATATCAATTATCCAAATCTGCTATAGCCCAATTTCAGTGAATTTCAGAAATTCCCAATGCATTGCTGAATTCTGCACTCAAAAATCTGATTAGTTGCAAATCTGCCATACCAATTGATATCCTTTGTTTCTCTGCAGGATCAGTTGCAACTAATGAAGATTAGACCACCCAAAGTTTCTGGATGAAGTGCCAAGAGAATTCAAATGCCCAATTTAATGCATTTCAATCCCACCCACCCCTCTCCCTTGCCTTTATTTTTCAACCATGAGGACAGTGTTGAGAATAAGCTTGGGGGAGGAAACCTGGTGCTTTTCTAACCTTTACACCATATTTTCAATTGATTTTAATGTTCATATCATAAATCATACCAGGTTATCAGTAGATTTTGCAAGTTATCAATGGTTTTCACAAGTTATCACTAGTTATCACTCGGTTATCATTTTTCTGGACCCAACTCAATTTTGAATTCATTTTAACTCTGAAATGGGTAGAATACTTCATTATGACAGTGGGTGCACTCCAATACCAAGTGGCCAACTTGGCCATTAGCCTTCTTGCTTTAATTGGCATTATGAATTCAGATGCATTTGAATGAAGTTTTCAGCTGAAAAATTTTCCTTTTTGTAGGTCATACTAGTTGATACTTATGGATTTAATTAGTAATATTAGATGTCTAGAAGGGAGTCAAGGCTCTTGCTGCCATGCTAAATAGGAAAACTTGACTTTTTGGATAAAGGGATCTAAACTATACTTGAGTTTGAACTATTGCTCACTTCATGAACATGATAGAAAAATGAGAAAAAGTAAAAGTAAAAAGTTGCATGCATGCATAGAAAAAGGGAAGAGAGCAAAACTTCCAAAGGAATCTCTCTTCAATGCAAAAAGAAAAAAAAATTTAGGAGAGCAAAACTTCCAAAGGAATCTCTCCTAAAGAAAGCATGAATAAAAATCAGGTGCTAAACCTGTTTATATGCATTTCATGAATAAAAGTCAGGTGTTAAACCTGTTTAATCAATTGAAAATCTGTTCATGAAAAGATTTGTAGTTCAACCCCTTTGTAAATTTGACAATTCCTACAATTCAAATCTGTTATTGATAGTACTTATTCCATGGCTTAAATTTGCTTTAGCCTCTGTGATTCCATAGCTAGAAATTGAGTTTTTGGAAAGAATGAAGTGTTGGCAAAGTGGGAAACTCATTAGATTCAATTCAGTTAATCTTTGCTTCATTTGTGGACTTTTAATTCAAGTTTGTCCTTAATTTCTGAATGTTTTGCTTGAGGACAAGCAAAAGGCTAAGCTTGGGGGAGTTTGATCACTTGCTTATCACTATATGTTTCTAACCCATTTTAGATGAAATTCATACATATCGAGTCATACTTTTGCCTATTTTTGGGCCAATTATACTTGGAATGCAAACATTGTGATAACTAGTTGATATTCCTCATTTTATACTTAATTCCATGTGCATAGATGTTTTGAAAAGCCAAAATCCATTAATATTAAATTCTATGCCAAGTTATCATTTTGAGGACAAGTTATCATTCCTAAGTGTCAAGTTATCATTATTTTGAATGAACTGATTTTCAATAGTTTTCTTGCCCTAAATCCATCATTATCATGTATAAATCATATTTGGATAGTCACATCTCAACTTGTGCAAAGTTTTAAGTCCATTTGAACAAGTTATCGTTTTTCAAGTGCCAAGTTATCGTTAAAGGGCAGTTCTATCATTTCGACATGCAAAACCATTAATTCTGCACAGGGATCTTAAGCAATAATCTTGTTATTGTTCTAACTCATTTCTGGTCAAATTTCATCACATTTGGATAACCACAACTCAAGTTATCACAAGTTATCATTTTTAAGTCATATAAGTTATCGTTTTTATCACCCAAGTTATCACTCCTTTGAAATCTTATTCATATTTATTTTCTGACTCCACTCACTTGTTATCCTAGTCCATTTGATGCTTCTAATTCTTTGAATCACTTGCATTTGGATAATTCCCAGGATTTGTGACAACAAGTTATCATTTCCGGGTTCAAAACCATAAAGTTTTCATATAGATTTTCATTCCTGTATAACACATAATCCCATTTGGTATTTGAACTAGTTATTAGCAATATCCTAATCTTTATTTGTCAAAACACCATTCAAGGGCTTTGATGCTTGTTATTTTTGGGTTTGTAGCAGGGAGAAAAGGTGGCCAAAAAGTAGAAAAAGGTGGGGGGACCACTGAATTCCTGCACCAAAAGCTGTCTGCAGCAGTGCAGATTCTTCCAGGCAGTGGACAGGTGGCTTAATCAGGAGGATTAGAACATTCTGATGCTGATCAAAGGGTGGAAAGGAGTGATATAAAAGGTGGAATTTCTGGAGGAGAGAGGGGGGCTGGTCATTCAGGGGTTGGAGCAAGGGTTTTGGAGCTGGTGGCTGGAGCTATTGCTGTTGGGAGCTGCTGCTGGCCGAGACATCTTCAAGAACTATGATTTGTATATGTTTCCCATTCTATCTTCTGTCAAGCTTTGTAAACATGAGGAGCTAAACTCCATTTCTTCTAGGATAGGGTAGTAGTTTAGATTAGTTTTGGATGGATATGGACAGAACTATAATCCTGTACTGAATTCATTCCTGGTTTTTAGATTTCAAAAAGATCCTGTATTGATTTATGATATGCTATCATTAGATCCATTTGTAATTGATGACTGAGAAGTCTATTTGATCTAATCATATTTTAGAAATGAATTAAGAGAGTATCAGATTCCTGGATTTCATTTTATTGCAATCTGATTTCTGATTTCCAGTTTTCTGATTTTCTGAATTTCTGAATCTGATTCCTGTGACTGTTAAATCTGTTCTTCATTTCTAACTTGATAAATTTAGTCCTTGGGGAGTTTCTATTGTCCCTATCTTATTCAGAAATGAATCAAAATCGTTTGGACAATCATTTGACTCAAATCAGATTTTTCCACAGATTTCTAAATGAAAACCAGAATTCTGATTTTTCTGATTTCTTATTGGAATCTGTTTTACCAATTGAGTCCCCTGAATTCTTCCAATCACTGATAAGTGAACTTTAGGAATGTCTTGTAGTACAGAGATGGGTCAAGAATCAGTTGGTAAGTTAGATTTCCATTGATTTAAAATTCTGATTTCTAAAATACTGATTTCCTGGTTTTTGGTTTCCTGAATTTAAAAATCTGATTTCCTGGGCTTTTGGATCTGATTGTCATCAAGGATTAGATTATTTGAATAGCTGAGAGGCTAATATTTGTCCTGATCTTATTCAGAAATGAATCAAGATGTTTGACAATTTAGGATTCAAATCTGATTTTTCCAAAATCTTATTTCTGAGTTTTGATTCTGAATTCTATTTTCTGATTGTTTGGAATCTGACTTGCCAATTGTTAATCCCTATTTTATTCAAATCACTGAGAGGTGTACTCTAGGAATCTCTTGCAGTCCAGAGATAGGTCAAGAGGCATTTGGCAAGCCTGAATTCCATCAATCTACATTGCTGATTTTCCTGAAATGCTGATTTCTGTTTTCTCATTTAATTAACTTCTGATTTCCATTGTTAAGCCTCATTTTAATCCACTACTGAGAGGTAGTTTTAAGGCCATTCTTGAGAGTCAGAAATGACCCAAGGAGCATTGGATAATCATTGAATTTCCCATTAAAGTTTGAATGTCTTTTAACCCCAATCAAATAGAACTTTGTGTGGATTTCACTTTTCCTTGCAACCGAGAGGTTGATTTTAAATCTCCCTTGAATTCAGAGATGAATCATGGAACACAAGTACTGTTATTGGGTATATTTTATCCTGGTTTGGTTGATTGGAATGATTCCATCTTTTTATGATTGCAATTGCAAGTTATCATTCCAAACTTCCTTGTATTGCAAAAATCAGCATTGAACTTTCTTTTGAGCCCAATGATAACTTAATTTTCAGTGAGGACCCTCTTTTGATTCAACCTAGCTAACAACTATATAATCATATATTGCTTAGTTAGAGGTCAATTGAGCTGTGGGAACAGCCATTTTCAAGTTGAATCAAAAGTTGGACATTTAATGATAACTTGTTCCATTCCATCCTTAATTAATTTAGATGAACCCCAAATCCTAGAAGAACCTTCCTCATTGATAGTTGAACCTTTTTAGACTTCATTCTAGCATTTATAACCCAGTTTTGATAAATTTCCAAAACCCAAAAATATGTTATCATTTCACTTTCCATTAAAAAAATTGTTTTCACTACTAATCAAAAATCTATTTTTAGCCATTAGAGTAGAACTAATCTAGATTGTTTTAGGGTGTCTTAGACTTCAAATTCTTGTGGATACAACAATCTGTGTCTACTACAACTTACCTGTGCACTTGCAGCTAGTGAGTTGGGAGACCAAAAATTGAAAAATTTGACCTTTTCTTTAATTTCAGCAAGTTATCACTACTCAAGCCCAAATATCACTATCAAGTTCTCCCCCAAGAACTCATACTTTAGGTTGCTAGGAAGAGGATTGAGCTCCAATTTAGATGAATTGTCTTGAGTTGAGTTCCCTTGTTTAGCAGTGATAACTTCCTGCAATTGGTGCTGATTTTCTAAATTTTCTACTGATTTGGTTATAACTTAATGCAGATTGGTATGCTGCAGCCTCTGGATCCTCCAATTCTTTCAAATGATCAAACATTAGACACCTTTGCAATGGATCTTCAATAGGAATTATAGCTGAAACTTGCTCCACCACTTGATCTAGCTGCCATCTTCAAAGTCATTTTCCTGAAAGCTTGGCCTACTGATAATCTTTTCGTCTCCAATTTGGAAGGTCAGTCTCCCTTCCTTTACATCTATCACAGCTCCAACAGTGGCTAGAAAGGGCCTCCCAAGGAGAATGGGAGTATTCACATCTTCATCCATGTCCAATACCACAAAGTCCACTGGTATATAGAATTTACCCACTTAGAGGGGTATGTCTTCAATGATCCCATGTGGGTATTTGATGGATCTATCTGCCAGCTGTAGAGATATATTTGTAGGCTTCAAATCTCCAACTTCAAGTTTTCTGCATAAAGATAGTGGTATGACACTCACAGAGGCACCCAAGTCACACATGGCTCTTTGGATTTTCCTATTTCTTATCTCACATGGAATTGAGAAGCTCCCTGGATCGTTTAGCTTAGGAGGCAACTTATTTTGGATAATTGCATAAGCGTCTTCAGTCAATGCTATTGTCTCATGCTCTAATACTCTTCTCTTCTTGGTTAGAATTTCCTTGAGAAACTTGGCATAGGAAGACATCTCCTGAATGGCTTCAACAAAAGGCACATTAATGTATAGCTTCTTCAGGATTTTCAAAAACTTTCCATATTGCTGGTCCTGCCTTGCCTTGATTAGCCTTTGAGGGAAGGGTACTTTGTTAAAGACCCTGGCTTTTGCTTCAATCTGAGGGCCTGAATTCCTGATTTCCACCACAGGTTCTTCACATGGCTCTTTAGCAACTTTTGAATCTGAATTGACTTGATTATCCTCAACTTTCTTCATTGGTTCCTCCACCATTCTTTCACTTCTGGCTGTCCAGGGAAGAACATAGGAGGTCTAGATGATGTACTAGCCTACTGAGCAATTTGATTTTCCAACATTTTCTGATTTGTATTTATGGCATCCAATCTAGAATTTATTTTCAATATCTCCTCTCCTTGACTGTCCTGCTTCTTCAGAATCTGTTGGAGCATCTCCTTCATTTCAGTTTGGAATTGAGATGCTTGGACTTGAGGTGGTAGCTCACATGGAGTTCTCTGGATTGGGGCATTTTGGCCCTGATTTCCATAGGGAGGTGGCTGATTCCTTGGCAGGATTTTGGGCTGCCAATTTGAATTCTGCATAGGAGGCCCTTGATAGTGATTGGCCTTGTAGGACAAGTAGGGGTGGTTCCTATTCTCTAGAGTATAGAACTCAGTAGGAGGTTTAATTCCTTAGTTTCCCACAACATTGATTTGATCAACAGATTGCTCCACTTGCTACATAATTAAATTGCAATTCTCTGTCACATGGCCTTGATTACCACATACACACCATCTGGTTTCAGGAGTAGAGGCTCTATTGACATTGGGAGTTAGGTTCAGCCGCTCCAAAGTTTTGTACAACACATCTTCAAATTGAGTTGACAAGTGATTCACTGAATTATCCATGGGTGACCTCCTGGTCCTCTCATGGGTAAGAAAGTGATGATTCTTGGCTATGTTCTCAATGAGTTGATAGGCTTCATCAATGTTTTTAGATGCAAAGATGCCTCCTGCAGCAGTGTGTAGTGCCACCTTGCTAGGGTAATTCAATCCCTTATGAAAATAGTTGACTAGCAGCCACTTTTCAAAACCATGGTGGGGACATGCCCTCAACAGCCCTTGGAGCCTTTGTCATGCCTCACAAATATTCTCTTGGTCCAATTGATAGAACCTCACAATCTGATCTCTGAAATTGTCAGTCTTGCTAGGAGTGAAGAATTCAGATAAGAACAATTGGACAATTGATTCCCAAGTGGCCATCTCTTCAGGATTTAGACCTTTTTACCATGTCTTTGCCATGTCTTTGAGTGAGAAGGGAAATAATCTCATGTAGACTGCATTCATAGGGATATTGTTGAAATGCATTGTGCTGCAAATCTCCTTGAAGTTGTCTAAATGAGAAGCTGGATCCTCAGCCCCTAATCCAGAAAATTGGTATTGCCTTATCATAGAAATCAGGGCTGGATTGACTTCAAAATTTGCCACAGGTGCTAAGGCTCCTTCCCCTGGTTGATTCCTGACATTGCTAGGTGAGTAGCAATCCTTCAAAGTCCTTAGTGCAGCCATATTGCCTTGCTCCTCTTCCTCTTCTTCAAATATCCTTCTCCTTGACTCAAGCCTTTGCAATCTCCTTCTTCTTAGAAATCTTCTTTCAAGATCAGGATCTGATTGGTAATGTTCCTCTTGATTGTCCAAATCCTGCATAAATGAATTCAGAAGTATTAAATTCAAGAAAGAAATGAAAACTAGACAAAAGTGAAAAATTGAAAATGATAACTTGCAAAAAATGAAAATTGGCCTAACATATAAACTAAAAACTAATCTAAAACTAATCTAAACTATCTAAGTTAGCTTAATTGACCTAAAAATGATAACTTGGCACTAATCATGGAAATTATCCAAATGCAAGTGATTCAAGGCATTAGAGGCATCAAATGGATTAGGGTGGCAAGTGAGTGAAGTCAGAAATCAAATATAAATATGATTTCATAGAAATGATAACTTAGGTGCCAAAACGATAACTTGCTTGTCTTAAAAATGATAACTTGTCATAACTTTTGTTGTGGTTATCCAAATGTGATCAAATTTGAACAACAAAGAGTTAAGACAATAATATAATGAATGCCTAAGGCCTTTGTGCAGAATTAATGGTTTTGCATGTCGAAATGACAAAATTGCTCTTTAACGATAACTTGGCATTGGAAAAATGATAACTTGTTCAAATGGACTTAAAAGTTTACACAAGTTGAGATGTGACCATCCAAATATGATTCATTCATGATAATAATGGATTTAGGGCAAGAAAATTATTGAAAATCAGTTCACTCAAAATAATGATAACCTGGCATATTGGAGTGATAACTTGTCCTAAAAATGATAACTTGGCATAGAATTGAATTATTTATGGATTTTAGCATTTCAGAACCTCTATGCACATGAAATTAAGTATAAAAGGAGGAAGATCAACTAGTTATCACAATCCATGCATTCCAAACATAATTTGCCAAAAGTTATGCAAAATAGGGGCTCGATATGTATGATTTGAATAGAAAATGGGTTAAAAACATACTATAATCAGCTAGTGATCAAACAGCAAGGCAAATTCCACAAATTTTAGGAAATCAGAATTTGAAAATCAGAAATCAGGAAATAAGAAGTTTGCAACAATTCAGGGATTAAAATCTTAGAAATATCATTGTTTCGTGATTCATTTTTGAACAAGAATAAAACCATAAAGCAACTTCTCAGTTGTTAATTCAATTAGACTCCACAATGATAAAAACATATTCAACAAAATTCAGGAATCAAAAATGGAAAATAGATTTCAGAAATAAATGAATCAGATTTCTAATTGGGGATTGAACCTAGAAACTTGCCATTGGTTCTTGATTCATTTCTGAACAAAGAGTAGATCAAAGGTCAACCTTTCAGTTGTAAATACAAGTAGGACATCACAATGTCAAGAACAGATCCATAAAAATCAGAATTTCAGAAATCAAAAAATCAAAACTTGAATTCAGTGTAGAAAATCAGATTGGTTTTTCATCCATCCACAACTAAATTAGACTACTATCCTATCCTAGGAGAGATTGGATTTAGCTCCTCATAATTACAAAGATTGATACAAAACAGGAGAAGGAATCCATGCTAAACATTCTGAAATATAAAGAATAAAAATTTGTCCAAAGGAATCAGATGTAGCTCCCTTCTTCAGCTTCGCCTTAGCTCTCTTTTGATCCAGGAATCCCTGCAATGGCCGGCCCGTCTTTCCATCTAGATTCTATAGCTTATATATGACTCTTGTCGATCTTTGGATGCAGATTAAAATGTTCCATTCCCCTCTGATTATGCCAAGTGTCCTGGTCCAAAAATAATGACAGGTGCAGTAGCTTTTGGACAGCAAAAAGCACGTGGTCCCCCCTCCTTTTTCAGCCTTTTTCAGCCTTATTTTCCCTGCTAGAAAGGCCAAAATAGCAATAATCAAAGTCCTTGAATAGGATTTAAACAAATAAGGATTAGGACAACAACTAGTATCAACTCTATTATCAAATGAGATTTGGTGTTGTGCAGGAATAAAATCCTTATTTGTTTAATGATAACTTATTGTTCGGAATGATAACTTTGTGCCATATCATCAAAATTGTCCAAATATAAGTGGTTGAGAACAGTGAAGACATCAAAGGGATTATGATAGCAAGTAAATGAGGTCAATTATCAAGTGTGGATAATATTTCATAGGAATGATAACTTGAGCCCCGGAATGATAACTTTGCACAAAGAATAATAACTTTTGAAATGGGATGATTACTTTGCACAAATTGAACAATGAACATCCAAATATGATTAATTCATAATAGCAAGAGATTTAGGGCAAGATAACCACTAGAAATCAGCTCAATTAGTAAAATGATAACTTCATGACTTGGAATGATAACTTGCCCAAAAAGTGATAACTTGGCATAAAATTGATAACTTTATGGATTTTAGCAATTCAGAACCTCTATGCACATGGAATTAAGTGTAAAATGAGGATGATCAGCTGGTTATCATAATCCATTGCATTCCATGCATAATTGGCCAAAAGTAAGACAAAATGAAGGCTCGATAAGGGTGAAATGAATTGAAAATGGAGTAAAAACTTAATATGATCAGCTAGTGATCAAACTCCCCCAAGCTTAGCCTTTTGCTTGTCCTCAAGCATAACATTCATATATTAAGAACAAAACTTGAATAAAATAGTCCACAAATCAATGAAAATCCAACTGATTAAAGTCCAATGAATTTCCCCAACACCCCGTTCTTTCCAAAACTCAATTTCTAACTAAGGAATCATAAAGGCTAAAGCAAATTTAAGCCATAAAAGAAGTACTAGCAGTAACAAGTTTGAATTTTAGGAATTGTCAACTTTATTACAAGGTTGAACTACAAATCCCTTCATGAACAGATTTTTCACTTTTTAAACAGGTTTAAAACCTGACTTTTATTCATGATGATGCAATAAACAAGTTGAAACCTGATTTTTATTCATGCTGGTCACAGGATAAAAATTCTGGCTTTATTCAGAAGAGGTTCTTTTTTGAAATTTCACTCTCTTTATTTATGCATGCAATGCAAAATGTAACTTTTCACTTTTTCTTTTCTCCATTTTTCTTTTTCTATTCTGTTCATGAAGTGAGCAATAGTTCAAACTCAAGTAAGGTTTAGATCCCTTGGTTCAAAAAGTCAAGTTATTCTATTTAACATGGCAGCAAGAGTCTTGACTCTCTTCTAGACATCTTATATTGTCAATTCAATCCATGAATGTCAGCTAGTGTTACCCATAAAAAATAAATTTAGCTGAAATTTTGATTCAAGTGCACCTGAATTAATAGGCTGATTAAAGCAAGAAGACTAATGGCCAAATTAACCACTCGGTATTGGAGTGTACCAACTGTCATATTAAAGGATTTCACCCATTTTAAAGTTAAAATGAAGGCAAGAATTGAATTGAGCACAATCAGTGATAACTTGTCAAAACTAACGATATAACCGAGTGAAAACAGTGATAACTCGTTCAAAACAGTGATAACCTGGTGATAAATGATGATATGAGCATTAAAATAGATTGAAAACATGGTGTAAAATTTAGAAAAACACCAAGTTTCCTCCCTCAAGCTTATTCTCAACACTGCCCACAGTGGTGAAAAAGATAAACAAGGGAGAGGATTGGGAGGGTATTGAATTCTTGGATTTGTGCAATTGATTCCTTTTCTTTTCTCATGTTACCCAGAGGCTTTGGGTGGTCCATACTTCTGATTTGCCTTCAATGCTGCAGAGAAAAATAAAAGGGAATTAGTGAAATATGCAATATCAGATTTTTGGAATCAATAAAGTGCACAAGTTGGCATTTTATGTAAAAATTGATAAATACACTGAAATTTTGCATCAAGTGATTTGGATAACTGATATGAGTGATGATTCAAGTATCATTATGATATATAAAGCATGGATTAGTATATAGTGTCAGTTATCATTCAGCATTTCAATGTGAAAATCAAAATTGAGGGTAAGAGTACTCCCTAGGTGAAAGGGTGGTGATGATTCTGATTTCCCTCTGAATTATTCCTGCAAAATAGAGGAAATTAGATATGAAATGGCTTGGGTTACCTCCCAAGAAGTGCCCTACTTTAGTGTCTTAGGCTGGACATTGTTCAATTGGTATTCAACTAGGAAATTGTGGTGGATTTCTCAACAATAGCACTTAGCTGAATCCATGGTTGTGGGGTTGTATAACTTCAATCTTTGTCCATTAACCTTGAATATATATGAGCATTGTCATTGATAAGGTCCACAGCCCCAAAAGGATAAACCTTGTGAACTTTGAAGAGTCCACTCCGTCTAGATTTCAACTTTCCAAGAAACAACTTGAGCCTTGAATTATACAGCAATACAAGGTCTCCAATCTTGAATTCCTTCCTCAATATCCTACTGTCATGCCACCTTTTAGTCCTTTCCTTGTAAAATTCAGAGTTGTGGTAGGCATTGAGCCTAATCTCATCCAATTCATCCAATTGTAGGAGCCTTTCTTGTCCACAAAATATCATATCAAAGTTTAGTACCTTGACAGCCCAATATGCTTTGTGTTTGAGTTCAATTGGCAAGTGGCATATTTTTCCATAAACCAACTTGTATAGGAAGACACCAATTGGAGATTTATAGGCTGTCCTATAGGCCCAAAGTGCATCATTCAGCTTCATGCTCCAATCCTTTTTAGTTAATGAAACTATTTTTTCCAAAATGGTCTTAATCTCCCTATTTGAAATTTCAACTTGGCCATTTGTTTGGGGGTGGTAGGCTGTTGAGACCTTGTGCTTAACTCCATATTTGCTTAGGAGGTTCTCAAAATATTTTCAATGAAGTGGCTGCCTCCATCACTAGTAACTACCCTTGACACTCCAAATCTTGGAAAGATAATGTCCTTGAACATTCTAATTACTTCCTTGGAGTCAACAATTTTTGTGGGGATGACTTCTATCCATTTGGACACATAATCAACAGCCAACAATATGAATTTGTATGCAAAGGAGCTATGGAAGGGTCCCATGTAATCAATGCCCCAAACATAAAAAATTTCAACTTCTAGGATCCCATTCTATGGCATTTCATTCATACTAGAAATTGACCCTGCTCTTTGGCACACATCACAACTTTTGATATATATATGGGCATCCTTGAATAGGCTACGCCAATAGAAACCTGATTGGAGGACCTTGGTTGCTGTCTTTTGAGTAGCACCATGTCCACCATATGGAGATGAGTGGCATTCATGCAAAATGGCTTTGAATTCAGTTTGTGGCACACACCTTCTGAACATGCCATCAAGGGACTTCTTAAATAGGAGGGGTTCATCCCAATAATAGTTCTTCAAGTCATGGAAGAATTTCTTCTTTTGCTGGTAAGAATAATCAAGTGGAATGATTCCACAAGCCAAATAATTTGCAATATCAGCATACCAAGGAGTTGGGGCAGCTGATATAGCCATTAGGAAGTCATCAGGAAATGAATCATTGATAGGAAGCATTGGAGATTCTTGAATTCCTTCCATCGTGGACAAATGGTCAGCAACTAGATTTTTAGTGCCCCTCTTGTCCCTAATCTCTACATCAAATTCTTGCAGCAATAGGATCCATCTGATAAGCCTTGGTTTGGATTCTTTCTTGCTGATCAGGTGGATCACTGCTTGGTGGTCAGTGTACACAATCACCTTGGCTCCAATTAGATAAGATCTGAACTTATTAAATACAAACACAACAACCAATAGTTCCTTTTCAGTAGTGGCATAATTAACTTGGGCTTCATCCAAAGTCTTGCTAGCATAACATATGACATAGTACTTCTTGTCCTTGGTCTATCCTAGCACTGCTCTTACTGCCTGGTCAGATGCATCACACATAATCTCAAAGGGCAATGTCCAATCTGGTGACTGCACTATGGGGGCTGATATAAGAGCTTGCTTCAGCTGCTTGAAGGCCTTCATGCAATCTTCATCAAAATTGAACTCAATATCCTTTGCTAGCAGCATTGTGAGGAGCATGGTTATCATTGAAAAGTTTTTAATGAACCTCCTGTAGAATCCAGCATGGCCTAAGAAGCTCCTAATTGCCTTTACATTCTTCGGAGGTGGCAACTTCTCAATTGCCTCAATCTTTGCCTTGTCCATCTATATCCCTCTGCTAGATACAATGTGGCCTAATACAACTCCCTCTTGGATCATGAAGTGGAATTTCTCTCAATTCAGAATTAAATTTGATTTCCTGCACCATTGCAATACTCTTGTCAAATTTTCCAAACAAGTTTCAAAGGAATCCCCATAAACTGAAAAGTCATCCATAAACACCTCCATAATGTCCTCAATGAAATCTGAAAAGATGAACATCATACACCTCTGAAATATGGCAGGGGCATTGCACAATCCAAAAGGCATTCTCCTATATGCAAATGTCCCATATGGACAAGTGAAGGTGATTATGAACGAAATAAAATAGCCTTACAAAGTACAAAAACTTCTTACATTTACCTTTATTATAATTTTTAATTGAAGAAAAAATTACAAACATGTCTTTTTAAATATATGCATATATCATCATATCACCTTAAAAAATGGCAAGAACTGTTCAAGAAAATGAGCCTGAAATGTGAATGCAATTATGCATAGACCATGCAAATGCCTCTTTATCCCCATTCTAATATTAGTTGTTTTTCGTTCAAAACTGTATTTTTATTTTTTCTAAAATGATAATTAAGATGAGTAACTTTTTGCTATTTATTACTACCACTATGAGGTGTCAAGAAGAATAATACAACTAAAAAAATACCCCAACTATCCAATCGTTTGATAGAGCTTATACCCAAATATTTTTCTCCCCCGTTAGATATCACGGTCCATGACATCGAAAGAAAAATATGTAGTCACCTGCCAGAAAATAAATAAGAGGCACGAAACTACAAGTAAAAAAGGTGTAATGCCCCTGAAATCAGCCCCATGATACGTGTCACGAGCGGGTCCCGAAGCATGTTATACGGTGGATAATACAATAGTTGACCCAAAGTCAACAAAACACATGACAATAATATGCAGTGAAAACGAAAACAATTAACTACTTGAAAACATAATGAAAGTAATAAAACAAAATGGGCCCTATAGTATTAAGCCCAATAACATCAAATATGTCAAGGCGGATAGTCCAAATACAAAAGAGAACGGAAATCGACAACAAAATGACTCATTAACGTTCCTTACATGTGGACATACAGCATAATCCATAATAAAGTTCGATAGGCTGAATGATAAATAGCCCACAAATAATATAAAATGTTATGGTCTAACCGCCATCATGAGCTCGCCACCAACACCTATTCTTCAATACCTGCACGAATCCAGATGCAGAGGAGGCCCACCTCCCATTAGTTGTATGTAAGGACCATAAAATAAATAATTCAATAATCCATAAAGCATTTCGATTAAAACAATAATCAATGCACAATAAAGATCTCAAAATAGATCATGAAAGTCAATTATCCATTTCATCCATCAATTCCATAAATCCATTACATTAATACCAATTAATGCTCAATTATCCATATTCATAGTGGCTAAGAATGTTCCATCGCATTTTTTCTTTGAAATGCCCATTTATAACATTATCCATACATTCTTGCCACTTAATCTATATTTAAGATTAGGTTGTCAATCAATTATTAATGATCCTTTACCAATACGTTGAGGTACTTGGTTGTCCTTGCGCCCATAGGTTGGCCGTCTTTTGACACCCCGAAATCGTGTCATTTATATTAACATTCATATATCCACTCAACAAGGGCCAAGTATTGTGCCTCACGTGCCATTTTAATACAATGATTCATTTTAATCCTACGACTTAGCATGGTCGGATTTTAGATGAGTCAATCAATAGCATAGCAATCATGTCAATAAAAGCATAGGACATAACATAGCATTGCATAAGATCAACTGATAAACAATGAAAACATGACATTCGGTCGACCGATTGCATGACCATTTTAAATAGTGGCTAGCGGCCGCTTTTTTACACATTGGATCGGTCGACCGATATTTCGTTCGATTAAAATAGTAGTGATCACGCAATGGAAAGCTTATGGATCGGTCGATCGATTCGTACGACCGATTGATCGATTTTATCAAAAAATCACAGAAATGTCCATTTTGATTAATCGTTAATCCAAATCACATATCCATTTCTCATTAGATCCCCTACTACCTTCCTAGCATCTTTAGGTTCATAAAACAACAACCAAATCTAGGGAAACGATTCATGCCTCCAATCACGACATACACGTTCAAACCATTAAAACAATAAATGAAAACATCACAAATCATATTGAATCCATTCGGAAGAGTTCAATCACGTCCTCATTCCAAGGGTAAATAGAGTGAGAGATGTGTGGGTTCATCCATTACATACCTTAATCCCTAAACGTTCCTAGGGACGGTTCCACGCCTTCTTGCTTTCTTTTGCACCCAGCCGAGTTCTCCTCCAATTCCTCGATCTCTCTGCTCCCTTCCAACACCTAAATCACCATGAACAACTCTCCTGAGCTCTTGAAGATGGTGCAGCCGAATAGGGAAGAAGATGGGGGAGGAGGAGAGAGTTTTGGGGGTTTTAGGGCTAATTTCAACCCCTTTTTCCATATGCCAGATTTACCCTCCAACTAACTCTACTTTTGAGGGCAGATTTGTCTACCTTTGTTTAATAATTCTGAAGTCAATTTTGCCCTTAAGATTCCATTACTTTTGAGGCTAATGTGGTCCAATTAAAAATCAAGAATGTTACAAGAGGTCGACCCGACTTTGCTCTACTTTGCTTAGATTATCGTCATATCTTTCCTCATAACTTCAAAAAGCACGAGTGTCAACCAAAATGAGATAAACATAAGGGTTACCCAACAGCTACACTTTCTTCCTAATTGGGTCGATACCTTTTGCCTCATTTCCTAATTTTGTCTAGGACCTCGATCTATCTTTTTGGGTTGCCGTAATGGTCGACAAGATGCCTAGCCAAGTCACCGATCACCCCTCCCTGAACCAGCACCTCATGTTGCCTTTCTTACCTGAAATGTTTGGTGGTTTCCCTGACCATTAGCAACTTCTAGAGATAAAATGGATATTACATGTATGAGAGACAAACATTGGAAAAGTATTTACTTTGGTGATGATGAAGTATTTGCATTGGAAAAACTTTATTGTTCAAGTACCAAAACATTACTGATATTGCAATACATGCACATGAAGTGAGGAAAAAAGGTTTGCATGCATTTCGCAAGACAAGAAATACCTTAAGTTTCGCAAGTGAAGTGTTACAAGTAAACTTTTTTTGGAGCTCTGAGGATAGGGAATCTGATACTCATCACCTTCTTATTTCCTTGTCGAGGTTTTGCCATAATGTGGATGGACTTCACTGCACCTTTCCTCAGGGCAGACTCATTTCCTTTAGACACTCTATGATGCACCTGCATTTGGTTTAAGAAGGTTGATCCTAAATCCTTCTTGTGGATCACTGTTCGGTAAGTAGAACCCTTCTTAACAGTCCTTTTGAAGAGCGCATCGCATAATATAGCATCCAAAACTACAACTGCCTTATCTGTTGGCTTGACTAGATTTTCCTTTTCCACATACCTGATTTATAAATGAATAAAAATTAATATCTGAGCCCAAGAGTCCTAACATACCCACAATACCCAACAAAAGGTCATATCTAACAGTAGTATCCAGAGATGATGTCTGATGAAAGAAAAAATAAGATAACGTTCAAGAAAGGAAAAGAAGATAGTCCAGCACTAACCTGTAAACTATTTCTCTTGGAATTTTTATAACAGATATAAATTCTATAGGTCGCGGAATACCTCTTGCAGCGGAAGCAGATCGTCAGAACTTTTTCACGAACTCTTGACGAATGCACTTGCACCTCGGGATCGAGAACCGAACATCTGGATAACGGAACTCTTGGCCACAACACAAGTGCCTCTGGAAGAACCTCTAGAAAGTGTGTTTGGGACCTCTGCTATGGGTCTCCTTTTATAGGGTAGGAAGACTTGGGCGAGAAGTTAGGTAGAACGCATCGTGCGCATCCATCGCACGTGATGACATATCCGCGTAGAACTTGCGGCGCACATATCACGCAACCAGATCGTGCAATCTGCGCGATCTGCGTGAGGACGCCAGGTCCGCTTGCCTTGCACGCGCTCCGCGCACGGTTGCATGAGTGGGCCGCACGCACGTGCTGCCCAATGCCCAACAAAGGGCATTTTCCAACAATTTCTGTAGCTTCCGATGCACTGTAATATTTTCCAGTGTCAGTTACTGCAGCTGAAAATATGGGATTGACATGTGTGCTTGATTTATAAACCTCAGCAATCTGAACTTGCATTTTGCCTTGCACACCTTCCCCTATCTAGCTATCATGTTTCTGATCATCATTTTCCTGCACCCTCTTTGTTGGTTTAAAGGCAATATAGTCTGCATGGCCACGATTCAGTACTCCTAGTATCATGACCTCCTTCTTATACTTATCTGATAGGAAATCATTCATCATATATGAATATGTGTATACATTGGCATATAATCAAAATTCTTTCTTAGGCTCCCAATTTTTTTTAAAAACTTTTGGTGGAATTTATCCTCACCAGTCCAGTAGATGACTTAGACTGCAACCACTTTGAGAGTTTCTTATGAGATGAACACTTAATGTCCAAAGTGACATCTGGAGGCATGCAGGGAATTATATGGTTCGACCTATACAAAAATGAATAGAATTAAAATTAACATATGCTTTTAGGAGGCTATTGGAGACTATATATATATATGCATATATATATATATATATATCACAAGAAGTATTCTAAGATAAGGCTATTCCTTTGAAGTTCACAACAAAACACTAAAATAGCTTTAATTTTATTTTCTTCACCATTGAATCCCACACTACAACAAAATGTGTTTATAGGGACAAAAAATTTTGGTTCCAAAGTCATTATTTTTTGTCCCTATTTCTTTTTGGGACAAAAATCTTCTTGGTCCCCATTGGTTCCTAGAAGCTAGTCTTTAAAAGTTTTGGGAAAAAAAAATTAGTGTTTGACACTAATCTATTAGTCCCTATAAAATCATACAGTAGTCTCTAATAATTACTTTTGGTCCCAAATCAAAATAGTTTTGGAAACAAAAAAATCAAGTAATTGACACCAAAAAATTGGATTCTAATAATATACTTTTAGGAACCTAGATGTTAGTCCCTAATAGCATATTTTATAAAGATCAACAAGCTGGTCCTTGTTATATATTTATCTCCAACAATGTGCTAGTAGCCAATAAATGCACAGACATTAGAAAATAAAAATTAAGATGAAGAAAAGATTTCAGCCACAACTTCATATTCCTCCTTGATTCATTACAAAAGTAATGTTTAAAAAATATGAGAAGTGTCATCCACAAAACTTCATATTACCCCTCTAGTTCATACCCTAAATTTTACATGTCAACAAAAGAATCATATAAAGAAATTGTAAGCATCGTAAAGAGTTGATGATGCTTAGATTAAATAATTGGTGGATTGGCATAAGGTCCTCTGATCCACCCATCAACAATGAGTTTGTAAGTAGTCTCAATTAAGTGAATCCCATCCTAGTTCACATATATTACTAGATTACTGCAAATGCTTGATCCGGATTTGGTGCATGATGCCCTGACATTGCAGTTACCAACTCCTTTTGCTCCAAACCAAGCTCTTAGAGCTCCGCTAGTAAATCCTGCAAAATATACAATTACTCATAGGCCCAAATGACATGCACCACAAATAGATTAACTATTCCATCGACTATACTCAGAACTTTGATTCATTGGATCATTACATGCATCATAGAAATTTTTTATAGGGGATGACCAAAAAACGCTTGAAATATAAATTTTCTAAAACTAAACAAATCAAATTATTGCAGTTAACAAAGTGACCATTTGCCTAACCAAAATTTTAGGTCCATGAAAATATATATGAAGCTTAAAAATATGGAATTTTCTCCATTAGTCCTTAGTAAATACAAAGGAGGCATAAGATATGCAAGAGTTTCCCTGCTGGAAAGGATTTAATGAGGGTGCTCCCAAGTTTTTAGCCATTAGATCTGTCATCTATGGCTGATATCGCGCATTTAATGGCGATTTTCTAGCCGTCGGATCTTCACGGGACGGCTGAGATGCACTGAATTTTTTCTCCTTTTCTCCCAAATCTCCTGTCTCTGTTCGATTTCTAATCGGCAGCGACGACAACATGCGGTCGGGAGATGGCGGCAGCGGCGAACAGCGACGGCCATGCCCTACGCCTCTCCAGCATTCCTCGTGCCCGCCCACGGCCCCTCTCTCCCATGCCCTCCGCTCCCCCGCATCCGACGTCATCCTACTCGTCGCCCTCCTACCCTCATCAAACCATTCGCCACCATCGCCGCCACCGAGCACTACAAGAAAACTATGGATTAGCGATGCAAAATAGTGTCTCAATCGCTAATCGCTAATGACGCTACGTTGACGTCATGAGAGTCGACATAGCTTCCCAGTTGAGCCACAAAACAGCGATGTTACTGCCCTCTCAATAGCGCCACATTCGCGTTTAGTTAGCGTTTCACAAAATAGACGTTAAAGCCGGTGCTTAGAGACGCCCATTAGACGCTATAATTGTGCTCCATGAAGTAAAAATATGTGGCAAAATTTAGGGCTGTTGTAGCGACAAAACAGTTCGATGCCCATCTAGCGTCTCAAGAACTGAGATGCCCTGTCGACGCTAGCTTGGAATTGATATGGGCGTTGGACGTTTGCGCAATTTGGGTGCCGCGATATGCGACGTGACTTGGCATCACAAGAGATGCGATGTTATGTAGACGCCAATATATCTGTAGTTAGAGATATGGTCAATCGGTGACGATAGATGCTACCTACAACGCCCATGCTTGGTACTATTTTAACACTACTTTAATTAAGAAATAGATTAACTATACGTTATATATCTATATATGTTATATGTATTTTGACGCAACCCCATATACTTTAATATATATTATATGTGTACCTTCGACATATATATGTATCTCTATATAATTACTTATATATGCCTATCATATGTGTGTTCCTATATGTTAATATATATTATCTATACTATACTCATATATATGTATTCCAACATAATTACTATATGTTATATATATATCTATATATGTTATATCTATTTTGATGCAATCCCAAATACTTTAATATATATTATATGTGTACCTTTGACATATATATGTATCTCTATATAATTACTTATATATGTCTATCATATGTGTGTTCCTATATGTTCATATATATTATCTATATTATACTCATATATTATATGTGTACCTTCGACATATATATATGTATATCTATATAATTACTTATATATGCCTATCATATGTGTGTTCCTATATCCTAATTATACATATATTATTTTTATATTCTTAATCATGAATTATGGTGGTTGAAACAAAATAGTCCATTTTCGCGCCACCATGGAGACTCAATAGCGTCTATAGAGCGCCACAATAGAGTCGCAACGGAGGTCGACACTACAGAGGCACTATTGGCATCTCCTTGGCATCATAGTGTTGAGTCGCTAAGACAATGGTGACACTAAGAAGACGCTAGTGTGTCGCTAAACAAAGTTAGCGACTCATTAGATAGCACCTCATTAGCCGACTTTTTATTACCCTTACTTAATCGGGCACATATTGACATATAAATATGCCTATATACTTATACTTATTTACAACATATACACATATACATATTATTATCACTTAATCTCATACATATAAACATATACATACACATATATACTTTTAATACGTATACATATACACGTTATTGTCACTTAATCTCGCACACATATAGACATATATGTACACGTACATACTTATAATACATATACATATACACATTGTTGTGACTTAATCTCGCACATATAGACATATACATACACTTATGTATAGATACACATATATATACTTATAAACTTATAATATATATAGACCTAACATACATGCATACATGTGAATATACACTTGTAGTTTATATATATATAAACCTAACATACATGCATACATACATTATATATTTATATAGATATAATATAAAGTTAAAGAAATCAATATCGCGTCGATATAGCATCGACATGTACGCAACGCCAATGTCGAGTCACATCAGCGTCTAACTAGCATCTCACACTTTGGCAACGCTAAAAATGACCTTAAATCCCTAGGTTCTTCCTTGTTTTTTACTTTTCACTGTTTACATTTTGGTAAACATTTATTCTCCTGGACGCCGACCGATGACCTCCTCCACGGGACGCTGACAGATGACCTCCTTCATGGGACGCCGACCTCCTCCATGGGAGGATGACCTCCTCCGCGGGACGCCGACCGACGACCTCCTGCGCGGGATGCTCCGCCGTGGAACATTGACCTCCTCCGCGGGATGCTCCTCCGCAGGACGGCGACCTCCTCCGCGGGACGCCGACCGACGACCTCCTTCGTGGGATGCTCCGCCGTGGAACATTGATCAACGCTGATCGATGACCGCAGGATGCCTACCACCTCCTCTGCTGCGACGACTATGACACCGCCGGCCTCCGCCTCCTCTGCTGCCCTCCTTCGATCGACGACGTCGACGACTCTGACGATGTCGGCAACTTCAACTAACAATGTCGGCAACTTCGACTGACGACGTCAATGGCTCTGTCGACTCTGCCCGACGCCTGCCACCTTCCTCCACCTCCTCTGCTGCCCTCCTTCGTACGATGCTGCCCTCCTCCTCCCTCTTCCACCTCCTCCGCCACCCGCCGCCTTCCTCCACCCTCCGCTGCCCTCCTCCGCCCGGTGCATCCCTCCTCCGCCCTCTTCCACCTCCTCCGCCCGCCGCCTTCCTCCTCCACTGCCCTTCGCCGTCCTTCACCACTGCCCTCCACCGCTGCCCTCTACTGACTAGAATTGCTCCGTCGCTCCACTGTCGGATAGTAAGTTCTATTTGTTAATTTAGATGAATATAAATGAACAAATTAAATGTATTATTCCGAATTATGCTATTTGTTAATCAAATATGTATTCGATGAGATTCAACTTGAAATCAAATACTGATAAAATATTATCAACTTTTTGTCTTTCTGATCATATTCTCATTTTAGTCAACATAGAATGTGGATGAATATTATTGTTAATTAAAATGAGAATATTGAAAAAAACAGACTAGAATATGATAATTCTGTGATCAATAACGACAATCAAATACTTGAAACATGTGATTTTGGACTTCATAACTTCAAAATCACATGTTTCAAGTACAAAAATTTATTGACATGTGGCTTAATGTTGTCCGTTACAGAAATGACAATGCCAGATCATAGTTGGATTCATCGTTGAAAAAATAAACATGACATTATAATAGAAGAATATAAGGATGGTGTTGATGAATTTGTTAATGTGACATATCAAAATGAAGGCGTTGCTTCTTCATATGGCAAAATCTTATACCCATGCCGGAAGTGCAAATGTTATCAGTGGAAAATAATCTTATCTATTGTGTACAGTCCCCTAGGTTTCACTCAAATATGAAGATGATCGGCCGGTTGAAGGTAAAGGCATCGGTAGAAAATTAATAGATAAGCTAAAACAAACATATGACAATGAACTAGGGAACAAGAATTTTGTGTATGATGGTGCGAAGAGTTTATTCACACTGGGTGCTCTTCCTCAAGTAATCCTGGTTACTAAGAATAACACAAGTTATTACTTTCTTTTTAGTCATGGTTACTAGAGGTTGAGCTACTGAATCATCTCGCTCTTTTAGGCGTTCACTCCAGATGAGTGAGCCATCATGACTGTGACGTCCTTCTACTCATTTTGGCGCCACAAGGGGTGAAACCGTAAAACCCAAACGCTTGAATTAAAATTCAAATATTCAATGGAAAACCAACGTTCAAAAATAAACTTACTCCAGAAATTTTCAAAACTTTCGCCATGAAGTATGCATAAATTCATCTATACGTCATGTACAACAATTCATATATATCTCTTCACAGGCAATAACATTCAAAACTTTAATCATCACAGGCAGTTATAAGGACGTTACTGACAATTCAACAAATAGCAAAAAGTGTGGGACACATGCCCAAAATAGTGAGTCACAAGCTCACTCTCAAATCAAAATCACGAGCCAGATGCTCGTAAACCATATAACACGAGCGTCCATTGCTCCACACCATAAATCTAACATCTCATAAAATCTTGCAAGAATTCCTCAAACTAGAAATTTGTATAAGAAAACAAATGAAATACAAGGTAACTAAAACATCGACCACGCCTCTCACACATGACCAATCCCTGCCCCTTTATATTTCTTATTTTATGCCAAGCAAGCAAGCAACTAAGACTTTCATTCAATGCCTGCAAAAATTTAATGAAAGGGGTGAGCATCAAGAAGCTCAGTGAATAAAATGTGTATCTCAAATATTAAAATAGTGAAGGAAAAATCAACAACTTTATTTCCAGAATTTATTCCAAACTCTTTTCATTTTTCCAAGGAAATTAATTTAAATAAAAATCATACCGAAATGAATATTATGAGTGCAAATGCATGGTAATAAGATAACATCATAAAACTTGGGAAAACATCATCAAATATGGATATCCAATCTCCTCAATGGAGGAATCAATCTCACCCCTCACATCCCATTGACACAGGGAGGTTGTTCTAATTCGGTCCCTCGTAACCCATTGACAGAGTACGTTGAACTGCCCTTCGTATCCTATTGACACAAGGGTTCTTATCTTTTCTTTCCATCCCTCGTATCCCATTGACACATGATGATTGTTCTAATTCCAGTATCACTATATTAACACAGGATGTTGAACCTTCTCTTCGTATCCCATTGACACAGAGCATACCGAGTCCCAAATCGGTCTACCCGAAGTTTGCCAATTCTCTGAGGTGAAAACACTCCGCTTTATGTGGGTTTTACACATAATGCATGAATGTGAATTCAAAATGAAAGTTTAGAGCTTGAAATAATTATACTGAAACATTTCATTTCAAAAGCAAATCCTTCATTTTAGGTGACAGGAGAAACTTCTATTAGTTAAAGACTTCCACAATTCATAATAAAACATCACAAGCCGTATAATGACACATATATAAAGCATACAAATAAATATGATTTTTACATGGGGAAAAACTATCACGAAAATTAGTCCCACATCGGATGAGACAATGTCATCACTCTAAGGAGTTAACTGGTTCATATCAATTGAGATAAGTTTCCTCACCTTGGATTCGTCGAGTCCCAAGTTATCTCCTCGTCCGAATTCAATCAAAAGTAAACACAACCTATCACATTCATTATTTCATTAATTAATATTATAAAAATAAATTTAGTAATTCACTATTCACAACCACTCAACGTGCTTATCATAAACCAAGTCCTATTATGGATTTTCTGCAATACTTACTGAAAAAGAAATGAAGGCCTCGTCAACTAGTCACAGCCTAATCGAATCTCAACGACCGAACCATCGCCTCCGATTAACAAGCCCTATAAGCGACATTCAATTTAAACTTCTAAACAACTACTAATTAGGATCATAACTACATTATAATTAATTACTCTTGGATATGTGGACATTCATGCCACAACAATTGTAGCCACCACTCGCAGAACCACAGTCGCACCCGTCGAAATGTCAAAAAGCCACCGAACGCCTTATTCATCCATAATAAAATAAATTTACTTTAAATTTGTTCACATAACTGAAATCTAATCAAATTCACATTCCCATTCTCTTACCAACCACGATACGAGAATGAGTCGCCGGAAAGGTCGTCGAAGAATGATCGGAGTCCAAAACCTACAAATCTAAAAAGGATTAGTGACTAATTATTATACGAACAACAATGTGATATCTTTTTGCCTCATGTGTGCACCTACCAAAACCCTGAGATGAGCTTGACCGGAGTTCCCCGTCGGTTCACCGAAAAAAGTCACCAGAAAAGTTTGCCGAAAAACCCCAAATCAGTCTCCTATGTGATTTGGAACAAGAACATGTTTAAATCCCCTCAAAATGATCCTAATCGACCTCAGAATGATGTACAACTCACCAGGAGGAAGATCGGTGTGAATCGGAGCCGGAATCATCACCGATGAAATTTTCATCTTCCTCATGTTCTAAGCCTGCTATGTCACGCACAGTGGACTAGTCATCTCTAACCCATGCCAAAATGTTCATCTCATCATCCTCTTTCCAAGGGTATCTCACACACAAAAAATGAAGGTCGCATGGTGGAGAACTGGTGGCCGAAAGGGGCGACGGCTAGGAAGTCTCATGCGCACTTTAGCAGGTCAGGGGTGGGGAAGATGAGCGATTCTTCTTTTTTTTACACGTAGCTTATTTTTTTTATATTTTTTCTGCCATCCTTTCCTGCATGTTGACCAAATTGCCCTCCCCTTTTAAATATATTCCACCCTTTTTTTAAAAATGTTACAATGGCCACCAGGTATTATACTCATCGTAAGTTGCTTATTTATAGTTGCTTACAATAGTTATGTTCATATGTACTTTTTAATAATGTCAGTTGCTCCTCCTCCGACGGGGCACGTAGCCAGATCGTCACAACGTAGGCGATCCATTGGTGGGTCATCTCCACGTATCACTCTAGGTATGTGTCACATAGTAGGCGATACATAGTAAGCCATGCAACTTTCTAATTATTTTGTTGTTGTGACAGTTGCTCCACCGTCGACGGAACACATACGCGGGATGTCTGAATGGCACGATGGCGATCGGCATGTGACACCAGGTTATTTTCTGTATATTTCATAAATTTAAATAGGAGGCAAGTTTTATGTATTTTTTTATGATGACAGTTGCTACGCCACCGCCATCGCCGAGATTACCAGACAGTTCACCACATTCTAGCATCGGCGAGCGGCATCTTACCCCAGGTGATATATTTATTATTACTAAAATTATATTTCTCATTTAATTATATTAATCATTTTTTTTAATAATGTCAGTTGCTACGCCGCCAATAGGACAATCATCCGGCTTATCACATTCTAACGAGCGGATTGCCACGGATCATGCAGCCATAGACATCACTCGAGGTGAGAACTTTATTGTACATATATCAATTATCACTAGTTTAATTTGGTATGACACTAATGATTTATTTTATAATAGGGTCCGTCGATGATGTCAAACCTTCTCAGCCTACTCCAACTGTACCGGGTGATGATTCCTCTTCGACAGATGAAGAGGGATTACACGATGATGGGGTGGTCACCATGAATAACATTGCTCGGCCGTAAGTTAAATATGATATAGAAATTTTATTATAGTTTTGCTTATCATTGAAAAATAATTCTTCTTTCTAATTTGCAGGACCACTTTTATATCCGATAGTACCATGCGGAATGTCAGTGCTCTTGTTCTTTCCCAGTTGCCGGAAGGGGCAGGATCATGGAAAGATGTCCCAATTCAAGTGCGGGATGACATCTTGCAGGCCTTTCCGGTACGATCTTCTTTTTGGGTTACATAAATTGTTTTATATTATTTTTAAAATAGTAAGTTTATAGTATTGTTTAAGAGGCAAATCAGTTTCATCCGGATCTTAGTTTGGGGACGATATGGAGAGCTTTTGAGGTCGATACGAAACGCCTCCAAAATCGATTATATAAGTTTCGCAAGGTCGTCACGTCCGCCAGCCTCACTTTGGAGCAGGGCATACAAAGATGCTCAAAGCATATTACGCACTCGGTTTGGGAGTCCTTATGTAGGAAGTGGTCAGTATGTTTATTTTTAAATTATTTTTCAAACTCTAAGTATTTGATGTTCATACAGGATGGATGAATGGCAAAGTGATCACTAGCTGATCACTATAAATTTTTATCCCATTTTAGATGCATTTCACCCCTATCGAATCCCTAAATTGACCAACTTTTGGCCAATTATGTTTGAAATGCATAGATTGTGATAACTAGTTGATCTTCATCATTCTATACTTAATTCCATGTGCATAGAGGTTATGAAATGCCAAAATCCATAAATATTTTATTTCTATGCCAAGTTATCATTTTTATGACAAGTTATCACTCCAATATGCCAAGTTATCATTATTTTGAGTGATCTGATTTTCAATGATTTTCTTGCCCTAAATCCATTACTATCATGAATGAATCATATTTGGATGATCATATCTCAACTTGTGTAAAATTTTAAGTCCATTTGAACAAGTTATCATTTTTTAATGTCAAGTTATCGTTAAAGGGCAAAACTATAATTTCAACATGCAAAGCTGTCAATTCTGCATAAAGGCCTTAGGCAATCATTGTATTATTGTCCTAACTCATTGCTGTTCAAATTTAATCACATTTAGATAACCACAACCAAAGTTATGACAAGTTATCATTTTTAAGGCATTTAAGTTATCGTTTTGGCACCCAAGTTATCATTCCTATGAAATCTTATTCATATTTGATTTCTGACTTCACTCACTTGCCACCTGATCACTAGCTGATCACTATAAGTTTCTAACTCATTTTAGATGCATTTCATTCATATCGAGTCTCACTTTTGCCTATATTTGGGCCAATTATATTTGGAATGCATACATTGTGATAACTAGTTAATATTCCTCATTTCATACTTATTTCCATGTGCATAGAGGTTCTGAAATGCTAAAATCCATTAATATTTAAATTCTATGCCAAGTTATCATTTTGAGGACAAGTTATCATTCCTAAGTGTCAAGTTATCATTATTTTGAGTGAACTGATTTTCAATGATTTTCTTGCCCTAAATCCATCATTATCGTATATAAATCATATTTGGATAGTCACATCTCAACTTGTGCAAAGTTTTAAGCCCATTTGAACAAGTTATCATTTTTCAAGTGCCAAGTTATCGTTAAAGGGCAATTCTATCATTTCGACATGCAAAACCATTAATTCTGCACAGGGACCTTAAGCAATCATCTTATTATTGTTCTAACTCATTGCTGATCAAATTTCATCACATTTGGATAACCACAACTCAAGTAATCACAAGTTATCATTTTTAAGTCATACAAGTTATCGTTTTTGGGCACCCAAGTTATCACTTCTTAGAAATCTCATTCATATTTGATTTCTGAATGCACTCACTTGTTACTCCAGTCCATTTGATGCTTCTAATGCTTTGAATCACTTGCATTTGAATAATCCCTATGATTTGTGACAAGTTATCTTTCCGGGCCCCTAAATTCATTAATAACGATACAAGTTATCACTCCTGCACAACTTCTAATCTCATTTGATATCTGAGCTAGCAATTATCATCACCTTATTCTTTATTTGTCAAAACACCATTCAAGGGCTTTGATGCTTGCTGTTTGGGGATTTGTAGCAGGGAGAAAGGTGGCCAAAAAGTGGAAAAAGGTAGGGGGGACCACTGACTTCCTGCACCAAAAGCTGTCACTGCAGCAAGGAATCTTCAGTGCTGATTTTCAGATTTTAGAATTGTTTAGAATTAGTTTTTGCCATTGTTAGATCCCATTGTACTTTATAACGGAGAAGTTATCATTTGATCTATCCATAGTTCAAAAATGGATTAGAAATCAATGTCAAGTTCTGAATTCCAATTTAATTGAAAGTTCTGATTTTTGAAATTCTGATTCTTGAATTTCTAAATTTCTAAATCTGATTTCCTGAACAAATTGAATCTGTTTGTCATTATGGACCTGGTTAATAGAGCAGCTGAGAAGTTGATATTGTTCTCAATCTTGTTCAGAAATGAATCAAGATGTTTGACATTCTTCATGATTCAAATCTGTTATTGTTTCTAATCTGATTTTAAAATTTGATTTCTGATTTCCTGATTTTCTGAATTTCTGAATCTGATTTTTGTGGCTGTCTGGACCTATTTGTCATTCTCAATCTGATTAATTGAGCCACTAAGAGATTGCTAATGCCACCTTCTTGTTCATAGATGAACCAAGAAGTTAGGTATAATTTTGGCTCAAATCAGATTGCTCCTTTGATTCCAGAACTTAATATTTGAATTCTTTTTTCTGATTTCCTGCTGGAAACTATTTTATCCATTGAATCCCCTGATTTTATTCAATCATTGAGAAATGAACCTTAGGGATCTCTTGCAGTCCAGGGATGGATCAAAAAGCAATTGATAAACCTAGTTCCATTGATATATGATTTTGATTTCCTGAATTGCAGAATTCTATTTGCTGATTTCTAGTTTCTGTTTTCCAATTGAATTCTGATTTCCATTGTTAAGCCTCATTTTAATCCACTACTGAGAGGTAGTCTTAAGGCCATTCTTGAGAGTCAGAGATGACCTAAGGAGCATTGGACAATCACTGAATTCCCCCCCTTTTGATAGGATGTTTCTTAACCCCTTTAATTGGAGTTTTGTGTGGATTTCATTCTATTTTGCAACCGAGAGGTTGAATTAAAATCCCCTTGGAATTCAGAGATGAATCAAGGAGCACAAGCACCATATTTGGGTAGATTTCATCTTGGTTTGATTGATTGGAATGATTCCATCTTTTTATGATTGCAATTACAAGTTATCATTCCAAAGTTTCTTTGAATTGAAAAAAAATCAACATTGAACCTTCAATTGCATTCAATGATAACTTGATTTTCAGTGAGGATCCTCTTTTGATTCAACCTAACTATCAACTATATGATCATATATTGCTTAGTTAAAGGCTAATTGAGCTGTGAGAGCAGCCACATTTCAAGTTGAATCTAAATTGGATATTTAATGATAAGTTGATCCTATCCATCTTTAATTAATTTAGATGAACCCCAATTCCTAGAAGAACCTTCCTCATTGATAGTTAAACCTTTCTTAACTTTAATCTAGCATTTATATCTCAGTTTTGATAAGTTTCCAAAACCCAAAATTCAGTTATCATTTCACTTTCCATTAAAAATTTGTTTTCACTTCCCTTTGAAAATCTATTTTTAGCCATTAAAGTAGAACTAATTTAGATTATTTTAGGGTGCCTTAGACTTCAAATTCTTATGGATACGACAACCTGAGTCTACTACAACTTACCTGTGCACTTGCAGCTAGTGAGTTGGGAGACCAAAAAAATAAAAAATTGACCCTTTTACTTAATTTCAGCAAGTCATCACTAGAAAACCCAAATATCACTATCAAGTTTTTGGCGCCGTTGCCGGGGATTTGAGGTCAATTAGGCTAACTTAGATAGTTTAAATTAGTTTTTAGTTTATTTGTTAGGCCAATTTTCAGTTTTTGCAAGTTATCATTCTGATTTTTTTTCTTTTCAATTATGTACAGATTTCTTTCTTTTTTTTTTTTGAATTTGATACTTCTGAATTGAATTTATGCAGATTTGGAACTTTAAGGAGACCTCTACCTATCTGATCATGAACTGAAAGAAGATTCAATAGGAGAAAGAAATTGCAAAGAGAAGAGGCTAGGAGAAGAACTTTTGAGAAAGAGGCTACCAATCAAAACAAGGCTGCTCGTAGGACATTTAAGGATTTTTATCCACCCAGCAATTGCAAAAAAAAATATGAATTTGACTTCTGAGAGAGAAAGAAGAAAAGATGGATATGAGTTGGCAAACTTGGTCCTATGACTATTATCAATCAAGTGAAACACCCTTGAGCCAAGAGGAATTGGATTTTATAATTGAAGATGTCGTGTCCAAAACTCTTCAAAAATATGGTTTTCATGCTTGAGAACTATCACAAGTTTATTGCAATCAAGGATCACCACAATTTCAGCAGTCCTCTAATGCCTACATATATGCCTCATATGGTCATGAAAGTTCAAATTACTGGAATCAAGAGGAAGGCTTCTCAACTAGTAGTCATTATGTTTCAAATTATTGGAATCCTGAGCAAGACTTCTCAAGCAGCAATCCTTATATTTATAACTCACAATCACTTGTATTGCCATCACAATCAAGGTCAAGAGTCAAATTTTCAGGTTGCAACCATGGATACTTCAGCAATCACTTAATGAAATGAAAATTATGTTGGAGGACTTCATGAGGCGGCAGGCGAGCAACTTGCAAACTTGAAAAAAATATGTATGAAAGTAGATGTTCTTGGAGCTGGATATCAAGCCTTGGAGGCCAAGCTTAATTTGTAGTCCAGTCAAGAAGTCCTACAAATCTAATCTGCCCTTCTGAAAGAAGAAATTCAGGAAATGAAGATGGAAATTGAGAAAGAGATGAATGAAGAAAAAGAAGTAGTCATGGAGGCTGAAATTGAAAAGGAGTCTATCACACTTATAGAACAAGACAAGAAACAAGATGAAGTTGCTGAAGTTATTGAAAAAGTTACTCCAATGATACCAGCAATGAATCACATTGAAGACCCACTTATAAGGTTCCCATCCAATGAAGAACAAATTCTAGAAGACTCTGATTTTGATTCTTTGGAGAAACTATCAGATACACTCTTTGTGATGAGGACTGCAACTCAATTCACTTATTGTCTATCCCTAAAGATGAGTTACTTCCTGCACTCAACTGTCCAAAAGTTCTACTTGAAGCAATTTGCTCCACAAACCATCATGGATCAGTTGAAGAATGTCAACATCTTAGGGTCAAAGATGAAGAAACATCAAAAGAGAAGAAGTGGCCTGAACTTAAAGCAAGCACTAATTCATTTGAAGTCATTCAAAGTTCCAAAGTCTCACCCATCTCATTTTTCATTGGGCAAATGGTTATGACAGCAAAGCCACATGATGAAACTGAAATGGCCAAGGAGGATACAAAAGCAGAAGAAATTTCTTTCCAAATAGAGACTATAGTAGAAGTCAGATTTGTAGAAGGAATGAACATTCAATGAAGGAAGATCATTGCTTGCCTATTGAAAGATGGAACCAAGAGCTTAAAGATCTTCCAACAATGCTGCATTTAAAGAGGCCATTGAAGAAATGGTTGCTTAAACAAGATGGTGATCCAGGAGATTCAAATGTCATAGATGAAAGTTATGGAATGAGAAGTTAGTATATTTCTGGTACAATGAAGGAGGGATACATCCAACTGAAAAATGAAGGTCAAATACTGTGAAACTAAGAGATTCATACTTGATTAGTGAAGCTGTCCACAGATTGAGATCTCTACTTGATCATATCACACTATTTAAACCTCCTTGACATGAAGAGTTGTAATAATGTCCAGCCAAAGACATTAAAAAAAGGCACTTCTTGGGAGATAACCCAAGTCATTATCAACCTAATCTTTCTGTTTTTGTAGGAATAAGTGATGAGGAACAAATTCAATTCACAAGTCTCAAATTCAGGGAGTACCCTTACCCCTTATTTCTGATTTTTACACTGAAAACTTAATGATAACTGATAGTATCGTTCTCATTATGCTACATTGATCATATCATCATCTGAATTAACATTCATTTCAGTTATCCCAATCTATTATAACCTAATTTCAGTGAATTTCAGAAATTCCCAATGCAATGTTGAATTATGCACTCCAAAATCTGATTAGTTGCAAATCTGCCATTCCACTGATATCTTCTATTTCTCTGCAGGATTAGTTACAACTAATGAAGATTAGACCACCCAAAGATGCTGGATGAAATGCCAAGAGAATTCAAGTGCCAAATTTCATGCATTTCACTCCCACCCACCCCTCTCCCTTGCCTATTATTTTCAACCCTGAGGACAGTGTTGAGAATAAGCTTGGGGGAGGAAACCTGGTGCTTTTCTAACCTTTACACCATGTTTTTAATTGATTTTAATGTTCATATCATAATTCATACCAGGTTATCAATGGTTTTCACAAGTTATCACTAGTTATCATTCGGTTATCAATTTTTGGACCCAACTCAATTCTGAATTCATTTTGACTCTAAAATGGGTAGAATACTTCATTATGACAGTGGGTGGGTGCACTCCAATACCAAGTGGCCAACTTGGCCATTAGCCTTCTTGCTTTAATTGACATTTTAAATTCAGATGCATTTTAATGAACTTTCAGCTGAAAATTTGGGTTTTCTAGTGATAACTTGCTGAAATTAAGTAAAAGGGTCAATTTTTCATTTTTTTGGTCTCCCAACTCACTAGCTGCAAGTGCACAGGTAAGTTGTAGTAGACTCAGGTTGTCGTATCGACAAGAATTTGAAGTCTAAGGCACCCTAAAATAATCTAAATTAGTTCTACTTTAATGGCTAAAAACAGATTTTCAAAGGGAAGTGAAAACAGATTTTTAATGGAAAGTGAAATGATAACTGAATTTTGGGTTTTGGAAACTTATCAAAACTGAGATATAAATGCTAGATTAAAGTCTAGAAAGGTTTAACTATCAATGAGGAAGGTTCTTCTAGGAATTGGGGTTCATCTAAATTAATTAAAGATGGATAGGATCAACTTATCATTAAATATCCAATTTAGATTCAACTTGAAATGTGGCTGCTCTCACAGCTCAATTAACCTTTAACTAAGCAATATATGATCATATAGTTGATAGTTAGGTTGAATCAAAAGAGGATCCTCACTGAAAATCAAGTTATCATTGAATGCAATTGAATGTTCAATGCTGATTTTTTTTCAATTCAAAGAAACTTTGGAATGATAACTTGTAATTGCAATCATAAAAAGATGGAATCATTCCAATCAATCAAACCAGGATGAAATCTACCCAAATATTGTGTTTGTGCTCCTTGATTCATCTCTGAATTCCAGGTGGATTTTAATTCAACCTCTCGGTTGCAAAATAGAATGAAATCCACACAAAACTCCAATTAAAGGGGTTAAGAAACATCCTATCAAAAGGGGGGGAATTCAGTGATTGTCCAATGCTTCTTGGGTCATCTCTGACTCTCAAGAATGGCCTTAAGACTACCTCTCAGTAGTGGATTAAAATGAGGCTTAACAATGGAAATCAGAATTCAATTGGAAAACAGAAACTAGAAATCAGCAAATAGAATTCTGCAATTCAGGAAATCAAAATCATATATCAATGGAACTAGGTTTATCAATTGCTTTTTGATCCATCCCTGGACTGCAAGAGATCCATAAGGTTCATTTATCAATGATTGAATAAAATCAGGGGATTCAATTGATAAAATAGTTTCCAGCAGGAAATCAGAAAAAAGAATTCAAATATTAAGTTCTGGAATCAAAGGAGCAATCTGATTTGAGCCAAAATTATACCTAACTTCTTGGTTCATCTCTGAACAAGAAGGTGGCATTAGCAATCTCTCAGTGGCTCAATTAATCAGATTGAGAATGACAAATAGGTCCAGACAGCCACAAAAATCAGATTCAGGAATTCAGAAAATCAGGAAATCAAAAATCAGATTAGAAACAATAACAGATTTGAATCATGAAGAATGTCAAACATCTTGATTCATTTATGAACAAGATTGGGGACAATATCAACTTCTTAGCTGCTCTATTAACCAAGTCCATAATGACAAACATATTCAATTTGTTCAGGAAATCAGATTTAGAAATTCAGAAATTCAAGAATCAGAATTTCAGAAATCAGAACTTTCAATTAAATTGGAATTCAGAACTTGACATTGATTTCTAATCCATTTTTTAACTAGGGATAGATCAAATGATAACTTCTCAGTTATAAAGTACAATGGGATCTAACAATGGCAAAAACTGATTCTAAACAATTCTAAAATCTGAAAATCAACAATGATTCAGTGTAGGAATTAATTCAATCCATTTCCATCCAAAACTAATCTAAACTACTACCCTATCCTAGAAGAAATGGAGATTAGCTCCTCATAATTACAAAGCTTGAAATCAAATGGAATGAGAAACAGATACAAATCATTGTTCTTTGAAGCTTCTCGGCAACGGCTTGAGCTCCTTCAGCAGCAGCTCCAGCAGCCCTCTAGCAGCCTCCTTCCTTGCTCCAAACCCTAAATGACCAGCCCCCTTTCCTCCTCCAGAAATTCCACCTTTTATATGACTCCTCTCCACCTTTGGATCAGCATCAGAATGTTCTAATCCTCCTGATTGCAGCCACCTATTTCTGGCCTGAAGATTCCTTGCTGCAGTGACAGCTTTTGGTGCAGGAAGTCAGTGGTCCCCCCTACCTTTTTCCACTTTTTGGCCACCTTTCTCCCTGCTACAAATCCCCAAACAGCAAGCATCAAAGCCCTTGAATGGTGTTTTGACAAATAAAGAATAAGGTGATGATAATTGCTAGCTCAGATATCAAATGAGATTAGAAGTTGTGCAGGAGTGATAACTTGTATCGTTATTAATGAATTTAGGGGCCCGGAAAGATAACTTGTCACAAATCATAGGGATTATCCAAATGCAAGTGATTCAAAGCATTAGAAGCATCAAATGGACTGGAGTAACAAGTGAGTGCATTCAGAAATCAAATATGAATGAGATTTCTAAGAAGTGATAACTTGGGTGCCCAAAAATGATAATTTGTATGACTTAAAAACGATAACTTGTGATTACTTGAGTTGTGGTTATCCAAATATGGTGAAATTTGACCAGCAATGAGTTAGAACAATAATAAGATGATTGCTTAAGGTCCCTGTGCAGAATTAATGGTTTTGCATGTCGAAATGATAGAATTGCCCTTTAATGATAACTTGGCACTTGAAAAAAGATAACTTGTTCAAATGGGCTTAAAACTTTGCACAAGTTGAGATGTGACTATCCAAATATGATTTATATATGATAATGAGGGATTTGGGGCAAGAAAACCATTGAAAATCAGTTCATTCAAAATAATGATAACTTGACACTTAGGAATGATAACTTGTCCTCAAAATGATAACTTGGCATAGAATTTAAATATTAATTGATTTTGGCATTTTAGAACCTCTATGCACATGAAAATAAGTATGAAATGAGGAATATCAACTAGTAATCACCATGTATGCATTCCAAGTATAATTGGCACAAATATAGGAAAAAGTGGGACTCGATATGAATGAAATGCATCTAAAATGAGTTAGGAACTTATGGTGATCAGCTAGTGATCAGGTGGCAAGTGAGTGAAGTCAAAAATCAAATATGAATAAGATTTCTTAGGAATGATAACTTGGGTGCCAAAACGATAACTTAAATGCCTTGAAAATGATAACTTGTCAATTCAAAGAAATTCTGAAATGATAACTTGAAATTGCAATCTTAAAAAGATGGAACCACTCCAAACAATCAAACCAGTATGAAATCTATCCAATAATGGTGCTTGTGCTCCTTGATTCATCTCTGAATTCCAGGGGGATTTGAATTCAACCTCTCGGTTGCAAGGAAAATGAAATCCACACAAACACAACTCAATTGGAAACGCAAAGCATATGACCATAGGAATTCACAATTGCCATTGCTCCTTGGCCCATCTCTAGATCTCAAGGATGACCTAATGAATACCTCTCAGTAGTGGATTAAGTTGAGGCTTGACAATGGAAATCAGAATTCAAACAAAAATCAGAAAAGTGAAATCTGCAATTCAGGAAATCAGCAACATTATTCATTGAAATTCAGACTTGCCAAATGCTTCTTGTCCCATCTCTGGACTGCAAGAAATCCCTAAGGTTCACCTCTCAGTGATTGAATAGAATCAGGGGTTCAATTGGCAAATCAGATTCCAAAGAATTCAGGAAACAGAATTCAGATTTGAATCATGAAGAATGTCAAACATCTGGAATCATTTCTGAACAAGATTGGGGACAATATCAACTTCTCAGCTGCTCTATTAACCAGGTCCACAATGGCAAACAGATTCAAATAGTCCAAGAAATCAGATTCAGAAAAAAATCAGGAAATCAGATTTTCAGGAAACCAAAATCAGAAATCAGATTTGCAACTATATGGAATCCAGAAATCTGACATTATCTCTTAATGCATTTCTGAAAGATAATTAGATCAAATAATACATCTCAGTCATAGTTTGCAAATGGATCTAATGATAACATGAATCAATGCAGAATAGTTCTAAAATCTGAAAACCAAAATTGATTTCAGTGCAGGATGATAATTCTGTCCATATCCATCCAAAACTAATCTAAACTACTACCTTATCCTAGAAGAAATGGAGTTTAACTCCTCATGTTTACAAAGCTTCACATCAAAGAGAATGAGAAACAGATACAAATCATTGATTGAAGTGTCTCAGCAGTAGCAGCAGCTCCAAGCAGCAACAGCAGCTCCAGCAGAAACCCTTCCTTGCTCCAAACCCTCAACGTCCAGCCCCCCTCTTCCTCCTCCAGAAATTCCACCTTTTATATGACTCCTCTCCACCCTAGGATCAGCATCAGAATGTTCTTTATCCTTTGATTGCATCCACCTATCCCTGGACTGAATTCACAGCTGCAGATCCCTTTTGTGCAGGAAAAAGTAGGTGGTCCCCCCTACTTTTTCCACTTTTTGGCCACCTTTCTTCGTGCTACAAATCCCAAAATAGCAAGTATCAAAGCCCTTGAATGGTGTTTTGACAAATAAAGATCAAGATGATGTTGGTAACTAGTTCAAATATCAAATGGGATTATGTGTTGTGCAAGAATGAAAATCTATATGAAAACTTTATGGTTTTGGACCCAGAAATGATAACTTGTCACAAATCATGGAAATTATCCAAATGCAAGTGATTCAAAGCATTAGAAGCATCAAATGGATTAGGGTAACAAGTGAGTGCAATCAGAAATTAGATATGAATGAGATTTCTAATAAGTGATGACTTGGGTTCCCAAAAATGATAACTTGTATGACTTAAAAATGATAACTTGTGATAACTTGAGTTGTGGTTATCCAAATGTGATGAAATTTGACCAGCAATGAGTTAGAACAATAATAAGATGATTGCTTAAGGAAATGATAGAATTGCCCTTTAACGATAACTTGGCACTTGAAAAATGATAACTTATTCAAATGGGCTTAAAACTTTGCACAAGTTGATATGTGACTATCCAAATATGATTTATATATGATAATGATGGATTTAAGGCAAGAAAACCATTGAAAATCAGTTCACTCAAAATAATGATAACTTGACACTTAGGAATGATAACTTGTCCTCAAAATGATAACTTGGCATAGAATTTAAATATTAATGGATTTTGGCATTTCAGAACCTCTATGCACATGGAAATAAGTATGAAATGAGGAATATCAACTAGTTATCACAATGTATGCATTCCAAGTATAATTGGCCCAAATATAGGGAAAAGTGGGACTCGATATGAATGAAATGCATCTAAAATGAGTTAGAAACTTATAGTGATCAGCTAGTGATCAAACTCCCCCAAGCTTAGCCTTTTGCTTGTCCTCAAGCAAAACATTCAGAAAATAAGGATGAATTTTAATTTGCCATCCACAAATGAATAGAAAGATCAGCTGAATAAGACCTAAATGAGTTTCCCACTTGGCTAACATTCCATCCCATTCATTCCAATCCCAAATTCTAGCTGAGGAGTCACAAAGGTTAATGCAAATTTAAACCATGATAGAAGTACTAACATTAAATAAATTGGATTATAAGGATTGTCATCTTTACTAAAAAGTTTGAAACACCAATCTCTTCATGAACAGACTTTTAATTTCTTTGCTTAAATAGGTTTGAAAACCTGACTTTTATTCATGAGGATGCAATAAACAGGTTTGAACCTGATTTTTATTCATGCTGGTCACAGGATAAAAATCCTGCCTTTATTCAGGAGAGGTTCCTTTTTTGGAATTTTCACTCTCTTTATTCATGTATGCATGCAATGCAAGATGCAACTTTTCATTTTCCTTTTTCTTTCTTTTTCATTATGTTTATGAAGTGAGCAATGGTTCAAACTCAAGTATAGGTTAGATCCATAAATGCAAATAGTCAAGAATTCCTATTTAACATGGCAGCAAGATCCTTGACTCCTTTCTAGATATCTACTACTTTCCAATTAATCCATGAATGTAGCTAGTGTTATTCCACAAAAAAGAAAAATTTTCAGCTGAAAGTTCATTCAAATGCATCTGAATTTAAAATGCCAATTAAAGCAAGAAAGCTAATGGCCAAGTTGGCCACTTGGTATTGGAGTGCACCCACTATCATAATGAAGTATTCTACCCATTTTAGAGTCAAAATGAATTCAGAATTGATTTCCCTAATCCATTTGATGCCTTCAATGCTCTGAACCATCCATATTTGATCATTTTTCCAGATTTATGCAAAGTTATCATTCCGGGCATTGATAAGTTATCATTTTTAACCTTGATTTGCAATTCTGCACAACACGTAATCATACTTGATGTTTGAGCTGATCATAGTGGTCTCCTTTATCCTTATTTGTTCATTTCCTATTTGAGGACTTTGATGCTTGGTGTTCTATCTCTTCTATCAGGAAAAAATAGGTTGCAAAAAGGTGGAAAAAGTAGGGGGGACCACTGATTTGGTGGTCCAAAAAGCTGCAGCAGTTGGAATTTTCAGGGTCATCTGGACAGGCGGCTTACATCAAGGCTATAGAACATTTGGATGCTGATCTAAGGGTGATGATAGGCCATATATAAGCTGGAAACCCTAAGGGAGAAAGGGGAGGCCGGCCATTGGAGTGAAGGAGCAAAAAGGATATGGAGAAGGGTCTTGGAGTTGGAGCTAAAGTGCTGCAAGATATCTCTCGACAAGCTTCAATCCAGATGATTTCCTTCCATTCTTTACTACATTTTGTATCAAACTTTGTAAACATGAGGAGCTAAATCCCACGCCTCCTAGGATAGGGTAGTAGTCTAATATATATTATGGATGGATTAGGGACAAATCCAATTTTCGGCACTGAATCATTTAATTTTCTGAAATCTGAATTGTTCTGAATTTGATCTTGTCATTGGAAGACCCTATTTGTATTTGCAACTGAGAAGTTATCATTTGGTCTAATCTTTGTACATGAATGAATTAAGAACCAATGCCACGTTCTGAATTCCAAATTAGTTGATAATATGAAATCTGATTTTTCTGAAATCTGAATTCCGAATGTCTTTCTGATTTCTGAATTATTAGAATTTGTTTTGTCATTGTGGAGCCCCAATTGTGTTGACAACTGAGAGGTTATCTTATGGCTCCATTCTAGTTCAGAAATGATCAAGATGCAATGACATTCCTAGGGTTCTAATTTGTAATTGATGCTGATTTTCTAATTTCTAAATTCCTGAACTTCTTGATTTCAGATTTTTGAGTTATTTGAATCTTAATGTCATTGGGGAACTTGATTTATGTGCAACTGAAAGGTTGAATATTGGTCCAATTTTGTTCAGAAATGGATTAAGATGCTTGACATTTCTATGGTTCAAATTTGTGATTTCCATTGGCTACTCACTGATTTCAATGTTGTTGATTTCTGGTTTCCTGAAATTCCTGAAATCTGATTGCCATTGTTAAGCCCCACTTTAATCCACCATTGAGAGATAGTTTTAAGGCCTTCCTTGAGATTCAGAGATGAGCCAAGGAGCAATGACAATTTCTGATTTCCCAAACTTGAGATTCTATGCATATTGGTTCTAATTATCTAATGTTAAGTGTGGACTTCATTTTTAATTGCAGCTGAGAGGTTGAATCAAAGTCCTCTTGTAATTTAGAGATGTTATTGGATTGATTTCAAAGTGTAATTTAGATGTTATCATTTCAGATTTGATTGAATTGCCAAAAATCAGCAAATGAGTTGGATTGAACTTAATGATAACTTGGTTTTCAGTGGGGATACTCTTCTAATTCAACTTGACTAACAATTATACAACAATATATTGTTTAGTTATGATCTAACTGAGCTATGAAAACAACCATATTGAAGGTTGAATTAGATTTGACTATAAAGTGATAACTTGTCCATTTCCATCCATAATTAAATTAGATGAACCCCAACTCCTAGGAGGACCTTCCTCATTGATAGATAAACCCCTTTAGACTCTAGATTAGCATTTACAATTCAGTTTAATTAACTTTTCAGCAATCTACAACAAGTTATCATTTTGCTTTCCTAAAAAAATTTGTTTTCACCACCCTTTAAAAATCTATTTTTGCCACTTTAAATAGGATTAGTCCAAATTATTTTTAGGTAGTCTAGGATTTTAAATCACTGTGGATACGACATTTAGTGTTACTACAATTGACCTATGCACTGTCGTAGAGAGTGAGTTAGGGAGTCGAAACAAAAATTGAAAAAATTGACTTTTGACCCAAAAATCAGCAAGTTATCACTCAACCCCTCAATATCACTATCAAGTTTTTGACGCCGTTGCCAGGGATTTGAGGTCAATTAGACTAACTTAGATAGTTTAGATTAGTTTTAGATTAGTTTTTAGTCCATTTGTTAGGCCAATTTTCAGTTTTTTCAAGTTATCATTCCTAACTTTTCATTCTTGTCTAGTTTTCTTTCTTTTCTCAATTTGATACTTCTGAATTCATTTATGCAGGATTTGGACAATCAAGAGGAATATTACCAATCAAATCTTGAGCCTGAAAGAAGATTTCTAAGAAGAAGGAAATTGCAAAGGATTGAAGTAAGGAGAAGGATATTTGAAGAAGAGGAAGAAGAGCAAGGCAATATGGCTGCACCAAGGACTTTGAAGGATTGCTACTCACCTAGCAATGTCAGGATCAAATTGGTGATGGAGGCCAAGCACCTGTGGCAAACTTTGAAGTCAATCCAGCACTTATTACTATGATTAGGCAGTACCAATTTTCTGGATTAGGGGCTGAGGATCCAGCCTCACATTTGGACAACTTCAAGGAGATTTGCAGCACAATCCACTTCAACAACACTCCTATGAATGCAGTCTACATGAGGCTATTCCCATTCTCACTGAAAGATAAGGCCAAGACCTGGTATAAGACTCTCAAACCTGAAGAAGTGGCCACTTGGGAATCAATTATGCAATTGTTCCTTTCAGAATTCTTCCCTCCTTTCAAGACTGATAATTTCAGTGATCAAATAGTTAGGTTCTATCAATTGGACCAGGAAAACATTTGTGATGCATGGCAAAGACTTCAGGGGCTATTGAGGGCATGTCCCCACCATGGTTTTGAGAAGTGGCAACTTGTTAATTACTTCCATAAGGGGCTAAATTATCCATCCAAGGTTGCACTTGACACAGCTGCAGGGGGCATCTTTGCATCAAAGAATATTGATGAAGCTTATCAATTGATAGAGAATATAGCAAAGAACCACCACTTTCTTACCCATGACAGGACATGGAGGCCACCTGTGCAGGATTCAGTGAATAACTTGTCATCCCAACTTGAAGAGGTGCTGTACAAGATCTTGGAGAAGCTGAACCTCACTCCTAATGTCAGCAAAGCTTCCACCCCTGAATCTAGATGTGATGTGTGTGGTAATCAAGGCCATGCCATAGAAAGTTACAACCTTATCATGCAACAATATGAGCAAACCATTGATTCAGTCAATGCAGTGAGAAATTATGGAGTGAAAATCCCTTCTGAATTCTATACTCCAGAGAATAGGAACCATCCCTACTTTTCCTACAAGGACAATCATTATCAAGGGCCATCAATGCAGAATTCTAGTTGGCAGCCCAAGATTTTGCCAAGGAATCAGCCACCTCCATATGGAAATCAGAATTCAAATGCTCCAATCCAGAGACCTCCATATGAGCCTCCTCAAAGTCAGGCTTCCCAATTCCAAACTGAAATGAAGGGAATGCTACAACAAATCTTGAAGAAGCAGGACAGCCAAGGAGAAGAAATATTGAAGATCAACTCTAGACTTGAAAACATGAATGCCAATCAAAAGATGCTGGAAAATCAGATTGCTCAGCAGGCCAGCACTTCAGCAAGACCCCCTTTGTTCTTTCCTGGACAACCTGAGGTGAACCCTAAACAACAAGCCAAGGCAATTCAACTCAGTAGTGGAAGGCTAGTGGAAGAGCCAATGCAAAATGTAGAAGCCAATCCAGCTCAAGAGAGTCCAAACTCCAAGACAGTGGAAGGCAATTCAGCTAAGGAAAGCTCCTGTCTAGAACCTAAAGAAAAAGAAATTGAAGAAGCTGTTGTGAGGGGTCAGAAAAAGAGTTTTCAAAATGAGCCAAATGGAAGGATTTTTGACAAAGTGCCTTTCCCTCAAAGGTTGGTAAAGGCCAAGCAGGACCAACAATATGGAAGGTTTTTAGAAATCTTGAAGAAGCTATACATCAATGTGCCATTTGTTGAAGCCATTCAAGAGATGCTTTCATATGCAAAATTTTTGAAGGAAATCCTTACCAAGAAGAGAAGAATTGTGGAATGTGAAACCATTACATTAACTGAAGAAGCCTCTGCAATAATTCAAAACAAGCTACCTCCTAAGCTAAAGGATCCAGGGAGTTTCTCAATCCCTTGTGAGATAGGAAATAGAAAAATTCAAAGGGCCATTTGTGATTTGGGTGCTTCTGTAAGTGTTATACCCTTGTCCCTATGTAGGAAACTTGAAGTAGGAGATATGAAGCCCACCAACATGTCTCTATATCTGGCTAATAGGTCCATCAAATATCCCCATGGAATAATTGAAGACATACCCTTAAAGGTTGGAAAATTTTATATACCAGTGGACTTTGTGGTTTTGGATATGGATGAGGATCTGAATACACTCATCTTGCTTGGAAGACCCTTTCTTGCCACTGCTGGAGCTGTCATTGATGTTAAGGAGGGGAGATTGACCTTCCAAATTGGTGAAGACAAGATAGAGTTCAACCTTGCACAAGTTATCAGCAGGCTAGCTCGTCAACGGGATGATTTTGGGGATGGACAGATTGATCAAATTGTGGAGCAGGCCTCAGCAATAATACCCATTGAAGATCCATTGCAAAGGTACCTTATGTTTGATCATTTGAAGGAATTGGAGGATCCAGAGGCTGCAGCATACCAATCAGCATTGAATCTGTCCAAATCATTGGAAAATTCAGAAAATGAGCATCAAGTTCAGGAAGTTATCACTGCTGAACTCCAAGGAAAATCAACTCAAGCAAATTCTTCCTAGTTGGAACTCAAGCCTCTCCCCAACAACCTGAAGTATGAATTCTTGGGGGAAAATTCAACATTTCCAGTTATTATCAATACCAATTTGCCGAAAGATCAAGTTGTTGAGTTGCTGAAAAAACTTAGGCTGTACAAGGAGGTAATTGGCTATTCCATTGATGATATCAATGGTATTAATCCCTCAATTTGCATGCATAGGATCCCCATAGAGGATAGCTACAAACCCTCCATTGAATGTCAAAGAAGACTCAACCCAATTATGAAGGAGGTTGTCAAGAAGGAAGTGTTGAAATTGCTGAATGCTGGAATTATTTACTCCATTTCAAATAGTGAATGGGTCAGCCCTGTCCAAGTGGTGCCTAAGAAAGGAGGAATTACAGTAGTCAAATCAGATTCTAATGAACTCATACCCACCAGGACAATCACAGGATGGAGGATGTGCATTGATTTCAAGAAATTGAACAAGGCAACTAGGAACGACCATTTCCCTCTTCCCTTTATTGATCAAATGTTGGAAAGATTAGCAAGACACTCTCACTTTTGTTATTTGGATGGCTATTCAGGTTTTCTACAGATTCCTATCCATCCACAAGACCAACACAAGACAACATTCACTTGTCCATATGGGACATTTGCATATAGGAGGATGCCATTTGGATTGTGCAATGCCCCTGCCACATTTCAGAGGTGTATGATGTCCATCTTTTCAGACTTCATTGAGGACATTATGGAGGTGTTTATGGATGATTTTTTTAGTTTATGGAGATTCCTTTGAGGCCTATTTGGAAAATTTGACAAAAGAGTTGCAAAGGTGCAGGGAATCCAATCTAATTCTGAATTGGAAAAAGTGCCACTTCATGGTTCAAGGAGTGGTATTGGGTCACATTGTATATAGTAGAGGGATTGAAGTGGACAAGGCAAAGATTGAGGCAATTGAGTAAGTTGCCACCTCCAAAGAATGTGAAGGCTATAAGGAGTTTTTTGAGGCATGCAGACTTCTATAGAAGATTCATTAAAAACTTTTCAATGATAACCAGACCCCTCACAAGGTTGCTGTCCAAAGATGTGGAGTTCAATTTTGATGAGGAATGCTTAAAGGCTTTCAACCACTTGAAGGAAGCTCTCACTTCAGCTCCCATAGTGCAACCACCAGATTGGGCATTGCCCTTTGAAATCATGTGTGATGCATCAGACCAGGCAGTAGGGGCTGTGTTGGGACAAACCAAGGAGAAGAAGCACTATGTTATATGTTATGCTAGCAAGACATTGGATGAAGCCCAAGTCAACTATGCCACCACTGAAAAGGAATTGTTGGCTGTTGTGTTTGCCTTTGACAAATTCAAATCTTATTTGATTGGATCCAAAGTAATTGTCTTCACTGATCACCAGGCAGTAAGGCACCTGATCAACAACAAGGAATCCAAGCCAAGGCTCATAAGATGGATCCTATTACTATTTGATGTTGAAATCAGGAATAAAAGAGGGACAGAAAACTTAGTTGCTGACCACTTATCAAGGATAGAGGGAGTCCAAGAATCTTCAATACTTCCTATCAATAATTCCTTTTGATGACTCCTTGATGGCAATATCAGCAAACTCAATTCCCTGGTATGCAGACATTGTGAATTACCTGGCCTGTGGGATTGTCCCTCTTCACTTCACTTATCAACAGAAAAAGAAATTTTTTCATGATTTAAAGGATTACTACTGTGATGACCCCCTTTTGTTCAGAAAATCCCCTGATGGCATATATAGGAGATGTGTACCACAATCTGAATTCCAGGAAATCTTGGAGGCTTGCCACTCATCTCCATATGGTGGGCATGGTGCAACACAAAAGACAACTGCAAAAATCCTTCAATCTGGCTTCTATTGGCCTTCCTTATTCAAGGATGCACATTTATATGTCAAAAGTTGTGATGTGTGCCAAAGAACAGGGTCAATCTCCCGGAGGAACGAAATGCCACAGAATGGAATCCTAGAAGTTGAAATTTTTTATGTTTGGGGTATTGATTACATGGGGCCCTTTCCTAGCTCATTTGGATACAAATTCATATTGTTGGCTGTTGATTATGTGTCCAAATGGATAGAAGCCATCCCCACAATAGTTGCTGATTCCAGGGCTGTTATCAAGTTGTTCAAGGATGTAATCTTCCCAAGATTTGGAACTCCAAGGGTGGTCATAAGTGATGGAGTCAGTCACTTCATTGAAAAGTATTTTGAGAACCTCCTAAACAAATATGGAGTTAAGCACAAGGTCTCAACAGCATATCATCCTCAAACAAATGGCCAAGCAGAAATTTCAAATAGGAAAATCAAGGCCATATTGGAGAAAACAGTATCCTTGACAAGAAAATATTGGAGTTTGAGGCTAAATGAGGCACTTTGGGCATATAGGACAGCCTATAAAACTCCTATAGGCACTTCTCCTTATAAATTAGTTTATGGGAAGACATATCATCTAACAATTGAGTTGAAGCATAAGGCATATTGGACAGTAAAGGCACTCAATTTTGATATGCAAGCATGTGGACAAAAGAGGCTTCTACAAATTGATGAGTTGGATGAGATTAGGCTAAATGCCTACCATAATTCAAAATTTTACAAGGAAAGGACCAAGAGATGGCATGATAGCAGATTTCTGAAGAAGGAATTCAAGGTTGGAGACTTGGTATTGTTGATTAATTCAAGGTTGAAACTATTTTCCTGGAAAGTTGAAATCAAGGTGGAGTGGACCCTTCAAAGTCCAAAAAATTTATCCTTATGGAGCTGTGGACCTTCTGAATGATAAAGATGACATATTCAAGGTCAATGGATAGAGGTTGAAACCATATAATCCCACAGCTCAAGATTCAGCTAAGGAGGTGCTGAAATTACAAGATTTGCCTAGCTGAATTCAAGTGGAAAGATGTATAGCCATAGACATTAAAGAAAGGCACTTCTTGGGAGGTAACCCAAGTCATTTTACACAACTTTTCTATTTTGCAGGAATAAAGAAGGGAGGATTCAGATCCATCCACAAATTGACAAGAAGGGAGTACCCATACCCTTAATTTTCATTCTTCTCACTGAAATCCTATTGATAACTGATATTATCTCTTCATTCATGCTGAAATCATCATAGTAATATCTGAATCATCATGCATATCAGTTGTCCCAATCCACCTTAACTGAATTTCAGTGAATTTTAGTTAATCCCATTGCCTTATTGAATTATGCATCTAAAAATCTGATATCGAATATCCCACTGATCGCTCTTGTTTCTCTGCAGGATTAGATGCAATTCATGAAGTATGGAACACCTGAAGAGTAGAATTGAAATGCAAGACCCATTGGAAGGGACCAAATGCAAATTCCATATATTTCATACCCTCCCAACCCTCTCCCTTGCATTAACTTTCCAACACTGAGGGCAGTGTTGATGCTAAGATTGGGGGAGGAAACCTGGTGCTTTTTTAACCTTTACACCATATTTTCAATTGATTTTAATATCCATAGGTTATCATTTATCATCAGGTTATCAGTAGGTTTTTGCAAGTTATCATTTGTTATCACCCGGTTATCACAAGTTATCAGTAGTTATCACTAATCGAGTCCAATTCAAGTTTTGCCTTTATTTTGACTCTAAAATGGGTAAAATGCTTCATTATGACAGATAGTACACTCCAATACCAAGTGGCCAACTTGGCCATTAGTCTTGTTGCTTTAATTGGCTATTCAATTCAGATGCATTTGAATAAATTTTCAGTTGAAAATTTTTCCTTGTTGTGGGTCACACTAGCTGATACTTATGGATTGAATTAGTAAATCAGATCTCTAGAAGGGAGTCAAGGCTCTTGCTGCCATGTTAAATAGGAAAACTTGACTTTTTGGATAAAGGGGTCTAAACTATACTTGAGTTTGAACTATTGCTCACTTCATGAACAGGATAGAAAAATGAGAAAAAGGAAAAGTAAAAAGTTGCATGCATGCATAGAAAAGAAGGAAGAGAGCAAAACTTCCAAAAGAATCTCTCTTCAATGCAAAAAGAAAAAAAAAATTTAGGAGAGCAAAACTTCCAAAGGAATCTCTCTTAAAGAAAGCATGAATAATAATCAGGCGTTAAACCTGTTTAAGCAATGAAAATCTATTCATGAAGGGATTTTTAGTTCAACCTTGTAGTGAAGTTGACAATTCCTAAGATTCAAACATGTTATTGCTAGTACTTCTTTCATGGCTTAAATTTTCTTTAGCCTATGTGATTCCCTAGTTAGAAATTGAATTTTTGGAAAGAATGAAGTGTTGGCAAAGTGGGAAACTCATTGGATTCAATTCAGCTGACTTTTAATTCATTTGTGGACTTTAATTTCAAGTTTGTCCTTAATTCCTGAATGTTTTGCTTGAGGACAAGCAAAAGGCTAAGCTTCGGGTAGTTTGATCACTAGTTGATCACTATAGGTTTTTATCCCATTTTAGATGCATTTCACCCCTATCGAATCCCAAAATTGCCCAACTTTTGATCAATTATGTTTGAAATGTATAGATTGTGATAACTAGTTGATCTTCCTCATTCTATACTTAATTCCATGTGCATAGAGGTTCTGAAATGGCAAAATCCATAAATATTTTATTTCTATGCCAAGTTATCATTGTTAGGACAAGTTATCACTCCAATATACCAAGTTATCATTATTTTGAGTGATCTGATTTTCAACAATTTTTTTCTTTTCCTAAATCCATTACTATCATGAATGAATCATATTTGGATGGTCATATCTCAACTTGTGCAAAATTTTAAGTCCATTTGAACAAGTTATCATTTTTCCAATGCCAAGTTATCGTTAAAGGGCAAAATTATCATTTCGACATGCAAAGCTGTCAATTCTGCACATAGGCCTTAGGCAATCATTATATTATTGTCCTAACTCATTTCTGTTCAAATTTGATCACATTTGGATAACCACAACCAAAGTTATGACAAGTTATCATTTTTAAGGCATTTAAGTTATCATTTTGGCACCCAAGTTATCATTCCTATGAAATCTTATTCATATTTGATTTCTGACTTCACTCACTTGCCACCCTAAAACATTTGATGGCTTCAATGCTCTGAACCATCCATATCTGATCATTTTCCAAGATTTATGTAAAGTTATCATTACGGACATTGATAAGTTATCATTTTTAACCTTGATTTGCAATTCTGCACAATACTTAATCATACTTGATGTTTGAGCTGATCATAGTGGTTTCCTTTATCCTTATTTGTTCATTTCCTATTTGAGGACTTTGATACTTGGTGTTCTATCTCTTCTAGCAGGGAAAAATAGGTTGCAAAAAGGTGGAAAAAGTAAGGGGGGACCACTGATTTGGTGGTCCAAAAAGCTGCAGCAGCTGGAATTTTCAGGGTCATCTGGACATGTGGCTTACATCAAGGCTATGGAACATTTGGATGCTGATTTAAGGGTGATGATAGGCCATATATAAGCTGGAAACCCTAAGGGAGAAAGGGGAGGCCGGCCATTGGAGTGAATGAGCAAAAAGGGTTTGGAGAAGGGTCTTGGAGTTGGAGCTGAAGTGCTGCAAGGATATCTCTCGATAAGCTTCAATCCAGATGATTTTCTTCTGTTCTTTACTAGGGACAAATCCAATTTCCTGCATTGAATCATTTAATTTTCTGAAATCTGAATTGTTCTGAATTTGATCTTGTCATTGGAAGACCCTATTTGTATTTGCAACTAAGAAGTTATCATTTGGTCTAATCTTTGTACAGGAATGAATTAAGAACCAATGCCAAGTTCTGAATTCCAAATTAGTTGATAATATGAAATCTGATTTTTCTGAAATCTGAATTCTGAATGTCTTTCTGTTTTCTGAATTATTAGAATATGTTTTGTCATTGTGGAGCCCCAATTGTGTTGACAACTGATAGGTTATCTTATAGCTCCATTCTAGTTCAGAAATGATCAAGATGCAATGACATTCCTAGGATTCTAATTTGTAATTGATGCTGATTTTCTAATTTCTGAATTCCTGAACTTCTTGATTTTAGATTTCTGAGTTATTTGAATCTGAATGTCATTGGGGAACTTGATATATTGTGCAACTGAAAGGTTGAATATTGGTCCCAATCTTGTTCAGAAATGGATTAAGATGCTTGACATTTCTATGGTTCAAATTTGTGATTTCCATTGGCTACTCACTTATTTCAATGTTGCTGATTTCTGGTTTCCTGAAATTCCTGAAATCTGATTGCCATTGTTAAGCCACTTTAATTCACCATTGAGAGATAGTTTTAAGGCCTTCCTTGAGATTCAGAGATGAGCCAAGGAGCAATGACAATTTCTAATTTCCCAAACTTGATATTCTATGCATATTGGTTCCAATTATCTAATGTTAAGTGTGGACTACATTTTTAATTGCAGCTGAGAGGTTGAATCAAAGTCCTCTTATAGTTTAAAGATAAACCAAGGAACACTAGCATTAATATTGGATAGATTTCATCCCTGTTTAGTTGCTTGAAGCATTACCTTCACTTTCAAAGTGCAATTTAGAAGTTATCATTTCAGATTTGATTGAATTGCCAAAAATCAGCAAATGAGTTGGATTGAACTTAATGATAACTTGATTTTTAGTGGGGATACTCTTCTAATTCAACTAGGCTAACAATTATATGACAATATATTATTTAGTTCTGGTCTAATTGAGCTGTGAAAACAGCCATATTGAAGGTTGAATTAGATTTGACTATAAAGTGATAACTTGTGTATTTCAATCTATAATTAAATTAGATGAACCCCAACTCCTAGGAGGACCTTCCTCATTGATAGATAAACCACTTTAGACTCTAGATTAGCATTTACAATTCAGTTTAATTAACTTTTCAGCAATCTACAACAAGTTATCATTTTGCTTTCCTAAAAAAAATCTGTTTTCACCACCCTTTAAAAATATGTTTTTGCCACTTTAAATAGGATTAGTATAAATTGTTTTTAGGTAGTCTAGGATTTTAAATCACTGTGGATACGACATTTAGTGTTACTACAATTGACCTATGCACTGTCGTAGAGAGTGAGTTAGGGAGTCGAAACAAAAATTGAAAAAATTGACTTTTGACCTAAAAATCAGCAAGTTATCACTCAACCCCTCAATATCACTATCAAGTTTTTAGCGTCGTTGCCGGGGATTTGAGGTCAATTAGACTAACTTAGATAGTTTAGATTAGTTTTAGATTAGTTTTTACTCCATTTGTTAGGCCAATTTTCAGTTTTTGCAAGTTATCATTCCTAACTTTTCATTCTTGTCTAGTTTTCTTTCTTTTCTCAATTTGATACTTCTGAATTCATTTATGCAGGATTTGGACAATCAAGAGGAATATTACCAATCAAATCTTGAGCCTGAAAGAAGATTTCTAAGAAGAAGGAGATTGCAAAGAATTGAAGTAAGGAGAAGGATATTTGAAGAAGAGGAAGAAGAGCAAGGCAATATGGCTGCACCAAGGACTTTGAAGGATTGCGACTCACCTAGCAATGTCAGGATCAAATTGGTGATGGAGGCCAAGCACCTGTGGCAAACTTTGAAGTCAATCCAGCACTTATTACTATGATTAGGCAGTACCAATTTTCTGGATTAGGGGCTGAGGATCCAGCCTCACATTTGGACAACTTCAAGGAGATTTGCAGCACAATCCACTTCAACAACACTCCTATGAATGCAGTCTACATGAGGCTATTCCCATTCTCACTGAAAGATAAGGCCAAGACCCGGTATAAGACTCTCAAACCTGAAGAAGTGGCCACTTGGGAATCAATTATGCAATTGTTCCTTTCAGAATTCTTCCCTCCTTTCAAGACTGATAATTTCAGGGATCAAATAGTTAGATTCTATCAATTGGACCAGGAAAACATTTGTGATGCATGGCAAAGACTTCAGGGGCTATTGAGGGCATGTCCCCACCATGGTTTTGAGAAGTGGCAACTTGTTAATTACTTCCATAAGGGGCTAAATTATCCATCCAAGGTTGCACTTGACACAGCTGCAGGAGGCATCTTTGCATCAAAGAATATTGATGAAGCTTATCAATTGATAGAGAATATAGCAAAGAACCACCACTTTCTTACCCATGACAGGACATGGAGGCCACCTGTGCAGGATTCAGTGAATAACTTGTCATCCCAACTTGAAGAGGTGCTGTACAAGATCATGGAGAAGCTGAACCTCACTCCTAATGTCAGCAAAGCTTCCACCCCTGAATCTAGATGTGATGTGTGTGGTAATCAAGGCCATGCCATAGAAAGTTACAACCTTATCATGCAACAATATGAGCAAACCATTGATTCAGTCAATGCAGTGAGAAATTATGGAGTGAAAATCCCTTCTGAATTCTATACTCCAGAGAATAGGAACCATCCCTACTTTTCCTACAAGGACAATCATTATCAAGGGCCATCAATGCAGAATTCTAGTTGGCAGCCCAAGATTTTGCCAAGGAATCAGCCACCTCCATATGGAAATCAGAATTCAAATGCTCCAATCCAGAGACCTCCATATGAGCCTCCTCAAAGTCAGGCTTCCCAATTCCAAACTGAAATGAAGGGAATGCTACAACAAATCTTGAAGAAGCAGGACAGCCAAGAAGAAGAAATATTGAAGATCAACTCTAGACTTGAAAACATGAGTGCCAATCAAAAGATGCTGGAAAATCAGATTGCTCAGCAGGCCAGCACTTCAGCAAGACCCCCTTTGTTCTTTCCTGGACAACCTGAGGTGAACCCTAAACAACAAGCCAAGGCAATTCAACTCAGGAGTGGAAGGCTAGTGGAAGAGCCAATGCAAAATGTAGAAGCCAATCCAGCTCAAGAGAGTCCAAACTCCAAGACAGTGGAAGGCAATTCAGCTAAGGAAAGCTCCTGTCTAGAACCTAAAGAAAAAGAAATTGAAGAAGCTGTTGTGAGGGGTCAGAAAAAGAGTTTTCAAAATGAGCCAAATGGAAGGATTTTTGACAAAGTGCCTTTCCCTCAAAGGTTGGTAAAGGCCAAGCAGGACCAACAATATGGAAGGTTTTTAGAAATCTTGAAGAAGCTATACATCAATGTGCCATTTGTTGAAGCCATTCAAGAGATGCTTTCATATGCAAAATTTTTGAAGGAAATCCTTACCAAGAAGAGAAGAATTGTGGAATGTGAAACCATTACATTAACTGAAGAAGCCTCTGCAATAATTCAAAATAAGCTACCTCCTAAGCTAAAGGATCCAGGGAGTTTCTCAATCCCTTGTGAGATAGGAAATAGAAAAATTCAATGGGCCATGTGTGACTTGGGTGCTTCTGTAAGTGTTATACCCTTGTCCCTATGCAGGAAACTTGAAGTAGGAGATATGCAGCCCACCAACATGTCTCTATAGCTGGCTGATAGGTCCATGAAATATCCCCATGGAATCATTGATGACATACCCTTAAAGGTTGGAAAATTTTATATACCAGTGGACTTTGTGGTTTTGGATATGGATGAGGATCTGAATACACCCATCTTGCTTGGAAGACCCTTTCTTGCCACTGCTGGAGCTATCATTGATGTTAAGGAGGGGAGATTGACCTTCCAAATTGGTGAAGACAAGATAGAGTTCAACCTTGCACAAGTTATCAGCAGGCCAGCTTGTAAACAGGATGATTTTGGGGATGGACAGATTGATCAAATTATGGAGCAGGCCTTAGCAATAATACCCATTGAAGATCGAATGACCGAGCACGTCAGGATCGAATGTTCGGAATGACAATAACTCCCAAACTTAGGATAGAAAACTTTTACATTATATTAGATAAGCTTTTGGTACTTATACATTTTTATTAGATAAACGTGTTAGTTCTACTTATACGTTTGGATAATATTACTTTTGTTATTTCGGTCTATTACTTTTCATAAGGTTATATTTGATATGATGCTTGTGATCAATGATGAATGCATTTATATGCTTTATAATTTGTATGGTGTGGGAAGAGAAGAAAATGTGGCTGTGATGGGTCAAAATGTTCACAATTAGCGTCTTCCTAGCGTCTAAATGACGTCATAAACATATGTGACACTAGTTTAAATATATCATCCTTAGTGTCACAGTAGCATCGACGTAAGTATAACATTAGCGGCACAGTAGTGCCGGATAAGAGTCAACGTAAGTATAAAACTAGCGTCACCTCCGCGTCAGAATAGCATCTCTACGATCTGCACCACATCCGCATCTCGGCTTTTTTGCTCGCAACGACAACTTTCGCGTCACCTTAACGTCAAGTTAGCGTCTACAATTGACACTAGTTACGTTGATGCTATTGAGACACTATTAGCTACCGATTCCAAGCATCTCATATGGTTTCACCATGGCAACGCTAGATTTTCTAGCCACGCAGTAGCGTCACGTGTCTTGTGTCATTATTTGACAATTTTCTTGTTGTGGAGGACCACATAGATCCTGGGAGCGCTGTGGCCGCCAATGACGCCATTGAGATCGCTGCGCCGCTTGCCCAGCTCCTCGAGTCCAACTCTGAGGTCATCACCGCCATGCGGACGTTGCTGTACCAGAATTGTGTGAGAAAGTAATAATATGGAGGCTACCATGGAACTCTCTTGAGCCTTGCTTTGGAATTTTTGCTTGAGGACAAGCAAGACTTTAAGTTTGGGGTAGTTTGATGCATGCAAAAGATAACATATTTTAGTCTATTATTTTAATTAATATTTCGGCAATTTAATCATGGCATGCATCATTTTATGTCATTTTTAGTTGTAATTCCAAATTTATTGATTCTAATTATTAATTATATGAATATGTTAATTGTGAGCAGATTAATTAAATTTGGATAATTATGTTGCAGGACAAGTCGAGATGACGGAAAAATATAACTGGGCATCAAGTTGTTATCCAATGAATTTCAATGGGGGCCAAATCGAAGTTTCATCGTATCATAAGGAGATATAGTTGGACGTAAAAGTGGATGAGACAATCTTATCACTAATCCATGTTTATCTTCAGCGGTCGTGATCTTTGTGGGCAAAACACTATCATTAACCAAGAGCTATGGAAGTTATCGGCCGTAAAATCCAACCATGAAGAGGATCTGTGGCCGCCAAAGAGAAGAGGTTCTACCCTTAACCAATATTTAGTTAGTATCATCGGCCATTAACCAATCATTGGGCGCAAAATGACATCATTAACCAAGGTGATAATACATTTGGTGGCCGGGAAGAAAGAGGAGTTTATCATCAGGTGCCTAACGGATAAGTTTTTATCATTAACCAAAGTTTTATTAGCATTGTTGGCCGAGATTTAAAAGTCGTAAAGTTTATCTCACAAATTTAAACTCGGCCGTACGATATTATCGACCGTGATCTACATGAAGACCGTCCGCACCTATAAATAGAGGAAGATACCATCAATCCAATTCATGCTCTGAAGTCCAAGTTTTTTCCAGAGATAGTCGTGAGCTTTGTAGGCTACGACCGAAAGGAGAGAGGTGCGATGACAGGAGGTTGGTCTCGACTCTGATCATGTCTGAAAGGCTACCCGACTGTCTGCCCGTGATCCGAAGCTTCGACCTTTTTATCTCTGTGGGTGTAATTTTCTAATTTTTAGTATTATTTTATTAGCTCCAACTTTTCTAGGATGAACTCCATGTTATTAATTATTTTTATTTTAGGAAATTATTAATTGAAGGGAAACTGTTTGGGCACAATATTATTTGTATTAATATTTGTCGATCAATTATTTAATTGCACTTAATGCTTTTGATTTAATTATTTGAATTTCTGAGTTAAGTAATTACCAATTTGTGGACTATTTGATTTCAGAATTTGTTAATTAAATTAACTGATCTAGTTGTGGAATTAATGGTTGACATAGATCTAATAAATCGTGTGTGGAGAATTAAATTTATGTAGTCTGTTAATCTATATTAGTTTGTGGAGTGATTATTAGTCTAGGGAATTCAAATTTAATGCATCTTAATTTTAATCTTATCCGCATGAATACCAGTTTGTGGGACTTCAGTTTTGATTAAATTTAAGATAGTTTGATTTGTATGATTAAATAATGGAATTATCGGTTTATGGACTCTGTGATTTTAATCTTGACAAATTAATAATTTTGGGAGACTCTAATCCATCTTAAAAGATTCAAATTTTCTCTTATGGTTCAAATATTTTTCCTAATCTATTTTCATGTTAAGGCCTAACTTCAACACCATTATCTTATCTTATTATTATCTTATTTTTAATACTATTTTATAATTACAAAAACCTAATTTCAAAATTCCATATTTTTCCTCTCTTATTAATTTATAAAATCAAATATTGAATTAATAATATTTCTCGTGGGTTCGACAATCTTTACTCCTTTTTACTATATTACTTGAGCGACTAGTGCGCTTGCTAGCAGATTTATTTTACTACAACATTTTAGAAAACAAGTTTTTGGCATTGTTTCCGAGGAATTTTTTTATTAACTGATTTCTGATTTTTATAAATTATTAAGAGATGTAAATAACTTTCATGTTAATAATTTTTTTTGTAATTCCCTCTTTTCTGTAAATATGTATTATTGTACTATTTGTTTTAATTATTTTTGTTTGTGTAAATAATTTAACATCTTTATTTTTGCAAATAAAGGTCACGGGATTGTTAATTCTTTTTGGACTAGAGTTTGTTGACTTTCATCCAATATTCTATTCTATATTTTTTTATGCCGAGTGGATTTTTGTGATTAATTGGATAAAGATTTTTTACTTGTGTCGACATATGGATTTACGACCATGATAAATTTTTGTCGGCTTTACTAGAAATATCGTTGTATGATTTGCACCTCGTTATGTAAGATAATCATCTTTATTTGGCACCCCATGAGAACTCTTCTGAGTCCTAAACTTTCTATTTTGCGGCTATTTTAATTTTCTGAACTTTTGTTCTGCGCCTTGGGTTTAATGATCATCTTAAACATGTTGATTTAATTGTGTATTGGCCATGTTGTTATAGCATTCTGTTTGGCGCCCAAGCATACGTTGAGCATCTCTTGAAACGCCTTTGTTTTTAATTCTCTTACGGTCGTGTTTTTTAATAAATTTGAATTACTTTCGCGGCCGACAAGGATGACTTTCAAGTTGCTAATTCAATTGGTGAAAGTTGGATTCGTTTCTGTGTTGCACCCAAGCATATCCATTCAAGTTGATTAATCTCTCTGACATTATTTCATGGTTTTGGCGACCGAACGAGCATTGGATTATGCATGATTTTTATGGCAATCTATTTAATTCTCTTCCGACTGTGATTTTACTATTTGACGTTTGAATTGGTTTATTTTGTTATTGAAAATTTATAATTCTTTTGTGCCTATCGATCTGATAAGAATATTTGAAGATAACATCTTGGTTCTTTGAGTTTTCTTTTACGCCGCATTTAGTTTCGAATCTCTCGTAAATTTCTTTGAAGTTTGGCAGCCAACAGGTTTCTAATTCATATAATTACTCTAGGAAATTGTCGGATTCAATTTTAATGCTCTAATGGATTTTCAGCATTATTCAACATCTTAATTTGAGTCATAACATGCTCGGAATTATGGAAGTGTTTTGACGTCGTAGTTAATCCTAATGATATCTGGACTCTCGATAATGCCCGAAAGACTTTTATTTTACCGATTTAAATCCTGACTCGTTTATTTAATTAGTCGTCACCAACAAATTATTTATTTATTCTATAAAACTCATTTACACTGATTAATCATGACCCATTATTTGTATTCTTCTTTATGTTACTGAAAATTGGTTGTTGCAGGACTATTGAAAATTTAATCACAACTAATCCTGGAATCTTCTGATAATTCCATACATCGCACTAGCAGTTCAAATCCACTTTTGTAATTTGATTTTGAAATTGAGAGAATTGCTCGTCGATTAAGAAAGAATAGAAAGATGGCTAAATAAGCACGCAACAACCAGAGATAGGAGCAACAAAATGAAATAGTGCATCCACAAAATAATCATCGTGAAGAAGAAGCAGAGCTTTCTATGAGAGAGTATGTCTCAGCCAGATACAGTGACCTAAAATCATGCATTGTGCTGCCAGATATTAATGCAAATAATTTTGAGATCAATCCGACAATCGCGAGGATGATACAATCATCTCAATTTGAAGGAGGATTCCATGAAGACTCTCACGATCACCTTGACAAATTTCTTGCTACTCTGATCACCTTTAGAAATAATAATGTTTCTTCTAAAGTTATTCGTTAATTTGGTATGGCACTAATGATTTATTTTGTAATAGGGCCCGTCGATGATGTCAGACCTTCTTAGCCTACTCCAGCTGTACCGGGTGATGATTCCTCTTCAACAGATGAAGAGGGATTACACGATAATATTTTGTGTTACATATATTGTTTTATATTATTTTTAAAATACTAAGTTTATAGTATTGTTTAAGAGGCAAATCAGTTTCATCCGGATTTTAGTTTGGAGACGATCCGGAGAGCTTTTGAGGTGGCTACGAAATGCCTCCAAAATCGATTATATAAGTTTTACAAGGTCGTCACGTCCGCGGGCCTCACTTTGGAGCAGGGCATACAAAGATGCCCAAGGCATATTAGGCACTCGGTTTGGGAGACCTTATGTAGGAAGTGGTAAGTATGTTTATTTCTAAATTATTTTTCAAACTCTAAGTATTTGATGTTCATACATGATGGATGAATGGCAAAGCAAGTTGGAAAAGGCAAGAGTTAATTGATTTTGGAAGTCCGAGGCCCACATCCACACAGGCGGGTCGATGCGAATTGACGAGCATCGACGACGCATGGTAATTTACATACAGAAATGAATATCAAACTTTTATCTTATACTTATTTTATAAAATATGTAACTTTATTGCAGGAAGAAAATAAGGTGGTACTGTAGACTTTTGCACGGTCTACGAGGCCACACATAAGTGCCGAAAGACCAATGACTTGGTCATGCCCACTGCTCGTAGGCTTTTGGTAAGTCTCATCACATGTTCACTTGGTTGGTGACGCACAATGTTTAAATTTTTTGGATGAGTATAATGTGAAGATGACTGAAACGTACGGAGATGATCCGAGTACTCAGCCACCAGGTAACGTTTCTCAAAAGAGATTCAGGTTTTAATTTATGTTTTTTTGATGTTATATAATTTATATAATCTATAATGTTTATATGATTGTATAATTTTTCTATTTCATAGAGGACCTTGCTGTTTGGGAGGAGGTGGCCGACACGACACGAGAAGGATACTTGCGTGGCCTAGGCACAGCCACTCAGGTACATAGGATGAGCGGAGGATATGCAGGCGGCCCATCTGCTCCGAGCTCATCCGGTGCACCTGATATGAGGCAGTTATCACAGCAGCTACCGCAAATAGCTATCGCAACAAATATCGCAGCAACTGTCGCAGCAAATATCGCATCAGCTATCGCAGTAGGTGTCCCAGCAGATATCGCAACAATTGGCTTCTTTATTATAGACGATTCAAGGATTGATCCCGCCGTAGAATCAATCCCTACGAGGCCAAGGACTGAGCACGTCAGGATCGAATGTCCGTAATGACAACAACTACCAAACTTACGATAGAAAACTTTTACATATTAGATAATCTTTTGTTATATACGTTTATATGTGTTAGTTCTACTTATACGTTTGGATTATATTACTTTTGTTAGTTCAGTCTATTACTTTTCATAAGGTTATATTTGATATGATGCCTGTGATGCTGGTGATCAATGATGAATGCATTTATATGCATTATATATTTGTATGGTGTGGGACGAAAAGAAAATATGGCTGTGATGGGTGTCAAAATGTTCTCAATTAGCGTCTCAATGATGTCATAAACATATGTGATGCTAGTTTAAATATATCGTCCTTAGCATCACAATAGCATCGATGTAAGTATAACATTAGCGGCACGTTGTCATTACGAGCAAAAAAGCTGAGACGCGAACGTGGTGCAGATCGTAGAGACGATATTCCGACGCGGAGGTGACGCTAGTTTTATACCTTAACGTCAAGTTAGCATCTACAATAGATGCTAGTTGCGTTGGCGCTATTGAGACAATATTAGCTACCGATTCCAAGCATCTCATATGGTTTCACCAAGGCAACGCTGGATTTTCTAGCCACGCAGTAGCGCCACAGTAGCGTCACGTGTCTTGTGTCATTATTTGACAATTTTCTTGTTATGGAGGACCACATAGATCTTGGGAGCTCTGTGGCCGCCAATGACGCCATTAAGATCACTGCGCCGCTTGCCTAGCTCCTCGAGTCCAACTCTAAGGTCATCACCGCCATGCGGATGTTGCTGTACCAGAATTGTGTGAGACACTTAGTCAGTTGATAATATGGAGGCTACCATGGAACTCTCTTGAGCCTTGCTTTGGAATTTTTGCTTGAGGACAAGCAAGACTTTAAGCTTGGGGGAGTTTGATGCATGCAAAATATAACATATTTCAGTCTATTATTTTAATTAATATTTCGGTAATTTGATCATGGCATGCATCATTTTAGGTTATTTTTACTTGTAATTCCAGATTTATCGATTCTAATTATTAATTCTATGAATATGTTAATTGTAGACAGATTAATTAAATTTGGATAATTATGTTGCAGGACAAGTCGAGATGATGAAAAAATGTAACTGGGCATCAAGTTGTTATCCAACGAATTTCAATGGGGGCCAAATCGAAGTTTCATCGTATCATAAGGAGATATAGTTGGGCGTAAAAGTGGATGAGACAATCTTATCACCAATCCATGTTTATCTTTAGCAGTCATGATCTTTGGGGGCAAAACACTACCATTAACCAAGAGCTATGGAAGTTATCGGCCGTAAAATCCAACCATGAAGAGGATTTGTGGGTGCCAAAGCGAAGAAGTTCTATCCTTAACCAATACTTGGTAAGAATCATCGGCCATTAACCAATCATTAGGCGCAAAACGTCTTCATTAACCAAATTTTATTAGCATTGTTGGCCGAGATTTAAAAGTCGTAAAGTTTATCTCACAAATTTAAACTCGACCGTACGATATTATCGACCGTGATCTACATGAAGACCGTTCGCACCCAAAAATAGAGGAAGATACCATCAATCCAATTCATGCTCTCAAGTCTAGGTTTCTTCCAGAGATAAACGTGAACTTTGCAAACTATGATCGAAAGGACAGAGGTGCAATGACAGGAGGTTGGTTGCGACTCTGATCAAGTCCGAAAGGTTGCCCGATTGTCTACCCATCATCCGAAGCTTCGACTTTTTTATCTCTGTGGGTGTAATTCTTCTAATTTTTAGTATTATTTTATTATCTCTCAAACTTTTCTAGGATGAACTCCATGTTTTTAATTATTTTTATTTTAGGAAATTATTAATTGAAGGGAAACTGTTTACACACAATATTATTTGTTTTAATCTTTGTCGATCAATTATTTAATTGCACTTAATGCTTTTGATTTATTGATTTGAATTTCTGAGTTAAGTAATTACCCGTTTGTGAACTATTTGATTACAGAATTCATTAATTAAATTAACTAATCTAGTTGTGGAATTAATAGTTGACATAGATCTAATAAATAGTGTGTGGAGAATTAAATTTGTGTAGTCTGTTAATCTATACCAGTTTGTTGAGTGATTAATAGTCTAGGAAATCCAAATTTAATGCATCTTAATTTTAATCTTATCCGCATGAGTACCAATTTGTGGGACTTCAATTTTGATTAAATTTAAGATAGTTTGATTTGTATGATTAAATAATGGAATTATCAGTTTATGGACTCTGTGATTTTAATCTTGTCAAATTAATAATTTAGGGAGACTCTAATCCATCTTAAAAGATTAAAATTTTCTTTTATGGTTCACATATTTTTCCTAATATATTTTCATTCTAAGGCCTAACTTCAACACCATTATCTTATCTTATTTTTAATACTATTTTATAATTATAAAAACCTAATTTCAAAATTCCATATTTTTCCTCTCTTATTAATTTATAAAATCAAATATTGAATTAATAATATTCCTCATGGGTTTGACACTCTTTACTCCTTTTTACTATATTACTTGAGCGACTAGTGCACTTGCTAGCAGATTTATTTTACTACAATATTTTAGACAACAAATTTTTGGTGCCGTTGCCGAGGAATTTTTTTATTAACTGATTTCTGATTTTTATAAATTATTAAGAGATGTAAATAACTTTCATGTAGTTAAATAAATTTTCTGTAATTCCCTCTTTTCTATAAATATGTATTATTATACTATTTGTTTTAATTATTTTTGTTTGTGTAAATAATTTAACATCTTTATTTTTGCATATAAAGGTTACGGGATTGTTTATTCTCTTTGGACTAAAATTTGTTGACTTTCATCCAATATTCTATTCTATATTTTTATATACCGAGTGGATTTTTGTGATTAATTGGATAAAGATTTTTTACTTGTGTCAACTTATGGATTTACGACCATGATTAATTTTTGTCGATTTTACTGAAAATATCGCTGTATGATTTCGGCCTTGTTATATAAGATAATCATCTTTATTTGGCGCCCCATGAGAACTCTTCTGAGTTCTAAACTTTTTATTTTGCGGCTATTTTAATTTTTTGAACTTTTGTTCTGTGCCTTGGATTTAATGTTCAACTTAAACATGTTGATTTAATTGTGTATTGGCCATGATGTTATAGCATTCTGTTTGGCGCCCAAGCATACATTGAGCATCTCTTGAAACGCCTTTGTTTTTAATTCTCTTACGGTCGTGTTTTTTAATAATTTTGAATTACTTTCGCGGCCGACAAGGATGACTTTCAAGTTGCTAATTCAATTGGCGAAAGTTGGATTCGTTTCTGTGTTGCACCCAAGCATATCCATTCAAGTTGATTAATCTCTTGGACATTTTTTCATGGTTTTGGCGACCGAACGAGCATTGGATTATGCATGATTTTTACGACCATCTATTTAATTCTCTTTCGACTGTGATTTTAGTATTTGGCATTTGAATTGGTTTATTTTGTTATTGAAAATCTATAATTCTTTTGCGCCTATCGATCTAATAAGAATATTTGAAGATAACAGTTTGTTTCTTTGAGTTTTCTTTTACGCCGCATTTAGTTTCAAATCTCTCATAAACTTCTTTGAAGTTTGGCGGCCAACAGGTTTCTGATTCATATAATTACTCTAGGAAATTGTCGGATTCAATTTTAATGCTCTAACGGCTTTTCAGCATTATTCAACATCTTAATTTGAATCGTAACATGCTCAAAATTATGGAAGTGTTTTGATGTCGTAGTTAATCCTAATGATATCTGGACTCTCGATAATGCCTGAAAGACTTATTTTGCCAATTTAAATCTTGACTCGTTTATTTAATTAGTCATCGCCAACAAATTATTCATTTTTTTATGAAACTCATTTACATTGATTAATCGTGACCCATTATTTGTATTCTTTTTATTTATTTATTTTGTATATTATTTTTCCTCTTCTTTATCTTACTGAAAATTGGTTGTTGCAGGTACTATTGAAAATATAATCACAACTAATCCTAGAATCTTCTGATAATTCCATACATCGCACTAGCAGTTCAAATCCACTTTTGGAATTTGATCTTGAATTGAGAGAATTGCTCGTCGATTAAGAAAGAACAGAAAGATGGCTGAATAAGCACGCAACAACCAGAGATAGGAGCAACAAAATGAAATAGTGCATCCACAAAATAATCGTCGTGAAGAAGAAGAAGCAGAGCTTTCTATGAGAGAGTATGTCATGCATTGTGCTGCCAGATATTAATGCAAATAATTTCGAGATCAATCCGAGTGAGGATGATACAAGCATCTCAATTTGGAGGAGGATTTCATGAAGACCCTCACGATCACCTTGACAAATTTTTTGCTACTCTGAGCACCTTTAGAAATAATAATGTTTCTTCTAAAGTTATTCGTCTAATATTATTTCCACAATCTTTACATGACAAAGCTTCTACATGGTATAAAAGTTTGCCTGCGCGATTGATTCACACATGGTTGGAGCTGGTAGAAAAGTTTGTTGGAAAATATTGCCCACATCAAAAAGCAGGCAAGCATCGAAGAGAGCTAATGGGATTTGTTCAAGACGATGATGAAACATTGTATGATGTCTGGGAACGTTATACGGAATTGTTAACCAGAGTTCCTAATAATAGGATTCCAAAATGACAAATAATGACAGATTTCTACCATGGATTGCGAGTTGCAGATCATAATAAGCTCGATCAATCAGCTGGAGGAACAATGCTGGGATCTAAACTCCCTAGTGAGATACCAGATATTATTGAAGTTGTAGCCCTCAAGTCAAGCCAAGAAAGGAAGCCACCTCATCGAACTCATGATGTACATGCTGCACAAGGAGTACAATCTTCTGAAGTAGTAGCTCAGCCGGAGTCACTCAATAAAAAATTCGAACAAATGATGTCACTAATGGAAAATTCAAGCAATTATTGCCCTATAGGTAATACTTCATATTCAAATCAAATTGAAAATGCTAACTTTATTTCCAACCCATTTTTCAGGAGCAACAATTATGATTGAGAAACAATCCAAAGTTTGCCCATAATCAGAATCAAGGCCAACCTGCCAACCTTTTGGTCCACCAAAAGACTATATACCGAAAAGGCAACCTAATGCTCTCCAATATCAATCATCAAATCACATGTAGGAGATAATGACATAGATCATAGACACCATGTAATCATTACAAAAGGATATGGAGTCTACAGCCACGAGTCAGGATGCATCAATTTGAAATTTGGAAAGACAATTGGGCCAGATGGTGATACAACTGACTGGACGTACACTGGGCTCTTTCCCAAGCAACACAAAGAAAAGTCCAAGGGGAGAAGAACAAGATAAGCCTTGATCATCAGGACTACGTCAAGCTGAAGACTATAAATTTAGAACTATTTTTATCTTTTTTTTCTTTAGATTAGTTTTTAATTAGTTACTGATTAATGCTTTAGCTACATTTAAAATTAGTTTGGATGATTTTAATTATTTTAGTATTTTATCTTATTTTTATAGATTCATCTGATTAATATTTTATTTTGTGCAAGGAGAGAAATTTGGATAATTACCTTTTTTGGCTACATTGACACGGTCACTCTGGGACTAATTGCATGAAGTTTTACGTGTCGGGTTACGTGGACAGTAGATGCTGCCATCTGATGAGATCATAGCCCATTAGTCTCACATGCATACGTTTCACGGTCGATACATAGCAACCTTGACACTTGTTATCATCTGACTACCGACGTGACAAGACATTGGGCATCAAATGCACAAGACACAGCCTGGCCGCAAAGTCCAATAACCTGATAGGCGCAAAATAAAAAAATTTCGTTAATTTTCCATGATTCTCGTCGAGTTGATTCCGTGCACTAGAGAATCTCTGACTCTGTGACACCAAAATGACCTTACGGGCACGATTGAACAAGTCGAGCCACTGTGCATGCATGAACAGTTGAAGTTGGCGCCCAACGGTCAAAAGACTTGACACTTCAAAAGGTGCAATGCATGCTTTGCGCCCGGATTCTAGTCGATGTGACCGAAGTAGTTGAGGTAAGTTGGCGCCCGTTTTTGTCTATATATACTTACCCTTAATTTGCCTTGCAGGTCGGACACGAAGCAATCTACTCTCCTTCCTTCCTTTGTGCTAGACATGCTTGGACTCTGACCGCCAACTTTCCCTCTCTCTGTGTCACTTGCGGCCGAGACGTCAATCTTCCATGACATTGTGCCACTCTCATTCTAATAGACGAAAGCCACCTTTCATGGTCGAGACCCTTCATTGACTGACGGGCGAGGATCTTCACCGACAATTGTCGCCTCTCCCTTCGCCATTGTCTATCACGGCCAAGATTCATCACCAATTTCATCAACATCTTTTTAGTGTCCGAGGTTCTTCATCGACGTTTCTTCGAATCGGCTGAGTCTCTCTCTTCACCGACATACATATATTTTATGGTCGAGCACTTAACCATCCCGAGCCGCCATTTTTCTTCCTATCTTTGCACGGTGACGGTTTTATTTTTAGATTCAAAGGAGGCGATTTGCTAATATTTGGAGGGGGCGTCGTGACAGACGACATCCGGACGCTCAGCCCGCGCCACAATCTTCATAGTTAATTTCATATCTGAGGGATTATTATTGGACTAAGCCTGCCTACCAAGATCATTTTGAAAGAATGTTTGCTATACTAGTCGACGCCACTAGATTTCCAGACATCAAAATACTCAGGGAGTACAATTTATTTGCCGATATACGGGCGACCCTTCACGCTGGCTTTAGAAGATTTTAACAATATTTATGGATTTTCCAATTATGGGGCTCGTTTCGTTCCTACCAACTTTGATGCTGAAGCTTTTTGGAAACAAATAAATGAAGATGACCGATTAGTCTGGAGCATAACTAAGGAAAGCACAATTCAAAATCTTGTCCTGCACTTTGTCCATGGCATGCTCAGTAACACTCTTAGTGGATGAAGTGACAATGATGGAGCTATCTCAGAGGAGAATTATTCTTAATCCATAGCATGCTCCACAAGACACAGGTCAATGTCGGCACATTCCTCATCCGTCGTCTTCATCGCCATACTACTCATCGAAGCGGCAACATCAATATGGGCGCTCTTATCACTCCAATAGCTCAATACTTCATACTAGAGCTGGATGATCTTCAAGTTGTCCCAGGAATTGTCCACCTTAACCGACGAACCATTCTAGTCATGGGACTTGCCAAGACCAACAATGCAGGTGTTAAAGTTTTTATTTTTAACGAGAGTAATATGAAGGTGCCCTGCAGTGACCTAAATGTATTTTACTAATTAATCCTAATAATTGGCTACTTTTTAAGCAGGTCGCAGCTCCACTAATTCCATCTACAGGAACATCTACCTTTGTCGGTCAACCACACCAGGATGAAACATTCTCTTGGTTCGATTCTACTGATTATGCGGCAACCCAATAATACTTTCAACAGCCACAAGTCTTCCAGGCTACATCACCGGCAGCTTCCCAACATCGACATCAGCCCCTTCACCACATATGCCAATGCCTTCTCTGATTCCATATCCAGCACATGAGAGCTTTTCTGATTCCTCGTTCATATCAGCCACTCTTTATGAGGAACGAGTTCTTATGGAAATGTCTATCCCTGTTCAAGAGCTTGAGCCCACTTATTTGTCACCTCCGAAGTAGGCATATTACACACCTCCTCCGCCACCTCCTCCATCACAGCCTGATTATGCATCCATATAGAACCTCTGGGAATCCATGTACGATGAGCAACTTTGCCTGGCAGAGAAGTTGCACGCTATTCGAGAAGAGCAACACTAACAGGACTAAGAGTTTACCACCATGCGAGCAGACTTCAGGGACATGCAGGAGCGCCAGGGCCGATTCGAGTCCCACCAGGATCAGCAAGTTCGCATGACGAGGCACATCCATGAGTATCATATGTGCCAAGGACATCTCGGCTACCACCTACCTTCGCCGCCACGCAGACAATAAATCCAGTTGTATTTTCCTTTTTCTATGTTTTTTATTTCTTTATTTTTCCTTTCTATTGAATTTGTATCCCTTTCCCTTGTTGGGCCTAACATTGAGGACAATGTTTGGTTCTAGCTTGGGGGAGTTTGCATTTCATGCATTGCATTTTCCTTTATTTTTATTTTATTTGCCTATGTATGAATATATATATTTTAAATTGAAAAATTAAAAAAAAAATCCCAAAAATACCTTTGCATGCATTTATTTTTGCTATCATCTTTACTAACTCTTGGCTTACTATTTTAATTATCTTTAAGTAAAAGTTCAAAGACATGTTGTTAGCGGATGAAATTTGAATGTTTTTCTCTCATATCACTTGCTATTTTAGTATTGAACTTGTGGGCTATGTGCCTATGCTAACTAGAATTATGGATGTCTAGACTACAAGATCATGTTCATGCCTTTTATTTATTTCTATTAAGTCTTGATAGTAGTAGCCTTTTTATTGACCATATTAAGTACTCCTTGAGTTTTAAAAAAATGTGTTGAAAAAAAATTATAGTAAAAAAAAGTGTTTGAATAAAGTTATGTGTAGGTACAAAAGTGTTATCTGAAACCAAGACGTGTTCGGGTAATTAGATATGTAGGGGTTCATGCCTGACGACTTAAGGGCAACTGTTCTAGGATTCATCGATCAAAAACCTTCTACAAGGACCATCTTGTGGAATATGGAGAAGCACAGGAGTATTGAATCATCGCTAAGTTTGAACTCTTCATTCAGAACCTTGGTTGTTCGGGCAAGTAAACTCGAGGGGTGCCTTATCACCTGTTGCCCTGAGGTCATTTGGTTTGGGAGTCATCAGTCCAAAGCCCGGTATATGGACTTCCTTGTGCAGTCCTGCTTGAAGATTAGAACTTTTAAAATGATTGAAAATATAAGTGAAAAAAAAAAGAAAAAGAAAAAAATAAGCTCAATTAGTACTTATGTGTTCAATATTAATTTTATTACTTCTGTTTATTTTTCTACAAGGCTGAATTTGAGATTGTTTAAATATGTGTAGCATTCAAAACCTCTATGAAGTTAAGTGCATGAAAAATGGTGAGATGCCGAGTAGTAGATGTGTAGAAAAATTGTGTGAGAAAATTAGTCAGCTGATAATATGGAGGCTACCATGGAACTCTCTTGATCCTTGCTTTGGAATTTTTGATTGAGGATAAGAAAGACTTTAAGCTTGGGAGAGTTTGATGCATGCAAATATATAACATATTTTAGACTATTATTTTAATTAATATTTCGGTAATTTGATCATGGCATGCATCATTTTAGGTTATTTTTAGTCATAATTCTGGATTTATCAATTCTAATTATTAGTTCTATGAATATTTTAATTGTGGGCAGATTAATTAAATTTGGTTAATTATTTTGCAGGACAAGTCGAGATGATGGAAAAATATAATTGGGCGTCAAGTTGTTATCTAATGAATTTCAGTGGGCGGCAAATCGAAGTTTCATCGTATCATAAGGAGATATAGTTGGCGTAAAAGTGGATGAAACAATCTTATCATTAATCAATATTTATCTTCAGCGGATGTGATCTTTGGGAGCAAAACACTATCATTAACCAAGAGCTATGGAAGCTATCGGCCGTAAAATCCAACCATGAAGAGAATCTGTGGGCGCCAAAGCGAAGAAGTTCTATCCTTAACTAATACTTAGTAAGTATCATCGGCCATTAACCAATCATTGGGTGCAAAATGCCATCATTAACCAAGGTGATAATACATTTGGTGGCCGAGAATAAAGAAGAGTTTATCGCCAGGCGCCAAACGGATAAGTTTTTATCATTAACCAAAGGTTTATTAGCAATGTTGGCTGAGATTTAAAAGTCATAAAGTTTATCTCACAAATTTAAACTCGGTCGTACGATATTGATCTACATGAAGACAGTCCCGCACCTATAAATAGAGGAAGATACCATCAATCCAATTCGTGCTCTGAAGTCCAGGTTTCTTCCAAAAATAGTCGTGAGCTTTGCAATGACCGAAAGGAGAGAAGTGCGATGATCGGAGGTTGATCACGACTCTAATCAAGTCCGAAAGGCTGCCCGACTGTCTGCCCGTGATCCGAAGCTTTGACCATTTTATCTCTGTGGATGTAATTCTTCTAATTTTTATTATTATTTTATTATCTCTCCAACTTTTCTAGGATGAACTCCATGTTTTTAATTATTTTTATTTTAGGAGATTAATAATTGAAGGGAAACTGTTTGGACACAATATTATTTGTTTTAATCTTTTTCGATCAATTATTTAATTGCACTTAATGCTTTTGATTTAATTATTTAAATTTTTTAGTTAAGTAATTACTATGTGGACTATTTGATTACAGAATTCATTAATTAAAATTAACTAATCTAGTTGTGAAATTAATAATTGACATAGATCTAATAATTATTGTGTGGAGAATTAAATTTATGTGGTTTGTCAATCTATACTACTTTGTGGAGTGACTAATAGTGTAGGAAATTTAAATTTAGTGCATCTTAATTTTAAACTTATCTGCATGAATATCATTTTGTGGAACTTCAGTTTTGATTAAATTTAAGATAGTTTGATTTGCATGATTAAATAATGGAATTACTAGTTTGTGGAATCTGTGATTTTAATCTTGTCAAATTAATAATTTAGGGAGACTTTAATCCATCTTAAAAAATTAAATTTATCTTTTATGGTTCAAATATTTTTCCTAATCTATTTTCATCCTAAGGCCTAACTTCAACACCATTATCTTATCTTATTATTATCTTATTCTTAATACCTATTTTATAATTATAAAAATCTATTTTCAAAATTCCATGTTTTTCCTCTCTTATTAATTTATAAAATCAGATATTGAATTAATAATATTCCTCGTGATTTCGAGACTCTTCACACTTTTTTACTATATTACTTGAGCGACTAGTGCACGTGCTACCGGATTTGTTTTGCTACATCATTTTATGCATCAACGGCTTGAGCTTGTAGGATCCCAAAGGGCACAAAGAGGGGGGTGAATTGGTGTTCTATCAAAAATATTAATTTTACAAAAAATGTCGCGAAAGTTTAAAATCGATTCTTAAAACCTTTTAGAATAAAGCAATTCAGATCATAATATGAATGGGGAGAGAGAGAGAGAGAAATCAAACACAATCAACACGGGTGGTTGTTGACGAGGTTCGGTCACATCTTGGCCTACGTCCTCGCTCCGACTTCTCAACCTCGAGACCGCCGAAGATTCTATTAATCCCTTCCTTTGCTCCAAATGGGGCAAGGAAGAAAGCCCTTTACATCAACCACATTTTCTCCGCTTCGAGAGGCAAAGCAACCTCTCCTCCTAGGAAACTAATCTATTTCTCTCGCTCAAGAGGTAAGATTTTGAACTTCTTTTACACAGGAGCTCTCTCTGCTTTTTTCTGAATAAAAAGTGTTTCTCTCTTTTACAATTCAATGCTCACAAGAAGAGAAGAGAGAAAGAAGAGAAAGCTATAAAATGAAAACTTCAAGAAATGATCTCTCTTTGATAACTTGAAGTTTTTCTTCAATGAGTGAACGAGTGCTTTTGCCTCTAGCTTTGACACTCCTTTTATAGCCGCGTGTGGAAAATTCGTCCAGAATTTGTTCCACAAATTCCTCCTTCAAATTTGACCGTTACTGTTCATTTGACTCGGAGGCCGGTCGACTGCACATCTGGACTGGTCGACTAGTTTATGTGACCGTTGAGCCATTTTTCTAATTTCTGCATTGGGTCGGTCAACTAGACTGTCGACCAATGTCTCGACTGGTACAGTCTCGCAGTTTTGATGTCCTCCTATTTAGTTGATCGGTCGCCAGTGCATCGACCGGTTTGTCGACCGGTATAGTCTCGCAATTTTGATTTGAGCAGTTTACGCATTGATCGATCGACCGGTATCTCCGATCGATCGACCGGACTGTCTCGATCGGCCTTCATAGATTCGACCGGCAAATTGACCGCCCTGCCCTATTTTGAGCATAACATTTTGCACAGTTATCCAAATTAGATAATCTTGGAGTCTATGGAAAGCTAACAAAATTCTCTACAATTCATCAAAACTAATAAGATTAGTGCCAATTATTTAATCAAAGTGTAGTGCATAAAGTTATCCATTTTTCTTTAATCTTTTTCAACATTTTAACTTTAATCATTCGAGGTTTATATCATCAAAATATAATTTTATATGTCATTAAAACTTAGATCCAATAATCTCCCCCTTTTTGATGAAGACAAATCGAGAAATATGAAAAATGTGTAAGTTGTGAAAAAGTTGTAAAATTCTTGTAAAAAAACAATTTTACTCTCCCTAACACATAGCTTTCCTTACAATGGTAGATATTCACATGAATATTAATTGTAAGGTACTCTTCATATAGAGTGATATTCATATCATATTTCTCCTATGCTTCTCCCCATTTTGTTTCATCAAAAATAATAATTTATATATTTGAAGCATATAAGAAATCATATGTTGCTTCCCCTTAATCAATTTTTCAAAAAAATTATTCTCCCCCCCCCCCCCCCCTTTTATATATAATAAACATGTAATTTTTATATATAATAAACATGTAGGGTATTGCAAGTTTTGAAAGATAACTCCCCCTAAATTTATGGCTATTTTATAATTAAAACCAATTTATGAAAGCCAAGACAAAAATATATTAAGAATCAAAATATGTCATAAAACTTTGATTCAACAATGATGTCCATGGTATGTTAAAATAAATTTTAATCATGCTCCCCCTGTCACTATTACCAATTTTCATTTATATGTTCCTCTCTTAAAAAAATAGTAGTTTTGAATTTTTGAGTGGCATTGATACTTTTAACCTTTGTGCCTTCACATCTCCAACTCCATATGTGAGGCACACCTGAAAAGCAATCAAGTAATTTTTGGTACCCAAACTTTCTTGGGTCCGATTTTGTTAGATAATGTTCCTTTCGTAACCCAAATCATGCCATGTTGTAATGATTTTCTTATTTTACATTGATATGCATAATGACCATGAAATCCACATGTAAAACATTTGAGATGTGATTTTCTATGTTTGGATTTTCAATAAGAATTTTCATGTCCAAAATGATTCCTAAGATTATTTATCGTTACATGAGAAATAGTCTTATTTTGTGAGTTCTTCAAAAGGTCATTTTCCTTCTTTACCTTGTCTAAAGAATATGCTAGTTTTACAATTTCACATGCATGTGTAATTTCCAAAGTTTCGATTTCATTTTTGAAATTTTCATTTTCCATAAGGCATATATTCTTTTCTTCTTTTGATTTTTCAATCTCATGTATTAATTTCTCATTTTCTTCTTTAAGTGAGAAATATCTTTTTGTAAGATATGAGAGTTCTTTATTCACATCTAAAGAAATATTTTCTTCGAAAGAATTCAATGAGTCATAATTTGAATTTGAAGGGTTAGAAATTACCTCATCGTCGTGTGCCATCAAGAATATGTATGCTTCATCACTAGAAGAGCTTGATGAACTACTAGACTCTTCATATTTTTTGTTTTTACCTTTCTAGGATTTTTCTTCTTTCTGGTGTTTGTATGATTTTCTTGTTGGCTTTTCGTTCTTGTATTTCTTTTTAACCAGCTTGAGATACTTATCTAATTTTCTTGTGTAGAGTGCGAGTTTCTTTTCAACCACTTACTCTTCACTTGAATCTTCTTCTATCGTATTTGCCTTCAATACCAATGTTTTCTTCATGGGGGGCTTTCTCTTCTTGATTGTAACATTCCTCACCAGCGTGTGATATTGTCCGCTCTGGGCCAAAGCCCGCACGGGTTTCTCAAAACGCGTCACCTGGTATCAGAGTGGCGCAGTGGCTCACCTCTCTACTCAGCGTGATACTGTCCGCTCTGCCCCACCCTGGGCTCATGGTTTTCTAATGCGTCACCTGGTATCAGAGTAGCGCAGCGGCTCACCTCTATACTTAGCGTGATATTGTCCGCTCTGCCCCCTATCTGGGCTCACGATTTTCTAACGCGTCACACCTGGTGAAGCATATGTTCCCATATATACCCAGCATCTCTCCCATGACTTATGCATGTGGGACTAATTCAAGACATGCCTCATGCACCCTCCCCCCCCCTTAGGGAACTCAACGTCCTCGTTGAGTGATCACATCCCACCATGCACAGAGGTCCACGCGGAGTGGCTCTAATACCATATGTAACACCCTTGCACTTGCGTATGATATTATTCGCTTTGGGCCTCGGCCCGCACGAATTTACCAAAACACGTCCTACCAGGCCAATGTCATATTCCCATATATACCTAGCATCTCTCCCCCTGACTTAAGCATGTGGGACTAATCTCAGACATCTGATAAAATTGGAACGATACAAAGGAGATTAGCATGACCCCTGCGCAAGGATGACACGCACAAATCGAGAAATGGTCCAAAGTTTTGGTGCATGAGGCATGTCTTAGATTAGTCCCACATACATAAGTTACGAGAGAGATGCTGGGTATATATGAGAACATGGCATTGGCCTGGTAGAACGTGTTTTGGTAAAATCGTGCGGGCCGAGGCCCAAAGCGAATAATATCCTAGCAAGTGCAAGGGTGTTACATATGGTATCAGAGCCACTTTACGTGAGCCTCTGTGCATGGTGGGGTGCGATCACTCAATGAGGGCATTGAGTCCCCTAAGGAGGGAAGGGTGCATGAGGCATGCCTTAGATTAGTCCCACATGCATAAGTCACGGAAGAGATGCTGGGTATATATGGGAACATGGCCTTGGCCTGGTAGGACGCGTTTTGATAAAACCATGCGGGCTGAGGCCCAAAGCGGACAATATCCTACGCAAGTGCAAGGGTGTTACATTGATCTTCTTGAATAGAGATCTCATAGGTTAGAAGTGAACCAATAAGATAATCAAAATCCAATTTGTTCAAATCCTTCTCTTCGATCACGATCATCTTCGTATGCCATTTGGGGGAGAGAGACCTGAGAATCTTTTTCACTTTTTGGGGATTAGATCTTGGCTCGCCTAAGGAGGCTAAGTCATTCAAAATATCATTAAACCGTGCAACCATATTGATCACTAGCTGATCATACTAAGTTTTCACTTCATTTACACTTAATTTGACATGTATCCAGTCCCTAAAATTGCCTACATTTGGTTAATTATACCTAGAATGCATGCATTATCATTTCTGTATAACACCAATGTGCATTTAGTAATTTAGCTGATTTTTTATTGCTGTCCTAATCCATACTTGTTTAATTCCCATTTGAGGATCTTGATGCTTGCTGTTCTTGCTCTTCTAGCAGGTAGTATAAGGCTGCAACCAGTTGGAAAAGGAGGGGGAGACCACTGATTTGCTGTCAAAAAGTAAAGGAATCTGTTGGAATTTCTGTAGGACAGGACAGATGGCACAATTAGAGGCAATAGAAGCTTCTAATTTGCATCCAAGGGTGATTAAGAACCATATAAAAGCTGAAGTAATCTAGAGGAGAAAAGGGGGAGCCTCCATTGGGAGGATTCTAGACCTAGCAGCCTCCATGCTGCAAGGTAATGGAGCAGGGAGCTAAAGCACTGACAATTGTTGTATTCCAATTTGTGGTTTTCTTGATGTTCAAAGATGGACCAAGAAGCACTGACAATTGTTGTATTCCAATTTGTGATTATATGCTTATTGTATCCAATTAATTGATGTTGGTGTGGATTTCAATTTAATTTGCAATCGAGAGACTGATTTTAAATCCCCTTGATGTTTAGAAATAAACCAAGAAGCACTAGCATTAATATTGGGTTGATTGTATTCCTGCCTAGTTAATTGAAATAATTCTCTGATTATTATGAATGCAATTGGTTGATAAATTTAGACCTACTAAAATTGCCAAAATCTGAGAAGAGTTGGTAAAATCAGTGAGGTGCTTTTATATATGCTTAATGATAACTTGACACCAGTGAGGATTCCTTTCTCATTCAACTTAACTAATCTTCTATATGAGAATATGATGATTAGTCCTGGTTTAATCATGTTGTGAGAGCAGTCCTTTATTAGTTGAATCAGATTTGACCTTAAATTGTTGAATTGTTTCATTCCATCCATAGCTGAATTAGGTGCACCCCATTCCTAGGAGAATCTTCCCATTGACTAATAAACCCTTTTTAGTCTTAGTTCAGTAATTAGAATTCAGTTCTTGTCTATCGCTAAAATACCAAAAATAGTTACCCTTTTAGTAACATTTTAAATCTGTTTTCTCTTTTCCCCATTACACTCTTTTTGTCATTTAGTCTAGGATTAGTTTAGGTTATATTAGTGAATCTTTAGCCTTCAAATCACTGTGGATACGACACTTGAGTCTATTACAATTGATATGTGCACTTGCAGTAGAGTGAGTTAGGCAGTTTGATTAAATCTTGAAAAATCTCATTTTTGACCTATAAATTCAGCAAGTTATCATTGCTCCACATAATTCACATCAAGTTTTTGGCGTCGTTGCCTGGGATTTGAGGCTAATTCGATTCACTTTCTATAGTTTAGATTAGTCCACTTTTCAGTAGTTATTTTCTTTTCTTTAGTTTAGCTTTTGTCTATATTTACCTCTGTTTTTTTTTCTTATACCATCACTGTTTATATCACATCCATTGTTTATATTCAGTCCTATTTTGTCTATCATTTTCTTATTAGATTAGTTCTTTTTTTTATTTTCTTTTTCTGCTCAATATTATCATCTTATCTTAATCTTTACTCTTGTTTTTGATGTCTTTGCACTTAACCTCATTGTATGACAAGTTTATAGTGCAACAAAATCTGAATTTGATTTCTGAGAGAGAAAGAAGGAAAGATGGATATGAGTTAGCAAACTTGGCCCCAGGACTATTATCAATCACGTGAAACACCACTGAGCCAAGAGGAATTAGATTTTATAGTTGAAGATGTCATGTTCAAAACACTTTAGAAATATGGTTTTGATGTTGGAGAACCATCACAAGTTCACTGCAATCAAGGATCATCACAATTTCAACAGCCCTCTAATGCTTACATGTATGTCTCACATGGTCATGAAAGTTCAAATTACTGGAATCGAGAGGAAGACTTCTCAACTAGTACTCATTATGTTTCAAATTACTGGAATCATGAGCAAGACTTCTCAAGCAGCAATCCTTATGTTTATGACTTAGAAAATCATTTGTATTACCATCACAATCAAGGTCAAGTGTCAGATTTTCAGGTTGCAACCATGGATATTTCAGAAAATCAGCAACACTTAATCAATCCATGGAAGAGTCAAGACTAGAGATTATATTGGAGAACTTCATGAGACGGCAGGAAAAGCAAACTACAATCTTGGAAAAACTATGTATGGCAGCAGATGTTCTTCGAGTTGGATAACAAGCCTTGGAGGCCAAGCATTGTTTGCAGTCCAATCAAGAACCCCACAAATCCAATCTGCCCTTCTGAAAGAAGAAATTCGAAAATGAAGATGGGAATTGAGAAAAAGATGAATGAAGAAAAAGAAGTAGTCATGGAGGTTGAAGTTGAAAAGGAATCTATCACACTTAAAGAACAAGCCAAAAAATAAGATGAAGTTGTTGAAGTTATTGAAAAAGCTAATCCAATGATACCTTCAATGAATCACATTGAAGACCCACTTATAAGGTTCCCATCAAATGAAGAACAACTTCTAGAAGACTCTGATTTTGATTCTTTGAAGAAACTATCAGATACCTCCACTAGTTTGCTCTCCTATTGTCCACAAGTAACAAGTACCTTCACCTTTGATGAAAAGAGAAACTCAATTCACTAATTGTCTACTCCTAAAGATGAGTTACTCCCTACACCCAACTGTCCAGAAGTTCAACTTGAAGCAATTTGTTCCACAAACCATCATGAGATGCTATCAGTTGAAGAATGTCAACATCTTAGTGTCAAAGATGAAGAAACATAAAAAGAAAAGAAGTGACCTAAACTTGAAGCAAGCACTAATTCATTTGAAATCATTCAAAGTTCCAAAGTCTCACCCATGTCATTATTCATTGGGCAATAGGTTATGACAGTAAAGCCACATGATGAAACTGAAAAGGCCAAGGAGGATACAAAAGCAGAAGAAATTTCTTTCCAAATAGAGGAGGCTATAGCAGAATTCAAATTTGTAGAAGGAATGGAACATTGAAGGAAGATCAATGTTTTCCTACTGAAAGATGGAACCAAGAGCTCAAAGATCTTCCAACAATGCTACATTTTAATAGGCCATAAGAAATGGTTGCTTAAACAAGATGATGATACAGGAGATTCATATGTCATACATGAGAAGTTTTGGGATGAGTAGTAGTTTTCTGGTACAATGGAGGAGGGAATCAAACTGAAAATCAAAGGTCAATCATTGACAAACTAAGAGATCCATATTTGATTAGTCAAGTTGTCCACAGATTGAGATCTCTACTTGATCATATCATACTATTTAAACCTCCTTGACATGAAGAAGTTGTAACAATGTCTAGCCTAAGACACTAAAGTAAGGCACTTCTTAGGAGGTAACCCAAGTCACTTCATACCTAATTTTCTCTATTTTGCAGGAATAAATCAGAGAGGAATCACATCTACCCATAAATTTTCGCCTAGGGAGTACTCTTACACTCAATTTTGATTTTCTCACTGAAATACCATAATGATAACTGATATTATTTACTAATCCATACTTTAATTATCATAATGATACTTGAATCATCCTATCAGTTATCCAATTCTCCTAGTGCCAAATTTCAGTGCAATTCTCAAACCTCATATTGAATGCTAACTTGTGCACTTTATTGATTCCAAAAATCTGATATTGCAAATCTCACTGATTTTCTTTTATTTCTCTGTAGAATTGTATGGATCACCCAAAGCCTCTAATTGAAATGCAGGAATCATACAAAATGAAGCAATGCACAATTCCAAAAATTTAATACCCACCCAACCCTCTCCCTTACTTGGATGACTCATCACTGAGGACAGTGTTGATGATAAGCTTGGGGGAGGAAACCTGGTGCATTTCTGAAGTTTACACCATGTTTTTAATTCATCTTAATGCTCACATCATAACTATTATTAGGTTATCACTGCTATTATCAAGTTATCATTATTATCATCCGGTTATCAGTATTTTCAACTAGTTATCACTAATATTTTTCAGCTAAATTCTTGTTATCATTTTAACTCCAAAATGACTGAAATCCTTTAATATGACAGTTAGTACACTCCAACACCAAGTAGTCAATTTGGCTATTAATCTTTTTGCTTTAATTAGCTCTCTTTTCATATGCATTTGAACTCAATTCAGCTGAAACTTTTTCTTTTTGTGGGTAACACTAGCTAATGTCTAGAATGGAGTCAAGGCTTTTGCTGCCATGTTAAATAGGAAAACTTGACTATTTGTACTAAGGGATCTAAACCTTACTTGAGTTTGAACTACTGCTCACTTTATGAACAGAACAGAAAAAAAAATGAAGAAAAAGAGAAAATCAAAAATTGCATTTTGCATTGCATGCATACATCAATAAAGAGAGCTAAATTCCAAAAGGAAACTCTCCTAAATAAAGCCAGGATTCTTATCCTGTGACCAGCATGAATAAAAATCAGGTTTCAAACCTATTTATTTGTATTATCATGAATAAAAGTCAGGTTCCAAACCTGTTTAAGCAATACAAAAATTTGTTCATCAAGAGATTAGTAGTTCAACCTTTATAGTAAAGTTGACAATCCCTGAAATCCAAATCAGTTACTATTAGCACTTATTCCATGGCTTAAATTTGCTTTAGCCTTTGTGATTCCTCAAGTAGAAATTGGTTTTTGGAAAGAATGGAGTGTTAACAAAGTGGGAAACTCATTTGATTTCAATCAGCTGAATTTGAACTGTTTAATTCAAGCCTTGTTCTTAATATCTGAATGTTTTGCTCGAGGACAAGCAAAAGACTAAGCTTGGGGAAGTTTGATCACTATCTGATCATACTAAGTTTTCACTTCATTTACACTTAATTTGACATGTATCCAGCCCCTAAAATTGCCTACATTTGGTTAATTATGCCTAGAATGCATGCATTATCATTTTTGTATAACACCAATGTGCATTTAGTAATTTAGCTGATTTTTATTGCTGTCCTAATCCATACTTGTTTAATTCCCGTTTGAGGGAGCCTCCATTGGGAGGATTCTAGACCTGGCAGCCTCCATGCTGCAAGGTGCTGGAGCAGGGAGCTGAAGGAGGAGAAGAGGAAGCTACATTCTAATTTCCTGGACAGATTTTTTATTTCAGAATGCTTTGTATCAGTTTTTTCTTCTATTTTGCACTAAATCTTGTAATTATGATGAGGTAAATTCCAGCTCTCCTAGGATAGGGTAGTAATCTATTTCTAGTCATGGATGGATGATGAGCAATGCTATTTTTCTTCATTGGTGTTGAAACTATTCTGATGTTGTGTTGATTCTGATTTTCTGAATCTGAAATCTTGGAACCTGTTCTTGACATTGTGAAATCCTAATTGCATTTGCAACTGAGAGGTTGATTTATGATTTCTTCTTTGTTCAGAAATGAATCAAGAAACAATCACTACAAGAATTTGAGCTATTAGCTATGGAGATATCTGTAATAAATTAGTAGGTAATACCGTCGCAAGTAGTATTAACGTCGGATTTGCTACGGATTCGGGACAGAGTACATCTGTAGCTAATACCTCGTCGCTGATTGCGACACAAATTTGTGTCCCTACTTTTGTAGCTAATTATGTGTGCTGTCGTCCCTAATATGTCCCTAATTTGTGGCAACTCTTAATTATTAGACTTCAAAATCGGTAGCTAATCTATTTCTAAGTAGTAACTATAATGTTACGGCGATAAAACAATTATAATTTTTTTGTGACTAATTTGTCCTTATTCTGTAGCTAACTTTTATCACAATTAGTCCTCACAGTTTGCAGTTTGTCTCAAAACTGTCACAATCCAGTCACAAATTAGCAATAATATTTTTCACAATAATATCGTTTATATCAAATTATTAATTATACAATGATATAAATGATAATACAATAACCAATATAACAAAAATCTCTATATATCATTTTTCGATTGATAAAGTGGAGCTAAATGCTCATTAAAAAGTTTAAATAGAGTATATGAATACATCACACTGGGTACAGAAGTCCTCACTAGATCATCAAAGAGACAGTGATCAAGTTCATCATTTCATAGTTCGGGACGGTAAGCGGAAAAAATCCTATAAAGAATATACAACACATAATAGCAATAAAAGTCTGCATGTGATCTCCTGCAGCGAGGTGCAGCCGCTCAGTGCCATGGTCAGCTCGAACTCGTCTCGCAACATCTGCAGCACCTTCCTCACGCCAGCCTCGCCTTCAGCAGCCAAGGAGAACACGACTGGCCTTCCAATCTGCATCCATTTTAAGGGGGCATGGAAGTAAGTACACAAGACAGGGAGATGCATGTTGATGCTGCAACAGTCGCAGGCATTCATCCCTGCATGCATGAGCAAGAAATTTGGAGTATTGAAGACGAAGCCATGGAGAGTTCCCACTTACAAATATTTCAGAGGCACCGACAGCTTGCGCCTTGAACACGTCGTCCGTGCTGCGGCAGACGCTGCCATCCAGGAAGACGGGAATGCAGCCTTGTGCGTCTTTCACGACCTAATTACATGTATCTTTCATGTCAAAGGTGTACTGTGTAGGGAGAAGAAGTTGACAGGTGATGAAGTACAAGAGGCAACCTCTTCGAGGACATCGATGGTGGCTGGAATGTAGTCGAGCTGACGAGCTCCGTAGTTGGAGACAACAATGCCAGCAGCACTAGATTGCATGACGATCCTTGCTGCACTACATAATGTTGTGAATATTTGGTCGGGAAGTGCAGATCTCTGGAACCAGGAGGAGGAACATTGAGTTCCTTAATCAGGCTCTTGTTTCTCCTGAAAAAGACCATCCATTTTTGAGATAAAATTAATACAATGTCACAACATATGAAATTATGAGAAAAGAGGACTGTCTAAGAACAAAATCCTTCTCTGCATACTGGAACATGAAAGTCGAACTCAGTATATGCAGAGAATTTTAAATTGTTGAAAAACTCTCATTGTCTATGATCCCAATTCATGGAAAAGACATGTCCAACAGGGACTAAAGTCCACTTAAATTAAGAAATAAATGCACACATGAAAGCATAATATAATGCCAGAACAGAGAAATTATCATTCTGATTAAGCCTCGACCATACATCAGATCAGAGATGATCCCTTGTTTGAAAGAACCTGAGCAAACAGAATGATTTCAAAATAAAAGGAAACAATAACCTATACATTGCGCAGCATTTACCAAAACGGTGATGTAAAAGACTGGTTTACAAAACCATACTTTTTGGGTGAACAAGACTTTATTATAATTAAAGAAATAATGAAAGAACTATCAGAATTTGGACTTTCTTGCAACCAAAAAATAATTCAACCTTTTTGACAAAAGAGATATTTTAAACATAAAAGGAAAGCAAAAGTATTACATCGCAGAAGAAGCAAAAAAGACAATAAGACTCATTGAAGAATAAAGATGTAATGTTAAAAGATAAGAAATCATTTGGATTTGAACATAAATAACCTTACTCATGCTGGAATCAACACAATCAGGAATCCCATTCAGGATGATTTACACTGGTTATGGACTCAAGCTGTCACTTTTTCTAGACTGATTTCTAGTGATTCAAGATTTAACTAGATTATTAAAGTATGTCAAATTGGCTCAGGCTTCAATGAAGATGATCTTCCATTGGTCGATACCAAGTAAAATTGTTAAAGTTCCATCTTTCAGCCGAAAGACTAAAAAAACAACAGAAAAGCTTCTGAATTGAGAGAAAAAAATGATGAAAAGATAAGTCATCCTGTGTCATACCTTTGATTGAATAAACTTCTCTTTCACTGATATTGGATCAGAGAATTTGGGCTTCCTTGGAAAGATGCAATCATCTTTCTTGTCAAGTAAACAGAAACTGCATAACAATAATAGCTTATATGTTACCTAAAATACATCAATTACATGCAATTTGTAACAGCCATTATTTTGCAAAGAAATTTTTAACTGCTGTTGGAAGGTTTATTCATAGTTCTCTAGATACATTTTTCTTCAGAATGCCGGAAGTCATTTTTTTGTTGCACAGATAATATGGGCCGCCCATTTATCATAATTCTTACATAGAATCATCCTCATACCTTCCATTACTTGCTGATGGTAATAAGTCCTCCCAAAGGGAATTTGCAAATGTATTACCCAAGGATTGAAACAGGTTAATAACAGAGGGCTCCCATGCTTTTACATCAAGTGTTAGAGACCTTACCTACAATATGTAAAATAGAAATGATTACTAGGATGTTCAATAACTGGAAAACACAGTTTCCCTTTTGTAAACAGAGTTAAGCACTGATATAACTTGCACGAAGTTCATACTTCTGAACAAAGAGGCAATAATAAAGCTTTTTGTTTCTGTTTTAAAAGTTTCATATCATTTTCATTATTAATTACCTGGATGACAACCAAATGGGGGTCATCCTTTTTCCTCCCCAAAAGAATCATTCTTAATTTCTAACCTTGTTCTTGGTCGACCTCTTCTTTTTCAGAAGCAGTTTTTAAAAACTACTTGAAAGCCAACTTATAATGTATTTGTAGTGTATACAAAAACAAATATTAGAACTAGAGTTTGGATGACTACCAAAGTCAGTGGTCATCATTTCCTTACTCAAAAAATTTATATTTTATGCATGTTGCTAGAAGAAAGGATAAAGAATTTCCTAATAAACTAGTACGAGGGACTACTTGTTAATATAAAGCAAGTCCATAAACTCACCTACTTGACATCACACTTGTTAAAATTCAAGGCATGTTTGCAACTAAAGTAATGGCAATAGTCTTTATTTATCAATTCAGCATTTTGGCAATGAATGAGTCCACGTCCATTACTATACTACTCACAAGATCCTACGCCACAAGGAAAACTGGAATTGTGGATATATATATAAGTCATATTATTATAGACAAGGAAAACTGGAATTGTGGATATATATATAAGTCATATTATTATAGATATATATAAGTTGATTTTAGCTGATGCATGCCACATTAATTATCCAACCACCATATAATTAATCCTGCTCAAAAGTCAGCTCACATTCATGTAAAACTAAAACAGAATACTATTATGCAATGTTTTCTTTGTAATGTCTGCAACATCAAAATGAGCACTTAGCATTGTGTTACAAATGTGGTACACTTTTATAAAACTAATAATCAGTCTCATAAAAAAAGATTCTGAAAAAAAAAAACAGGACAGATTCTGAATCTGCAATGAAGGATTTGTGTGCAGGAGGCTTACTGTGTGACCCTTCAAGTTTACGGAAAATCAGAATGAATACTAATAGTGGATTATAAAATCAGAATGAATACTAATACGAAAAATCAGAAAGAATACTAATCAGAATGAATACTAATCAGAATGAATACTAATAATCAGTCTTCTTTGAAGAGGATAATGTTGATGTTTGCCCACACAAGCTTCCTTTGTCACAAATATTTGAGTTGCCTTCCAATCTGTGGCCACATAAAATCGAAAACTATCAGAATGAAAAAAAAAACAAAAAAAAAGCCACACATAAAAGACCAAATCTGAGTTCGATCAATAAGCACGAAAGCTGAGTTAAATCAAAAAATTGAGGGACATTAGCTGTTTCTTATGCGGCTTTACACAGGCAGGGATACAGTGAGAAGAATGAATGAAAAAGCACTCTCGTACTAGGATTAGGAGGTTCTCTTAGCAGCTGAAAAATCATGTCACCGTGTGCATAACAAATAAGAAAGATCAAATGTCAAAGTGGATACATTGGTGTCACAACATGCCACTGGAAGTTGTTCCAAAGGTAACATCTCATGCATTAAAAATAGGATTTTTCCTAGATAGCCAACCCCATAATGATTACATGATCGAGATATAATCTCATATTGCTGGTTTATCTTGAAACATAGCTCCACATTTCTTCAGCAAGTTCTCCACTATCTTCCTGTCCACTAGGGAGTTGTCCACCAACAGGATGCTCAACTCCATCTCGCCTCCATGCTTGTCACAATACCTGCTCACCAACATCCTAGAGTATCTGATCAACTTGAGCATTAAAAACATTAAAAACATATCTGATCAACATCCCATAGTATCAGACAAATATCACAAATGCACTCAATAGTTACTAATAAAAGAAACTTGCAAAATTGCATTTCTTGAGTTTGCAGTAATTGATTTTGAGAAGAATATTAAAGACTTGGAGCTGCTCACCCGTGTCCTCAGGCTGCTCCAAAGCAGCGAAGAACTTCAATGATTCGTAATATGAGGAGAGTGGGGCAGCCTTCACATATGCCCCTACCCAGGCTAAATTCTTTAGTTGGCTCATAATTAACATTTCTAAGTAGTCCAAAATAAAAATGACATTCTCCATCACAAAAGTAGCAAAATGCTTACATAATATATATTATATAAGTCTAACTTAACAAAATAACAACCAACATAATAAGTCTCAAATATAAATTCAAATAGTTCAACATGTCTCCAAACACAAACCAAAATAGTGATGACAAGTTTAGTAATTAGTAACTCTAATCATCAGTCATTTCTTATATTAGACGAAGTGCTCGGTCCAGCATCATCCGTTGAATTGATCAAAAGTCATTTGAGCATATGTTCAAATGCTCCTCCTGGTTGACAGTAACTATCCATCAATGATCCGAATGCATTCTTCATGCGGTCATCCATGACATTGCATACAACATCCTTAAAATGATCGATCGTACCATCCTGCACAAATGATGAAAAGAACAAACCATTGACATTTTGCCCAGCAGATGTAGCTAATCCAGTAGATGAGACCGATGTACCCAATCCACGAAGAGATCCTTCTCTGGTTGTTCCGCCTGCTTCTTTCCATAGTTCCACATCGAGTGATGGTTGTGTATTCGGATTTTCACCATACTTTTCAATTACTTTGGAATTATAGTCTTCCTAAAATAAGATAAAAGTGAGTTAGTAAGAAAATACTTCGAAAAAAATAAATTAAATGTATCACCGACATACATAAACTTTAAGAGAGTAGTCAGTGACAATTTTTTTTGTCTTTTTGCTCTTATGCGTCAACTCATAAACCTCTCTATAATCAATTGGACCTTTGTTTTTTGCCTCCTGTATTGATGATTAATAAAGTTAGTAAATATTTAATTTTGATGTATAAGATTATAATAAAGTTTAATAAAGTTACCAAACGACGCTTGTGACATGAGAAAGGAATTGATCCTCTTGTGTGTAAAGCAGCTTCAGGCTTTGAAGCACGATTACCCTTTGCTGCCACTGATCTTTTTTTCCAATCCTCCGAACTCCTGCAAATCAAGAAGATTTTATTATCTAAAAGACAAAATGTTAAAAAGTATGTATTGAATGAAATTTTATAAATTGTACCATGCATCACAAAGTGAGTGCCAAACATCACAATTTAATCCAGCAAGAGGTGAATTACGAGCTAACTCAAAGTTATTATTCGTTGCTTTTGCCGCCTTATGTCTAAATTTGTGCAATTGGCCACGTAGACGATTTTTGGCGACATGCATAAAAACTTTTCGTATGACTTCTTCGGTTAACCCAGGCTCAAATTTATGATTCTCCTGTAATAAGAAAAATATTAATTCAAAATAATATTGATTAGTACTAAATATTTTTAAAATTTTACCAAAAAATGATGAAACATCCTCTCCTTAAGATCTCTCGAAACCTTGTGCCATGATGGTGCATTTGGCGGCAATCTCCCAATCACAAGATTGCTAATATATCGCACAATACTATCCGGTGTAAAAGTAACCCTATATATATTTAACAATGTGTAGCAATAGTTAGTATAAATTTATTTGAAAACTATGATTACAATTACTTATGGTTTTTTTGGATCATTGATTCCAACACATCCAGTGTATATTGGTCCACCTTCCAGGCTCTCTTGTCCGACTATTGTTCCTGGCTGAGAAACGTTCAAATTCTCTTCTGGTGTTTCAGATGTTGGAACTTTTAGAGAAAAATAAAATTAGAATCGATAGTAAAGCATAAAAAATAGCAAACATTTTTTACTTACCTTCGACTGGTGGTGTCGGAATAGATCCTGTAGCACTACATCTAGAAGGAGGGGTCGCTATATCTACAACTGGTGATGTAGGAGCATCAGCTCCACAGGAGCAGAAGGCCTTGACCGTGACCCAGATGCTGATGTATGACGACCTCTTCCTCGAAGAACCATGACTGTTTATACATGCAAGTTGATAGCTAATTGGTTAGAAAAATATATAATGAAATATAAGCATATCATAAATTGGCATATTACCTAATTATAAAATGTAACATTTTATAAAAGGTTACTCGCTTGAAAGCGATTCATATTCCTCCTCATCATTAGTGTCATCACAACTATCAATGATATCTTCATCATTAATGAACTTATCGTCTCCATCTTCTAATGTACGAGTTATCTCATTTACATTCACCTCTTCCATAGAAGCATTTGCATCAAATAATTCAACTCTTTCTTCACCATCCTCCTCCATATCTATTGCCCTTATTATCGGATCCTCTTGGTAGTAGTCATCCATAGGTATTTCAATGTTTGTATCAGCTTCACTAGCCATATTTTCCTCCATAAAAAGCCTACTTCTCACCTTGCATGCTGCCCAACATTCATCCCGACCTTTTTTTAAAGGATAACTTGTATAATAAACTTGTTGTGCTTGTTCTGCCAATACAAATGGATCATAACCTTGAAGTCTGGATCGATGCCTAACTTCAACTAGATTATGCTTTGGATCAACCTTGACTCCTTGCTTTGGATTGAACCAATGACATCGTAATACAACGACCTTATTTTCCTTGCCTAAATATGTCAACTCTATTATCTCTTCGACGACCCCGTAGTAATCAATGTCATTATCCCCGTACAAGTTGCCAAGAACACAAATTTCACTATTCATGGTGGTTTTGTATTGACCATACTCGTATGTCTGAAATCTATAGCCATTCACAATTATACTATTATATGTTGTCACTTTTTTAAACGGTCCATAACTAAAGTCTCGGATCAATGGATCTTTCACCAATTCATTCTTCACTTGATACTTTAGCCATGAAGAGAATTCTTCATCTCGAATTTGCAAGAGTTGATTGTCTGTGATATAAGGATTTTGATGTCTTTGAAAGTCTTCAAATTGCCTAATTTTACCAAAAACATAATATGTTTAAAAAAAAATATTACATCTTAATAAAAAAAGGTAAAATCATTTCATGCAAATGTACTCACTCAATGTAAGGCGTCATCTCATGACAGTTCATCAGAACATATTTCTCCGCAAGTGTAAGATCATTGTCATTCAACATAACGTTACGTCCCTTTCCAATAAGGTGGAATGGATATTTAAATATGGACAAACATTTCTTGTTTAGATCGACTCCACCATCATCATTTCGTGGAACTTGAGTTCGCCTTGTTTGAATATTTGCTTCAAAGTATAACGAAGTAAAATTAGATACTTCCTCTATAAAATATGCCTCACATATAGAGCCCTCAATTCTAGCCTTCTTTTTCAAATACAACATGCATCTCTCAAACGGATACATCCACCGATAATGTACAAGTCCTCCAACTTTTGCTTCGTATGGTAGATGCATGACTAAATGCTCCATCACATCAAAGAATGAAGGTGGAAAAATCTTCTCGGCCTTGCAAAAAGATGTCACAATTGAACATTCTAAACGTGACATGTCCTCTTTGCGAATGTTAGAGGTGCATAACTCCTTAAAAAATGTACTAAATTCTGTTATGGTATCCCTAACAGCCTTAGGCAAAAAATCCTTAAAGGCCAGAGGAATCAATCTTTGCATGAAAATGTGACAATCATGACTTTCATTCCATGTATCTTTCCGGTTTCAATATTAAAACATCAAGATATATTTGATGCATACCCATCAGGAAATTTTAAGTTTTTTACCCATTGAAACACAAGCTTTTGTTCTTCATTATTTAGTACATAAGTTGCTTTTGGCTTGATGTACTTTCCATTTTGTAAGTGAATCAAATTTAGTTCTGGACGTTTACATATTAGCTTCATGTCCTCTCAAGAATTGGCATTGTCCTTCGTCTTACCTTTTATGTCCATAATAGTATTGAATATGTTATCAAACACATTCTTTTCAACATGCATGGCATCTAAATTGTGATGAATCATGTTTGAGGACCAATAAGGCAAATCCCAAAATATACTTCTCTTCTCCCAATTAAGATCACTTCCAAAACCAACTTGCTTGAACGGATTCGCCTTCAATCCAAAGGTGATGGGCTCAAGTTTGCTGACCTCCTCAAATGCCTCCATTCATGTAATTCTTTTTGCAGGCATAGTATTCTCAATTGTCAATTTTTTAAATGAGTTACGATCACGACGCATTGAATTCTCAATAGGAAAAAAACATTTGATGGCAATCAAACCAACAAACCTTTCTGCCATTCTTTAGATAAAATGATTTTGTGTGCTTGCCACATATTGGACATTGAAGCTTTCCTTTCGAGCTCCATCCACTTAAAATTCCATAAGCTGGAAAATCGCTGATTGTCCACAACAAAGCTGCTCTCATTATAAAATTTTATTTTGTCGACTTATCGTAGGTTAAGACTCCATCATCCCACAACATCCTCAACTCATCAATAAGTGGCCTTAAATAGATGTCCAAACTCTTACTCGGGGATCGAGGCCCAGGAATCATGCCTGTTAAAAATATGTGCTCTCTTTTCATGCACATGCTTGGAGGTAAATTATACGGTGTTATGAACACAGGCCAACACGAATAAGCCGTTGTTGAAGAACCAAATGGATTGAACCCATTTGTGCAAAGACCCAATCTAACATTCCTAAACTCCTTGGCAAATGTTGGATGGCGTGCATCAGAATCCTTCCATGCTTCAGCATCAGATGGATGTGTTATCATCGAAAGATCCTCACGCAATCCTTCAGCATGCCAACGCATAAACATTGCTACTTTTTCAGAGAGAAAAAGCCTTTGCAATCTTGGAACAATAGGAAAATATCTGAGCACTGAGTAAGGCACATCCTTTTGATTGACATTGCCATTTTTCTTCGGCTTGTATCGCTGCTCACCACAGGACTTACAATTTATGAGTGTACTATCCTCTTTATAGTACAACATACGATGATTACGACATGCGTCAATTTTTTGATATTCTAATTCTAATTCTTTCACCATTCTCTTGCACTTGTAGAAATTTGAAATTTGTTGGTAATTTCTCAGATATTGGTAACATACTTTTTCTAATAGCGATCATACGATCAAAATAGTTTTCGCTCATATTATGCTCAGACTTCAGGTTCATTAATTGTGCCACAGCAGATAGTGTGCTATGCTTCTCGGATCCTTCCCACAAAGGTACATCGGCATCTCTAAGAAGCTAATAAAACCTAGAAGCTACTGGATTTGGATTTTCCTCCTGTGGGATATTGATATTTCCTAAGTGATTCACTTCAGCATCCCTAACCATATCCAAATAAGGATTTTGTATTTCAACTCCATTTGATACTTCAACAGATGTTATATTACTATCCACCCATTGCTCCTCACCATGCAAAGTCCAATTGACATAAGCATTTAAAAAGCCATTATGATATAAATCCTTTTGCACTTCATACTTGACCTTCCATCGAAAGTTTTTACATTTTTGACAAGGACATAGGATTTTGCAACCAATATCAACCACATCTTCATGTTCATAAGCAAACTTTATGAACTCGTCAACACCATCTTTACAACTTTCTGTTATAAATCCATGTTCATCTTTCCAATGTTGGATCCAACTTCGATCGGGTCGCATCTCGCTGAAATTTATGTAGGAAAGACTATATGCATAAGCCTCTCTCATAACAAGTGTGACACAACCAAATATATTATTGTTATGCTTTTAAAAGGCCCAAATATATTATTGTCAGTAAGATTGTGTACTGAAATCTTATTATGAGCAGTGAAATGTGAGCAAAAAAAAAGTAACAATGTAATTATAACTATGTAATTATACCAAAACAGAACATGAAATATACTTGAAAAATAATAAGTAAATGAAACTGACAAGGAGCATGATTCTATGATGGTATTTATGTCCCCGAAAAAACTAGTGGCATATGATTTTATGATGTACAATTTTTTTACATATACTGTGCATTTACGTTTCAATAGAACAACTCCATTTCATTCTATAGAAATCATCCACTCCAAGACATCAAGAAACTAGAAGACAGATTCAGAAAACTAATACTTTGTGCAAAGAAATTTGAACTAAGAATCAGACCAAGAACAGGGGTTAATTGAACAACTATCATGATGAATCTGATTCTGATTTTCAAAGCTTGTCCCATACAGTTCAAATTTATGATACAAAAATCTAAAAGCAAAATGTGAGTAGAAAAAAGAGGAGCAACTGTCAATGTTTGAACTAAGTCAGACCAAGAATAGGAGTTAATTGAACAACTGTCATGATGAATCTGTTTTTGATTTCCAAAGTTTGTCCCATAAAGTTCAAATTACTGATACAGGAATCTAAAAGCAGAATATGAGTAAAAAAAAGAGGAGCAGACTTTGTGCTGAAAAAGAGGAAATTTTAATTGTCATGTATCGTTCAAACTATACAACTAACTACAATTATAACAGAGATATAGGAACCCGTTGTAAATCTACATAGAAGTCCAGTTTAGCTTATGTGTATGAATAGATTCTGATAATCATCAAAAGAAGCAATAACCACTAGATGCCATCCTAAAACAAGAAGATCAATGTTACAACCTAATTTCATATCAAACAAATTTTAGGTTCCCCGGTAATAATTTTAGAATTCAGTCAATGCTTTAGTTCCTAATGTTGGATTTCGTGAATCATCTAAGAAAATAGTGATATAGGAACCTGCTGTTAATACACATACAAATCTAGTGCTAGCTGATGTGAAATATCTGAAGGTTCTAAAATTACAATAATTTTCGGGGCTTCAAAACCTGTGACATGGAATTGGAATTGGAATTGGAATTGGCGCGCAAAGGATGTTAAGATGATAGCAAGAATTTCTAGACTGCCTTTCTAGTATCACATACTAAGGGTTATATGCCAAACTCGGGAATGGAAAAAAACTTAGCAATGTTCTCTTTTGTTCCTCAATTTGAATTTAATCTAGTCTTAAGCAAAGGATGTTACTGTTCAATAATTTTCTTAACTTTGAGTGGGCTCATAGAGGTTGTTAACATGGCAGGAAGGAAAGTGAACACTGCTCATTGGAATAACATTGGAAAATAGACCAGTCTGTCAGTGATAATATAGTGCATAGACAAAGTCGGACACCAACGCAAGAAAAAAGAAAATATATACAATAATAGAATTTGGAATACTTTGATAAAAGAACAAGTTCACGTACACATTGAGAGTTATATGCTAAAGTCAGGAAAGAAAGAAGAAAAAAAAGGAGAGCACATAGATAATTGATAACAATACCAAAAAATGGGAATTCACTCTACTCGGATGAGGACTCAAAAAATGGTTGGCCCCTGTGTGCACAGGGAGTCGGGGTGTGCGCCGGCGACCAACGTAGGGATCATCGGCGACAGCCTGCACGTAGACGCCCCTGCGTGTGATCACTAGCTGATCACCATATGTTTCTAGCCCATTTTAGATGCATTTTATACATATCGAGTCCCACTTTTGCCTATCTTTGGGCCAATTACACTTGGAATGCATACATTGTAATAACTAGTTGATATTCCTCATTTCATATTTAATTCCATGTGCATAGAGGTTCTGAAATGCCAAAATCCATTAATAATTAAATTCTATGTCAAGTTATCATTTTGAGGACAAGTTATCACTCCTAGGTGTCAAGTTATCATTATTTTGAATGAACTGATTTTAATGGTTTTCTTGCCCTAAATCCATCATTATCATGTATAAATCATATTTGGATAGTCACATCTCAACTTGTGCAAAGTTTTAAGTCCATTTGAACAAGTTATCGTTTTTCATGTGCCAAATTATCGTTAAAGGGCAATTCTATCATTTCGACATGCAAAACCATTAATTCTGCACAGGGGCCTTAAGCAATCATCTTATTATTGTTTTAACTCATTGCTGGTCAAATCTCATCACATTTGGATAACCACAACTCAAGTTATCACAAGTTATCATTTTTAAGTCATATAAGTTATCATTTTTGGGCACCCAAGTTATCACTCCATAGAAATCTCATTCATATTTGATTTTTGATCTCACTCACTTGTCACTCTAATCCATTTGATGCCGAAATGCTTTGAACCATTCATATTTGGACATTTTCCAAGATTTATTAAAAGTTATCATTCCGGGCCCCTAAAATCATTAATATCGATATAAGTTATCACTCCTGCACAACACCCAACTTCATTTGATATCTGAGCTAGCAACTATCATCATCTTGATCTTTATTTGTCAAAACACCATTCAAAGACTTTGATGCTTGCTGTTTTGGGATTTGTAGCAGGAAGAAAGGTGGCCAAAAAGTGGAAAAAGTAGGGGGGACCATCTACTTTTTCCTGCACAAAAAGGAATCTGCAGCTGTGAATTCAATCCAGGGACAGGTGGCTACAATCAAAGGGTAAAGAACATTCTGATGCTGATCCAAAGGTGGATAGGAGTCATTGATGCATGCAAAATACAACATATTTTAGTTTATTATTTTAATTAATTTTTCTATAATTTGATCATGGCATGCATCAATTTTAGTCACTTTTAATCGTAATTCCGGATTTATCGATTTTGATTATTAATGTTTTGAATATTTTAACCAAAAAGGGATTTACTTAATTCTTATAATTATTTTGCAGGCAATATGACTCGGCCGTAAAGAATTAAATTTCGGCCGAGATGATCTCATGGTTGGAGAAGTTACATCTTACTTCATTGGGGGAAAAACGAATGCAACTTGAGTTTTGGGCGTAACGTTAAAAGACTCTTCTTCGTTTTGGCCGATATTACAAGAAGAAGTCTGTTTTGGTCGAGATTTGAAGGGGGTAACGGAAAGAAAACTCATCGATTTGGCCAAAATTAGAAGATGTGAAGGCGTAATGGAAAGGTGTAAAGATATGAATTATTTATCATTTTGGTCAAGATATGAGGGGGGTAAAGATAAAATGATAGTTATCTTTTTGGGCGTAATGGCAAGGAAATCTCCGTTTTGGCCGAGATTTAGAGGGGGTAATGATAAGGACTCCTCTTTGCTTTGGCCGAGATTTGGAGGGGGTAATGATAAGAGGTCTTCCTTACGGCCGAGATTCGAAGGGAGTAAAAGGATTTATCTCAAAGGGCGTAAAGATAAAAGAGTTTCATTTTGTCCGAGATTCAAAGGGGGTAAAGATAAAAGGATCTATCTTTTGGACGTAATAGTTAGAATAATTATTATATTTGGCAGAGTTTATCCCATAGATTTAAATCCAGCCGTACGATGTTACGGTCGAGATCAAATTAAAGGTCGTTCGCACCTATAAATACGTGAAGAATCCGTCGTTTCAGGGTATGCTCTGAAGTTCAGGTTTTCTTCCACGATGAGTCATGAGTATGCAGGCTACGACCAAGAGGAGAGAGGTGCAACGGCTGGAGGTTGATCGCGACCATGATCAAGTCCGAGAGGCTGCCCGACTGTCTGCCCAATTCGAGAGCTCTACTTCTAGTTTGGGTGTAATTCTTCCAATTATTATTGTTATTGTCTCTCCAGAATTTCTAGGATGAACTCCATGTTTTTTTTAAGATTATTATTTTAGGAGATTATTATTGAAGGGAAATTATTTGGACTATACATTATTTGTTTTAATCTTTTTTGATCAATTAGTTAATTGTGCTTAGTGCTTTCGATTTAATTAATTGAATTTCTGAGTTGAGTAATTACTAGTTTGTGGACTATTTAATTTCAGAATTCATTAATTAATTTAATTGATTTTATATGAAATTAATAATTGACATAAATTTGATAACTAGTGTGTGGAGAATCCAATTTGTGTGGCCTGTTAATCTATACCAGTTTGTGGAGTGATTAATAGTTTAGGGAATCCAATTTAATGCGTCTTAATTTTAATATGATTTGATGGGATGTCAGTTTGTGGAGGCTTCAATTCTTATTAAATTAAGATAGTTTAATTTGCATACTTAGATTGAGGGAATGCCATTTGTGGAGACCGTAATTTAATTATGTCAAGTTAATAATTTAATGGGACTCTAATCCATCATTAAAGATTAAATTTTTCTTTTGTGATTCAAATATTTATCCTGATCTATTTTCATCCTAAGGCCTAACTTCAACACCACTATCTTATCTTATTTTTATTTTATTTTCTTTATTTTATTTTATAAAACTCATTTTCAAAATCCATGTTTTTCCTCTCTTATTAATTTAAAGATTCAAATATTGAATTAATAATATTCCTCGTGGGTTCGACACTCTTACTCCTTTTTACTATATTACTTGAGCGACTAGTGCACTTGCTAGCGATTTTATTTTGCTACATCATTTTACGCATCAAGTTTTTGACGCCGTTGCCGGAGAATATTTTATTAATTGATTTCTGATTTTTATAAATTATTAGGAGATGTAAATAAATTGTAAATAATTTTCTGTAAATATGTATTATTTGTTTTAGTTATTTTTTTGTGAATAAACTAACATCTTTCTTTTTGCAGATAAAACTCACGGGATTATAATTGAGTTTGGATTAAAATTCATTTGTTGACTTTCGGCCAATATTCTATTCTACTTTAAATTTTTGCTGCGAGTGGATTTTTTTATTTGATTTTTTATTACTTGTGTCAATTTATGAATTTATGACTGTGAGCAATTTTTGTTGAATTTATTGAAAAGATCACCATATGTTTTGTGCATTTTTCCAAGACAATCATCTTATTTTGCGCATGCGAATCTGTGTTTCCCAATTTAATTGTGTGCATACCGATTTATTGGCTTGCGTATTTTTCCTTCATGGCGTAATATGAATTTGTCTATGTTTGGCGCCTCGACTGTAATAGGATTTCACTTATTGATTTTTTTTTCGTCCAAGTCTCGTCTCGGCCGTAATAAATATTGCTTTGATGTTTTCTGTTTGGTGCCCAACAAATCAAGTTGAGTCCAAATTCACGCTAGTTCGTCCTGCCATTATTTGATGGCTGTGGCGGTCAAGATGTACTGCCAATTTAATCTTATTTTGGACCGTGATTTCCTTAAAAATTCATCTCCTGATCTGCTTCCATTGATTTGATTTTATTTCGGCCATGACGATATTGAATTTGGCGATGATAATTTTACTTTCCAGAACATTTGTTTTACGCCTTGATTAAATGCATGACTTTCAATTCAAATTTGTTTCGAGACGTGGATAGATTCTGATTTGCTCACAACTCAATGTAATTTATCTTTTCAAGTATTACGCCCGTAAATTCTGATTTTTGCGGGATTATGTTTTTCTGATATCCCCAATTTCTTCTCTGATTGATATGGCGTAAATCATTTTTCTTTTCTGATTGATATGGCTTAAATCTAAATTGATTTGATTTTTGTTCTCTCTTTGTGATCCTATAATTTTGGGATTTGTTTTAATATCACCCCACCTGATTTTGATTTTTTGTCTAACCATATCTCTCTATCTATGGCACCAATTTGATCTATTCTTATCATGATTACGCCCAAATTTTATCTCCGGTATTTCTTTTCTCTTTTTGTCATATTATGCCTTTATTACGCACCCCTATTACGCCTTACATTTGTCGCCCAATTCATTTCCTATTACGCCTTGCATTTGCCACCCAATTCATTTATTTCTATCATATTACGCCTTCCATCGCTCAATTTTGTCTATCATATTACGCCCCTGATTGGCGCTTCCATCTGTTTGGGCCCAATTCATTTACCTCTTTCTTATTACACCCCTGATTACGCCTTGCATCTGGTTGTCGCCCAATTCAATTTTCTCTCTCCATGGTATTACACCCATATTGCCAGATTTTCCTTCTTTTGTGCTCATTAATTCTTATGTCGGATTTGTTTATCATTGATATTATGCCCCTGATTGCGCCGCCCGATATAATTTTTTTCATATTACACCCGATAATTTCTGACGCCCCCCTAATTACGCCTTCCTTACCATGATTTTTCTTGTTACGCCTTGCGGCATCTGATTGCGTCAAATTCAGACTCTATTAATTGTACGAAATTTATCTTTTTCAGATTTTGTGCCTCAATTTTCGTCTCTCAAGCTATGGCCCAATTCAAATCCTATTAATTGCTGATTATCCTATTAATCCTATTATTTATCTTTTTCAAGCTGATATGGCGCCATGATTTTTGGATTTATTTTAGTCTCCTGATATTGTACCCAAACGTATAATTGATGCTGATTGATTACTGATTAGGCCATCCCGATTAAGTTTTAAATCCATCTGCAACAATTGATGATTTTGGAATCCAACTTATTATTACTTGACTCGGCCCGTGATTTCGTTAATTTATTTGCTGTATAGGGCTAACCGATTTTCGGATTGAGAATGGATTTTGTTTTGATCACGCCTAATTGTCTTTTCTTGTTACTCGACATATCTTAATTTGATCATATTTTTAATTGATATTTTTCATTGGTCCGTGACCTCTCTCCGCTGTGTATTAAATTGTTATATATGTAAATAATTTTTTTTCTTTCCTGACACTTGGTTGTTGCAGTAATGAATTGAATATTTAATCACAATTTCAATTTTATTATTCTGCTATTTTTTCTGTTAGTTAGTCTTTTAAAGTTAATTTAGTTAGTTATCTGATTAATGCTAAAGTTTTAAATTAATTAGATGAAGATTAGATGTATGATTATTTTTTTTCTTTTATCTTACTGAACACAACTAATCCTGGACTCGTCTGATAGTTCCAGCCATCGCACTAGGAATTCAAATCTGCTTTTTGAATTTGATCCTGAAATTGAAAGAACTGCTCGCCGATTAAGAAAAAATATCAGAAAAATGGCTGAACAAGCACACAACAATCAGAGACTGGAGCAACAAAATGAACTAGTTCCGCCACTTAATAATCGACAAGAAGATGAAGCAGAGCTTTCAATGAGACAGTATGTCTCGGCCAGATATAGTGACCGAGAATCATGCATCGTGCTGCCGGATATTAACGCAAATAATTTTGAAATAAATCCTGCAATCGTGAGGATGATACAAGCATGCCAATTTGGAGGAGGATTTCATGAAGACCCTCACGATCACCTTGACAAATTTCTTGCTACTCTGAGCACCTTTAGAAATAATAATGTTTCTACTGAAGTTATTCGTCTTTTATTATTTCCACAATCTTTACGTGACAAAGCTTCCACTTGGTTTAAAACTTTGCCTGCAGGATCGATTCACTCATGGTTGGAGCTAGTAGAAAAATTTGTTGGAAAATATTCTCCACCACAAAAAGCAGGCAAATATCGAAGGGAGCTAAGGGCATTTGTTCAAGACGATAACAAGACGTTATATGAAGCTTGGGAATGATATAAGGAACTGTTGGCTAGAGTTCCTGACAATAGAATTCCAAAGTGGCAAGTGATGGAAGATTTCTACCATGGATTGCGAGCTACAGATCAAGATAAGCTCGATCAATCAGCAGGAGGGACAGTGCTGGGATCTAAATGCCCTAGTGAGATACATGATATAATTGAAGCTGCAGCCCTCAAGTCAAGTCAAGAAAGGAGACCATCTCGCCGAACTCAGGATGTACATGCTGTACAACGAATACAATCTTCGGAAATAGTGGCTCAGCTGGAGTCACTTAATAAAAAATTCGAGCAGATGATGTCACTAATGGGAAATTCGAGCAATTATAGCCCTACAGGTAACACTTCATATTCAAATCAAATTGAAAATGCTAACTTTATTTCCAACCCATTTTCAGGAGCAATGATTATGGTTGGAGACACAATCCAAAGTTCGCCTATAATCAGAATCAAGGCCAACCTTCTGGTCCATCAAAAGATAATATACTGAAAAGGCAACCTGATGTTCCCCAATATTCATCATCAAATCACATACAGAAGATGATGGCACAGATCATAGACACCATGCAAGCATTACAAAAGAATATGGAATCTAGAGCCACGAGTCAGGATGGATCAATTCGAAATTTGGAAAGAAAACTGAGCCAGATGGCGGCACAACTGACTGGACGTACACCGGGCTCTCTCCCAAGAAACACAGAGAAAAATCCAAGGGGAGAAGAGAAAAGTAGGCCTTGATCTTCATCAGGACTAAGTCAAGCTGACGACTATAAATCAGAACTATTTCTACCTTTTTCTTTAAATTTTAATTAGTTGGTTACGTAGAATTAGTTTAGTTTTAGTGATAGTTTTATTTTAGAATTTTATTTTATTTTATTTTTATGGAGTCATCTAATTAATTTATGTGCGAGGGGAGAACTTTGGAACGTCGGACATGACAAGGCGAGACGACCTCGTCACTGCAACATTTACCACCTGTCCCTCCTTATGGTCGAGACTTCAGTTGACCACCGATTTCGAGATCTTTATCGAATTACGGCCGACACTCTGACATATATATTGCGGCCGAGACCTTACAACTATTGAGACCGAGTACTTCACCACCCCATCGATGATAAATCCATTTGTATCTTTTCTCTCTTACCTATTTCTTTAGTTTTTCCATTTTATTTGTATCTCTCTACTTTGCTGGGTTAACACTAAGGACAGTGTCTAGTTCAAGCTTGGGGGAGTTTGCATTTCATGCATTGCATGTTTCTTTCTTTTTATCTACTTATATTTGCATGTATATTTAAAAAAAAATTTTGAAAAATTGAAAAATTTCCCAAAAATACCATTGCATGCATTTATTTTTGCTACCATCTTACAAACTCTTGTTTTATTGTTTTAATTATCTTTTAATAAAAGTTCAAAGACATATCATTGAATGATGAAATTTGAATGCTTTTCTTTCTTATCACTTTCTATTTTAGTATCAAACTTATGAACTGTGTGCCTATGCTAAATAGAATTATGAATGTCTAGACGACAAAATCATATTCATGCCTTTTTATTTATTTCTCTTAAGTCTTGATAGTAGTAGCCTTTGTATTGACCATATTAAGTAATCCTTGAGCTTAAAAAATGTGTGAAAAAAAAATAGTGAAAAAAAAGAATAAAGTTATGTGTAGGTACAAAGTGTTATCCGTAACCAAGATGTGTTCGGGTAATTAGATCCGTAGGGGTTCATGCCTGACGACCTAAGGGCAACTGCTCTGGGATCCGTCGATCGAAAACCTGTTACATGGATCATCTTGTGGAATATGGAGAAGCACATGAATACTAAATCATGGCTAAGTTTGAACTCTTCATTCAGAACCTTGGTTGTTCGGGCAAGTAAACTCGAGGGGTGCCTTATCACCTGTTGCCCTAAGGCCATCTGGTCTAGGAGTCATCAGTACAAAGCCCGCTACATTGACTTTCTTATGCAATCCTGCTTGAAGATTAGAACTTTTAAAATGATTGAAAATAAAAGTAAAAAGAAAAAGAAAAAGTTTTAAGCTCAATTAGTACTTATGTGTTCAATATCAATGCTATTATTTGAAAGACAATTTATTTTTCTACAAGGCTGAATTTGAGATTGTTTAAATTTGTGTAGCATTCAGAACCTTTGTGAAGCTAAGTGCAAGGAAAATGATAAGATGTTGTGTAGTAGGTGTGCAGAAGAACTGTGTGAGAAAATTAGTCAGTTGATGATGTGGAGACTATAATGGAACTTTCTTGAGCCTTGCTTTGAGTTTTTGCTTGAGGACAAGCAAGACTTTAAGCTTGGGGGAGTTTGATGCATGCAAAATATAACATATTTTAGTTTATTATTTTAATTGATTTTTCTATAATTTGATCATGGCATGCATCAATTTTAGTCACTTTTAATCGTAATTCCAGATTTATCGATTTTGATTATTAATGTTTTGAATATTTTAATCGAAAAGGGATTTACTTAATTCTTATAATTATTTTGCAGGCAATATGACTCGGCCGTAAAGAATTAAATTTCGGCCGAGATGATCTCATGGTTGGAGAAGTTACATCTTACTTCGTTGGGGGAAAAACGAATGCAACTTGAGTTTTGGGCGTAAAGTTAAAAGACTCTTCAAGAAGAAGTCTGTTTTGGTCGAGACTTGGAGGGGGTAACGGAAAGAAAACTCATCGTTTTGGCCAAAATTAAAAGATGTGAAGGCGTAATGGAAAGGTGTAAATATATGAATTGTTTATCATTTTCGTCAAGATATGAAGGGGGTAAAGATAAAATGATATTTATCTTTTTGGGCGTAATGGCAAGAAAATCTCCGTTTTGGCCGAGATTTAGAGGGGGTAATTATAAGGACTCCTCTTTGTTTTGGCCGAGATTTGGAGGGGGTAATGATAAGAGGTCTTCCTTACGGTCGAAATTCGAAGGGAGTAAAAGGATTTATCTCAAAGGGCGTAAAGATAAAAGAGTTTCATTTTGGCCGAGATTCAAAGGGGGTAAAGATAAAAGGATTCATCTTTTGGGCGTAATAGTTAGAAGAATTATCATTTTTGGCCGAGTTTATCTCGTAGATTTAAATCCAGCCGTACGATGTTACGGCCGGGATCAAATTAAAGGTCATCCGCACCTATAAATACGTGAAGAATCCATCATTTCATGGTGTGCTCTGAAGTTCAGGTTTTCTTCCACGAGAGTCGTGAGTCTGCAGGCTACGATCAAGAGGAGAGAGGTGCGACGGCTGGAGGTTGATCGCGACCCTGATCAAGTCCGAGAGGCTGCCCGACTGTCTGCCCAATTCGAGAGCTCTACTTCTATTTTGGGTGTAATTCTTCCAATTATTATTGTTATTATCTCTCCAGAATTTCTAGGATGAACTCCATGTTTTTTTTAAGATTATTATTTTAGGAGATTATTATTGAAGGAAAACTATTTGGACTCTACATTATTTGTTTTAATCTTTTCTGATCAATTAGTTAATTGTGCTTAGTGCTTTCGATTTAATTAATTGAATTTCTAAGTTGAGTAATTACTAGTTTGAGGACTATTTAATTTCAGAATTCATTAATTAATTTAATTGATTTTATATGAAATTAATAATTGACATAAAATTGATAACTAGTGTGTGGAGAATCAAATTTGTGTGGTCTGTTAATCTATACCAGTTTGTGGAGTGATTAATAGTCTAGGGAATCCAATTTAATGCGTCTTAATTTTAATATGATTTGCTGGGATGCCAGTTTGTGGAGACTTCAATTCTTATTAAATTAAGATAGTTTAATTTGCGTACTTAGATTGAGGGGATGCCAGTTTGTGGAGACCGCAATTTAATTATGTCAAGTTAATAATTTAAGGGGACTCTAATCCATCATTAAAGATTAAATTTTTCTTTTATAATTCAAATATTTATCCTGATCTATTTTCATCCTAAGGCCTAACTTCAACACCACTATCTTATCTTTATTTTATTTTCTTTATTTTATTTTATAAAATTCATTTTCAAAATCCATGTTTTTCCTCTCTTATTAATTTAAAGATTCAGATATTGAATTAATAATATTCCTCGTGGGTTCGACGCTCTTACTTCTTTTAACTATATTACTTGAGCGACTAGTGCACTTGCTAGCGATTTTATTTTGCTACATCATTTTATGCATCAGTCATATAAAAGGTGGAATTTTTGGAGGAGAGAGGGGGGGCTGGACATTGAGGGTTTGGAGGAAGGAGGCTGCTAAGGGCTGTTGCTGCTAGACTTGTTGCTGCTGGCCGAGAGCTTCAGTCAACAATGATTTGTATCTGTTTCTCATTCCATTTGATGTCAAGATTTGTAAACATGAGGAGCTAAGCTCCATTTCTTCTAGGATAGGGTAGTAGTTTAGATTAATTTTGGATGGATGTGGACTGAATTATGATCCTACACTGAAATTACTTCTAGTTTTCAGATTTCAGCATTGTTGAAGTTATTAGATCCCATTGTAATCTATATCTGAGAAGTATCATTGATCTAATCTTCTTCCAGCAATGAACAAATTGTTATTATCAATTTCCTTGATTGCACTATATTTTTAAATCTGATTTCTGGTTTCTAGTTACCTGATTTCCTGAATTTCTAAATCTGATTCTGATTTCTGTGGCTATTTGAACCTGTTCTTCACTCTCAATCTGATTAATTGAGTCATTGGGATGTTGCTATTGTTCCTATCTTGTTCAGAAATGAATCAAGATGTTTGGACAATCATTTTGACTCAGATCAGATTGTTCCTCTGATTTGTGAACTGAAAGCCTGAATTCTGATTTTTTTTTTTTTATTTCCTACTGGAACTGTTTTATCAATTGAATCTCCTGATTTTATTCAATCATTGAGAGATGAACCTTAGGGATCTCTTGCAGTCCAGAGATGGGTCAAGAAGCAATTGATAAACCTAATCCCATGGATTAATATTTCAGATTTCTGAATTGCATAATTCTATTTTCTAATTTCCAATTGAATTCTGATTTTCATTGTCAAGCCCCAACTTAATCTACTGCTGAGAGGTAGTCATTAGGTCATCCTTGAGATCCAGAGATGGACCAAGGAGAAATGGAAATTGTGAATTCCTGTGGTCATATGCTTTGCACTTCCAATTGAATTGTGTTTGTGTGGATCTAATTTTATTTTACAATCGAGAGGTTGAATTTAAATCCCCCTAGAATTCAGAGATGAATCAAGGAGCACAACACCATATTTGGGTAGATTTCATCTTGGTTTGATTGTTTGGAGTGGTTTCATCTTTTTAAGATTGCAATTACAAGTTATCATTGCAGAATTTCTTTGAATTGTAAAAATCAGCAATGAAAATCCAATTGAGCTGAATGATAACTTGATTTTCAGTGAGGATCCTCTATTGATTCAACCTAGCTAACAACTATATGATCATATATTGCTTAGTTAAAGGCTAATTGAGCTGTGAGAGCAGCTACATTTCAAGTTGAATCAAAAGTGGATATTTAATGATAACTTGATCCTATCCATCCTTAATTAATTTAGATGAACCCCAAATCCTAGAAGAACCTTACTCATTGATAGTTAAACCTTTCTAGCCATTAATTTAGCATTTATAATTCAGTTATGCAAAAGTTTCCAAAACCCCAAAACCTATTATCATTCTGCACTTGTTAAAAATCTGTTTTCACTTCCAACTTAAAAATCTATTTTTAGCCATTAGAGTAGAACTAATCTAGATTGTTTTAGGATGTCTTAGACTTCAAATTCTTGTGGATACGACAACCTGAGTGTACTACAACTTACCTGTGCACTTGCAGCTAGTGAGTTGGGAGACCAAAAATTGAAAAATTTGACCCTTTTCTTTAATTTCAACAAGTTATCACTAGAAAACCCAACTACCACTATCAAGCTTTTGCCGGCTGCACAAAGAAGAAAATGAAAAAAAGGGTCGCCGGCACGAAACCAAGCTCCCCGCGCAGTGGCCTGAGACGAACCCCGCCAACGATGGCAGGGGTCTCTGGTTGGCCCCTGCGCGCACAGGGAGTCGGGGCGCGCGCCGGCGACCAACGTAGCGGTCGCCGGTGGCAGCCTGCGCGTACAAGCCCTTGCGCGCGGCTGCACAAAGAAGAAAACGAAAAAAATGTAGAAAAAACGAACGGAAAAAGTAGGAAAAGTGGAAGAATGATGCACCTGAAGCCCTGAAGAATCTTTGAGGTCTTGATCCAAAAATGTCGAAGAGGAGCAAAAATACCTTTGACGTCTCGATCCAAAAATGTCGAAGAGGGAAAGAGGGAAGAGAGAAATGTCATTTAGGGTTTTAGGGGAAGAGGGAAAGAGGGAAAGGGGGAAATTTTTAGAGGAAAAAGGGAAAGTATTTTTCATTTACAAAAATATTTTAAAATTATACTTAATAATTAAATAATATTTATAAAATATTTTTTATTACTTAATAAGCATAAAAATATTTTAAAATTATATTATGTTTTTTAGAACTTTGTCAATTTATTATATTATTAATGAATACTTATAAAATATTTTTTTGCAAAATGTCTCTTTTAATATTTACTTATAAAAATTGTGAATTATTCTTACTTTCATTAGTTTATTGTAATCCGCACCACACGAGCTGGCTAAACAAAAGCTCAAACCCGTCTAGGTTTCGGGGGCGCTGCCCCCGAACCCCCGCCCGCTCACCGGCGAGCTGGACCACCGTCAGGGGGCGCTGCCCCCCGAACCCACCATTTTGTCAGTACACCAGCAGCACAGGTAATTGGATAATACTCAAATTCCCCTAAGCTCATGTGTCTTGAAGTATTCGCCAACTTCAACAATTATATATATAGGATAAAATGCACATGCGTCATAGGTGTTTCGACGTATGGATGCGGAGCAGATCTCCACCATTCAGTAAGAGATCCATGGCCAATGATGGCAACGAATACCCGCACATGGTTCGTCATGTTCCCAAGCAATATTCATCGTGTTCGAGTGCAACACATCCACTTTATTAAATTTTCTATTATAGTTTTCACATTAACTTTAAAAATCTTGAGAGTTATTTCAATTATTAAATAAGAAAATAAAATCATTTCACTTTTGGTGATCAATTATTGATTCCAAAATATTGTTGTACAAACGTCTAGCCATTATAAGCAAAATAAATTATAACTAAAGTAGATAGTGTAAATGGTTGTAAAAAAATTAACACAAGTCAATAGTATGTAATTTTTAATGTTAAAAATTGAGACAAAATAGAGACAGATTAGTGTCAATTTAAGGACAGATTAATTAGAGATTAGAAACAGATTAGTATCATAGCTTAGGGACAAATTAGTTACAGATTTATTACAATATACCAACTTATATTAATGGTCGTAATTTCCATTTTATTTTTTGTGGAGATGGTGCACTAAATATGTCTCGAATATGTAGTAAATTTGTAAATGTTAGCAACAAAATTTGAGACAAAGTAGAGACAAATTAGTGTCAGATTTTAGGGACAGATTGATTACAATATACTGACTGACATTAGGGATCGTAATGTTTGTACTTAATATGGTCACAAACTTGTCACTATATTATTAGTTAGATTTGTGAAGACGGTGCACTAAACGTGTCCCAAATATGTAGTAAATGTGTAACTATTAGCGACATACCTGAGACAAATTAGAGACCGATTAGTGTCACTATATAGTGACGGATTTGTTACAGCTTGACTATGATATGTCGACTAATTTTAGTGACCATAATTTCTGTAGTTAATGTAGACACAATTGCGTCACTATATTGTCAGTTTAGTTTGTGGAGACGATGCACTAAATGTGTTTCAAATCTGTCACTAACTGTGACAATATTGCTACGGAATTTGGAGTCGCTAAAATCTGTAGCTAATAGCTCAAATTCTTGTAGTGAATGCTAAGTTCCTAGGTCCCAATCTTGGATCATGAATCTGATTTTCTAAATTCTGAATTTAGAATCTGTTTTGTCATTGTAGCCCTGATTTCATTACCCACTAAGAAGTGGATTTATGATTTTCTTGATGTTCAGAGATGGACCAAGAAGCACTGACAATTGTTGAATTCCAATCTGTGATTATATGCTTATTGTATCCAATTAATTGATGTTGGTGTGGATTTCAATTTAATTTGCAGTCGAGAGACTTTTTTTAAATCCCCTTAATGTTTAGAGATAAACTAAGAAGCACTAGCATTAATATTGGGTTGATTACATTCCTGCCTAGTTAATTGAAATAATTCTCTCATTATTATGAATGCAATTGGTTGTTAAATTCAGACCTACTAAAATTGCCAAAATTTGAGAGAAGTTGGTAAAATCAGTGAGGTGCATTTATATATGCTTAATGATAACTTGATACCAGTGAGGATTCCTTTCTCATTCAACTTAAATAATCTTCTATATGAGAATATGATGATTAGTCCTGGTTTAATCATGCTGTGAGAGCAGCCCTTTATTAGTTGAATCAGATTTGACTTTAAATTGTCGAATTGTTCCATTCCATCCATAGCTGAATTAGGTGAACCCCATTCCTAGGAGAATCTTCCCATTGACTGATAAACCCTTTTTAGTCTTAGTTCAGTAATTAGAATTCAGTTCTTGTCTATCACTAAAATACCAAAAACAGTTACCCTTTTAGTAACATTTTAAATCTGTTCTCTCTTTTCCCCATTACACTATTTTTGTCATTTAGTCTAGGATTAGTCTAGGTTATATTAGTGAGTCTTTAGCCTTCAAATCACTGTGGATACGACACTTGAGTCTATTACAATTGACCTGTGCACTTGCAGTAAAGTGAGTTAGGGAGTTTGATTAAATCTTGAAAAATCTCATTTCTGACCTATAAATTCAGCAAGTTATCATTACTCCACATAATTCACATCACATATCATTTATGGATTCATTTTCATGCACATTGAAGGAATCATATTGATCATTCAAAATATTTAATCTAGATTCTTTGACAATATCTGTTCCTTCATAATTACTAATGAGTTTCTTCCAAATTTCGGTTGCACTTTTGCAATTAGAAATCCGATTGAAATCCGTTGAATCCAATGCACAATAAAATATATTTTTGGTTTTCCAATCAAGTTCTGAAAAAATATTTTCTTTTTCTCAGTAGGTAACTTTTCATTAACATAATAATTGTTTCAACTATGTCCCACATGTCGATATCAACAGAACAAATATATACTTGAATTCCAATTTTCCAATATGCAAAATGTGTTGCATTCAAAAGGGGAGGACGATTAATTGATTGCCCTTCGGCAAAACTAATTCCCCTTGATACCATGGCTCTTGAAGATTATTAAATCTTAAAACACGATGATTGAATCTTAAAAGGATTAGATCTAAAGAAAATTAGATCTGAAAACAAGATGATTCAAAAATCTAAAACAAGAGCAACCCGCTCTGATACCAATTGTAGGATCCCAAAGTGTACCAAGAGGGGGGATGAATTGGTGTTCAAACAAAAATATCGATTTCACAAAAATCGTCGTGGAAGTTTAAAATCAATTCTTAAAACCATTTAGAATAAAGCAATTCAGATCATAATATGAATGGGGGAGAGAGAGAGAAATCAAACACAATCAACACGGGTGGTTGTTGAAGAGGTTCGGCCACACCTTGTCCAACGTCCCCGCTCTGACTTCTCGACCTCGAGACCGTCAGAAATTTTTGTTCCAAATGGGGCATGGAAGAAAGCCCTTTACATCAACCACCTTTTCTCAGCTTCGAGAGGCAAGACAACCTCTCCTCCTAGGAAGCTAACCTATTTCTCTCGCTCAAGAGGTAAGATTTTGAACCTCTTTTACACAGGAGCTCTCTCGGCTTTTTCTGAGCAAAAAGTGTTTATCTCTTTTACAATTCTATGCTCACAATAAGAGAAGAGAGAAAGAAGAGAAAGCTATAAAATGAAAACTTCAAGAAATGATCTCTCTTTGATAACTTGAAGTTTTTCTTCAATGAGTGAATGAGTGCTTTTGCCTCTGGCTTTGACACTCCTTTTATAGCATTCAGGATGTGAAAAATTCGTCCAAAATTTTTTTCACAAATTCCTCCTTCAAATTTGATCGTTACTGTTCATTTAAATTGGAGGCCGGTCGATCGCACATCTGGATCGGTCGACCGGTCTATGTGACATTTGCGCCATTTTTCCAATTTCTGCATTGGGTCGGTCGACTAGACTGTCGATCGATGTCTCTACCGGTATAGTCTCGCAGTTTTGATTTCCTCCTATTTAGTTGATCGGTCGGTCGGTGCATCGACCGGTTTGTAGACCGATACAGTCTCGTAGTGATAGTGATATTTGCGTTTTCTAGTGATAACTTGCTGAAATTTAAGAAAATGTCAATTTTTCATTTTTTTGGTCTCCCAACTCACTAGCTGCAAGTGCACAGGTAACTTGTAGTAGACTCAGGTTGTCGTATCCACAAGAATTTGAAGTCTAAAACACCCTAAAACAATCTAATTAGTTCTACTTAAGTGGCTAAAAATAGATTTTTAATGAATAGTGAAAACAGATTTTTTTATAGAAAGTGAAATGATAACAGATTTTTGGGTTTTGGAAATTTATCAAAACTGAATTATAAATGCTAGAATGGAGTCTAAAAAGGTTTAACTATCTATGAGGAAGGTTCTTCTAGGATTTGGGGTTCATCTAAATTAATTAAGGATGGAATGGAACAAGTTATCACTAAATGTCCAACTTTTGATTCAACTTGAAAATGGCTGTTCCCACAGCTTAATTGGCCTCTAACTAAGCAATATGTGATTATATAATCGTTAGCTAGGTTGAATCAAAAGAGGGTCCTCACTGAAAATCAAGTTATCATTGGGTTCAAAAGAAAGATTCAATGCTGATTTTTTGCAATCCAAGGAAGTTTGGAATGATAACTTGCATTTGCAATCATAAAAAGATGGAATCATTCCAATCAACCAAACCAGGATAAAATATACTCAATAATGGTGCTTGTGTTCCATGATTCATCTCTGAATTCAAGGGGGATTCAAAGTCAACCTCTCGGTTGCAAAATAAATTGGAATCCACACAAACACACTCAATTGGAAATGCAAACCATATGGCCACATGAGTTCACAATTTCCATTGATCCTTGGTCCATCTCTGGATCTCAAGGAAGCCCTTAAGACTACCTCTCAGTAGTGGATTAATATGAGGGTTGACAATGGAAATCAGAATTTAATTAAAATAAGAAAACAGGAATCAGCATTTCAGAAAAATCAGCAATGTGGATTGATGGAATTCAAGTTTGCCAAATGCCCCTTGACCCATCTCTGGACTGCAAGAGATTCCTAGAGTACACCTCTCAGTGATTTGAATAAAATAGGGATTAACAATTGGCAAATCAGATTCCAAACAATCAGAAAATAGAATTAGAATCAAACTAAGAAATCAGATTTTGGAAAAATCAGATTTGAATTCTGAATTGTCAAAGATCTTGATTCATTTCTGAATAAGATCAGGGCATATATTAGCCTCTCAACTATTCAATTAATCCAATCCTTGATGACAATCAGATCCAAAGCCCAGGAAATCAGATTTTGGAATCAGGAAACCAAAAAATCAGCAACTCATTCAACTCATTCAAATCAGGAAAAACCAAATCAGATTTGAATCATAGGAATGTCAAAGCTTCTCAATTCATTTCTGGACAAGATTGGGATAGATGTTAACCTCTCAGTTGTTCAATTAATTCAATCCCCAATGACAATCAGATTCAAACAGCCCAAGAAAATCAAAATTTAGATTTCAGAAAATTCAGATTTCAGAAAGTAGAAATCAGAATTCTAATTGGGTTTGTATCTAGAACTTGGCATTGATTCTTGATTCATTTTTGAACAAGGGTTAGACCAAATGATAACTTCTCAGTTATAAATACAAATAGGGTCTTCAAATGACAAGATCAGATTTATAACAAATCAGATTTCAGAAATGTAAAACCAGAAAAATCAGAGTTCTGATTTCTGTTCAGGAATCAGTGGAAAATATGGTTTGAGTCAAATGACTACCCAAACAATCTTGATTCATTTCTGAACAAGATAGGGACAATACCAACATTCCAAAGACTCAATTAATCAGGTTGAGAGTAACAAACAGATTCTGCAGTTCAGGAAATCAGATTCAGAAAAAATAGGAAATCAGATTTTCAGGAAACCAAATTCAGAAATCAGATTTGCAACTAAATGGAATCCAAAAATCTGACTTTATCTCTTAATGCATTCTGAAGAGTGATTAGATCAAATAACACATCTCAATCATGGTTTACAATGGATCTAATGATAACATGAATCAGTGCAGAAAAGTTCTAAAATCTGAAAACCAGAATTGATTTCAGTGCAGGAATACAAATCAGTCCATATCCATCCAAAACTAATCTAAACTACTACCCTATCCTAGAAGAAATGGAGTTTAGCTCCTCATAATTACAAGATTTGACATCAAATGGGATAAGAAACAGATACAATTCATGGCTACTTGAAGCTTCTCGGCCAGCAGCAGCAATCCAGCAGCCGCCACCTCCAAAAGGGTATCACGTGATGTGCAATCAACATTAATGACGTGTGTTATATGCCCCCTTGATCAAGTCCCCCTCGCCTATAAAAAGGGACCCATAAAAGAGGTTCAAGGTATACTTTTGTGTAGGATCATCCAAAGGTATTTGTGCTATGGCAAAGTCTTCCGCTCCCCGGGGTACAAGTGTGTGCGTCAAATTCTAGAGAAGCCTCGACGATCCGCCTTTGCTGCAAGAGATATTTTGTAACCTTTATGATTTATATATGTTATAAATTCTACATTGGTATCAGAGCATATATAATTTATCAAGTATATATGTTATTTTTTAGGATCTGCACGTTTCGATTGTATGACCACAACCGAAGGACAAAGTGGTCTTTATCATCACAAATACATTATCGATGAACCTAGACCATTATATTTTTCTAATTTATTTTAATATTTTTTATGAATATTTTGAATTTTTTTGCATTTGTTGCAAGAAAAAAAGAAAAAGAAAAGAAAAACTATTCCAGCACGCACAAGGCTCGAGAGGTATGGATGCAAAAGTGGAGAAGTTTGATGTAGTAGAGACCTTAAAAGAGATAACTGCTAATATGAGTTGTCTCAAGACATCATATGATACTATGACTGAAGTATCCAAGAATGAGGAACATAACAGTTTGATATCGATGTTGTCAGACGCACGGGCCACAGGAGAGCGGCCAATTGGATTGGTGAGTCAGTTTGGACCGAGCTACTAGCCAAGTGGTCAATTGAGGCATATAAATCTAAGTGCCAAAAAGCGAAGAAGAATCACGATTCCGACCAGGGAGCATGCCTGCACGTGGGTGGTTGTGTTTCGACGTCGACTATTGTGACTGGTACTTTTCTATGCCTTAGTTGAAATTTTGATTGTTCATTTAATTGTCTAACCTTGATTTCAATTGTAGGAAACAAAGATGGGTAAAACGCCTACCGAAGATGAGTTTTTTCTAAGAATTCATCAGAAAAAAAACTCGGAATGGGTTTCATCGCATGCTCGGGACACATATGAAAGTTAGTCACTTTTGTAATGTAACTTTCGCTATGCATGAGTCTCGTAATGTCATTTTGTGAATTTACAGGAGACCTTTAAAGCAAAAGAAGTTGAGCATAGGTTACGTAGGAGACGACAACACCATTGACGACTCAACAATTATGGACGGACCATGTTGGAGTGAATAGGGACTGCAGCTATTGTCTCAGATCGTCCGTTAGTCATACAGATATTGGTTGCGAAAATGGTTATCTAGGTGAAGATTGTGCGACGACTATTTGATGACATGTAGGAACAACAACTAACGGAAGTCCAACAAAATGTCCGAGAAGAGGTTTGATAAGAGGTTCACCAAGAATTTGAAGTGCAACAACAAGCTTTTGAAGTGCGACGAAGAAGAGAGATGAGGAAAATGATTCGTGAGGCGATGCGTGGCTAGCAACAAGATGACGACGACAAAGATGAAGACGAAAATTAGTTGTTGCGGTTAATTCTATTTGTATGACAGTTACCGTATTTGGATTGTGGATTTTTAATTTCCTTTTTGGGATTGAAAATTGATGCATTAAAATATACTTCCAACTGATGGATTTTATTCTTTATTTTTATTTTCGAATTCTTTTTTGGTAAAAAATAGAATTTCTCACGGCTCGAGCCGTAGGAAAATTTCAGCCATGGGAAAGTTTCCTACGGCTTCAGCCGCAGGAACTGCCCACGGCTCGAGCCGTGAAAAATTTTAATTTCATTCCCGCATTCGTTCCCTACCCAGCAACGCTATATATATCTCCCTCACGCGGCTCTCTCCCTCGTGGCGCTCTCTATCTTCTGCAGCGATCTCACCCTACGGCGTTGGCTCCCTCTCCCGTTCGTTCCTGCCCTCTCGCGATATGGTCCCCCGACGGCCGACCTCGTTTGGGTCGGTTGGATCTCGATGCCCGACAATCAAAACTAGCAGCCCGACAGCCGATCTGCTTGTGGGCAGTCGGATCTAGCTTCCCGCAGTCGAAACTGGCCAGCCCAGAGGCTAATCTATCTGCGGACGGCCGATCCGGCTACGGGTGGCCGGATCTGGCCGCCTACGACCAGAACTGGCCGACCACAGCCAAATCGACCGTCGGGCGGCCAAATCTGGTAGCCCGATGACTGATTGGGCTACGAGCGATCGTATCTGACCTTCCATGACTAGAACTGGCCGCCCTGCGATCGATCTAGCTACGGGCTGTCAGATCTGGCCATGGGCGGCTAGATCTGGCCTCCCGGGGCCAGATCTATTCTCCTAGGGCTAGATCTGTCCACTCGGTGGCTGAAGCCATGGGAACATTCCCATGGATCTATTGGATCTAAGTTTTAATGACATATAAAATTACATTTTGATGATACAAACCTCGAATGATTAAAGTTAAAATGTTAAAAAAGTTTAAAGAAAAATGGATAACTTTATGCACTACACTTTGATTAAATAATTGGCACTAATGTTATCAGTTTTGGATGAGTTGTAGAGAATTCTGTTAGCTTTCCATAGACTCTAAGATCATCTAATTTGGATAACTGTGCAAAAAGATATGCTCAAAATAGTGCAGGGCGGTCAATTTGCCAATCGAAGCTATGAAGGCCGGTCGAGATAGTCCAGTCGACCGATTGGAAAAACCGGTCGACTGATCAATGTGTAAACTGTTCAAATCAAAACTACGTGATCACTTGTTGATCACTATATGATTTTAACCCATTTTAGATGCAATTCATACATATTGAGTCCCACTTTTGCCTATTTTTGGGCCAATTATACTTGGAATGCAAACATTGTGATAACTAGTTGATATTCCTCATTTCATACTTAATTCCATGTGCATAGAGGTTCTGAAATGCCAAAATCCATTAATATTTAAATTCTATGCCAAGTTATCATTTTGAGGACAAGTTATCATTCCTAAGTGCCAAGTTATCATTATTTTGAATGAACTTATTTTCAATGGTTTTCTTGCCCTAAATCCATCATTATCATGTATAAATCATATTTGGATAGTCACATCTCAACTTGTGCAAAGTTTTAAGTCCATTTGAACAAGTTATCATTTTTCAAGTGCCAAATTATCGTTAAAGGGCAATTCTATCATTTTGACATGCAAAACCATTAATTCTGCACAAGGACCTTAAGAAATCATCTTGTTATTGTTCTAACTCATTGCTGGTCAAATTTCATCACATTTGGATAACCACAACTCAAGTTATCACAAGTTATCATTTTTAAGTCATATAAGTTATCATTTTTGGGCACACAAGTTATCACTTCTTAGAAATCTCATTCATATTTGATTTCTGAATGCACTCACTTGTTACTCTAGTCCATTTGATGCTTCTAATGCTTTGAATCACTTGCATTTGGATAATTTCCATGATTTGTGACAAGTTATCATTCCGGACCCCTTAATTCATTAATTTTGATACAAGTTTTCATTCCTGCACAACACCTAATACCATTTGATATCTGAGCTAGCAACTATCATTATCCTAATCTTTATTTGTCAAAACACCATTCAAGGGCTTTGATGCTTGCTGTTTGGGAATTTGTAGTAGGGAGAAAGGTGGCCAAAAAGTGAAAAAAGTAGGGGGGACCATCTACTTTTTCCTGCACAAAAAGGAATCTGTAGCTGGAATTTCAGAGGGGTGGACAGGTGGCTGCAATCAGGAGGATTAGAACATTTAGATGCTGATCAAAGAGTGGAAAGGAGTGATATATAAGCTGAATTTTTCTGGAGGAGAGGGGAGGCTGGTCATTCAAGGGTTTGAAGGCAAGGGGGGCATATCACACGCGTCATGTTGATTGAGCATCATGCGATATGCATGATTGCGCATATCACATGTGCACAATTGCGCGTCAGCAGCCACCTCCTACACTAGGTGGACCGCGCACATGGCCCACAAATGACCCAACGTGGGCATTAACCAACAATTTATAATATATATTCTATATCTATAAATATAACAAAAAATAAGCAAGAGAATAAAATATTAAAGATAATTATGTAAAAATGAAAAATAATGATAACTTATTTAATATATTATTTTATTAATGCCCCAAGAAAAGAATCTAAGTAAATGTAGAAAGAGAAATATGTATTATATTATATTTTAAATAATAATAATAAGATTTTTGGTCCTTGATATTTTAAAAGAATCTAAGTAGTGATGAAATTATTGGCCCTTGATATTTTAAAAGATTTATTCTATCCATCGCAAAAGTCTCGAAAAATGTCAAGGATTTAGTTTTTTCTACCCAAATTGTGTCAATCACATCTCACATCATATTCTTATTAAGCCTCTCAACATGACTTCGCCCATCTCGACTAAAATTAATCAGGTTGTATGGAGTTTTGAGTTGGGTAGGGTGAGGTCCAACCGACTCATGAATTGCCCTAACTAAAAAGTAAATTAATTAATAGTTGTCCATTTATGGTTCGTAAGCAACAGTGATTGTCTAATTAAAAATGCAATAATTAATTGAAAAACATTTATTATCATTCGATCATTTGCCACTTTATATACCATTAGTTCCTACGACTCAATTCTCTTTCCAATTTTTGATCCTCGGCTCATTGCCACCTTGCACCTGCCATCATTTTCCATCTCATCATCAATCCAAGCACAGACCAAGAGTCAAATTTAGAATTAATGATCTACGAAAAAATTATATATGTGTGCATGCTCTCCAACAAGATAAGAAGAAAAAAATGTATGATAGGAAATATTTATTAGAAACAAACAAATTTTAGCCAGCTAGCTTAACAAATTAAAGAAAAAATCAATTAATTTGGTTGAACAATAATAATTTAAATAATAATTAATACATTAATTCTTTTCGGGGCATGTTTATGAGATTTGCCAGTTTTCTCGTGATGATAAGGAGCATTAAACCTCTACTTAAATGAGTGGGCTGTATCATTTACTCACAAGCATTTACTTTGTTCTAAATATTTTCAAAATTAATGTAAATATATATGTTGGACGTACAAGCAAAACTGCCCATGAATGGGCCTCGTGCGCAGATGGAAGAAGTTATGGTAACTAAGTGTGAGGGTAGTTACCTTAACCACGTATACTTCCATGTATAAATATAGAAGTTGATCCACATGCGTATGATGATGGTTTTATTACTTTGATGCAAGCTGTCCCATCTTCTTTTGTCTTGTTTCTATAGTAATCTGTAGGTACACTGGATTGTGATGTTGAAGTGATGTTCCATTCGTGATCATCATTCCGACTGCGATACAAGGATGACGTAAAAGAATCTTGTTAATTCCGCTGCAATCGAGGTTGGTTTTCTTATTAAAACCTTCAATATACATCTAAGCAATTAATTCCCTTCCTTTTTTTAGGTCCTCGTGTATTATCACGTTCATGTGCCTCTCCAATGCATGCCTCCCCCAATTCCATTACATATCGAGTGTTTTCTTTTTGTTATCTCTTGTCATCTTCTTTGCCCTTCTGCAATCACAGTCCCGCCCTCTCCTTTGTACTGCAACCTCTATCTACTTCGTATATCCTTTCGAAATTCCATTAACATGGACGGAAGTGCTCTGATGAACTAGTCCTTGAACAACAATTCTCATTTTCATGTCGAGAAAAATTCAGTGAGAAAACATCATGAGGTAGAGGGCACCGAGAATACCCTTACGAATAATCTTGAGAGTGTGAAGAAGGTAGGGGAGGTGGAACATCCAAAGGTGGTGCAAGTTGAAGCATCAGATGATCCTTACGATAGTTTGCTCTTCGACGAGGAGTATTTGATGATGGGCATCGACAAGATCTTGGAGGAGATGCTGGCTGATATTGACAACCAAATAACGATGCCCGCCGCGAACCAGAACTCCATGCATGAGCAAGCAAAGGTTCCTAGAGGAGTAATGCAATCCATTAGCACAGCCGGAATTGCTCCCATGAACCAGTCCTTCAACAACAATCTTCACGTTCCTGTCGAGAAAGATCTAATGTGAAGATATCATGAGGACAAGAGCACCCAGAATATCCCTACGGAGGATCTTGAGACTGTGAAGAAGGTAGGGGAGGAGGAACATCCAAAGATAGTGCAACATGAAGCGTCAGAAGATCCTTATGATAGCTTGCTCTTCGACGAGGGGTATTTGACGATGGACATCTACAAGATCTTGGAGAAAATGCAGGCTGGCATTGACCATCAAGTAGTGATGTCCGCCGCAAACCAAAACTCCATGGATTAGCAAGCAAAGGTTCCTGAGGAAGCGACGCAATCCAACTTCAAACCGTTGCTGGCTCCGGAGAATGATGAGGTTGATAACAAAGGTTCGACGACTCAAGCGCACGGGGATATGGAAGAGGAGACTTCCACCAGCAACGTCATGGAGTACGAGGAGGTCGCAAGAGGGGAATGGCTTCCGGAAGGATGGAAGGCAGTAGTTGTAGCAAGGAAGTCCGGGAAGAGCACAGGCCACAAGGACAAGGTAATTAGTTTAGTTAATTATGTTTGTGTTTTCTATTGACATTTTTTTTATTATCGTTACTTGCCACCAGAGATTGTCTACATTTATATGAAATATAAACATTCTCTATACATTAATCCACAATGATATTACATGTCATAAATAATTAAGTATGTTGCACGTCTCCAATATTATTTTCTCATTGTCTCAATAGATGAATTCTATATTGTTCGTTAGATGCATTTCATGTGATTCTTATGAACGTTGATGAAATAATTGTAACATATGGGATATCATCCTATATACGCGTAGATAGATCAGTCTTATTGGTTAAACGTGTCACTTATATGAAACTTATTTTTATCCATGGATCTCTATATATGATGTAAAGCATTGTTGTATGAGATTTGGATCACCAAGCTCATTCAGATTTTAAGGAGATGGAATAACATTTCTTTACATAATGATATATCAAAAACTTTTGACAGCAAAAATTGAAGGAAAAAAGATAACAAATTAACCAACATTATAGCTCCATCTTTCCATATTATTTTCTAACTTTTTGTGAATGAGAGATATCCTCTTGTTTATATTAATTTATTATTCCAAGGAGGTTACTAGGAAGACACCCAAAATTTAGTGTTAAATTACAATATCATTTCCATGAGTTAGCTGAACGTATGAAAATATAGTTTTTAGGTTAACCTCTCCTCACAAGTTCAATGGGAAGTGTAGATCTACATACCAATTAGGGTTGACCTTGTTCGGTCATCTTTCCTTCAAATTGATGGGTTGGCCAAGGTCTTTACTTTCAGTTAGATAAAGTAGTTATCATAAGGTTTATATGTAGTAATATTACATTAGTTTATAGATGACATAGCCAAAATTATTAAGAGCATTTGTAATTGAGGTTTGGCCAATTTATTTCTCATTAAGCACTTTTATCAAGTTATTAAAAGTGAATTTATGGTAAGATTTCATGGAAACTTATAAAAAAAAGAAGATTTGGCACCTGATGAGGTGAATTATTTTTATTCTACATGAAATATATGAATATTAATGTATCGATTACTTTCCAAAAAAATGATTTCAAATTAATTAATTACATATCAGTAAATAGCGCATGATTGCTAATGTTAACATTTAGATAAAATTAGATATAAGAATATTTTGTTGAAATGTGATTAAAAGAAGTAGAATATCAATGATGGAGTAGGAGTAGATATGTTTCTAAAACTCTACAAATTTGAAAATCTCTCTTTTACTCCAGTTTTTTATGTTGTAATACTTGCCACTAAGAGGGAGAAAGGGTGAATTAGTGCATAAAAAAACTTTACAAAATGAAAAACATGCTATCACATTCTCTCTTGTAGAACATTACTCACAAGCACAAGAGAGAAAATAAAGATATATTAATCAAGGCACATGTAGCTTGGTGTTTAACTATATGTTTCATTTGATTCAATTTCTTGGGCAGCCCTTTTATAACTGCTTTAGTTCACATGTTTGTTGTACCTCATTTGGACCAAAAATTAGCCATTATGGCAATTAAGACAACCATGTCTCAACCAAACCCAATGTTTGATCAATCAATCAATTGAGCTTGTCACAAATTAAACTCATCATAATTTTGTATACAAATATCTTATTAGTATGATTCTTATTTCATGGAAAACTATCAATTTGATCAACAATTTTTAGTTTGTCCTTTAATCAGCTGAACTTTCTTTTCTTTTTTTGCTGAACTTCAAATCAGTCAAATAATTCATATGATCATACGATCATACGAAAAGTATGACCAGATCCAACCGATTGAACCATCTCAACCAATGCTTATATAATGTCTCTAAAAATTGCAACTATAGTTATCAATCTCATCTCAATCGATTCACCTTTCGAACATGATACTCACCACGACCTCTATACTTCATTTTAATTTTTTGGTTAGTCGCATTATTTCAAGGTTCAGTTTGATTGATTGATTAACACTTTAGAAATATCTTTCTTATTTTCATTATGATCGATTGCGCAAATTCAATCAATCCTCCTTGTCGATCGACCTGGTGTGCTAAAAATTAACTTTTCCCTATATGAATCTCAAAAATTATTATTCACACCAGTTCTCATGTACGCAAGGTTATATTATCATAAAATAAGATATTCAAATATATCATAAATAATGTATCAAATTAAGGATCTTCTAGCACTTAACAATTATAATTTAAAACTTTCAAGATTTGTATCATCAAAATTAAAAAGAGTAAGGCGTAAAGCCTATGGTACAATTCACTTACTATGTTTATTGATGCCTTAGTTTGAATAAAATGTCTTATGAACCAAAATTCAATGACAACACTAACTCCACAATGAACTATGTTTATTAACGCAATTTGATTGTGTTGAAACCATAATTTTGTTTTGGTGTGTTATATCTTTTACGTAGAACTATTAATAGCAATGTAAAAATGATCAAAAATATACATCGCATACTAGAGTAGATGATTAAGCAAATCCTTAATAGTATATGACAATATATTCTCTATATTATTTAAGTCTTTGATTTGATGAATAATTTGTTTCCAAGTAAAAAAAAGGTGTTTACGAAAGAAAAGATGTCTACAAAACTTTGGTAGACGTTATTAAATATCAAAATGAAATTTTACAATTGTTGAAAGTCATATACAAAAAAAAATAAATGAAAGTGTATGTCCAATGGACATATGCCCTTGCAACCAATTACCGGGAGACTCATTCCTTGACAACAAAGTAATTATTATTAAAACCGATTATGGTTGGCACATTGGGATAGCGGAGTTATGTATGGTCATTTGGTGCTAATAATCTCATGTTTGATTTCCAGAGTCACCACGTTGGCTAAGGATTGCTCCTATCCGAACATCGAATTAGTTAGGTGTTAGTAATATTGGACACTGATGGATCTCGATTGAAAAAAGTCATCATTATTGAACATGATAATGTTAGTCCCCGATCAGAAGTAATTGTCATCCCCAATGCTCGGAGAGAGCTCCAAAAGGAAACTTCGTCATGGCATGTCATTGCCTAGGAGATGTATTTGCTGCCAAAGAACAAGTGTGTGATGTCTTGATCAAAGACCTATACACGGTGCATGAAGTATCTCACAATATTTTGTATGTGTTGGCTAGGTTCCTATCGCGCCTCAAAAATCAAGATCTTCAATATTTCTTTGTTTCAATCATGTGGATAGACTATAAAGGAACTCGTAATTACTTTAAATGTGTTAGCCTACATGATTTAGAAAGTTATTTTAACTTTCAAGGAATTTTTAAAATTAAATTCTTTACTCGACTTCTCAAAAGATAGTAAGAGATATAATTTGGTATATATGTTGTAGCTCTTTTGTTGGAAATATCATAATATATCTTATAACCCCATATGTAAGAGTTTCATAAATAAGTTCGTACATTAAGGAGATTACCTAAAGAAACTAATCCGTGAAAAGTAAAGCTTGTTATAACGAACTGTAAGTGCGATAATACGCAATGTATGCATGAGCTCCACACAAGCATATACAGTGATGCCATCATTTCACCCGTTATGAAATTATTTACAATATTACTTAAAAATTTATAGTTAGCATAAATATAGATGCAACCTATTTTACTCATAAAGAGCATTGCTTGATTATGTGGCAACCACTTTTGGAGTATTTGGAACTCATTTAACTCCTCTCATGTTCAAAATGATAAATAGAAAGGGAACTAGATGTTTAAACATCATAAGATTTAGTTTAAAAAGTGAATGTTATTTTATCCTATATGTACTATAATTTTTTTTAATTTGATATTAAATTATAAACTTACAAACTTTCTTATCCTGGGTACTTAAGTTTTTCCATTAACTTTCACCTAAAGCATTGTTATTTTTTTAATTATTATAAATATAAATTAGCTTTACTCCTTTGTTACAGCAAAAATATTTTAAAAAATAATTAATTTGAATTAACATATTATATTTAGATAACAATGCTTATAAATGTTGTGTTTATTAAAAAACTAATATTTTCTTATATGAAGTAAGGGTAAAATTCGCATTTATATTATTACAAAACGCCTTGACATAATTTTGGATGCAACTTATGATTGAAAGACTTCTGCCTTCTTTTCAATAGAAAATATTAGTTGATGTATACATGTGCATATACACAAAAAAAGGCATTTGAAAAAGCATTGTTTTGTTATGGGCGGGTAATATATGAATATTTTATTTAACTCATAGAGCTATTGTGTTTGAAAAGTATTATATTCTAGTATAAAGTACATGTATATTATATCATCCAAGATCTTAAATGCAATTGCAAGTTTCTTTTGCCAACCATTTATCATTGGTTGTTTTGTTCTTTTTTAGAACTTTTTACATTGCTAGTAAACAATGACATGATCTTTGCCTTTAGGGAGAATGATGGGATGAGAAAATTATACAGAAAGATTCAAACTGTCGATTGACAACGACAATGAAGTTATGAAGCAATCAATTTGCAGGTTGCAAACATTTGTCAGAGATCAAGCAATAAGGGACCTCAAGCCATCTAAATATGGATAATATAGTTAGAATTGTTATATACATTAATATGCTTGCAATCTTCTCAAGAAAAGTTATATACATATATATAACTTATATAATACATTCAACATCCCAAGTCTTTAAATGAAATTTCAAAATTTATTAAAAATTTGACAATTCATTCATCATGAACTTTTTCTCTTACAAACTGGAATTGTGGTTCTAGTGGCCCTAAAGTTGATTTTCAAAAACATTGTGCAATGGCAATACCAATAAACCACTGTCTAGGATAATTTTCTAAGGGGATAATTTACGGTTTAAAATATATAAAGACAATGATAAAAAATGTCAGAACTAGGTTATTAAGTAATAATTGGAAATGTGAAAATCTTGATGGGAGAGAAAGACAACTAAGATCCTCAAATCATCTAAGCTCTCGTCAAGAAATATGCAACCTCTAGAGCATTTTTATTCATATCACTTCAGTTATAACAAATTATAGTCATCAATCAAATGGTTAATATGTACAATATATACATATCTATATGTATATACTTGGAATCTCATTTGCATGAAGAAATATATGATCAACTTACGTTTTAGAAAGAGAAAAGTAAGAGATTTATATAATTTCACAAACTATTTTTTGTCCAAAAAATATTATGTCATGATTACAAAATTGACATCTTATCATAACTTCGTTGCCATGTAACAGAAATAATACCTTAGTAAAGAAGGAATCCAAAAGATAATCACATTTTACATATCCCTAGTAGTATAATAGTAAGAATTGTTATTGCCTAGATGGCACGCTTGCAAATTTTTAGAAAAACAATTGCTCAATGAGACATGAAGATGGAAGAGATTAGAATACATACAAATAATGAGAAACTCTGGGGAAAGAGGCACAATGGATCTTCATGCCATTTCTCACATAAGTGATTTTATCCTCATAATGAACGAAATGAAATAGGCTTACTGAGTACAAAAACTTCTTACATTTACCTTTATTATCATTTTTAATTGAAGAAAAAACTAAAAAACCTCTTTTTGAATATATGCATATATCATCATATCACCTTCAAAAATGGCAAGAACTATTCACGAAAATGGCTTGAAATCTGAATACAATTATGCATAGACCATGAAAATGTCTCTTTACCTCCATTCTAATATTAGTTGTTTTTCATTCAAAACTGTATTTTTATTTTTCTAAAACGATAATAAAGATGAGTAACTATTTGCTATTTATTACTACCATTATGAGGTCGAGAAGAATAATACAACTCAAAAAAATACCCCAACTGTCCTATCGTTTGATATGTAGGATCGAAAGCACCAAGAGGGCGGTGAATTGGTGTATAAAAAGTCTAACTGAAAAAGGCGTAAATATTGATTTTTAGAAAATGCGATCACAAGCAAGTAAAGGATAAGTAAGAAGAGTAAAAAATCAAGAAGATGCAATATGTTGACGAGGTTCGGCCCAACTCCTTGACCTATGTCCCCGCTCCGACTTTCCGACCTAAAGACTGTCGGAGATTCACTAGCACTCTCTTTTCTTATAGAGAGAAAATAACTCTTTCTACACCACAATGCCTTCTTCTTTGCTCAAGATGTAAGGCACACCTCTTCTTACAAGGAGCTCTCAAAAACTCTCTAAACAAGAACACAAGAATTCCCTCCAAATCTCTCTTCTTACAAAGGATGCTCACACTTAGAAACTAAAAGAGAGAAGGAATGATTTGCAATGGAAACTAAAAGAGGGAAGGAATGATTTGCAATGTTAAGTTCAAAAAAAAATGCTTTGGACTTGGAGGAAGCTCTAGAGTGATTTGCCTTGCTTGAATGATCTTCCTTCAGTCTTTTGAATCCCTTTTATAGGCTTCTCATGAAAATATGTCCGTTGTAAATCAATTTGAAAAATGTTATAGTATCACTTTAGAAACGGTCGCCCATTTCAATATTGGTCATCCGTTTTGCGTAGTAACTAGTCGTTATGTCTTTTGTCGCATATTCAATGATCGCCCATTATAGTATCGGGTGTCCATTTAATATAAATAATAGTCATTGCATTTGTCTTTTCTGTGCAGTTTTTCGTTTATCATAGTCCGTAGATGAATTGTAGACATTTAATTAATTCTTGCTTCCATAACGGTTGACCGAAAAGGATTCGGTTTTCCGATTTAGAAATCTTGTGCTCTTTGTAATCTGCGGTCGTTCATGCAGTTACTTCGATCGTCCGATTCTTTCATTTTTTTATTTCAGTTGCACGGAACGATCGACCATCACAGTTGTGGTCGTCCGATTAGGAATGTCTGCACACTCTGTAATCTGCTCTCTGTAATCTGCGGTCATTCATGCGCCAGCTTAGGTCGTCCGATTTATACATCCTTTATCTTTGCTGCCCAGAATGGTCGACCGTTAGAGTTTTGGTCATCTGTTTTAGGAATTCAGAACTCTCTATAATCTGTGATCGTTCCATCTGTCACTTCGGTCGTCCGTTATGTACTTTGATATTTCATGTAACACATATAATGGTCGACTGAAAATAAATCGGTCGCCCGATTTAAGAATGTCATTTCTCTCTGGAATTAGCGGTCATTCCAGCTCCGCTTTGGTCGTTCATTATAACTCAAAACGGTCATCCATTATTGTGATGGTCGACCGTTTGTATTGTGATGAACATTTCGATCTTTTTTCCTCGTAAAAATATTTAATCTATTCACACTAACACTTTAAGCACAATTAGTACATCATCTTCCTTGTTTGCTAACATCAAAATACTTAGAATATGGTCTTTGGACCAACAATCTCCCCCTTTTTGATGATGGCAAACAAAGTGACGAGAAGGTAAATAATAAAATGTAAATCCCTCCCCCTTAATTTATGCTTATCTTTTGATATAAAAAATATTATTAACTCCCCCTCAAACAAAGCATATTTTTTTATAAAGCATAATGATATCAAAAGAGACAAAATCATAATGACATCCAAATAACATAACAACTAGAAGATGACAATATCCATTCATCCATAGATAAGAACAAAGTTTAACAATATAAACCATCCATTACATATCCATAAATAAATAGGTGTTCAACAACACATCGAAGCATAGTCTTATTCTCATAACCACATACACATCACATAACAACACATACATCACATAACCACAGATACACATACATATATATCCATACACAATCTCGGTTGCACATCTTCTGTCCCTTTTGACATCATCAAAATGGAGAACAAAATGAATAAGTAAATAAAAAAACTAAACATACGAACCATCATCGGGCGGAGGAGGCGCAACTCGCTCATAAGTTGAAGTGTCAAAGCTCTGAGAGCGAAAGTATGCAAATAAACAGTCCTAAGTGCGATGATGATCAATCTCCAACCTCTCCATGTGTGTAGTCATATCGTCTAAGAGTCTATCAATGTTATCCATGTGTGTAATCATCCATCCCACTCATCACGTGAAGGGACTGTAGATGAACGCCATACACTAGTCGGTGCAGATGGAGGATGTATATATTGCTCCCATGAAGGTCATGTATCCTCCATAGGAGTCTCGTAGGAAACTTTGTACCTGCTACATCATCGGAATCCAGGTCTTGTGTCTCTTGTCCTTTTTTTGCAAAGATCCATTCGTTTTCAACAAGGACAAGTCCCTTACGTTTCAAGGTGACCTTCCCAATGATATCAGTGGGTCTCTCAGAATAGTGTGCCTCATTCTCAAGAATGATAATATCTTTCTGACGAAATATTCGAGTGAGAAAAGAATCAAAGTGAAGAATCATATTGTGAGAGCGTTTAGAGTCTATCTTTTCTTTGGTGCATATGAAGTGATAAATCATGTGGGCTCCAAAGTTAACCGGAGGAAGATCATTTCGAAGAAGACAATAGAAAAGGCGTAGATCATAGAAAGTCATATCAGTGTAATGATCGGATCGAGGGAATAGGATGTGACTAACAATATGATGAGCAACAAGAAGGGAAGGACTTAACTTCTTTAGAATTCCTTTCATGGGAAAGTTATCTTCTTCACAAAAAACAACCTCAAGGGCTTCAGTGATAGAGATATCGGAGGGCCACCTATGAGTCGCAATGTCCGTGAGTCCTCCTTTGGGAACATCAAAGGTCTCACAAATCAAAGATGGAGTGATCTTAATAGTACGACCAAAGTGTGAGACGTCACATAAGATCTAGATTCAGGAAAAGACAGGTTTGCATAGAAAAGTCAAACCAACCTAGGATAAACAGGTTCTTGAATATCAAATAGTGGGAGCAAACCAATGCCATCAAACAAATCATGGACAAAGTTCATGTTCAGGGAATTCCAATCAACTCTTATGCCACTTGCTACCTCTCTAGAAGAATACAATTGTTCAAAGTTTAATGCAGTAGACTTATTAGCAAATATAGAAGAATCAAATTCTTCGGGAGGCGGTGTTGGAGAGGCTGACGGTGGGTGAGAAGAAGACCCTGGTTCATTCCTCTTTCGAGGACCAGAAACACACTTCTTCTTTGGTGGCATTTGTTACAAGATCAATTAAAAATCAAATCGAGAGATAATCGAACTCAGGATTAAGAAAAAGAAAAATAGTCACCCGTTTGGAAAACGGTCGACCACTATTATACATGATAGAATAATCGATCCTTTCGGTCGATTCTAACAACTCAAAATCATACACGAATCAGAGCTGAAATTTAACAAATTTAACAAGACTATGGATTAATTCGTGTTGAAAGAAGAGTTTTGGAGCAGAGAGGAGCCGACTGATATCAATTGGAAATCACACCTACAATTACGTTGCCGAAAAAAGTTAGAGCCAGAGATGGAAAGATAAAAGAAAATAGAAGAATTGATCATTCACCAGGAAGTGAACTGTGATTGCTTGGAGTTGGAAATGCTGGTGAAGAAACGAGCAAATTGTCTACTCCGTGCTGCGCGATAGAGATGATCGGCGGCTTGAAGACATCGGCTAGGTTCGCGTGCCTTGAGAGAGAGATCAACAAGAGATGAAAATGAACTGCCCTAGTGTCCTGCGTCGTCCTTCTTCGTCTTGTCGAAGTCCAGTTCGTCGGTGATCGGCGACTGGAGAACTGCCAACCAAAGGCGGATTGCAGTCGATGACGAAGAGGATCGCTGGCCGAGAAAGGTTGTCGGGAGGATGTCTGAGAAAGATCGTCGGAATCCTATTCAAAGGAGTCGATTTCGCCGTCGTCGACTCAAGTGATTGAAGAACCCCTGATTGTCGAGAAAACTCACCGAGGGGGATCGATTCCTGCCGAGGAGGATCACCGAAAAGCAATCAACGGCGAGGAGGATCATCGGCTGAGAAAGATCACCGGGAAGAATGAGATTTCCGGTGAGATGGAGCGGCGGCGACGGTGCATGAAAGGTCGTCCGAAATCGAGAAGAAATTTGGGGAAAATTTGTCGGTGGCCCTTTTATATTGCGTTGAAATGGTTGATCGATACTATGTTGGACGACCATTATCTCTTACGCATTATAGTCGATCCATTTCGTTTCTGACGGTCGTCCGAAATACTTTTGGGCGATCGTTCTGGAAGTGCGTACTTCGTAAACCAAACTTGATCGTCTGGTAACTTAAATGGTCATCCGGTCGGATCATATAATGGTCTAATGGTTGACCGATCTTGATGTATGTGTTGTGCAACACAATTTCATATTCAATTCGATTCACAAATGATACTTGCATTGAGAGGCACTCATGAGTTGAATTGAGAGGCACTCCGGTTCTTAACATCTGAAGTTCACGTCTAAGCATATAAAATCTCTCCTCAATTAAGGGTTTTGTGTAAATATTCACAAGTTGAATTTTGGTGGACACATGTTCAATGGTAATGTCCTTAAGTGTCACATGTTCTCTAATGAAATGATAGCTCAAATCAATATGCTTGGTTCTAAAATGTTGAATTGGGTTTTTAGTCATTTCTATTGCACTTGTGTTATTGCACTTCATGGGTACACTTGAACAACTTATACCATAATCAAGTAATTGTTAATTTACCTATAATATTTGTGCACAACAACTACCGACCGCTATATATTCAGCCTCGGCGGTAGAGAGTGCGATAGAGTTTTGCTTTTTGCTAACCCATGAGATAAGCGAGCTACCAAGAAAGTAACACATTCCACTAGTGCTTTTCCTATCAACTTTACATCCGACAAAATCTGCATCGATGTAGGCATGTAAATCAAAAGACAAGTTTCTATCATATCAAAGGCCTAAATCACAAGTATGCTTCAAATAATGCAGTATTCTTTTAACGGCAACTAAGTGTGATTCTTTAGGCGCGGATTGAAATCTTGCACACAAGTACACTAAACATTATATCCAGCCTAAATGTCGTTAAGTAAAGCAAACTACCAATCATACCTCTATACCTCTTTTGATCAATGAATTTGCCTTTCTCATCTTTATCTAATTTAGTTGTAGTACTCATGGGAGTTGAACTTGGCTTACATTCATCCATTCCAAATCTCTTAAGCAACTCCCTTGTATACTTCTCTTGATCGAGAAATATTCTATCTTTGTTTTGCTTGACTTGTAATCCTAAGAAGAATGTGAGCTCACCTACAAGACTCATCTCAAACTCTTTTTGGATAAGAGACTCAAACTCTTTACACAAACATTCATTAGTAACACCATAATCAATATTATCAACATAAATATGAACTATTAGAATATCATCTTAAGTGCTTCAAAAGTAATGTAGTATCAACTTTCCCTTTTTGAAAGCCATTTTCAATCAAAAAGGTACTTAGTCTTTCATACCAAGCTCTAAGAGCTTGTTTAAGTCCTTTTAGAAAGTTTAAATACATGATTAGGAAAATTTGGATTTTTAAAACCTTGAGGTTGCTCAACATAGACTTGCACATTTATAAAACCATTTAGAAAAGCCGATTTTACATCCATTTGAAAAAGTTTGTATCCTTTAAAACATGCAAAAGCTAAAAGCATTCTAATAGCCTCAAGTCTAGCAACGGGAGCAAAAGTTTCTTCAAAATCAACTCCTATTTGTGAATAATCTTTTGCTACAAGTATTGCCTTATTTCTTATTATAATGTCATTATCATCTAGTTTGTTTCTAAAAACTCATTTAGTACCAATTATTGGATAATCTTTTGGCCTTTCTACAAGTTTCCAAATTTGATTCCTTTCAAAATTATTTAATTCTTCATGCATGGCATTTATCCAATTTGAATCATTGAAAGTTTCATTAATGTTACAAGGTTCAAATTGTGCAAGAAATGCCGAAAAATCACACAAGTTTTTCAAGGAATTTTTAGTCTTTATACCTTCATTTATGTTACCTATAACTTGATCAAGTGGATGTGATGATGCATGTTTCCAATTCCTTGGAATAATTTGATTATCTTCCACTTGTGGCTCTTCAATTTGTTCCTCATTTGAGATATTCATTCTCTTTTCTTTTAAGTCTTCATTTTGGATTTGCACGTCTTCAAGATGTCTTTCCACTTCAACTATTTCTTCCTCATCATCATTCACTTGCTTGCTCATCAAAAAAATCATTAGTTTTATTGAATTTAACATTAATAGATTCTTAAATAACTAATGTTCTTTTGTTATATACTCTATATGCTTTATATATGCTTTACTTGTACTAGAGTATCCAAGAAATGCACCATCATCCATTTTGCATCAAATTTGCCTGATTTATCTTTAATATTCAAGATATAGTATTTACAATCAAACACTTTGAAATATGAAATATTTTGGCCATTTTCCATATAAAGCTTCAAAACATATTTTCTTTTCAAGGGGGTCTAAGTAAGATTCTATTTAAAACATAACATGATGTGTTTATGGCTTCCGTCCAAAAATATTTAAGCAAATTACTTTCATTTAGCATTGTCCTAGCAAGAAATGGTTCTATTTTTTCTTTCTACTACTCCATTTTGTTGAAGTGACCTAGGTGAAGAAAAGTTGTGTGTAATTCCATTTTCTTCACAAAACAATTCAAATTTTGTAATTTTCAAATTCACCTCCATGGCCACTTCTAATTTTTGCAATTCTTAACTCAAGTTCATTTTGTAATCTCTTTGCAAATTAAGAAAACATGCTTATAGTTCCATCTTTACTTGTAAGAAAGATAGTTCAAGTGAAACGATATAAGTCATCAACGATCACAAATACGTATTTCTTTCCACCTAAAGATACTACATCAATAGGTCCAAATAAGTCAAGATGTAAAAGTTCTAAAGACCTATGTGTACTAATAACATTTTTAATTTGAAAGAACTTTTGGTTTGTTTATCATTATTTTTCTCAAATCTAATTTTGGGTAAACCTCTGATCAATTCATGAGTTAAAAGTTTGTTTAACAACTTACAATTTATATGTCCTAATCTTCTATGCAAAAAAATTTATATCATCATGCATAACACTAATAATGTTTCACTTTTCAAATTTTCAAAATCAATCTTGTATATATTATTATATCTAAAACCCATATGTAGAACTTCCTTGTTTTCATCTAGAATCAAGCATTCTTCCTTTTCAAAATTTAGTACATAGCTTTTATACGCAATTGACTTATGCTAATTAATTTATGTTTTAAGTTTTCAACTAGCCAAACATTTTCCAAGTATACTTTGTCATTCTTACCAACATTACCTATACCATTACTCTTTCTTTGCTATTATTCCAAAAGTGATTTTTCCTCCATTTTTCTTTCCTAATGTAATGAAGTTTGGTGGGTCACCAGTCATATGTCTTGAGCATCCACTATTCAAATACTATTTATCTTGATTATCCTTTGGAGCTCCCTCCAAGAAACATATTAAGATTATCATCTTTTTGGTACCCAAACTTGCTTGGGTCCAATTTGGTTAGTAGTGGTCCTTTTAGGGACCCAAATCTTATTCGTACCACTATTTATCCCCTTTTGAACTTTACATTCATAAAAGTAATGTCCTTCATAACCACAATAAAAACAAGTGATATGTGATTTTGCATGAAGATTTTGTGATGGTTTAATAAATAGAATCATTTTATCCTTCTTAGTATCAAATGAGCTAAAATCAAGTACATTTTTGTTAAAAGATCTTCTTTGTGTTGATAGCATTGCATCTAGCATTTTTCCACCATTTGCAAACTTTTAAAGTTTACTTTTTAAAACATATTCTAATTTTTCAAGGTTTCAACACTACGAGTTTGTTTTTTCACAAGATAATTTTAAGGTATTGTTCTCCATTTTCAAAGCTTCAATCATAAATTCTAAACTAGAGTTCTCATCATCTAGTAAATTACAATTTCTAAAAACTTTAGAATCATTTTTATTTTTCAAATTTTCAAATTCTATTTTTAAATCATCATATTTCTTTTTAATGCATTTATATTTATCTATAAAGAATTCTAAATTCTGCATATCAAAAGATTCGCTATCACTAGATACGGTAGAGTTAGATGATACCTCATAGCTATTTGTCATTAGACATATGTAGGCTTCTTCATCATCACTTGAGGAGATTTTAGAGTCATTTTTTTCATCTTCACTTCCATCCCAAGTAGCTTGAAGAGCTTTCTTTTTCTTCTTCAAATTTTCTCCCTCCTTTTCTTTCTTAGCTAGATTTGGGCACTCATTCTTATATGTCCAACCTTTTTGCATTCAAAACTAGTTACTTGATTCTTGCTTGTTGATGATCTTCTTTTGGAGAAGCCACTCTTTTTCTTTTGCTTGGCAAATCTAAGATATTTGTCAAGCTTCTTGGCATACAAAACTAGCTTCTTTTCATCTAAATCTTCATCTTTTTCACTTGTTTCACTTTCATCCATCCTTGCTTTCAAAGCCAAAGTATTCCTTTTGAAAATATTTGTTTCTTCATCTTCCTTGATTCCAATCTCACAGGTCAAGAGAGATCCTATGGGATCATCAAAATCTACCTTGTTCATGTCCTTCTCTTAAATCACGGTTCTCTTCATGTGCCACATGGAAGAAAGGGACCTAAGAAATTTCTTAAACTTTTGAGAGTTAGACCGTGGCTTGCCCAAGTAGGCTAAGACATTCACAATATCATTAAAACGTACAATCATTTCATTTATAGACTCATTTTCATTCATCTTAAAAGAGTCATATTAATTATTCAAAATATTAAGTCTAGATTCCTTAACCTTATCGGTACCTACATGTGTAATGACAAGTTTTCTCCATATTTCATAAGCACTTTGACAATTAGAAACACGATTAAATTTTGTTGCATCTAAAGCACACAAAAAATGATTTTTTGCTTTCCAATTTAATTTCACAAGTAACCTCTCACCTTCGGTGTATTCCAAAGGTGATTTTCCATGCAAATCAAATCCATTTTCAATTATATCCCAAATATCAATATCAAATGAGCATACATAAGCTTGCATTCTTATTTTCCAATAGGCAAAGTTTGAAGCATTAAAAACTGGAGGACGATTCGTGGATTGACCTTCACCCAAAGTAAAATCATTTGATGTTATAGCTCAAAAAATATTTAAATCTTTAAAATACGAGCAACTTAGTTCTGATACCAATTGTAGGATCAAAAGCATCAAGAGGGGGTGAATTGGTGTATAAAAAGTCTAACCGAAAAAGCCCTAAAAATCATTTTTTAGAAAATGCGATCACAAACAAGTAAAGGATAAGTAAGAAGAGTAAGAAAATAGGAAGAAGCAATATGATGACGAGATTCGGCCCAACTTCTTGGCCTACGTTCTCGTTCCGACTTCCCGACTTCGAGACCGTCAGAGATTCACTAGCTCTCTCTTTTCTTGTAGGGAGAGAATAACAATTTTTACACCACACTACCTTCTTCTTTGCTCAAGAGGTAAGACACACATCTTCTTATAAGGAGCTCTCAAAAACTCTCTAAACAAGAACAAAAGAATTCCCTCCAAATCTCTCTTCTTACAAAGGATGCTCACACTTAGAAACTAGAAGAGGGAAGTGATGATTTGCAATGTTAAGCTCAAGAAAAATGCTTTGGACTTGAAGGAAGCTCTAGAGTTATTTGCCTTGCTTGAATGATCTTCCTTCAGTCTTTGGAATCCCTTTGTAGGCTTCTCTTGAAAATATGGCCGTTGTACATCAATTTGAAAAATGTTATGCTGTTACTTTAGAAACGATCGCTCATTTCAATATCGGTCGTCTGTTTTGCACAGTAAGTAGTCGTTATGGTTTTTGTCGCATATTCAACGGTCGCCCATTATAGTATCGGGCGTCTATTTAATATAAAATAATAACCATTGCATTTGTCTTTTCTGTGCAGTTTTCCATTGATCATAGTTCGTAGACCGATTGTAGCTGTTTAATAATTTTTGGTTCCATAACAGTCGACTTAAAGGGATTCGGTCGTCCGATTTAGAAATCCCATACTTTCTGTAATCTGCGATCGTCCATGCAGTGACTTCGATCATTATAGTTTCGGTCATCCGATTAGGAATGTACGCGCTCTCTGTAATCTGCGTTCATTCATGCGCCAGCTTCGGTCATCCGATTTATACATTTTTTATCTTTGCTGCCTAGAAGGGTCGACCATTAGAGTTTTGGTCATCCATTTCAAGAATTCAGACTCTCTATAATCTGCGGTTGTTCCATCTGTCACTTCGGTCGTCCATTATGTACTTCGATCTTTTATGTAACACATATAACGGTTGACCAAAAATAAATCGGTTGCCCGAGTTAAGAATGTCATTTCTCTCTGTAATTAGTGGTCATTCCAGCTTCGCTTTGGTCGTCCATTATAAGTCAAAACGGTCGCCCATTATTGTTACGGTCGATCGTTTGTAGTGTGAAAAACATTTCGGCCCTTTTTCTTCGTAAAAATATTTTAACATGTTCACACTAACACTTCAAGCACAATTAATACATCATCTTTCTTGTTTGTTATCGTCAAAATACTTAGAATATGATCTTTGGACCAACATGATAGAGCTTATACCCAAATATTTTTCTCCTTCGTTAGATATCATGGTCCATGGCATCGAAAAAAAATATATAGTCACCTTCCGGAAAATAAATAAGCGACACGAAAGTTTACAGTTAAAAAGAGGTGTAACACCCCCGAAATTAGCCCCACGACACATGTCACGAGCAGGTCCCAAAGCGCGTTAAACAGTGGACAATACAATAGTTGACCCAAAGTCAACAAAACACATGACAAGAATATGCAGCGAAAATGAAAACAATTAAAAACTATTCTACTTGAAAACTGGAAGTAATAAAACAAAATGGCCCTATAGCATTAAGCCCAATAACATCAAATATGTCATGGCGGATAGTCCAAATGTAAAGAGATTTGAAGTCCACAACATAATGACGCATAAATAATCCTCAATGAGGACATATGATAGGATCCATAATAATGGCCCCATAGGCCGACTCATACATAGTCCATAAACAATATAAACTACTATGGCCTAACTGAGGCCGACGCCATGTGCTAACCATCTTCATGAGCTCTCCACCGACACCTATTCTTCCATACTTACATGAACCGGGATGCAGGGGAGGCCCATCTCCCATTAATTCAATAATCCATAAAGCATTTCGATTAAAACGATAATCAATGCACAACAAAGATCTCAAAATAGATCATGAAAGCCAATTATCCATTTCATCAATCAATCCCATAAATCCATTACATTAATACCAATTAATGCTCAAATATCCATATCCATAGTAGCTAAGAACGTTCCATCGCATTTACTCTTTGAAATGCCCATTTATAACATTATTCATACATTCTTGCCATTTAACATATATTTAAGATTAGGTTGTCAATCAATCATGAACCTTTACCAATATGTTGAGGTACTTAGTTGTCCTTGCGCCCATAGACTGGCCAAGCCTGACACCCCAAAATCGTGACATTACACCCCAAAATCGTGACATTTCCATTCTCATTCATATATCCATTCAACAAGGGCCAAGTATTGTGCCTCACATTCCATTTCAATACAATGATTCATTTTAATCCTATAGCTTAGCATGCAAGGTCGGATTTTAGATGAGTCAATCAATAGCATAGCAATCATGTCAATAAGAGCATAGTACATAGCATAGCATAAAGTCAACTAATAAATAATGAAAACATGACTTTCGGTCGACCGGTTGCACGACCGTCTTAAAGAGTGGCTAGCAGCCGCTTTTTTACATACTGGATCGATCGATCAATATTTCATCAGATTAAAAAAGTAGCGATCATGCAATGGAAAGCTTATGGACCAATCAACCGATTTGTACGACCGGTCAAAATCATAGAAATGTGTATTTCGATTCATCGTTTATAATCCAAATCACATATCCATTTCTCATTAGATTACCTACTACCTTTATAGCATCTTTAGTTTCATAAAACAACAACCAAATCCAGAGAAACGATTCATGCCTCCAATCACAACATACACGTTCAAACCTTTGAAACGATAAATGAAAACTTCACAAATCGTATCGAATCCATTTGGTAGAGTTCAATCACGTCCTCATTCCAAGGGTAAATAGAATGAGAGATGTGTGGGTTCACCCATTACATACCTTAATCCATAAACGTTCCTTGGGACGATTCCATGCATTCTTGCTTTCTTTTGCCCCCAGCCGAGTTCTCCTTCAATGCCTCGATCTCCTTGCTCCGTTCCAGCACCTAAATTGCCATGAACAACTCTCCTGAGTTCTTGAAGATGGCGCATCCGAATAGGGAAGAAGATGGAGAAGAAGGCTAATTTCAGCCCCTTTTTCCACATGCCAGATTTACCCTCCAACTTACTCTACTTTTGAGGGCAGAGTTGTCTACTTTTGTTTAATAATTCTGAAGTCGACTTTGCACTTAAGATTCCATTGTTTTGAGGCTAATGTGGTCCAATTAAAAATCAAGAATGTTACAAGAGGTCCAACCGATTTTGCTCTAGTTTGCTTAGATTATCGCCATATCTTTCCTCATAACTTCAAAAAGCAACAGTCTCAACCAAAATGAGATAAACAGAAGGGTTACAACAGCTACACTTTCTTCCTAATTGGGTCGCTACCTTTTTCTTCATTTCCTGGTTTTGTCTAGGACCTCGATGTATCTTTTTGGGATGTCGTAATAGTCGACAAGATGCCTAGCCAAGTCATCGATCACCCCTCATTGAACCAGCATCTCATATTGGCCTTTTTTACCTGAAATGTTTGGTGGTTTCCCTGACCATTAGGAACTTCTAGAGATAAAATGGATATTACAAGTATGAGAGACAAACATTGGCAAAGTATTTACTTTGGTGATGATGAAGTATGTGCATTGGAAAAACTTTATTGTTCAAGTACTTACAATACATGCACATGAAGTGAGGAAAAAAGGTTGCATGCATTTCGCAAGACAAAGAAAATGCCTGGAAGTTCCGCAACTGAAGTGCTACAAGCAAACTTTTTCTAGAGCTCTGAGGATAGGGAATCGACATCCAATTCTATCCTGATACTCATCACCTTCTTATTTCCTTGTCGACGTTCTGCCATTATTTGGATGGACTTTACTGCACCTTTCCTCAGGGCAGACTCATTTTGCACCTTTCCTTAGGGTAGACTCATTTTGCACCTTTCCTCAGGGCAGACTCATTTCCTTTAGACACTCTATGATGCACCTACATTCGGTTTAAGAAGGTTGATGTAACGCATGGCCCAAAAATCCCCCAAAAATTATTAATTAAAGTTAATATAAAGATAAAATCAGATTTGACTAAAGAAAATAAAAATCAAATCAAAAGAGGAGTCCCTTTGGCGAGTTCTAACTTACCTTATCTTTTGACCTCTGCCTATATAAACTTTCCTTTCAAACAAAACCTCATTTAACTCTAGCCATCGTGCCTTTCCTATTTTCTCCTCCACCCTCATGAATTCCTAGGCAATTAAGAGACTGAGCACGTTGCTGGCCACCGAAGACGACGTCGGAATCTTGCCGAAAAATATGAAACCAACCAAGGTGTTGTAGTAGCCATGCTCGAATTTTTATAACACTTTTAGGACTATTTTCTTTCACCTTTTCCTCAGTTTTCCCCCATCCGACATGACCAACGAAGACACGGCACCAAGGACGAGGTGTGGTCGAAGTCAAAAAACCTACGAGGACAGCTAGCATGGAAAATGAACTAGAGAAAAAGGCCCGAACATTAGAGAATTTGCGTAGAGGTAGGTGGATCATTGGATCAACCTTTGGTTCAGTTTTAATAATAAATTTGAATGATGTTACAATTAGGGTAATAGTGTCATCTCCTATCATCCATGATTCGTTCAGTGTGATTACTTTAATCCTAAGAGGTTTATTCCGATGAAACTAAGTCAAAAACTGATCGGTCAGCATCACCATCCTCATCGAAATCACGAAACCCAACCCGAGTATGACAGAGCCCGACCGGGCTCCTTGTCGCTCGGCCCATGTCGTCATCGATCTCGCATACAAACATCGAAACTCGCCCCGAGTTCCACTAAACTCGGCCCGAGTTTTGGTAGAGACTTGCACCGGATTCCGCCCGAACTAAGTCCGGGTTATACTCGGCCCGGGTTGGGCCGAGGAAACCAACCATTGAAGAACTCATCTCGGGTCAAACCCAACTTGGCCCGTTGATGTTTTTATTGGATTCTTATATTAATTATGATCCATGATCTGATAACCACTCGATCTTATTGATGTTATTAGCAAGAGTATTGTATTGCATAGCATGATCAGTTTTCATTGATCCATGATCTATTATCCATCCGATATCCTGCACATGGAGTCCGGCTCGGTCGAGCCCGGGATGTCCATATCACAGAATTTGGCTTGGGTTCTACCTGACTCGACACGAGTTCTGCCAGATTGTATTGTATGTTTGCTATCTTAACTTATTCTATTAATTAATTATGGATCTTTATTTTTTTATTATTTTAATGTTGATTCATGATATATGTTATCTCTACTTTCTGTTAATGTTATGTTATGATTATGTATTTATTGAATTATTATTTGATTCTTGCTTTCATAGATTATGATCCATCTGAGTACATTAACATCCCGATAGAATGTATTATATCGTGATTTCTTGTTGTTTGTTCCAAGATTTTGTTAATCATCTAATTCTATGGAAAACGTAGGTTATATTGATATTGTCATTGATCATTGTATTGTGGATTATTTCTAGTTGGTCATTGATGGGACCCCACTGATATCAGGACCTAAAGTATTGTCATAGTAGAGAATGATTATTAATTACTAATTTATAGGTCATGGCCTAAATCCGATGGCTATCTCGAATTATCATTTGGATCTATTGCCTGATTAATCTTGACTAATTCTACCTCATTGCATAAATTATATCCAAGGGTTTATAACCCTATGATCTTATTAATTATACGATTATGCATATCTAGAGCATTGTCATTGCATAGATTAAATCCAAAGTTTAAATCTCATTTGATTCCATCGATTGCATGACATTGTTATCTTGATTATTTTCATGGCATCATTATGATTAAGTCCCAATCCGAGCGAAGATGAGAACCTAATTAATTAAAGATAAAAACTTGGGTGCTCATATTACGAATTGACCACTACAAGTTCCTGGTCATGCCATTTGGACTGACGAACGCTCCTGTCGCGTTCATGGACTTAATGAACAGGGTCTTTCGACCTTATCTAGATCAATTTGTCATCGTGTTCGTGGATGACATTCTGATCTATTCTTCCAGTTCAGAGCAACACCGAGAGCACCTCATGATAGTATTGGAGACCCTGAGGCAACACAAGCTTTATGGTAAGCTTTCAAAGTGTGAATTCTGGCTAAAGGAGATCATGTTCTTAGGACACATAGTCTCCAAGAAGGGCATTGCAGTAGACCCCGCAAAAGTGGAGGCGATGACGAATTGGACAAGACCAAAGAATGCTTCTGAGATTCGCAGCTTCCTTAGTTTAGTGGGTTATTACAGAGGTTTATCAGGGACTTTTCCAAGATTGCTTCACCTCTCACGAATCTCACAAAGAAGACGGAAAAGTTTATCTGGACAGACAAGTGTGAGCAGAGTTTTTAGACTCTGAAGGACCGTCTGACTTCGGCACCAATTCTCACCATACCGACAGGCAGTGGAGGTTTCATAGTCTACAGTGATGCATGTGGGACAAGATTGGGCTGTGTCCTGATGCAACACGGCAAAGTAGTGGCCTATGCTTCACGACAGCTGAAGAAGCATGAGGTCAATTACCCCACACATGAGTTAGAATTGGCGGCAGTGGTCTTTGCCTTGAAGATCTAGAGACATTACTTGTATGGAGAGACGTTCGAGATCTTCACTGACCACAAGAGTCTCAAGTACATCTTCGATCAGAGGGATCTTAACATGAGGCAACGACGATGGCTTGAGCTCCTCAAGGATTAGGAATTTGCTATCAGTCGCCGATGCATTAAGCAGGAAGTGGGAAGGCTCGCTAGCTTATATGAGGCTACACGAGTACGAGATGCTGGAAGAAATTGAGCAATGGTGTCCCAAGCTGGGCACGAATGGAGCTTTATGGATGATTCATCAGATGAAGCCCAGCTTAATTGACAGGATCATAGCAGCTCAGAAAGTAGATCCTGAATATCAGAAGGTTCTGAAGAGGTGCCAGAATTAACCAGCAGATTTTTAGATCTCTGCAGATGGAGGGATTAGATATCGGGACAGGTTGTGAATTCCCACTGACATTGATGTCCGACGAGAGGTACTGGACGAGTGCCACAAGTCGGAGTTCACTATCCACCCCGATAGCACCAAGATGTATAAGGATGTACAACGCAGCTACTGGTGGCCGGACATGAAAAGAGAGATAGCGAAATATGTATCCCGATGCCTGGTGTGCCAACAAGTCAAGATTGAGCATCAGCGACCATATGGCAAGTTGAAGCCTTTGGAAATCCCACAATGGAAGTGGGATAAGATCACTATGGACTTTGTATCCAACTTGCCTAGGACTAAGAAGGGTCATGATGCCATATGGGTAGTCGTGGATCGTTTCACCAAGGCTGCACATTTTATCCCCATCAGATGGAAATAGTCAGTGGAGAGCTTGTTGGACCTATATGTGAGAGAAGTGGTCAGACTTCATGGTATTCCAGCGTCTATAGTGTCTGACCGAGACCCCAGATTCACAGCCAGATTCTGGAGGAGCATGCAGGAAGCCTTTGGCACAAGGCTCAACTTCAGCACAGCTTTCCACCCTCAGACAGATGGGCAGTCTGAGAGGACCATCCAGACACTAGAGGATATGTTAAGGGCCTGTGCATTAGATTGGCAGGGTAGCTGGGATGAGCACATTCATCTGATTGAGTTTGCTTACAACAACAGCTACCATCCAAGTATTGGTATGGTGCCATTTGAGGTCCTGTATGAACGACCTTGTCGTTCACCTGTCCACTGGAGTGAAGTAGGCGAGGAGAAGATTATGAGTAAGGAAGAAGTGAAAGAAGCAGTGGAATATGCTGAAAAGATAGAATTGATTAAGTAAAGGATGAAGACTGCTCAAGGAAGGCAAAAGAGTTATGCTGACAAAGGCGAGGCGGCATGCAGACTGGCTCTACCCCCATCTTATGAGAGAGTGCATAACGTGTTTCATGTGTCCATGCTCAAGAAGTACAAGCACAATGCTGCAACTGTTCTAAGGATTGAGGAGCCAGATATAGCTGCAGATTTGACCTTCGCTGAGCATCCAACGCATATAGTAGAGCGTAAAGTGCAACGTCAGAAGAACAAGGATGTGCCTATGGTTAGGGTAGCTTGGCGTCACCACCAGGGCAATGATGCAACATGGGAGCTCGAGTCGGAAATGCGCCAAGAATTCCCTCATCTTTTCGGTAAGCCCTCTACTTAGTGCAAAATTCGAGGACGAATTTTCTTTTAAGGGGGTAAGAATGTAATAACCGACAACCAATAGATAAAAAAAAAAGAAGAATCGGAAATGAAACAAGGATGGCTGGTTGGAAATAAAAACCAAAGTCCAATTGGATTAGGGACTCCACCTACAAGTTGGCCTCCACAAATCAGGGAGTTGATTAGATAACTTTAAATTGGATTAGATTTAAAAGAGAGGGGACTTATATTAGGTAAAAAAATAGAACCCTTTCCTCTCCCTTGGAAAATCTCACGAGACCTTCGCTGGAAATTCTGGGCGTCGCCAGGCCGCTGGGCATCCGCGACCGCGACCGATCCCTCCTCCCTCTCATCTCAAAGGCTGGCCGAGAGGAACCAGGGGAAGAACAGGGGCACTGTTAACGATTTTCGACGAAAGAAAAGAGGAATTAATTGCTAACAGAGGTGGGTGAATCGAAATCACCTTGCATGACCCATGAACAATGTTAATTCGTGCCCAAATTGTACAAGTAAATAAGAAGAGGAAAGGATGGTTCATGTTCTTCGTTTTGCCTTGTGTGATTTTCTTGTTTCTTTGATTGCATTATTGAATTGCATGCATAATTCAATTCTTATTGTTCTGTTGTTGGGTGATTGATCTGCTAGGAGATAGGAATTAGGTTAGGTTGAGATTGCATTGAAAAATTGATGAAATTCGAAAGTTTCATAACTTTCTGGACGCCGACCGGTCGACCGGCCTGTATGCATCGCGGCAACCGATCGACCGATAACTTGCGTGCAGCCGCTTTCTGCACATGTCGACCGGTTGACCGATCCTTATCACCGATCGACCGATCCTTACCCATCGGTCGACCGTTCAACCGAGCGAATCGACCGACCTACTTAGACCCGACTTAACCTACCGGTCGACCGATCTTAACAGGTCGGTCGACCGATCGACCGTTCCCTTGAACCGGTCGACCGATTCTCCAGAAAATCTTTTTATTATATTTATTAATTATTGTCCTTCCGTCCAGATATTATTTATATATGTATATAATTGATTCTATTGTCTGACCCCACAGAGTTACCTCACTGATTTACATGATTTACTCTCTCATTGATTTATTTCGCATTGATCTTATCGTACCCATGAAATCAAGAACAAAGAGCCACAAGTTGTTAAAAGCGATTAATAAGTTCAGATGAAAGATTTATCATGGGTTGCCAGTCCAAGCCAAGTGCTTCAAGATAAGGGTCGCTCCCTTGGTCATGGTTTGATCACCCATTGACCGCGCACAAGGCCGTATCGTTTGCTGGGGCATACCCCAAGAATTAAAGGCACTCAAAGTCACCCTGATTGTTAATTAATAACCAAGATCAAGAAGCATGTTCAAGTCAAGTCAATTTACTGTCATGAATTACAAGTATGTTATAAGTTCATCATGTTACCCTCCTGATTCATGATATCGTTGATCTTATTCTTATTATGATCCATGATACTGATATGTTATCTTTCACGTTCAAGTTAAGCGTGATTATTATTTACCGTTGATTATTATATTCATGTCATGCATTGTATATCATGTGGTTCCCCACTAGGCTGTAAAGCTTATAGGAGGACCTCCTCCCCTGTGTCTGATTTCTACAGGACCAGGTCAGTGACGTGGTGGGGTAGGCGTGTGGTGATGAAGCTCTGGCGATAGGACAGCACATGAACCATAGGGCTTTTAGAGTGTTTATTAGTTTTCATTTACCTTCCGCATTTTAGATTCATGATGTAGAACTTATTTTATTTCTTAGCAATGATATAATCACTTTTGGACTTCCGCAAATTAAAGTTATCTTTTATCTTTATTTCTTTTCTTCTGCTGACGTGTCTCGGTTCTTGACTGAGATACGGTCAATATTATGGTCAAAATCATAGCATGCGTAGCGTCTCCAGGTTGGTCTCCGCCACGTGGCGGGGGTCGATTTGGGGGCGTTACATAGAGGGCACCGAGAATACCCTTACGAAGAATCTTGAGAGTGTGAAGAGGGTAGGGGAGGTGGAACATCCAATGGTGGTGCAAGTTGAAGCATCAGATGATCCTTACAATAGCTTGCTCTTCGACGAGGAGTATTTGATGATGGACATCGACAAGATCTTGGAGGAGATGCAGGCTGACATTGACAACCAAATAACGATGCCCGCCGCGAACCATAACTCCATGGATGAGCAAGCAAAGGTTCCTAAAGGAGTAATGCAATCCATTAACATGGCCGGAATTGCTCCCATGAACCAGACCTTCAACAGAAATCTTCACGTTCCTGTCGAGAAAGATCTAATGTGAAGACATCATGAGGACAAGAGCACCTAGAATACCCCTACGGAGGATCTTGAGACTGTGAAGAAGGTAGGGAAGGAGGAACATCCAAAGATAGTGCAACATGAAGCGTCAGAAGATCCTTATGATAGCTTGCTCTTCGACGAGGAGTATTTGACGATGGACATCGACAAGATCTTGGAGGAAATGCAGGCTGGCATTAACCACCAAGTAATGATGTCCGTCGCAAACCAAAACTCCATGGATGAGCAAGCAAAGGTTCCTGAGGAAGCGACGCAATCCAACTTCAAACCGTTGCTGGCTCCGCAGAATGTTGAGGTTGATAACGAAGGTTCGGCGACTCAAGCGCACGGGGATATGGAAGAGGAGACTTCCACCAGCAACGTCATGGAGTACGAGGAGGTCGCAAGAGGGGAATGGCTTCCGGAAGGATGGAAGCCAGTAGTTGTAGCAAGGAAGTCCGGGAAGAGCACAGGCCACAAGGACAAGGTAATTAGTTCAGTTAATTATGTTTGGGTTTTCTATTGACATTTTTTATTATCGTTACTTGCCACCAGAGATTGTCTACATTTATATGAAATATAAACATTCTCTATACATTAATCCACAATGATATTACATGTCATAAATAAGTATGTTGCACATCTCCAATATTATTTTCTCATTGTCTCAATAGATGAATTCTATATTGTTTGTTAGATGCATTTCATGTGATTCTTATGAACGTTGATGAAATAATTGTAACATATGGGATTTCATCTTATATACGCGTAGATAGATCAGTCTTATGGGTAAAATGTGTCACTTATAGGAAACTTATTTTTATCCATGTTTCTCTATATATGATGTAAAGCATTATTGTACGAGATTTGGATCACCAAGCTCATTCAGATTTTAAGGAATTTTAGATGGAATAACATTTCTTTACATAATGATATATGAAAAACTTTTGACAGCAAAAATTGAAGGAAAAAAGTTAACAAATTAACCAACATTATAGCTCCATCCTTTCCATATTATTTTCTAACTTTTTGTGAAATAAAAAGGATAAATGAGAGATATCCTCTTGTTTCTATTAATTTATTATTCCAAGGAGGTTAACTAGGAAGACACCCAAAAATTAGTGTTAAATTACAATATCATTTCCATGAGTATTAGCAGAACATATGAAAATATAGTTTTTAGGTTAACCTCTCCTCACAAGTTCAATGGGAAGTGTAGATCTACATACCAATTAGGGTTGACCTTGCGCGGTCATCTTTCCTTCAAATTGATGGGTCAAGGTCTTTACTTTCAGTTAGATAAAGTAGTTATCATAAGGTTTATATATAGTAATATTACATTAGTTTATAGATGACAATAGCCAAAATTATTAAGAGCATTTGAAATTGAGGTTTGGCCAATTTATTTCCTCACTAAGCACTTTTAGCAACTTATTAGAAGTGAATTTATGGTAGGATTTCATGTAAACTTATAAAAAAAAGAATATTTGGCACTTGATGAGGTGAATTTATTTTTATTCTACATGAAATATATGAATATTAAAGTATCAATTACTTTCCAAAAAAATGATTTCAAATTAATTAATTACATATCAGTAAATAGCGCATGATTGCTAATGTTAACATTTAGATAAGAAGGTTTTGTTGAAATGTGATAAAAAGAAGTAGAATATCAATGATGGAGTAGGAGTATCTATGTTTCTAAAACTCTACAAATTTGAAAATCTCTCTTTTACTCCGATTTTTTATATTGTAATACTTGCCACTAAGAGTTAGAAAGGGTTAATTAGTGCATAAAAAAACTTTACAAAATGAAAAACATGCTATCACATTCTCTCTTGTAGAACATTACTCACAAGCACAAGAGAGAAAATAAAGATATATTAATCAAGGCACATGTAGCTTGGTGTTTAACAAGATGTTTCATTTGATTCAATTTCTTTGGAAGCCCTTTTATAACTGATTTAGTTCACATGTTTGTTGTACCTCATTTGGACCAAAAATTAGCCATTATGGCAATTCAGAAACTCATCATAATTTTGTACACAAAAATCTTATTAATATTATTCTTATTTCATGGAAAACTACCAAGTTTATCAACAATTTTTAGTTTATCTCTTTATTAGTTGAACTTTCTTTTCTTTTTTGCTGAACTTCAAATCAGTCAAATACTTCATATGATCATACGATCATACGAAAAGTATGACCAGCTCCAATGATTGAACCATCTCAACCAATGCTTATATAATGTCTCTAAAAATTGCAACTTTAGTGGTCAATCTCATCTCATTCGATCCACCTTTCGAACATGATACTCACCACGGCCTCTATAATTCATTTTATTTTTTTGGTTAGACGCATTATTTCAAGGTTCAGTGTGATTGATTGATTAACACTTTAGAAATATCTTTCTTATTTTCATTATGATCGATTGCGTAACTTCAATCAGTCCTCCTTGTCGATCGACCTGGTGTGCTAAAAATTAACTTTTCCCTATATGAGTCTCAAAAATTATTATTCACACCAGTTCTCATATAGGCAAGCTTATATTATCATAAAATAAGATATTCAAGTATATCATAAACAATGTATAAAAATATCTATATCAAATTAAGGATCTTCTAGCACTTAACAATTATAATTTAAAACTTTCAAGATTCATATCATCAAAATTAAAAAGACATAAAGCCTATGGTACAATTCACTTACTATGTTTATTGATTCCTTGGTTTGAATAAAATGTCTTATGGTCCATAATTCAATGGCAACACTAACTCCACAATGAATTTTTTTGTTGCAATTTGATTGTGATATGAAACCATAATTTTGTTTTGGTGTGTTATATCTTTTACGTAGAACTATTAATAGCAATGTAAAAATGATGAAAAATATACATCACAAACTAGAGTAGATGATTAATTAATAGTATATGACAATATATTCTCTATATTATTTAAGTCTTTGATTTGATGAAGAATTTGTTTCCATGTAAAAAAAAGGTATTTACGAAAGAAAAGATGTCTACAAAACTTTGGTAGATGTTATTAAATATCAAAATGAAATTTTACAATTTTTGAAATCCATATACAAAATAAATAAATGAAAGTGTATGTCCAATGGAACATATGTCCTTGCAACCGATTACTTGGAGACTCATTCCTTGACAACAAAGTAATCATTATTAAAACCGATTATGGTTGACACATTCGGATAGCGGAGTTATGTATGGTCATTTGGTGCTAATAATCTCATGTTTGATTTCCAGAGTCACCACGTTGGCTAAGGATTGCTCTTGTCCGAACACCGAATTAGTTAGGTGTTAGTAATCTTGACACTGATGGATCTCAATTGAAAAAAGTCATCATTACTGAACATGATAATGTTAGTCCCCGATCAGAAGTAATTGCCATCCCCAATACTCGGAGAGAGCTCCAAAAAGAAACTTTGTCAACATGTCATTGCCTAGGAGATGTATTTTCTGCCAAAGAACAAGTGTCTGATGTCTTGATCAAAGACTTATACATGGTGCATGAAGTATCTCACAATATTTTGTATGTGTTGGCTAGGTTCCTATCGCACCTCAAAAATCAAGATCTTCAATATTTCTTTGTTTCAATCACATGGATAGACTATAAAGGAACACATAATTACTTTAAATGTATTAGCCTACATGATTTAGAAAGTTATTCCAACTTTCAAGGAATTTTTAAAATTAAATTCGTAACTTGACTTCTCATAAGATAGTAAGAGATATAATTTGGTATATATGTTGTAGCTCTTTCGTTGGAAATATCCTAATATATCTTTTAACCCCATGTGTAAGAATTTCATAAATAAGTTCGTACATTAAGGAGATTACCTAAAGAAACTAATCCATGAAAAGTAAAGCTTGTTATAACGAACCGTAAGTGCGATAATACGCAATGTATGCATGAGCTCCACACAAGCATATACAGTGATGCCATCATTTCACCCGTTATGAAATTATTTACAATAGCACTTAAAAATTTATAGTTAGCATAAATATAGATGTAATCTATTTTACTCATAAAAAGCATTGCTTGATTATGTGGCCACCACTTTTGGAATCATAAATGAAAAGTAGGGTAAGTAATTGAATTGTGATGTTGTTTAGTAGTTTTTTCTTTTCAAAATTATGATCATCTTGGATTGGTCATAATTTTGAAAACAACTAATACTTAATTATCTCTTAAATGTAATAACCAAAATAACTTCTATTGTTATGTTTTAAGTGTGTTGCAATGTCCTAATTTATATCTCACAACTAATCCAACCACTAGACAAGCAAACCACTGCCATCTTGTCATTTATCATACTTTTGAAGTATCATCAAGCCTCATCAAATAATATTTTTAAAATGTTCTAAACTCATTCTTCTCTGTTTGCTTGATATTATATAATAATCATTGTATTTACATATTATTGTGAATCAACTATCTTTCAAGAAACTTAAAAAAAATGTTACTTACACAGTAGCTATTTTGGATCTTATTTGCTACTTGTGAATCTAACTTGAACTTATTTACTCTATCATTCTATTTATGTATTTTCCTTTTATCTTGTTATAGTATTACTTTGATCCTATATTTAACAAGAGATTTCGATCGAAAAGAGAAGTTTTGGATTTCCAACGCATGCTGGTGAAGTTGGATTTAAACTCTCATGCTATTAATGGGAAGGTGCACATATATATTTCTTTTTTGATAAATAATTTTTTCTATACATTTTGACTTTGTTATTCTTACCACTTCTTTTAAGTTTTTCATGTTCTTGCTATTCATAAATTAAATTACAATGTTCATTTGCAGGAAGAGAAAAGAAAATTGTTGAAGGAGATAAGAAGATTACAAAAGCGAGAAAAGAATGAACCTAGACGTAATTTGGATGCAAATAATGTATGTTTCTTCAAGAACTTCACATATGTGTGGATAAATTGTTCTATTTTATATTTTCATAAATTTGAAATTTATATATGTATTTGATGCTTCAATATTTGGAACTCATTTAACTCCTCTCATGTTCAAAATGATAAATAGAAAGGGAATTAGATGTTTAAACATCATAAGATTTAATTTAAAAAATGAATGTTATTTTATCCTATATGTACTATAAATTTTTTTTGTATTTGATATTAAATTATAAACTTACAAACTTTCTTGTCCTGGGTACTTAAGTTTTTGCATTAACTTTCACCTAAAACATTGTTATTTTTTTAATTATTATAAATATAAATTAGCTTTACTGCTTTGTTATAGAAAAAATATTTTAAAAAATAATTAATTTGGATTAACATATTATATTTATATAACAATTCTTATAAATGTTGTGTTTATTAAAAAAACTAATATTTTCTTATATGAATTAAGGGTAAAATTCACATTTATATTATTACAAAATGCCTTGACATAATTTTGGATGCAACTTATGATGGAAAGACTTCAATATCAATTCGATATAAGTTCATACTCTAGAACTTGTAAGTTTGTAGTAAAAAATTAGATGCATAAAATTTTATAATTAAAGGGTGTCAATGGAAATAAACATAAAAATGGTTTGTCTTCTTTTCAATAGAAAATATTAGTTGATGTATACATGTGCATATACACAAAAAAAGGCATTTGAAAAAGCATTATTTTGTTATGGGCGGTTAATATATGAATATTTTGTTTAACTCATAGAGCTATTGTGTTTGAAAGTATTATATTCCAGTATAAAGTACATGTATATTATATCATCCAAGATCTTAAATGCAATTGCAAGTTTATTTTGTCAACCATTTATCATTGGTTGTTTTGTTCTTTTTTAGAACTTTTGACATTGCTAGTAAATTTAATTTAGAATTATTTTCAAATAATTTAAAGAATGACATGATCTTTGCCTTTAGGGAGAATGATGGGAGGAGACAATTATACAGAAAGATTCAAACTGACGATTGACTAAGACAATGAAGTTATGAAGAAATCAATTTGCAAGTTGCAAACATTTGTCAGAGATCAAACAATAAGGGACCTCAAGCCATCTAAATCCCAACAGATAAACAAGCACCTTAAATTTTCAGTTGGGTTATTACTAACACTAGAAAGTTGGTGTTGTAGTCACATGTAGCAAGGTTGAGTTTAGGTTTTTCCAAAACATAGATTTGAAAATGTATCATAGATTCTTGTATTGCTGTTGATACAAAGTTGTACAGTTAATACAAAGTTGACAAGCCATCTAACTTCATTTATGTGGAGTTAAAAGCAATAGAGGGAAGGAACCTAGAAGATATTACATTTAACATGGATAATATAGTTAGAATTGTTATTACATTAATATGCTTGCAATCTTCTCAAGAAAAGTTATATACATATATATAACTTATATAATACATTCAACATCCCAAGTCTTTAAATGAAATTTCAAAATTTATTAAAAATTTGACAATTCATTCATCATGAACTTTTTCTCTTACAAACTGGAATTGTGGTTCTAGTGGCCCTAAAGTTGATTTTCAAAAAAAAATTGTGCAATGGCAATACCAATAAACCACTGTCTAGGATAATTTTCTAAGGGGATAATTTACGGCTTAAAATATATAAAGACGATGATAAAAAAATGTCAGAACTAGGTTATTAAGTAATAATTGGAAATGTGAAAATCTCGATGGGAGAGAAAGACAACTAAGATCCTCAAATCATCTAAGCTCTCATGAAGAAATATGAAACCTCTAGAGCATTTTTGTTCATATCACTTCAGTTATAACAAATTATAGTCATCAATCAAATGGTTAATATGTACAATATATACATATCTATATGTATATACTTGGAATCTCATTTGCATGAAGAAATATATGATCAACTTACGTTTTAGAAAGAGAAAAGTAAGAGATTTATATAATTTCACAAACTATTTTTTGTCCAAAAAATATTATGTCATGATTACAAAATTGACATATTATCATAACTTCGTTGTCATGTAACAGAAATAATACCTTAGTAAAGAAGGAATCCAAAAGATAATCACATTTTACATATCCCTAATAGTATAATAGTAAGAATTGTTATTGCCTAGATGGCACGCTTGCAAATTTTTAGAAAAAAATTGCTTAATAAGACATGAAGATGGAAGAGAATAGAAGACATACAAATAATGAGAGATTGTGGGGGAAAGAGGCACAATGGATCTTCATGTCATTTCTTACATAAGTGATTTTATCCTCATAATGAACGAAATGAAATAGGCTTACAGAGTACAAAAACTTCTTATCTTTACCTTTATTATCATTTTTAATTGAAGAAAAAACTAAAAAACCTCTTTTTGAATATATGCATATATCATCATATCACCTTCAAAAATGGCAAGAACTATTTACAAAAATGGCCTGAAATGTGAATACAATTATGCATAGACCATGAAAATGTCTCTTTACCTCCATTCTAATATTAGTTGTTTTTCATTCAAAACTGTATTTTTATTTTTCTAAAATGATAATAAAGATCAGTAACTATTTTCTATTTATTACTACCATTATGAGGTCGAGAAGAATAATACAACTCAAAAAAATACCCCAACTGTCCAATCGTTTGATATGTAGGATCGAAAGCACCAAGAGGGGGTGAATTGATGTATAAAAAGTCTAACTGAAAAAGGCGTAAAAATTGATTTTTAGAAAATGCGATCACAAGCAAGTAAAGGATAAGTAAGAAGAGTAAGAAATCAAGAAGATGCAATATGTTGACGAGGTTTGACCCAACTCCTTGACCTATGTCCCCGCTCCGACTTCCCGACCTGGAGACTGTCGGAGATTCACTAGCACTCTCTTTTCTTATAGAGAGAGAATAACTCTTTCTACACCACAATGCCTTCTTCTTTGCTCAAGATGTAAGGCACACCTCTTCTTACAAGGAGCTCTCAAAAACTCTCTAAACAAGAACACAAGAATTCCCTCCAAATCTCTCTTCTTACAAAGAATGCTCACACTTAGAAACTAAAAGAGGGAATGAATGATTTGCAAAAACTAAAAAAGGGAAGGAATGATTTGCAATGTTAAGTTCAAGAAAAATGCTTTGGACTTGGAGGAAGCTCTAGAGTGATTTGCCTTGCTTGAATGATCTTCATTCAGTCTTTTGACTCCCTTTTATAGGCTTCTCATGAAAATATGTCTTTTGTAAATCAATTTGAAAAATGTTATACTATCACTTTAGAAACGGTCGCCCATTTCAATATCGGTCATCCGCTTTGCACAGTAACTAGTCGTTATGTCTTTTGTCGCATATTCAATGGTCGCCCATTATAGTATCGGGTGTCCATTTAATATAAATAATAGTCTTTGCATTTGTCTTTTCTGTGCAGTTGTTTGTTGATCATAGTCCGTAGACAGATTGTAGCCATTTAATTAATTCTTGCTTCCATAACAGTTGACCGATTTAGAAATCTTGTGCTCTCTGTAATCTGCGGTCGTTCATGCAGTGACTTTGATCGTCTGATTCTTTCATTTTTTTATTTTTGTTGCGCAGAGTGGTCGACCATTACAGTTGCGGTTTTCTGATTAGGAATGTCTGCGTACTCTGTAATATGCTCTCTGTAATATGCAGTCATTCATGCGCCAGCTTAGGTCGTCCGATTTATACATTTTTTATCTTTGCTGCCCAGAACGGTCGACCGTTGGAGTTTGGTCGTAATATGCTCTCTGTATTGTGAAGAACATTTTGATCATTTTTCTTCGTAAAAATATTTAACATGTTCACACTAACACTTTAAGCACAATTAGTACATCATCTTCCTTGGTTGCTAACAACAAAATACTTAGAATATGGTCTTTGGACCAACAATCTCCCCCTTTTTTATGATGGCAAACAAAGTGACGAGAAGGTAAAAAATAAAATGTAAATCCCTCCCCCTTAATTTATTCTTATCTTTTGATATAAAAAATATTATTAAATCCCCCTCAAACAAAGCATTTTTTTATAAAGCATAATGATATCAAAAGAGACAAAATCATAATGACATCCAAATAACATAACAACTAGAAGATGACAATATCCATTCATCCATAGATAAGAACAAAGTTTAACAATATAAACCATCCATTACATATCCATAAATAAATAGGAGTTCAACAACACATCCAAGCATAGTCTTCATCTCATAACCACACACACATCACATAACAAAACATACATCACATAACATCAAATACACATACATATATCCATACACAATCTCCGTCACACATCTTCTCCCCCTTTTGATATCATCAAAATGGAGAACAAAATGAAGAAGTAAATAAAAAACTAAACATACGAAGCATCATCGGGCGGAGGAGGCGCAACTCGCTCATAAGATGAAGTGTCTAAGCCCTGAGAACGAAAGTATGCAAATAAACAGTCCTAAGTGCGATGATGATCAATCTCCAACCTCTCCATGTGTGTAGTCATATCGTCTAAGAGTCTATCAATGTTATCTATGTGTGTAATCATCCATCCCACTCATCACGTGAAGGGACTGTAGATGAACGCCATACACTAGTCGGTGCAGATGGAGGATGTATATATTGCTCCCATGAAGGTATGTATCCTCCATAGGAGTCTCGTAGGAAACTTTGTACCTGCTACATCATCGGAATCCAGGTCTTGTGTCTCTTGTCCTTTTTTGCAAAGATCCATTCATTTTCAACAAGGACAAGTCCCTTACGTTTCAAGGTGACCTTCCCAATGATATCAGTGGGTCTCTCAGAATAGTGTGCCTCATTCTCAAGAATGATAATATCTTTCTGACGAAATATTCGAGTGAGAAAAGAATCAAAGTGAAGAATCATATTGTGAGAGCGTTTAGAGTCTATCTTTTCTTTGGTGCATATGAAGTGATAAATCATGTGGGCTCCAAAGTTAACCGGAGGAAGATCATTTCGAAGAAGACAATAGAAAAGGCGTAGATCATAGAAAGTCATATCAGTGTAATGATCGGATCGAGGGAATAGGATGTGACTGACAATATGATGAGCAACAAGAAGGGAAGGACTTAACTTCTTTAGAATTCCTTTCATGGGAAAGTTATCTACTTCACAAAAAACAACCTCAAGGGCTTCGGTGATAGAGATATCGGAGGGCCACCTATGAGTCGCAATGTCTGTGAGTTCTCCTTTGGGAACATCAAAGGTCTCACAAATCAAAGATGGAGTGATCTTAATAGTACGACCAAAGATGTGAGACGTCACATAAGATCTATATTCAGGAAATGACAGGTTTGCATAGAAAAGTCGAACCAACCTAGGATAAACAGGTTCTTGAATATCAAAGAGTGGGAGCAAACCAATGCCATCAAACAAATCATGGACAAAGTTCATGTTCAGGGAATTCCAATCAACTCTTATGCCACGTGCTACCTCTTTAGAAGAATACAATTGTACAAAGTTTAACGCAGTAGACATATTAGCAAATAGAGAAGAATCAAATTCTTCGGGAGGCGGTGTTGGAGAGGTTGACGGTGGGTGAGAAGAAGACCCTGGTTCATTCCTCTTTCAAGGACCAGAAACACCTTTCTTCTTTGGTGGCATTTGTTACAAGATCAATTAAGAATCAAATCGAGAGATAATCGAACTCAGGATTAAGAAAAAGAAAAACAGTCGCCCGTTTGGAAAATGGTCGACCACTATTATACATGACAGAATAACCGATCCTTTTGGTCGATTCTAACAACTCAAAATCATACACGAATCAGAGCTGGAATTTAACAAATTTAACAAGACTGTGGATTAATTCGTGTTGAAAGAAGAGTTTTGGAGCAGAGAGGAGTCGACTGATATCAATTGGAAATCACACCTGCAATTACGTTGCCGAAAAAGGTTAGAGCCGGAGATGGAAAGATAAAAGAAAATAGAAGAATTGATCATTCACCAGTAAGTGAACTATGATTGCTTGGAGTTGAAATTGCCGATGAAGAATCGAGCGAATTGTCTACTTCGTGCTGCGCGATAGAGATGATCGACGGCTTGAAGACACCGGCTAGGTTCGCGTGCCTTGAGAGAGAGATCGACAAGAGATGGAAACGAACTGCCCTAGTGTCTTGAGTCATCCTTCTTCGTCTTGTCGAAGTCCAGTTCGCCGGTGATCGGCGACTGGAGAACTACCAAAATCAACTCCTATTTGTGAATAACCTTTTGCTACAAGTCTTGCCTTATTTCTTATTATAATGTCATTTTCATCTAGTTTGTTTCTAAAAACTCATTTAGTACCAATTATTGGATAATCTTTTGGCCTTTCTACAAGTTTCCAAATTTGATTCCTTTCAAAATTATTTAATTCTTCATGCATGGCATTTATCCAATTTGAATCATTGAAAGTTTCATTAATGTTACTAGGTTCAAATTGTGCAAGAAATGCGGAAAAATCACACAAGTTTTTCAAGGAATTTTTAGTCTTTATACCTTCATTTATGTTACATATAACTTGATCAAGTGGATGTGATGATGCATGTTGCCAATTCCTTGGAATAATTTGATTATCTTCCACTTGTGGCTCTTCTATTTGTTCCTCATTTGAGATATTCATTCTTTTTTCTTCTAAGTCTTCATTTTGGATTTGCATGTCTTCAAGATGTCCTTCCACTTCAACTATTTCTTCCTCAGCATCATTCACTTGCTTGCTCATCAAAAAATTATTAGTTTTATTGAATTTAACATTAATAGATTCTTCAACAACTAATGTTCTTTTGTTATATACTCTATATGCTTTACTTGTACTAAAGTATCCAAGAAACACACCATCATCCATTTTGCATCAAATTTGCCTAATTTATCTTTACTATTCAAGATATAATATTTACAACCAAACACTTTGAAATATGAAATATTTGGACTTTTTCCATATAAAGCTTCAAAACATGTTTTCTTTTCAAGGGGGTGATAGTGATATTTGGGTTTTCTAGTGATAACTTGCTGAAATTTAAGAAAATGTCAATTTTTTCATTTTTTGGTCTCCCAACTCACTAGCTGCAAGTGCACAGGTAAGTTGTAGTAGACTCAGATTGTCGTATTCACAAGAATTTGAAGTCTAAGACACCCTAAAACAATCTAGATTAGTTCTACTTAAGTGGCTAAAAACAGATTTTTAATGAATAGTGAAAACAGATTTTTTTATGAAAATTGAAATGATAACTGGTTTTTGGGTTTTTGAAATTCTTGCAATATAGAATTATAAATGCTAAATTGAAATCTAAAAAGGTTTAACTATCTATGAGGAAGGTTCTTCTAGGAATTGGGGTTCATCTAATTAATTAAGGATGGAATGGAACAAGTTATCATTAAATGTCCAACTTTTGATTCAACTTTAAAATGGCTATTCCCACAGCTCAATTGGCCTCTAACTAAGCAATATATGATTATATAATTGTTAGCTAGGTTGAATCAAAAGAGAGTCCTCACTGAAAATCAAGTTATCATTGGGCTCAAAAGAAAGATTCAATGCTGATTTTAGCAATTCAAGGAAGTTTGGAATGATAACTTGCATTTGCAATCATAAAAAGATGGAATCATTCCAATCAACCAAACCAGGATAAAATATACTCAATAATGGTGCTTGTGTTCCATGATTCATCTCTGAATTCAAGGAAGATTCAAAATCAACCTCTCGGTTGCAAAATAAATTGAAATCCACACAAACACACTCAATTGGAAATGCAAAACATATGGTCACATGAGTTCATAATTCCCATTGCTCCTTGGCCCATCTCTGTATCTCAAGGAAGCCCTTAAGACTACCTCTCAGTAGTGGATTAATATGAGGGTTGACAATGGAAATCAGAATTTAATTAAAATAAGAAAACAGGAATCAACATTTCAGAAAAATCAGTAATGTGGATTGATGGAATTCAAGTTTGCCAAATGCCCCTTGACCCATCTCTGGATTGCAAGGGATTCCTAGAGTACACCTCTCAGTGATTTGAATAAAATAGGGATTAACAATTGGCAATTCAGATTCCAAACAATCAGAAAATAGAATTTAGAATCAAACTAAGAAATCAGATTTTGTAAGAATCAGATTTGAGTTCTGAATTGTCAATGATCTTGATTCATTTCTGAATAAGATCATGGCATATATTAGCCTCTCAACTATTCAATTATCCAATCCTTGATGACAATCAGATCCAAAAACCCAGGAAATCAGATTTCAGGAATTTCAGGAAACTAGAAATCAGCAACTCATTCAACTCATTCAAATCAGGAAAAACCAAATCAGATTTGAATCATAGGAATGTCAAAGCTTCTCAATTCATTTCTGAACAAGATTGGGATAGATGTTAACCTCTCAGTTGTTCAATTAATTCAATCCCCAATGACAATCAGATTCAAACAGCCCAGGAAAATCAGAAATCAGATTGTTCAAAAATCAGGAAACAGAAAAATCAGCAACAATTACAAATTAGAACCTTAGGAATGTCATTGCATCTTGATCATTTCTGAACTAGAATGGAACCATAAGATAACCTCTCAGTTGTCAAAACAATTGTGGCTCCACAATGACAAAACAGGTTCTAAGAATTCAGAAATCAGGAAGGCATTCAGAATTCAGATTTCAGAAAAATCAGATTTCAGAAAGTAGAAATCAGAATTCTAATTGGGTTTGTATCTAGAACTTGGCATTGATTCTTGATTCATTTCTGAACAAGGGTTAGACCAAATGATAACTTCTCAGTTATAAACACAAATAGGGTCTTCAAATGACAAGATCAGATTTATAACACTTCAGATTTCAGAAATGTAAAACCAGAAAAATTAGAATTCTGATTTCTGTTCAGGAATCAGTAGAAAATCTGGTTTGAGTCAAATGATTGCCCAAACAATCTTGATTCATTTCTGAACAAGATAGGGACAATACCAACATCCCAAAGACTCAATTAATCAGGTTGAGAGTGACAAAAAGATTCTGCAGTTCAGGAAATCAGATTCAGAAAAAATAGGAAATTAGATTTTCAGGAAACCAAATTCAGAAATCAGATTTGCATCTAAATGGAATCCAGAAATCTGACTTTATCTCTTAATGCATTCTGAAGGGTGATTAGTTCAAATAACACATCTCAATCATGGTTTACAATGGATCTAATGATAACATGAATCAGTGCAGAAAAGTTCTAAAATCTGAAAACCAGAATTGATTTCAGTGCAGGATTATAAATCAGTCCATATCCATCCAAAACTAATCTAAACTACTACCCTATCCTAGAAGAAATGGAGTTTAGCTCCTCATAATTACAAGATTTGACATCAAATGGGATAAGAAACAGATACAATTCATGGCTGCTTGAAGCTTCTCGGCCAGCAGCAGCAATCCAGCAGCAGCAACCTCCTAGCTTGCCTTCAAACCCTTGAATGACGAGCCTCCTTTCTCCTCCAGAAAAATCCAGCTTATATATCACTCCTTTCCACCCTTTGATCAGCATCTAAATGTTCTAATCCTCCTGATTAAGCCACCTGTCCATCTGCAGAAATTCCAGCAGTGACAGCTTCCCTTTTGTGCAGGAAAAAGTAGTGGTCCCCCCTACTTTTTCCACCTTTTTGGCCACCTTTCTCCCTGCTACAAATCCCCAAACAGCAAGCATCAAAGCCCTTGAATGGTGTTTTGACAAATAAGGATTAGGATAATGATAGTTGCTAGCTCAGATATCAAATGTATTAGGTGTTGTGCAGGAATGAAAACTTGTATCAAAATTAATGAATTAAGGGGCCCGGAATGATAACTTGTCACAAATCATGGAAATTATCCAAATGCAAGTGATTCAAAGCATTTCAGGCATCAAATTGATTAGAGTGACAAGTGAGTGAGGTCAGAAATCAAATATGAATGAGATTCCTAAAAGTGATAACTTGAGTGCCCCAAAAACGATAACTTATATGACTTAAAAACGATAACTTGTCATAACTTGAGTTTTGATTATCCAAATGTGATGAAATTTGACCAGCAATGAGTTAGAACAATAATAAGATGATTGCTTAAGATCCTTGTGCAGAATTAATGGTTTTGCATGTCGAAATGACAGAATTGCCCTTTAACGATAACTTGGCACTTGAAAAATGATAACTTGTTCAAATGGACTTAAAACTTTGTACAAGTTGAGATATGACTATCCAAATATGATTTATACATGATAATGATGGATTTAGGGCAAGAAAACCATTGAAAATAAGTTCATTCAAAATAATGATAACTTGACACTTAGGAATGATAACTTGTCCTCAAAATGATAACTTGGCATAGAATTTAAATATTAATGGATTTTGGCATTTCAGAACCTTTATGCACATGGAATTAAGTATGAAATGAGGAATATCAACTAGTTATCACAATGTTTGCATTTCAAGTACAATTGGTCCAAAAATAGGCAAAAGTGGGACTCCATATGTATGAATTGCATCTAAAATGGGTTAAAATCATATAGTGATCAGCAAGTGATCAAACTCCCCCAAGCTTAGCCTTTTGCTTGTCCTCAAGCAAAACATTCAGAAATTAAGGACAAACTTGAATTAAAAGTCCACAAATGAAGTAAAGTCTAGCTAAATTGAATCTAATGAGTTTCCCACTTTGCCAACACTTCATTCTTTCCAAAAACTCAATTTCTAGCTAGGGAATCACAGAGGCTAAAGCAAATTTAAGCCATGGAAGAAGTACTAGCAATAACATGTTTGAATTGTAGGAATTGTCAACTTTACAAAGAGGTTGAACTACAAATCTCTTCATGAACATATTTTCAATTGATTAAACAGGTTTAACACCTGACTTTTATTCATGAAATGCATATAAACAGGTTTAGCACCTGATTTTTATTCATGCTTTCTTTAGGAGAGATTCCTTGGGAAGTTTTGCTCTCCTAAATTTTTTTTTTCTTTTTGCATTGAAGAGAGATTCCTTTGGAAGTTTTGCTCTCTTCCTTTTTTCTATGCATGCATATGACTTTTTACTTTTCCTTTTCTCATTTTTCTATCCTGTTCATGAAGTGAGCAATAGTTCAAACTCAAGTATAGTTTAGATCCCTTTATCCAAAAAGTCAAGTTTTCCTATTTAGCATGGCAGCAAGAACCTTGACTCCCTTCTAGACATCTGATACTACTAATTCAATCCATAAGTATCAACTAGTGTGACCCACAAAAAGGAAAAATTTTCAGCTAAATATTTTATTCGTGCATCTGAATTCATAATGCCAATTAAAGCAAGAAGGCTAATGGCCAAGTTGGTCACTTGGTATTGGAGTGCACCCACTGTCAAAATAAAGTATTCTACCCATTTTAGAGTCAAAATGAATTCAAAATTGAGTTGGATCCAAAAATTGATAACCGAGTGATAACTTGTGAAAATCAATGTTAACTTGCAAAATCTACTGATAACTTGGTGATAGCTGATATATGAACATTACAAGTAATTGAAAACATGGTGTAAAGGTTAGAAAAGCACCAGGTTTCCTCCCCCAAGCTTATTCTCAACATGTCCTCAGGGTTGAAATAAAGGCAAGGGAGAGGGGTGGGTGGGATTGAAATGCATTAAATTGGGCATTTGAATTCTCTTGGCACTTCATCCAGAAACTTTGGGTGGTCTAATCTTCATTAGTTGCAACTGATCCTGCAGAGAAACAAAGGATATCAGTGGAATGGTAGATTTGCAACTAATCAGATTTTTTTTTAGTACAGAATTTAGCAATGTATTGGGAATTTCTGAAATTCACTGAAATTGGGCTATAATAGATTGGGATAACTGAAATGAATGTTAATTCAGATGATAATATGATCAATGTAGCATAATGAGAAAAATATTATCAGTTATCATTAAGTTTTCAGTGCAAAAATAAAAAATAAGGGGGTATGGGTACTCCCTGAATTTGAGACTTGTGAATTGAACATGTTCCTCATCTCTTATTCCTGCAAAAACAGAAAGATTAGGTTGATAATGGCTTGTGTTACCTCCCAAGAAGTGCCTTTCTTTAATGTCTTTGGCTAGACATTGTTACAACTCTTGATGTCAAGGAGGTTTAAATAGTGTGATATGATCAAGTAGAGATCTCAATCTGTGGACAGCTTTACTAATCAAGTATGGATCTCTTAGTTTCACAATATTTGACCTTCGTTTTTCAGTTGGATGTATCCCTCCTTCATTGTACCAGAAATATACTAACTTCTCATTCCATAACTTCTCATCTATGACATCTGAATCTCCTGGATCACCATCTTGTTTAAGCAACCATTTCTTCAATGGCCTCTTTAAATGTGGCATTGTTGGAAGATCTTTGAGCTCTTGGTTCCATCTTTCAGTAGGCAAGCAATGATCTTCCTTCATTGAATGTTCAATTCCTTCTACAAATCTGAATTCTGCTATAACCTCTATTTGGAAAGAAATTTCTTCTACTTTTGTATCCTCCTTGGCCATTTCAGTTTCATCATGTGGCTTTACTGTCATAACCTGTTGCCCAATGGAAAATGAGATGGGTGAGACTTTGGAACTTTGAATGACTTCAAATGAATTAGTGCTTGATTCAAGTTCAGGCCACTTCTTCTCTTTTGATGTTTCTTCATCTTTAACCCTAAGATGTTGACATTCTTCAACTGATCCATGATGGTTTGTGGAGCAAATTGCTTCAAGTAGAACTTTTGGACAGTTAGATGCAGGAGGTGACTCATCTTTAGGGATAGACAATAAGTGAATTGAGTTGCAGCCCTCATCACAATGGAGTGTATCTGATAGTTTCTCCAAAGAATCAAAATCAGAGTCTTCTAGAATTAATTCTTCATTGGATGGGAACCTTATGAGTGGGTCTTCAATGTGATTCATTGTTGGTATCATTGGAGTAGCTTTTTCAATAACTTCAGCAACTTCATCTTGTTTCTTGGCCTGTTCTATAAGTGTGATAGACTCCTTTTCAATTTCAGCCTCCATGACTACTTCTTTTTCTTCATTCATCTCTTTCTCAATTCCCATCTTCATTTCCTGAATTTCTTCTTTCAGAAGGGCAGATTGGATTTGTAGGGCTTCTTGACTAGACTGCAAACAAAGCTTGGCCTCCAAGGCTTGATATCCAGCTCCAAGAACATCTACTTTCATACATATTTTTTCCAAGTTTGCAAGTTGCTCGTCCTGCCGCCTCATGAAGTTCTCCAACATAATCTTCATTTCTGACTCTATGGATTGATTAAGTGATTGTTGATTTTCTAAAATATCCATGGTAGCAACCTGAAAATTTGACTCTTGACCTTGATTGTGATGGTAATACAAATGATTTTGTGAGTCATAAACATAAGGATTGCTGCTTGAGAAGTCTTGCTCAGGATTCCAATAATTTGAAACATAATGACTACTAGTTGAGAAACCTTCCTCTTGATTCCAGTAATTAGAACTTTCATGACCATATGAGGCATACATGTAAGCATTAGAGGGCTGTTGAAATTGTGGTGATCCTTGATTGCAATGAACTTGTGATGGTTCTTCAACTATAGAATCCAATTCCTCCTGACTCAAGGGTGTTTCACTTGATTGATAATAGTCATAAGACCAAGTTTGCCAACTCATATCCATCTTTTCTTCTTTCTCTCTCAGAAGTCAAATTCATAATTTTCTGCAATTGCTGGGTGGATAACATCCCTAAATGTCCTAGGAGCAGCCTTGTTTTGATTGGTAGCCTCCTTCTCAAAAGTTCTTCTCCTAGCCTCTTCACTTTGCAATCTCCTTCTCCTATTGAATCTTCATTCAGTTGAGGATCAGATAGGTAGAGGTCTAATTGAAGTTCCAAATCTGCATAAATTCAATTCAGAAGTATCAAATTCAAAAAAAAAAAAAAAGAAAGAAATCTGTACATAATTGAAAAGAAAAAAAATCAGAATGATAACTTGCAAAAATTGAAAATTGGCCTAATAAATAAACTAAAAACTAATCTAAAACTAATCTAAACTATCTAAGTTAGCCTAATTGACCTCAAATCCCCGGCAACGGCGCCAAAAACTTGATAGTGATATTTGGGTTTTCTAATGATAACTTAGTGAAATTTAAGAAAATGTCAATTTTTTCATTTTTTTGGTCTCCCAACTCACTAGCTGCAAGTGCACAAGTAAGTTGTAGTAGACTCAGGTTGTCGTATCCACAAGAATTTGAAGTCTAAGACACCCTAAAACAATCTAGATTAGTTCTACTTAAGTGGCTAAAAACAGATTTTTAATAGTCATAGGACCAAGTTTGCCAACTCATATCCATCTTTTCTTCTTTCTCTCTCAGAAGTCAAATTCATTCCAATCAACCAAACCAGGATAAAATATACTCAATAATGGTGCTTGTGTTCCATGATTCATCTCTGAATTCAAGGAAGATTCAAAATCAACCTCTCGGTTGCAAAATAAATTGAAATCCACACAAACACACTCAATTGGAAATGCAAAACATATGGTCACATGAGTTCATAATTCCCATTGCTCCTTGGCCCATCTCTGGATCTCAAGGAAGCCCTTAAGACTACCTCTCAGTAGTGGATTAATATGAGGGTTGACAATGGAAATCAGAATTTAATTAAAATAAGAAAACAGGAATCAACATTTCAGAAAAATCAGTAATGTGGATTGATGGAATTCAAGTTTGCCAAATGCCCCTTGACCCATCTCTGGATTGCAAGGGATTCCTAGAGTACACCTCTCAGTGATTTGAATAAAATAGGGATTAACAATTGGCAATTCAGATTCCAAACAATCAGAAAATAGAATTTAGAATCAAACTAAGAAATCAGATTTTGGAAGAATCAGATTTGAGTTCTGAATTGTCAATGATCTTGATTCATTTCTGAATAAGATCATGGCATATATTAGCCTCTCAACTATTCAATTATCCAATCCTTGATGACAATCAGATCCAAAAACCCAGGAAATCAGATTTCAGGAATTTCAGGAAACTAGAAATCAGCAACTCATTCAACTCATTCAAATCAGGAAAAACCAAATCAGATTTGAATCATAGGAATGTCAAAGCTTCTCAATTCATTTCTGAACAAGATTGGGATAGATGTTAACCTCTCAGTTGTTCAATTAATTCAATCCCCAATGACAATCAGATTCAAACAGCCCAGGAAAATCAGAAATCAGATTGTTCAAAAATCAGGAAACAGAAAAATCAGCAACAATTACAAATTAGAACCTTAGGAATGTCATTGCATCTTGATCATTTCTGAACTAGAATGGAACCATAAGATAACCTCTCAGTTGTCAAAACAATTGTGGCTCCACAATGACAAAACAGGTTCTAAGAATTCAGAAATCAGGAAGGCATTCAGAATTCAGATTTCAGAAAAATCAGATTTCAGAAAGTAGAAATCAGAATTCTAATTGGGTTTGTATCTAGAACTTGGCATTGATTCTTGATTCATTTCTGAACAAGGGTTAGACCAAATGATAACTTCTCAGTTATAAACACAAATAGGGTCTTCAAATGACAAGATCAGATTTATAACACTTCAGATTTCAGAAATGTAAAACCAGAAAAATTAGAATTCTGATTTCTGTTCAGGAATCAGTAGAAAATCTGGTTTGAGTCAAATGATTGCCCAAACAATCTTGATTCATTTCTGAACAAGATAGGGACAATACCAACATCCCAAAGACTCAATTAATCAGGTTGAGAGTGACAAAAAGATTCTGCAGTTCAGGAAATCAGATTCAGAAAAAATAGGAAATCAGATTTTCAGGAAACCAAATTCAGAAATCAGATTTGCATCTAAATGGAATCCAGAAATCTGACTTTATCTCTTAATGCATTCTGAAGGGTGATTAGTTCAAATAACACATCTCAATCATGGTTTACAATGGATCTAATGATAACATGAATCAGTGCAGAAAAGTTCTAAAATCTGAAAACCAGAATTGATTTCAGTGCATGATTACAAATCAGTCCATATCCATCCAAAACTAATCTAAACTACTACCCTATCCTAGAAGAAATGGAGTTTAGCTCCTCATAATTACAAGATTTGACATCAAATGGGATAAGAAACAGATACAATTCATGGCTGCTTGAAGCTTCTCGGCCAGCAGCAACAATCCAGCAGCAGCAACCTCCTAGCTTGCCTTCAAACCCTTGAATGACGAGCCTCCTTTCTCCTCCAGAAAAATCCAGCTTATATATCACTCCTTTCCACCCTTTGATCAGCATCTAAATGTTCTAATCCTCCTGATTAAGCCACCTGTCCATCTGCAGAAATTCCAGCAGTGACAGCTTCCCTTTTGTGCAGGAAAAAGTAGTGGTCCCCCCTACTTTTTCCACCTTTTTGGCCACCTTTCTCCCTGCTACAAATCCCCAAACAGCAAGCATCAAAGCCCTTGAATGGTGTTTTGACAAATGAGGATTAGGATAATGATAGTTGCTAGCTCAGATATCAAATGTATTAGGTGTTGTGCAGGAATGAAAACTTGTATCAAAATTAATGAATTAAGGGGCCCGGAATGATAACTTGTCACAAATCATGGAAATTATCCAAATGCAAGTGATTTAAAGCATTTCAGGCATCAAATTGATTAGAGTGACAAGTGAGTGAGGTCAGAAATCAAATATGAATGAGATTCCTAAAAGTGATAACTTGAGTGCCCCAAAAACGATAACTTATATGACTTAAAAACGATAACTTGTCATAACTTGAGTTTTGATTATCCAAATGTGATGAAATTTGACCAGCAATGAGTTAGAACAATAATAAGATGATTGCTTAAGATCCTTGTGCAGAATTAATGGTTTTGCATGTCGAAATGACAGAATTGCCCTTTAACGATAACTTGGCACTTGAAAAATGATAACTTGTTCAAATGGACTTAAAACTTTGTACAAGTTGAGATATGACTATCCAAATATGATTTATACATGATAATGATGGATTTAGGGCAAGAAAACCATTGAAAATAAGTTCATTCAAAATAATGATAACTTGACACTTAGGAATGATAACTTGTCCTCAAAATGATAACTTGGCATAGAATTTAAATATTAATGGATTTTGGCATTTCAGAACCTTTATGCACATGGAATTAAGTATGAAATGAGGAATATCAACTAGTTATCACAATGTTTGCATTTCAAGTACAATTGGTCCAAAAATAGGCAAAAGTGGGACTCCATATGTATGAATTGCATCTAAAATGGGTTAAAATCATATAGTGATCAGCAAGTGATCAGGGGGTCTAAGTAAGATTCTATTTAAAATATAACATGATGTGTTTACGGCTTCCGCCCAAAAATATTTAGGCAAATTACTTTCATTTAGCATTGTCTTAGCAAGAAATGCTTCTATTTTTTCTTTCTACTACTCCATTTTGTTGAAGTGTCCTAGGTGTAGAAAAGTTGTGTGTAATTCCATTTTCTTCACAAAACAATTCAAATTTGTAATTTTCAAATTCACCTCCATGGCCACTTCTAATTTTTGCAATTCTTAACTCAAGTTCATTTTGTAATCTCTTTGTAAATTAAGAAAACATGCTTATAGTTCCATCTTTACTTGTAAGAAAGATAGTCCAAGTGAAACGACAAAAGTCATCAACAATCACAAATACATATTTCTTTCCACCTAAAGATACTACATCAATAGGTCCAAATAAGTCAAGATGTAAAAGTTCTAAAGACCTATGTGTACTAATAATATTTTTTAATTTGAAAGAACTTTTGGTTTGTTTATCATTATTTTTCTCAAATCTAATTTTGGGTAAACCTCTGATCAATTCATGACTTGAAAGTTTGTTTAACAACTTACAGTTTACATGTCCTAATTTTCTATGCCAAAGATTTATATCATCATGCATAACACTAATAATGTTTCACTTTTAAAATTTTCAAAATCAATCTTGTATATATTATTATATGTAAAACCCATATGTAGAACTTCCTTGTTTTCATCTAGAATCAAGTATTTTCAAAATTTAGTAAATAGTTTTTATACACAATTGACTTATGCTAATTAAGTTATATTTTAAGTTTTCAACTAGCCAAACATTTTCCAAGTATACTTTGTCATTCTTACCAACATTACCTATACCATTACTCTTCCTTTGCTATTATTCCAAAAGTGACTTTTCCTCCATTTTTCTTTTCTAATGTAATGAAGTTTGGTGGGTCACCGGTCATATGTCTTGAGCATCCACTATTCAAATACCATTTGCCTTCATTATCCTTTCAAGCTCCCTACAAGAAAACAAGTGATATTTAGGGAACCAAATCTTATCCTTTGGAGCCCACTATTCAAATACCATTTGCCTTCTCATCTTTTTGGTACCCAAACTTACTTGGGTCCAATTTGGTTAGTGATGGTCCTTTTAGGGACCCAAATCTTATTCGTACCACTATTTATCCCCTTTTGAACTTTACATTCATAAGAGTAATGTCCTTCATAACCACAATAAAAATAAGTGATATGTGATTTTGCATGAAGATTTTGTGATGGTTTAACAAATAGAATTCTTTTATCCTTCTTAGTATCAAATGAGATAAAACCAAGTCCATTTTTGTTAAAAGATCTTCTTTGTGTTGATAGCATTGCATCTAGCATTTTTCCACCATTTGCAAACTTTTAAAGTTTACTTTTTAAAACATATTCTAATTTTTCAAGGTTTCAACACTACGAGTTTGTTTTTTCACAAGATAATTTTAAGGTATTGTTCTCCATTTTCAAAGCTTCAATCATAAATTCTAAACTAGAGTTCTCATCATCTAGTAAATTACAATTTCCAAGAACTTTAGAATCATGTTCATTTGGTTGAATTAAGAGAGTGATTTACTACAAATTATCACATTTTAGCGTCCACGTCGCGTCTAACTAGAGCCGCCGGTGATGTCGACGCTATGGTGACACTATTGGCGTCTTTGTAGCGTCGCCGACTTGAGACGCGAATAAGTTTTAGATGCTAGTTCGATGCTACGAGGTCGCTAAATGTACCTAGCGACTCAATAGCGTCTGTATTGCACCTCCTTAGCGGACTTTTTATCCCCCTCGCTTAATCGGGCAATATAGACATATAAATATGCGTATATACTTATACTTATATATAATAAGTACATATATACATATTATTATCACTTAATCTCATACATATAAACATATACACATATATTCACTTCGAATACGTATACATATACATGTTATCTTTATATGACTCGCATATGTATAGACATATACATACACATATATATTTATAATACATATAGACATACATACATGATAGATTTATAATACTTAATCTCCCACACGGAGACATATACATACGCATATTATATATATATATGTATGCACACAATTTTGTTATAGACACATATACATATAGATATATAATTTTATATACATACATGATAGATTATCGGAAGAAAATAAAACAATTGGAATGGGGCACAATGCGATGAGATGCTATATTGATAAATAAAATTACATTCATACTAGAAATTTTGAAAAAGACTTTTAATTAGCGTCTCATTTATGGGACGCTAAATCTATGTCGATGCCACTACGACGCTATGGTGTCGCTATACTATCTTAGCGACACATTAGCTTCTCCATAGCGCCGCACTAGCCAAATTTTGATAGAAGCGGCGCCCAGATTGCGTCTACGTAGCGTCGCGTCCTAGGGAGACACTAAAAATTTACTTAAATCCCTAACCCCTCTTCTTCGTTTTCACTGTTACTGTTCTACGTTCGAACACCACCCGATGCCCGACCTCTGACGCACGACGCCCGACGTTGACGATCGACTCCTCCGATGCCCATCTCCCGACGCCCGACGTTGATGATCGACTCCTCCGATGCCCGACGCTCGACGCCTCTGCCGCCCTCTGCCGCCGACGTCTTCAGCCTCCTCCATCTCTGCCTCTGCTGCCTCCACCGTTGACGCCTTCAGCCTCCTCCGCCTCTGCCTCTGCCACCTCCGCCTCCACCGCCGACGCCTCTGCCTCTGCTGCCTCCGACGCCTCCGCCTCCTACGTCGCCCTCCTCTTCCTCCGCCCTCCTCCTCCTCCGTCGCACTCCTCCTCATCCACCTCCGCCGCCGCCTCCTCCACCGCGTCCCTCCGCCGCCCTCCGCCTCCACCACCGCCTCCTCCTCCATCGCGCCCCTCCGCCGCCCTCCGCCTCCTCCTCCTCCACCGTGCCGCTCAGCTGCCCTCCACCTCCACCGCCTCCTCCTCCGACGTCCGCCCTCCTCCTCCACCGCCTCCTCCTCCGACGTCCGCCCTCCGCCTCTGCCTCCTCCACCGTGCCCCTCCGCCTACTCCACCGCCCTCCACCGCCGCCTCCGCCTCCTCCACCGCCCTCCGCCACCGCGCCGACGTCCGCCTCCGCCTCCACCGCCACCTCCGCCTCCTCCACCGCGCCCCTCCACTGCCGCCTACGCCACCTCCACCGCCCACCACCGCGGCGCCGACATCCGCCTGCCGACTGTGCTCCTCTGTCGGCCGTCGCCCATCGCCTTCCTCCACCGTCGTCCGCCGCCATCCCTCACCGGTTAAGAAGGTACTAGCCCGCCACCATGTTAAGTTAATTATTAATGCATGAAGTTAAATACTACTTAATTACTTGAAAGTTATGAACTAATGCATGTTAAGTTAAATACTACTTAATTACTTGATTGTTTTGCTGTTAAGTTAATTATTAATGCATGAAGTTCAATACTAATTAATTACTTGAAAGTTAGGAACTAATGCATATTAAGTTAAATACTACTTAATTACTTGAAACTATTGTTGTTAAGTTAATTATTAACGCATGAAGTTAAATACTACTGAATTACTTGAAAGTTAGGAAGTAATGCATGTTAAGTTAAATACTACTTAATTACTTGATTGTTTTATTGTTAAGTTAGTTAGTAATGCATGTTAAGTTAAATACTACTTAATTACTTGAAACTATTGTTGTTAAGTTAGTTACTAAGGATGTACTAAGTTAGTAATGCATGTTAAGTTAAACTATTTTTTTTTCATAATTCTAGAACCTATTTTTGATCATGTTCTTATAAATTTTACTAAGGATGTACTTCCACATTCTTGGTGATAAAATGAGATTATGATTTGACGATGAAGTACTTAAAACATATGATTTTGAACTTCGTAAGTTCAAAATCATACGTTTCAAGTACACGAATTTATTGACATATGGCTTAATGTTGTCCATTACAGAAATGATAAAGCAATATCGTAGTTGGATTCATCGTTGGAAGGATAAACATGGCGTCATAACTGAAGAATATAAGGATGGTGTTGATGAATTCATTAATGTGGCATATCAAAATGAAGGTGTTGCTTCTTCATATGGCGAAATCTTATGTCCATGCTGGAAGTGCAAATGTTATAAGTGGAAAGTAAGATATGATGTGCAGAAGAATTTATATTATAACGGTTTCTTACTGACATACACCAATTGGTTCTTTCATGGCGAAGAAAGATGGGCCAAAGAAACAAGTAATGTAGATACCGTTGTGGGTGACTCGAGCAATTCTTACAGAGACATGATACGAGATGCAATGTTAGGAGAAAATGTTGGCGAAACATTGATTGAAGAAGACCCGAATCCTTCGGCTTCTAAGTTTTATAATCTTCTCAAAGAAGCAGATGAACCTTTATGGGATGGATGCATGAAGCAAACTACACTTTCTGCAGTGGCACAACTAATGAACTTAAAATCAGAATTTAATATGAGCAAAAGTTGTTTTGACCGGATGCTTGCCATTATTAAGAGTATGCTTTCAGCTTCAGAGAAATTACTGGGACATTTTTATAAGTGCAAACGGTTGATGAGAGATTTTGGGTTGGAATATCAAAAGATTGATGCATGCCGCAATCATTGCATGTTGTACTACAAGAAAAATAACTCACTTATGGGTTGTTCTATTTGTGGCGAGCCCAGATTCAAGCCAAAAAAGAATTCCCAAAGTTCGAAAAAAAATGTGGCAAATGCAATATTTAGATACTTTCTGATTGTTCCAAGATTACAATGACTATTTCTTTCTGAAAAAACTGCATCATTTATGAGGTGGCACAGAGAAGGGGCACGTGAAGATCAAAATTCAATTACACATCCTTCGGATGCGGAGGCATGGAGACGATTTGATGCACTTCATCCGGCTTTTTCTGTAGAATCATGCAAAGTTAGATTAGGACTTTGCACCGATGGCTTCAACCCATTTGGCTCATCAAGTACTGCTTATTCATGTTGGTCAGTTTTTGTGACACCTTATAATTTGCCTCCAAGCATATGTATGAGACGAGAGAATATATTGCTTACCTGTATGATCCCGAGTCCTCGATCTCTTGGTAAAAGTTTAGATGTTTACTTAAGACCTTTGATTGATGAACTCAAGATGTTGTGGGAGGATGGTGTGATTACCTATGACAAATCTAAAAAGTAAAATTTCATTATGAGAGCCGCATTAACGTGGACCATAAGTGATTTTCCGGCATATGGAATGTTGAGTAGTTGGAGTACAAAAGGAAAACTTGCTTGTCCCATATGTGGAAAGAATATGAAATCCTTTTATTTGAAAAATTGTAGGAAAGTTTGCTTGTTTGATTGTCATAGGATGTTTTTGCCATTGGAGAATTCGATGCGTCATGATCGAAACTCAATTAAAAAAGAATACATCCGAGAACACTTTGTCTCCAACTCATTTGACAGGAAAAAAATTGCTAGAGCAAGTAAACAAGCTTAGTGAAGTCTCATTCGGACTGAAGGTCGGTAGTTACAAGTAAATTGGGTTTCGAAGTGAACATAATTGGTAGAAAAGAAGTATTTTTTGGGAGTTGTCTTATTAGTCTTCAAACTTGGTATGTCATAACTTGGACGTCATGCATGTGGAGAATAACGTATTTGACAACATCTTCAACACTATTATGGATGTTAAAGGAAGAACAAAAGATAGCATACAGGCTCGCGAAGACATGAAATTAATATGCAAAAGACCAGAGCTAGATATCATTCATCTTCAAAATTGTAAATGCAAAAAACCAAAAGCTACTTATGTCTTGAGCAATGATCAAAGAAAAGTGGTTTTCGAATGGGTAAAGCAATTGAAATTCCCCCACGGATATGTATCAAACATATCTCGTTGTTTTAACTTGGACAATGGGAAGATACATGGGATGAAGAATCGTGACTGTCATATTTTTATGCAAAGGCTACTTCTAATTGCCTTTAAAGAACTTTTGCCAAAGGCCATCTGGAAGGTTTTAACAGAATTGTCTATCTTCTTCAAAGAGCTTTGTGCATCCATCGTTCGGAAAGAAGACATCTCTCGGTTAGAGGCTTCTATTGTGATTATCGTGTGCAAGGCTGAGAAGATATTTTCACCTTCTTTCTTTGATGTGATGGAACATTTGATTGTACATCTACCATATGAAACAAAAATTGCTGGTCCGGTTCAGTATCGATAGATGTATCCTTTCGAAAGGTGCATGTTATATTTGAAAAGGAAGGCGAAGAATAAGGCAAAAATTGAAGGTTCCATATGTGAAGCATATTTCATTGAGTAGGTGTCAAACTTCACTTCAAAATACTTTGAGCCACACATACAATCACGACACACCCAAGTTCCAAGAAACGATGATGGTGGTGAAGGAGAAGTTGACATGAATATTCTATCCATCTTCAAGTACCCATGTCGACTTCTTGGTGCAGGACGCAAAGTTATCTTGAATGGCAGAGATCTCACTACCGTTGAGAATTATGTTCTTGCAAATTGTAGCGAAGTGACGCCATATCTCGAGTAAGACAATTTGTTCTAATTTGTTATATAATTTAAAGTTAATTGTTGCTATATGATTTCATTAATTAAAAACTATAAATTCAATAAATTCAAAGAATTACAGCGAGAAATCAATCCGTTAGTTTCAAACGATGAGTTATTGAAACTACGAGACGAACATTTTGCCGATTGGTTGAGATGTGAAGTGAGAAATCTTTTCGTTTGTTCTTAATTGTTATAAGTTCATAACTTTTTATAAAATTTTTAGTTATTTTTCTTGTAGTTTATTAATGGCTCAGTCCTAGAGAACCCGAAGAAACAAGCTCTTAGCTACTGTGGCGTCATAGTCAATGGATATCGGTTCCATACAGAAGAATATAGCCGACAACGTTCAACTATTAATAGCGACATATGTGTTCTACGAAGCATGTACGGGGACGACGACTTTGATTACTACGGTGTTATAGAAGACATCCTAGAATTGTCTTATTTGGGAAAATCTAACAAAGTCATGGTGCTAAAATGCCGTTGGTTCAATCCAGAGAAAGGAGTTCAAATCGATCAAAAGTTTAAATTAGTGGATTTAACCCTCGGTCGAGACTTCAGTCATACGATCCATTCGTATTGGCGGAACAAGCACAACAAGTGTACTACACTAAGTATCCATCGAAAAGAACCAAGGATGAATGGTGGGCGTCATGCAAGGTGAGGAGTAGACTATTCTTAGCATAAACAATGGTAGATGACAATGAAACATCATTCTTACACAACGATTTGACCATGGACGATTACTATCAAGAAGATAGAGTGAATGAGATGATTGATGTGGCCGATGGAGTTGAGAATTTTCAATTGGTCGATGGCGCTAAGTCAATGGAAGAGTTCAATTCAAATGACCTCTTGGATGTGAACTTTGATGATTTCGTTGACGATAACTCGAACCAAGATTATAGCGACGATGATGAAGATGATGAAAATGAATCAGAATACGAAACAAGCGAATGAATCTCGTAGTTATTCTAATGACATAAGTTTTTTACTTTTTTTTAAGTTATATATGGTTACCGATAATAAGAGAAGTTTTTTCTTTTTTTTCAGTCATGGTTATTAGGGGTCGAGTATCTGGGTCATCTCGCTCTTCTAGGCATTCACTCTAGATGAGTCAGCCATCACAACCAACAGGTAATATATTTATTGTCAGCTACTTATTTATATTTGATTATAATAGTTAAATTCCTTTTTTAATAATATCAGTTCCTCTGTCGTAGACGGGACACATAGTCAGATCGTCACATAGTAGGCGATCCATTGGTGGGTCTGATCAGCATGTCACTCTAGGTACGTGACATAGTGTAGGCGATACATAGTAGGAGATAGAGTTTTTTAAATATTTTGCTTTTGTGACAGTTGCTCCACCATCGATGGGGAACATAGTCGGGATGTCTCGATCACATGACGATGATCGTCATGTCGCACTAGGTTATTTTTTGTATATTCCATAATTTTAAATAGGAGCCAAATTTCATGTATTTTCTTATGATGATAGTTGCTACCCCACCGCCACCGCCGAGAATACCAGATGCTTCACCACATTCTAGCATTGGCGAGCGACATCTTATGCCAGGTGATATATTTGTTATTATTGACATTTTTTAATTAATTATATTAATTATTTTTTAACAATGTCAGTTGCTACGCCGCCGATAGCACAAGCGCTTGGCTCAATTCATTCAGACGAGCGGACTATCACTGATCATGTTGCGGTACACATCAATCGTGGTGAGAACATTATTGTACATCTATCAATTATCACAATTTTAATTTGGTATGACACTAATGATTTATTATGTATTAGGGCCCGTAGATGATGTCGGTCCTTCACAGCCTACCACAACTGTACCGGATGATGATTCCTCTTTGAGTGATGAAGAGGGGTTACACGATAATGGGGTTACCCCAACTGTAAGTTAAATAAGTTGTACAAATTTTGTTATAATTTTGGTTATCGTTGAAAATTAATTCTTCTTTGTAATTGGCAAGACCACTTTCATACCCGTTAGTACCGTGCGGGGTGTCAGTGCTCTCGTTCTTTCTCACTTACCGGAAGGGGTAGGATCTTGGAAAGATGTCCCAATTCAAGTACGGGATGACGTCTTTTGAGCCTTTACGGTATGATCTTCTATTTGGATTACATAATTGGATTTATATTATTTTAAATGTACTAAGTTTTAACATATTTTGTAGGAGGCAAATCAGTTTCATCCAGATCTTAGTTTAGGGATGATCCGGAGATCTTTTGAGGAGGTCGCTGCGAAACGCCTCCGAAATCGATTATACAAGTTTCGCAAGGTCGTCACGTCCGCCGGCCTCACTTTGGAGCAGGGCATACAAAGATGCCCAAGGCATATTAGGCGCTCGGTTTGGGAGTTCTTATGTAGGAAGTGGTAAGTATGTTTACTTTTAAATTATTTTTATTAAATTTATAGTTTTTGAAAGTGTAAGTATTTGATGTTCACAAAGGACGGATGAACAATGGCAAAGGAAATTGGAAAAGGCAAGAGTTAACCGTCTTTTGAAGCCCGAGGCCCACATCCACACAAGGGGGTCGATGCGATTTGATGAGCATCGACGGCGCATGGTAATTTACATATAAATTTAATTTATCAAATTTTTGACTTATACTTGTGTTATCAAATTTGAAACTTTATTGTAGGAGGAGAAAGAAGGCAAACCCGTAGACTTTCATGTGGTCTATGAGGCCACGCATAAGAGCCGGAAGACAAAGGACCTAGTCACGCCCACTACTCGTAGGCTTCTGGTAAGTCCCATGACATGGTCATTTGGTTCTTGACGTTAGTGCACTATTTTTGAAATACACAATGTTTAATTTTTTTAGGATGAGTATAATGTGAAAATGGCTGAAAAGTATGGAGATGATCCGAGTACTCAGCCACCAGATAATGTTTCTTCGTTGGTTTTGTCATGTTTTATATTTATGTGTTTCTTGATATATAATTTATATATTATATGATTGTATAATTTTTCTATTTCGTAGAGGACCCTGTTGTTTGGGAGGAGGTGGTCGGCACAACATGAGGGGATACTTACGTGGCCTCGGCACAGCCGCTCAGATACCTAAGAGGATCGGAGAATATGTAGGAGGTGCATTTGCTCCGAGCTCATCCGCTGCACCTGATATGTCGTAGCTATCGCAGTAGTTATCGGCGCAGATATCGCAGCAGGTGTCGCAGCAGGTGTCGCAGCAGTTGTCACAGCAAGTGTCGTAGCAGTTGTCGTAGCAGTTGCTCCGCTATTGCAGGCGATTCAAGAATTGATCCCAACGCAGAATCCATCCCCGCGAGGCCATGGATCGAGCAGGTCTAGGTTGAACGTCCGGAATGATAACAATAACTCCCAAACCTAGGATAGAAAACAAACTATGCTTTTGTTACTTAGACTTAGATATACATATAGTTTGATAGTTTGGTTTATTACTTTTCGTATTCTTATGTTATATATTATGCCTCTGATGCTTTTATATTGCATGTGATGAATATCAATGCATTTTGAGATGCATTATAAATTGTATAGTGTGGGAAGGGGAAAAAATGAGGCTGGTATGGGTAAAAAAATGTGCAATTAGCGACTCCATAGCGTCGCATTTGCGTCGCACAGGCTACCGACGCTGAGTTAAATATATCGTACTTAGCGCCATATTCACGTCTCATCATATTTGCGTACACTTCGGCGCCTTCTTAAATAGCGACTCGTGGGCGCCGGAGTAGTGCCTCAGAGATAACGCCCCTTGAGCGTCGACTTAGCGACGCACAGCCGGAAAACACGCATCTTAATAACGTCGAGATAGCGTCAACACGTGGCGCTAGTAGCATCTTATTTTCTTTGACTCTATTACGATGCCTCAAGATACCAATTTTCAGCGTCCCCCGTTTGCGGCGCTAGTTGGATGCTAGTGAGACGCGCTTTACAACGGACACGTAATAGTGCCTCCCAAGCGTTGACGATGTTGGATTGCTAATCGCCAATTTTCTTGTAGTGCAACATAGACTTTCACATTTATAAAGCCATTTAGAAAAGCTGATTTTACATACATTTGAAAAAGTTTGAAACCTTTAAAACATGCAAAAGCTAAAAGCATTCTAATAGCCTCAAGTCTAGCAACGGGAGCAAAAGTTTCATCAAAATCAACTCCTTCTATTTGTGAATAACCTTTTACTAAAAGTCTTGCCTTATTTCTTATTATAATGCCATTTTCATCTAGTTTGTTTCTAAAAAATTATTTAGTACCAATTATTGGATAATCTTTTAGCCTTTAGACAAGTTTTCAAACTTGATTCCTTCCAAAATTATTTAATTATTCATTCATGGCATTTATCCAATTTGAATCATTGAAAGCTTCATCAATGTTACTAGGTTCAAATTGTGCAAGAAATGCCGAAAAAGCACACAAGCTTTTCAAAGAATTTTAGTCTTTATACCTTCATTTATGTTACCTATAACTTGATCAAGTGGATGTGATGATGCATGTTTCCAATTTCTTGGAATAATTTGATTATCTTTCACTTGTGGTTCTTCTATTTGTTCCTCATTTGAGATATTCATTCTCTTTTCTTCCAAATCTTCATTTTGGATTTGCAGGTCTTCAAGATGTCTTTTCACTTCAACTATTTTTTCCTCATCATCATTCACTTGCTTGCTCATCAAAAAATCATTAGTTTCATTGAATTTAACATTAATAGATTCTTCAACAACTAATGTTCTTTTGTTATATACTTTATATGCTTTACTTGTACTAGAGTATCCAAGAAACACACCATCATCCATTTTGCATCAAATTTGCCTAATTTATTTTTAATGTTCAAGATATAACATTTACAACCAAACACTTTGAAATATGAAATATTTGGTGTTTTTTCATATAAATCTTCAAAACATGTTTTCTTTTCAAGGGGTCTAAGTAAGATTCTATTTAAAACATAACATGATGTGTTTACGGCTTTCGTCCAAAAATTCTTAGGCAAATTACTTTCATTTAGCATTGTCCTAGCCTTTTCTTGAATGGTTCTATTTTTTCTTTCTACTACTCCATTTTGTTGAGGTGTCCTAGGTGTAGAAAAGTTGTGTGTAATTCCATTTTCATTACAAAACAATTCAAATTTGTAATTTTCAAATTCATCTCCATGGTCACTTCTAATTTTTGCAATTCTTAACTCAAGTTCATTTTGTATTCTCTTTACAAATTTAGAACATGCTTATAGTTTCATCTTTACTTGTAAGAAAGATGGTCCAAGCGAAACAAGAGAAGTCATCAACAATCACAAATACATATTTCTTTCCACCTAAACTTACTACATCAATAGGTCCAAATAATTCAAGATGTAAAAGTTCCAAAGACCTATGTGTACTAATAACATTTTTTAATTTGAAAGAACTTTTGATTTGTTTACCTTTAAAACATGAATCACAAACATTATTTTTCTCAAATCTAATTTTGGGCAAACCACTTATCAATTCATGACTTGAAAGTTTGTTTAACAACTTAAAGTTTACATGTCCTAATCTTCTATGCCAATGATTTATATCATCATGCATAACACTAAGACATTTTTTCACTTTTCAAATTTTCAAAATCAATCTTGTATATGTTATTATACCTAAAACCCATATGTAGAACTTCCTTGTTTTCATCAAGAATCAATCATTTGTCCTTTTCACAATTTAGTAAATAGTTTTTATACACAATTGACTTATGCTAATTAAGTTATATTTTAAATTTTCAACTAGCCAAACATTTTCCAAGTATACTTTGTCATTCTTACCAACATTACCTATATCAATTACTCTTCCTTTGCTATTATTTCAAAAGTGATTTTTCCTCCATTTTTCTTTTCTAATGTAATGAAGTTTGATGAGTCACCGGTCATATGTCTTGAGCATCCACTATCCAAATACTATTTTCCTTTATTATCCTTTGGAGCTCCCTACAAGAAACATACTAAGATTCTCATCTTTTTGGTATCCAAACCTCCTTGGGTCCAATTTGGTTAGTGATGGTCCTTTTAGGGACCCAAATCTTCTTCATACCACTATTTATCCCCTTTTTAACTTTACATTCATAAGAGTAATGTCCTTCATAACCACAATGAAAACAAGTGATATGTGATTTTGCATGAAGATTTTGTGTTGATTTAACAAATAGAATCCTTTTTTCCTTCTTAGTATCAAAGAAGCTAAAACAAAGTCCATTTTTGTTAAAAGATCTTCTTTGTGTTGATATCATTGCATCTAGCATTTTTCCACCATTTGCAAACTTTTCAAGTTTACTTTTTAAAACATTATTCTCATTTTTCAAGGTTTCAACACTACGAGTTTATTTTTCATAAGATAGTCTTAAGGTATTGTTCTCCATTTTTAAAGCTTCAATCATAAATTCTAAACTAGAGTTCTGATAATCTAGTAAATTACAATTTCCACAAACTTTATAATCATGTTCATTTTTCAAATTCTATTTTTAAATCATCATATTTCTTTTTAAGGCATCTATATTTATCTATAAGAATTCTAAACTCATCATGCAATCAAAAGATTCGCTATCACTAGATTTGGAAAAGTTAGATGATACCTCATAGCTATTTGCCATTAGACATATGTAGGCTTTTTCATCATCACTTGGAGGTTTTGAAGTCATTTTCCTCATCTTCATTTTCATCCCAAGTAGCTTGAAGAGCTTTCTTTTTTTTCTTCAAAATTTTTCCCTCCTTTTCTTTCTTAGCTAGATTTGGGCACTCATTCTTATATGTCCAACCTTTTTACATTCAAAAAAAGTTACTTGATTTTTACTTATTGATGATCTTCTTTTGGAGAAGCCACTCTTTTTCTTTTGCTTGGCAAACCTAAGATATTTATCAAGCTTCTTGGCATACAAAACTAACTTCTTTTCATCTATATCTTTATCTTTTTCACTTGTTTCACTTTCATCCATCCTTGTTTTCAAAGCCAAAATCTTCCTTTTGGAAATATTTGTTTCTTCATCTTCCTTGATTCCAATCTCATAGGTCAAGAGGGATCCTATGAGATCATCAAAATCTAGCTTGTTCATGCCCTTCTCTTCAATCACGGTACTCTTCGTATGCCACTTGGAAGAAAGGAACCTAAGAATTTCTTCAACTTTTGGAAGTTAGTCCGTGGCTCGCCTAAGGAGGTTAAGCCATTCACAATATCATTAAAATGTACAATCATTTCATTTATAGACTCATTTTCATTCATCTTAAAAGAGTCATATTGATGATTCAAAATATTAAGTCTAGATTCCTTAACATTATCGGTACCTTCATGTGTAATGATAAGTTTTCTCCATATTTCATAAGCGCTTTGACAATTAGAAACACGATTAAATTGTGTTGCATCTAAAGCACAAAAAAGATGATTCTTTGCTTTCCAATGTAATTTCACAAGTAATCTCTCACCTTCGGTGTATTCCAAAGTGATTTTCCATGCAAATCAAATTCATTTTCAATTATATCCCAAATATCAATATCAATAGAGCATACATAAGCTTGCATTCTTATTTTCCATTAGGCAAAGTTTGAAGCATTAAAAAGTGGAAGATGATTCATGGATTGACCTTCATCCGAAGTAAAAACATTTGATGTCATAGCTCAAAAGATATTTAAATCTTTAAAACAAGAGTAACTTGGCTGTGATACCAATTGTGGGATCAAAAGTACCAAGAGGGAGTGAATTGGTGTATAAAAAGTCTAATCGAAAAAGTCCCTAAAAATCAATTTTTAGAAAATGCGATCACAAGCAAGTAAAGGATAAGTAAGAAGAGTAAGAAATCAGGAAGATGCAATATGTTGATGAGGTTTGGCCCAACTCCTTGGCCTATGTCCCTGATCCGACTTCCCGATCTCAAGACCGTCGCCTGTTTCAATATCGGTCGTTCGTTTTGCACAGTAACTAGCCGCTATAGTTTTTGTCGCATATTTAGTGATCGCCCATTATAGTATCGAGCGTCCGTTTAAGATAAAGTAATAGCCATCGCATTTGTCTTTTATGTGCAGTTTTCCCTTGATCATAGTTCGTAGTTCATAGACGGACTGTAGCCGTTTAATAATTTTTGCTTCCATAACAGTCGACAGAAAAGGATTCGGTCATCCGATTTAGAAACCTCGTGCTTTTTGTAATCTGCGATCGTCCATGGACTTCGGTCGTCTGATTCTTTCATTTTTTATTTCTGTTGCCCAGAACGGTCAACCATTACAGTTTTGATCATCCGATTAGGAATGTTCACGCTCTCTGTAATCTGCGGTCATTCATGCGCCAGCTTCGATCATCCGATTTAGACATTTTTTATCTTTGCTGCCCAGAACGATCGATCGTTAGAGTTTCGATCGTCCGTTTTAGGAATTCATAACTCTCTGTAATCTGCGGTCGTTCCATCTATCACTTCAGTCGTCCTTTGATCTTTCATGTAATACATATAACGGTCGACCAAAAATAAATCGATTGCTTGATTTAAGAATGTCATTTCTCTTTGGAATTAGAGGTCGTTCCAGCTCCGCTTTGATCGTCCATTATAAGTCAAAATGGTCGCCCATTATTGTTACGGTCGACCGTTTATACTGTGAAGAATATTTCGACCCTTTTTCTTTGTAAAAATATGTAACATGTTCACACTAACACTTCAAGCACAATTAGTACATCATCTTTCTTGTTTACTATCATCAAAATACTTAGAATATGATCTTTTGGACCAACATGATAGAGCTTATACCCAAATATTTTTCTCCTTTGTTAGATATCACGGTCCATGGCATCGAAAGAAAAATATATAGTCACCTTCCGGAAAATAAATAAGCGACACGAAAGTTTACAGGTAAAAAGAGTTGTAACGCCCCCGAAATTAGCCCCACGACACATGTCGCGAGCAGGTCCCGAAGCTCATTACATTGTGGACAATACAATAGTTGACCCAAAGTCAACAAAACACATGACAATAATATACAACGAAAATGAAAACAATTAAAAACTATTCTACTTGAAAACTGGAAGTAATAAAACAAAATGGGCCCTATAGCATTAAGCCCAATAAAATCAAATATGTCATGGAGGATAGTCCAAATACAAAGAGATTTGAAGTCCACAACATAATGACTCATAAATGTTCCTCACATGAGGACATACGACAGAATCCATAATAAAGGCCCATAGGCCGACTCATACATAGTCCATAAACAATATAAAATACTATGGCCTAACTGAGGCCGATGCCATGTGCTAACCGTCGTCATGAGCTCACCACCGACACCTATTCTTCCATACTTACACGAACCGAGATGCAGGTGGTAGTGAAATTTAGGAGTGTAGTGATAACTTGCTGATTTTGTGGTCAAATTTGAGATTTTTCAATTTTTGATTTAATTCCCTAACTCACTCTCTACTGCAAGTGTACAGGTCAATTGTAATGGACCCCATATTCACAGTTATTTGAAGCCAAAGACTCCCTAAGACAATCTAGACTAACTCTACTTCAAGTGACAAAAATAGAAAGTTAAAACAAATAGAAAACAGATTTTTAATTATGGCAAAAGGATAACTATTTTTGGAGTTTTAGGAATTTATCTGAACTGAATTCTAAACACTAAACTAAGGACTGAATGGAGTGTATCAATCAATGGGGAAGTCCTCCTAGGAATTGGGGTTCATCTAATTTAATTATGGATGGAATAGAACAAGTTATCAATGCATGTCAATTTTAACTCAACTTGAAATATACTATTATCACAGCATGATTAACCCAGAGCTAATTGTCATATTCTCATATGATCAATTAGCTAAGTTGAATTAGAAGAGATCCTTACTGATATCAAGTTAACATTAAGCATAAACTCAAGTCATTTACTGATGTTTTAGAACAATTGAGGCAATTCAGTGAAATATGAAATAATAGCAATCAGCTGCACTTTTAATAATGAAAGGATTGCTTCAATTAACTGGGCAAGAATGAAATCATCCAACATTAATGCTAATGCTTCTTGGTTTATCTCTAAACAGCAAAGGGATTTAGAATCAGTTTCTCAACTGTCAATTGAAATGAAATCCACATTAGCACCAATTAATTAGAAGCATTGAGCATTACATATGGGAACTCAGCAGATGTCATTGCTTCTTGGTCCATCTCTGAACAGCAAGAAAACCTTAAGTTCACTCCTCAGTGATTAATGGATTCAGGGGTTTAACAATAATAGGGCAGAACTCCACAGATTTCAGGAAATCATAATTCAGAAATCAGCAATAAGAGGTTTGCAACAATTCAGGGGTTGAAATCTTAGAAAATACCATCGTCTCTTGATTCATTTCTGAACAAGAATGAAACCATAAGCAACATCTTAGTTGTTAATTCAATTAAGGCTCCACAATGATAAAATCAGATTCAACAAAATTTAGGAATCAGAAATGGAAAATAGATTTCAGAAAATCAGATTCCTAATTGGGTTTGAACCTAGAAACTTGTCATTGGTTCTTGATTCATTTCTGGATGAAGAGTAGATCAAAGGATAACCTCTCAGCTGTAAATATCAGTAGGACCTCACAATGTCAAGAACAGATCCATATGAAATAGATTTCAGAAATCAGAACTTGATTCAGTGCAGGAAATCAAAAATGTCCATAATCCATCCACAATTAAACTAGATTACTACCCTGTCCTAGGATAAATGGGATTTAGCTCATTATAGTTACAAACATTGATACAAGACAAATGATAAAGTTGATACAAATCATCCTGAAATCAATGGATAGGTAGGCTGTCGACAAGATCAGTGTGCAGTAGCTCTTCAGCTCCTTTCCCTTGCTTCTTTCCTATTCAAAACCTTGCAATGCCCAGTCTCCCCCTCATTCTCCAGGTTTCTCAGCTTATATATGACTCTTGTCCACCCTTGGATGCAGATTAGAATGTTCCATTCCCCTCTAATTATGCCAAGTGTCCTGGTCCAAAAAAATATCAGCAGATGCAGCAACTTTTTGGACAGCTTTTGGAGTGGTCCCCCCCCTCCTTTTTCCAGGTTTTACAGCCTTATTTTCCCTGCTAGAAAGGCTAAAATAGCAAGCATCAAAGTCCTTGAATAGGATTTAAACAAATAAGGATTAGGACAATAATAATTATGAACTCTATTATCAAATGGGATTTGGTGTTGTGCAGGAATGGAATCCATAATTAAAAATGATAACTTTCAAACTCGGAATGATAACTTTGCACCATATCATGAAGATTATCCAAATATGAGTGGTTCAGGGCAGTGAAGGCATCAAAGGGATTAGGATGGCAAGTAAATGAGGTCAATTATCAAATATGGATAAGATTTCATAGGAATGATAACTTTGGTGCCCCGGAATGATAACTTGTTGCCATAAAATGATAACTTGTTGTAAACTTAGTTGTGGTTATCCAAATGTGATCAAATCAAAGTAACAAGAAGTTAGGACAGTAATTTAACAATTGCCTAATGCTTTTATGCAGAAATGATAACCTTGCACATTGAAATGATAATTTTGCCCTAAAAATGATAACTTGACACCAAAAATGATAACTTGTGAAATGAAATGATAACTTTGCACAAGTTGAAATATGATTACCCAAATATGATTAATTCATAATGGCAAGGGATTTAGGGCAAGATAATCACTAGAAATCAGCTCAATTAGAAAAATGATAACTTTGCACATTGGAATGATAACTTGCCCAAAAAATGATAACTTGGCATAGAATTGATATCTTTATGGATTTTAGCAATTCAGAACCTCTATGCACATGGAATTAAGTGTAAAATGAGAATGATCAGCTGGTTATCACAATCCATTGCATTCCAAGCATAATTGGCCAAAAGTTAGACAAAATAAGGGTTCGATATTGGTGAAATGAATGGAAAATGGAATATAAACCTAATATGATCAGCTAGTGATCAAACTCCCCCAAGCTTAGCCTTTTGCTGGTCCTCAAGCAAAACATTCAGATATTAAGAACAAACTTGAATTAAACAGTTCACAAATGAATTAAAATCCAGCTGATTAAGACCAAATGAGTTTCCCACTTTGCTAATACTCCATTCTTTCCAAAAACTCAATTTCTAGCTAAGGAATCACAGAGGCTAAACCAAATTTAAGCCATGAAAGAAGTACTAGCAATAACAAGTTTGAATTTCAGGAATTGTCAACTTTATTACAAGGTTGAACTACAAATCCCTTCATGAACAGATTTTCACTGCTTAAACAGCTTTAACACCTGACTTTTATTCATGAAAATGTAAGTAAACAGGTCAAGACCTGATTTTTATTCATGCTGGTCACAAGATAAAAATACTGGCTTTATTCAGGAGAGGTTCCTTTTTGGAATTTCACTCTCTTTATTTATGCATGCATGCAATGCAAAATGCAACTTTTCACTTTTTTTCTTTTCTCCATTTTTCTTTTTCTATTATGTTCATGAAGTGAGCAATAGTTCAAATTCAAGTAAGGTTTGGATCCCTTAGTCCAAAAAGTCAAGTTTTCCTATTTAACATGGCAGCAAGAGCCTTGACTCTTTTCTAGACATCTTATATTGTCAATTCAATCCATAAATGTCAGCTAGTGTTACCCACAAAAAGAACATTTTTCAGCTGAAATTTTGATTCAAATGCACATGAATGGGTAGGTTAATTAAAGCAAGAAGTCTATGGACAAATTTGACCACTTGGTATTGGAGTGTACTAACAGTCATATTAAAGTATTTCACCCATTTTAGAGTTAAAATGAAGGCAGGAATTGAATTGAGCACAATCAGTGATAACCGAGTGAAATCAGTGATAACTTGTTCAAAACAGTGATAACCTGGTAATAAATGATGATATGAGCATTAAAATAGATTGAAAACATGGTGTAAACTTTAGAAAAGCACCAGGTTTCCTCCCCCAAGCTTATTCTCAACACTGTCCACAGTGGTGAAAAAGATAGACAAGGGAGAGGGTTGGGAGGGTATTGAATTCTTAAAATTGTGCATTTGATCCATTCTGCATCTCAACCAGGGGCTTTGGGTGATTCATACTTCATGATTTGCGACCAATTCTGTAGAGAAGTAGAGGGTATCAATGAAATCTGCAATATCAGAATTTGTTGGGATGCACAATTTTTTTAATGCATGAAATGCACTGAAATTCAGCAATGATAGATTTGGATAACTGATATGAATGATAATTTAGATGTCAATATGATAATTGTAGCATGAAGTAGAAGATAATGTCAGTTATCAGTGGCATTTCAGTGAGGAAAGTTAGAATTGAGGGTAGGAGTACTCCCTAAATGAAAATTTATGAATGGATCTGATTCCTTCCTGATTTATTCCTACAAAACAGAGAAAATTAGATAAGAAATGACTTGGGTTACCTCCCAAGAAGTGCCTTACTTTAGTGTCTTAGGCTAGACATTGTTCCATTGGTATTCAACTAGGCAATTGTGGTGGATTTGTCAACAGCAGCACCTCCTTAGTTGAATCCATGGCTATGGGGTTGTATAACTTCAATCTTTGTCCATTAACCTTGAATATGTCAGCATTGTCATTGACAAGGTCCACAACCCCAAAAGGATAAATCTTATGGACTTTGAAGGGTCCACTCCATCTAGACTTCAACTTTTCAGGAAACAATTTAAGCCTTGAATTGAATAGCAATATAAGGTCTCCAACCTTGAAATCTTTCCTCAAAATCCTGTTGTCATACCACCTCTTGGTCCTTTCCTTGTAAAATTCAGAATTATGGTAGGCATTGAGCCTAATCTCATCCAATTCATCAATTGTAGGAGCCTTTGCTATCCACAAGATTTCATATTAAAGTTTAGTGCCTTGACAGACCAATATGCCTTGTGTTTGAGTTCAATTGGTAAGTGGCATGTTTTTCCATAAATGGAGACACCAATTAGAGATTTATAGGCTGTCCTATAAGTCCAAAGTGCATCATTCAACTTCATACTCCAATCATTTCTAGTTAATGAAACTATTTTTTCCAAAATGGCCTTAATCTTCCTATTTGAAATTTCAGCTTGGCCATTTGTTTGAGGGTGGTAGGCTGTTGAGACCTTGTGCTTAACTCCATACTTGCTTAGGAGGTTCTCAAAACATTTTTCAATGAAGTGGATGCCTCCATCACTGATAACTATCCTTGGCACTCCAAATCTTGGAAAGATAATGTCCTTGAAAATTCTAATTATTGCCTTGGAGTCAGCAATTGTTGTGGGGATGTCTTCTATCCACTTGGACACATAGTCAACAACCAACAATATGAATTTGTATCCAAAGGAGCTAGGGAAAGGTCCCATGTAATCAATGCCCCAAACATCAAAACTTTTAGATGAGTCAATCAATAGCATAGCAATCATGTCAATAAGAGCATAGTACATAGCATAGCATTGCATAAGTAAGCTAATAAATAATTAAAACATGACTTTCGGTCGACCGGTTGCACGACCATTTTAAAGAGTGGCTAGCGGCCTCTTTTTTACACACTAGATCGATCGATCGATATTTCATCCGTTTAAAAAAGTAGCGATCATGCAATGGAAAGCTTATGGACAAGTCAATTGATTTGTACAACCGGTCGACTGCTTTTATCTAAAAATCACAGAAATGACTATTTCGATTCATCGTTTATAATCCAAATCACATATCCATTTCTCATTAAATTACCTACTACCTTCATAGCATCTTTAGTTTCATAAAACAACAACCAAATCCAGAGAAACGATTCATGCCTCCAATCACGACATACACGTTCAAACCTTCGAAACGATAAATGAAAACTTCACAAATCGTATCGAATCCATTTGGTAGAGTTCAATCACATTCTCATTCCAAGGGTAAATAGAATGAGAGATGTGTGGGTTCACCCATTACATACCTTAATCCGTAAACGTTCCTAGGGACGATTCCACGCCTTCTTGCTTTCTTTTGCCCCTAGCCGAGTTCTCCTTCAATGCCTCGATCTCCTTGCTCCGTTCCAGCACCTAAATTGCCATGAACAACTCTCCTGAGTTCTTGAAGATGGCGCATCCGAATAGGGAAGAAGATGGAGGAGGAGAGGGTTTTAGGGCTAATTTCAGCCCCTTTTTTCACATACCATATTTACCCTCCAACTTACTCTACTTTTGAGGGCAGAGTTGTCTACTTTTGTTTAATAATTCTGAAGTCCACTTTGCACTTAAGATTCCATTATTTTTTAGGCTAATGTGGTCCAATTAAAAATCAAGAATGTTACAATAGGTCCAATCGATTTTGCTCTAGTTTGCTTAGATTATCGCCATATCTTTCCTCATAACTTCAAAAAGCAGCGGTCTCAACTAAAATGAGATAAACAGAAGGGTTACAACAGCTACACTTTCTTCCTAATTGGGTCGCTACCTTTTTCCTCATTTCCTGGTTTTGTCTAGGACCTCGATGTATCTTTTTGGGATGCCATAATAGTCGACAAGATACCTAGCCAAGTCATCGATCACCCATCATTGAACCAGCATCTCATATTGGCCTTTTTTACCTGAAATGTTTAGTGGTTTCCCTGACCATTAGCAACTTCCAGAGATAAAATGGATATTACAAGTATGAGAGACAAACATTGGCAAAGTATTTACTTTGGTGATGATGAAGTATGTGCATTGGAAAAACTTTACTGTTGAAGTACTTACAATACATGCACATGAAATGAGGAAAAAAGGTTGCATGCATTTCGCAAGACAAAGAAGATGCCTGGAAGTTCTGCAACTGAAGTGCTACAAGCAAACTTTTTCTAGAGCTCTAAGGATAGGGAATCGACATCCAATTCTATCCCTGATACTCATCACCTTCTTATTTCCTTGTCAACGTTCTGCCATTATTTGGATGGACTTTACTGCACCTTTCCTCAGGGCAGACTCATTTCCATTAGACACTCTACGATGCACCTGCATTCGGTTTAAGAAGGTTGATGTAACGCCTGGCCCAAAAACCCCCCAAAAAATTTATTAATTAAAGTTAATGTAAAGATAAAATCGGATTTGACTAAAGGAAATAAAAATCAAATCAAAAGAGGAGTCCCATTGGAGTGTTCTAACTTACCTTATCTTTTGACCTTTGCCTATATAAACTTTCCTTTCAAATAAAACCTCCTTTAACTCTAGCCGTTGTGCCTCTCTTATTTTTCTCCTCCACCCTCATGAATTCCTAGGCAATCAGGAGCCTGAGCACGTTGCTGGCCACCGAAGACGACGTCGGAATCTCACCAAAAAATATGAAACCGACCAAGGTGATGTAGTAACCATGCTGAAATTTTTATAACACCTTCACCTTTTCCTCGGTTTTCCCCCCATCCGACGTGACCAACAAAGACATGGCAGCAAGGACGAGGTGTGGTCGAAGTCGGAGAACCTACGGGGATGGGAAGCATGGAAAACGAACTAGAGAAAGAGGCCCGAACAGTAGAGAATTTGCATAGAGGTAGGTGGATCATTGGATCAACCTTTGGATTAGTTTTAATAATAAATTTGAATGATGTTAGGGTAGAATTAGGGTAATAGTATCATCTCCTATCATCCATGATTCGTTCAATGTGATTACTTTAATCCTAAGAGGTTTATTTCGACCAAACTATGTCGAAAACCGATCGAGCATCACCATCCTCATCGGAATCACGGAACCCGACCCGGGTATGATAGAGCCCGACCGGGCTGCTCGTCGCTCGGCCCGTGTCATCATCGATCTCACATACAAACATCGAAACCCAGCCCGATTCCAATAAACCCGGCCCGAGCTCCGGTAGAGACTTGCACCGCATTCCACCTGGACCAAGTATGGGTTATACTCGGCCCGGGTTGGGCCGAGGAAACCAACCATTGAAGAATTCGGCTCGAGTCCAACCCGGCCCATTGATGTTTTTATTGGATTCTTATATTAATTATGATCCATGATCTAATAACCGCTCAATCCTATTGATGTTATCAGCAAGAGTATTGTATTGCATAGCATGATCAGTTTTCAGTGATCCATGATCTATTATCCATTCGATATCCTGCACACGGAGTCCGGCTCGGTCAAGCCCGAGATATCCATATCATAGAATCTGGCTTGGGTTCTACCTGACCCGACACGAGTTCTGCCAGATTGTATTGTATGTTTGCTATCTTAACTTATTATGTTAATTAATTATGATGTAGTTTTTATTTTATTATTATTTTAATGTTGATTCATGATATCTCTTACGTATGCTTTCTATTAATGTTATGTTATGATTATGTATTTAATGAATTATTATTTTATTCTTGTTTTCATGGATTATGATCCATTTGAGTACATTAACATCCTAATAGAATGTATTATATCATGATTTCTTGTTATTTGTTCCATGATTTGGTTAATCATCTAATTCTATCGTAAACATAGGCTATATTGATATTGTCATTGATTATTATATTCTGGATTATTTCTAATTGGTCCTTGATGTTACCCCACTGATATCAAGACGTAGAGTATTGTCATAGTAGAGAATGATTATTAATTATTGATTTACAGGTGATGACCTAAATCTGATGGCTATCTCGAATTATCATTTGGATCTATTGCCTGATTAATCTTGACTAATTCTACCTCATTGCATAATTATATCCAAGGGTTTATAACCCTACGATCTTATTGATTATACGATTATGCATATCCAGAGCATTGTCATTGCATAAATTAAATCCAAAGATTAAATCTCATTTGATTCCATAGATTGCATGACATTGTTATCTTGATTGTTGTCATGGCAACATTATTACTAAGTCCCAATCCGAGCGAAGATGAGAACCTAATTAATTAAAGATAAAAGCTTGGATGCTCATGTTATGAATTGATGGGAGCTATGGCATAGCATCGCAGTCAGTGTTGGGGCATAATTTGTCCCCGTTTCATGATTTCTCCCCATTGTGTAACCGAAGAGGATATCCTCCCCTTTAGAGAGGATGATTGTCGCGATGTGCACAATCATCGGCTATTCATGAACTACATAAACCTCATTGCAATGAATACATTAATCAGTAACATTGCATAGAAATATCAGAGATAAATAAGTTGATTACAACTTTCAGCCAGAACATTGAAAATACATTCAGAGCATGGTACAAGGCATTGATTCAAAGCATAACATATGACATTGAAATACAAAGTAACCCAGAGAATTGAACTTTGAACTAATCCATTCCTGAGATCAGAACCTTTATCTTATACTATGATTGTCTTCACCCAATGATTCATTGCATTGTTTATACTCAATTTGATTTTACCTATAGACACATCGACCTCCATTCATTGACAATCAGAGTATTGTTTTCTTGCATTGGATCCTAAGTGGTATTTATCATAGATTATGATTTCTACTCATAGACATTGTACCAGTGATTCCTTTATTTGATATCATATTGATCTTAGTCTTAGTTTCTCCATTGATCTTATTCAGTGCATAGTATTGATGCAATACACTGACAGGCTATATACCATTGATTTGTTTCATTAATTCATATCAAAGCATGTCATTTTTTCTATCCATTAATTATTTGTATTGATGACTATTATTATGGTTACACAAACTCCATGCTTCTTTATTGTTACTATTTATCCATGGTTTATTATCCACCTATATGGTTATTGTTTTCCCTGCATTGATCCTATATGAGCTCAAGCAACTGACAATGTTCATGATGGTGATGTGCACATGGAATTATCTTAGGATATTGTCAACGTTATGATTTAGTTATTATGTCGTAGATATTCCTTTACTTTGCACTTCCGCATTTATTGATACATTTAGCGATATTTTCTTTTTAAGTCTTCCCTCTTATGTTGTATACAGGTCAAAGAACCAATCAAAAATCAAGATTTTAGTCTGAACATAATTAGTAGCGACCCTCAAGTCGGATTTTGCCATGTGGCAAGGGTGATTTGGGGGTGTTACAGTTGATCCTAAATCCTTCTTGTGGATCACTGTTGGGTAAGTAGAACACTTCTTAACAGTCCCTTTGAAGAGTGCATCGCATAATATAGAATCCAAAACTACAACTGCCTTATCTATTGGCTTGACTAAATTTTCCTTTTCCACATACCTGATTTATAAAAGAAAAAATTAATATCTGAGCCCAAGAGTCGTAACATACCCACAATACCGAACCCACAATACCGAACAAAAGGTTGTATCTAATAGCAGTATCTGAAGATGATGTCCGATGAAAGAAAAAAGAAGATAATGTTCAACAAAGGAAAAGAAGATAGTCCAGCACTAACCTATAAACTATTTCTGCAACTTCTGATGCACTTAATATTTTCTAGTGTCAGCTCCCACAATTGAAATATGGGATTGACATGTGTGCTTGATTTATAAACCTCAGCTATCTCAAGTTGCATTTTGCCTTGGATGCCATCCCCTATCGAGCTATCATGTTTCTGATCAACATTTTCCTGCACTCTCTTTGTTGGCTTAAAGGCGATATAATCTGCACGACCACGATTCAGTCCTAGTAGCATGACCTCCTTCTTATACTTATCTTCCTTTGCTGATATCTTCCGAGGTTGTAAAAGGAAATCATTCATCATACATGAATATGTGTATACATTGGCATATAATCAAAATTCTTTCTTAGGCTCCCAATTTTTTTTAAAACTTGTGGAATTTATCCTCAACAGTCCAGAAGATGACTTAGACTACAACCACTTTGAGAGTTTCTTATGAGATGAACGCTTAATGTCCAAAGTGACACTTGGAGGCCTGCAGGGAAGTATATGGTTCGACCACATGGCCCACCAATGTCCACCGTGGGCATTTTCCAACAATTTATAATCTATATTTTATATCTATAAATATATCAAAAAATGAGTAAAAAGATAAAATATTAAAGACAATTATGTAAAAATGAAAAATAATGATAACATTTAATATATTACTTTATTAATGTATCAAGAAAAGAATCTAAGTAAATGTAGAAAGAGAAATATGTATTATATTATATTTTAAACATTAATAATAACTAACGAACATAGCCTTCAGAATTATCGACATTTAAATCCGTCGGTAATTTCGAAAGTTATGCTCATGGGTATTTTAATAATAAAATATTAAATAAATACTTATATTAAAATACATATATATTATTATAAATTTAATTATCGACGAAATTAGCCTTCGAAATTACCAACGAATTTAAATCCATCGATAATTTTAAAAGCTAGGCCTGTCGATAATTTTATTAATAAATTATTAAATATATACTTATATTATATAAATATTATAATAAATATATTTATCGACAGTCGTAGCCTTCGAAATTATCGATGAGTTTAAATCCGTCGGTAATTCTGAAGGCTAGGGTCATCGATAATTTACCACGAGCGTTTGTGATGAGTAGTAGTGATGAAATTATTGGCCCTTGGTATTTCGAAAGGTTTTTTCTATCCATCACAAAAAATGCGTAGAATTTTATCCGTTGGAAATTTTCCATTACAAATAAGCTATTTTCTTGTAGTGCCATGACCCAAATTGTGTCAATCACATCTCACATCATATTCTTATTCTAAAATTAATCGGGTTGTATGGAGTTTGGAATTGGGTAGCTAGGGTGGAGTCCAACCGACTCATGAATTGCCATGTCGAGATTATTTTGGATAATTATTTTGCAGGACAAGTCGAGATGATGGAAAAATATAACTGGGCGTCAAGTTGTTATCTAATGAATTTCAGTGGGCGCCAAATCGAAGTTTCATCGTATCATAGGGAGATATAGTTGGTGTAAAAGTGGATGAAACAATCTTATCATTAATCAATATTTATCTTCAGCGGTCGTGATCTTTGGGGACAAAACACTATCGTTAACCAAGAGCTATGGAAGCTATCGGCCATAAAATCCAACCATGAAGAGGATCTGTGGGCACCAAAGCGAAGAAGTTCTATCCTTAACTAATACTTAGTAAGTATCATCGGTCATTAACCAATCATTGGGTGCAAAATGACATCATTAACCAAGGTGATGATACATTTGGTGGCCGAGAATAAAGAGAAGTTTATCACCAAGCGCCAAACGGATAAGTTTTTATCATTAACCAAAGTTTTATCAGCATTGTTGGCCGAGATTTAAAAGTCATAAAGTTTATCTCATAAATTTAAACTCGGTTGTACGATATTGATCTACATGAAGACCGTCCGCACCTATAAATAGAGGAAGATATCATCAATCCAATTCGTGCTCTGAAGTCTAGGTTTCTTCCAGAGATAGTCATGAGCTTTGCAGGCTATGACCGAAAGGAGAGAGGTGCAACGATCGGAGGTTGATCGCGACTCTAATCAAATCCGAAAGGCTGCCCGACTGTCTGCCCATGATCCGAAGCTTCGACCTTTTTTTCTCTGTGGATGTAATTCTTCTAATTTTTATTCTCTCCAACTTTTCTAGGATGAACTCCATATTTTTAATTATTTTTATTTTAGGAGATTATTAATTGAAGGGAAACTATTTGGACACAATATTATTTGTTTTAATCTTTGTCGATCAATTATTTTATTGCACTTAATGCTTTTAATTTAGTTATTTGAATTTTTTAGTTAAGTAATTACTAGTTTGTGGACTATTTGATTTCAGAATTCATTAATTAAATTAACTGATCTAGTTGTGAAATTAATAATTAACATAGATCTAATAATTAGTGTGTGGAGAATTAAATCTATGTGGTCCTATACCAGTTTGTGGAGTGATTAATAGTCTAGGGAATTCAAATTTAGTGCATCTTAATTTTAAACTTATCTACATGAATATCAGTTTGCGAGACTTCAGTTTTGATTAAATTTAAGATAGTTTGATTGGCATGATTAAATAATGGAATTATTAGTTTGTAGACTCTGTGATTTTAATCTTGTCAAATTAATAATTTAGAGAGACTCTAATCCATCTTAAAAGATTAAATTTATCTTTTATGGTTCAAATATTTTTCCTAATCTATTTTCATCCTAAGACCTAACTTCAACACCATTATCTTATCTTATTATTATATTATTTTTAATACCTATTTTATAATTATAAAAACCTATTTTCGAAATTCCATGTTTTTCTTCTCTTATTAATTTATAAAATCATATATTGAATTAATAACATTCCTCTTGAGTTCGAGACACTTTTTTACTATATTACTTGAGCACGTGCTAGCGGATTTGTTTTGCTACATCATTTTACGCATCAACGACTCGAGCCGTGGGAATGTTCCCATGGCTTCAGCCGTCGAGCGGCCAGATCTAGCCCTGGGAGAACAGATACGGCCTCGGGAGGTCAAATATAGCTGCATGCGGCCAGATCCGGCCGCCCGCTGCCAGATTGGCTGCCAGATGGCCAGTTCAGCCGCGGGAGGCCAGATTCGGCTGCCCACAGTCGAATCGGCAATCGAGTGGCCAAATCCGGCCGTCCAGAGCCAGATCGGCCTTCGACCGGGCAATTCCAGCTGCGGGAGGCTAGATCTGACAGCCCGTAGTTAGATCGATCGTCGGGCAGCCAATTTCGATCGTGGGAGGCCAGATACGACCGCCCATAGCCAGATCAATCATCGGGCTGTCAGATCCGGCCTCCCGATGGTCGATCTGGCTCTGGTCAGCCAGTTCTGGTCGTGGACAGCTAGACCGTAGTTGAATCGACCGTTCGCAAACATATCAGTTTCTGGGCGGCCAGTTTCGATTGCGGGAAGCTAGATCCGGCCGCCCACAACCAGATCGGACGTCAGGCTGCTAGTTCCGACCGTCGGGCATCGAGATCCAACCGACCCCAACGAGGTCGGCCGTCGGGGGACCATATCGCGAGAGGGCGAGAGCGAACGGGAGAGGGAGCCGGCACCGTAGTGTGAGACCACCGCCGGAGGAAGAGTGTGCCACCGTAGAGAGACCGTCATCGGAGATAGAGAGTGCCACGAGGGAGACAGCCACGCGAGGGAGATATATATAGCATTGCTGGGCAGGGAACGAATGCAGGAATGAAATTAAAATTTCCCACGTCTCGAGCCGTGGGCGCGGCTGAAGTCGTAGGAAACTTTCCCACGGCTGAAATTTTCCTACGGCTCGAGACGTGAGAAATTCTATATTTTACCAAAAAATAATTCAAAAATAAAAATAAAGAATAAAATCCATCAGTTGGAAGTATATTTTAATGCATCAATTTTCAATCCCAAAAAGTAAATTAAAAATCCATAATCCAAATATTGGTAACTATCATACAAATAGAATTAAGCGCGACAACCAATTTTCGTCATCATCTTTGTCGTCGTCATCTTGTTGCTGGCCACGCATCGCCTCACGAATCATTTTCCTCATCTCTCTTCTTCGTCACGCTTCAAAAGGTTATCATTGCGCTTCAAATTCTTGGCGAACCTCTTGTCAAACCTCTTCTTGGACCTTTTGTTGGACTTCCATTAGTTGTTGTTCCTACATGTCATCAAATAGTCGTCACGCAATCTTCACCTAGATAACCATTTTTTACCATAACCGATATCCGTATGACTAACAGACGATCTGAGACAGTAGATGCAGCCCCTATTCACTCCAACATGGTCACCCTATAATTGTCGAGTCGTCAATGGTGTCGTCGTCCCTTACGTAACCTATGATCGACTTCTTTTTCTTTGAAGGTCTCCTGTAAATTCAAAAAATGACATTACGAACATTACGAAAGTGACTAACCAACATATGTGTCCCGAGCATGCGATGAAACCCATTCCGAGTTCTTTTTCTGATGAATTCTTAGAAAAAACTCATCTTCGGTAGGCATTTTACCCATCTCTGTTTCCTACAATTGAAATCAATGTTAGACAATTAAATGAACAATCAAAATTTCAACTAACATAGAAAAGTACTAGTTGCAATAGTCGACGTCGAAACACAACCATCCACGCGCAGGCATGCTCCCTGGTCGAAATCGCGATTCGTCTTCGCTTTTTGGCACTTAGATTTATATGCCTCAATCGACCACCTGGCTAGTAGCTCGATCCAAACTGACTCGCCAATACAATTGGCCGCTCTCCTATGGCTCGTGCATCTGACAACATCGATAGCAAACTGTTATGTTCCTCATTCTTGGATACTTCAATCATAGTACCATCTGATGTCTTGAGACAACTCACATTAGCAGTTATCCCTTTTGAGGTCTCTACTACATCAACTCACATTAGCAGTTATCTCTTTTGAGGTCTCTACTGCATCAAGTCACATTAGCATGCATTCATACTTCTCGAGCCTTGTGCTTGCTGGAATAGTTTTTCTTTTCTTTTTCTTTTTTTTCTTGCAACAAATGCAAAAAATTCGAAATATTCGCCAAAAATATTAAAATAAATTAGGAAAATATAATGGTCTAGGTTAATCGATAATATATTTGTGATGATAAAGACCACTTTGTCCTTCGATTGTGGTCATACAATCAAAATTCACGGATCCCAAAAAATAACATATATACTTGATAAATTAGATATGCTCTGATACCAATGTAGGATTTATAACATATATAAATCATAGAGGTTACAAAATATCTCTTGCAGCGGAGGCGGATCATCGAGGCTTTTCAAGAATACTTGACGAACACACTTGTACCCCGGGGAGTGGAAGTCTTTGCCATAGCACAAGTACCTTCGGATGATCCTACACAAAAGGATACCTTGGACCTCTTGTATGGGTCCCTTTTTATAGGCGAGGGAGACTTGAGCGAGGGGGCATATAACATGCGTCATTAATGTTGATTGCACATCACGCGATACCCTTTTTATAGGCGAGGAAGACTTGAGGGGGGCATATCACATGCGTCATTAATGTTGATTGAGCATCATGCGAAATGTGTAATTGCGCATATCACATGTGCACAATTGCACGTCAGCAGCCACCTCCTACCCTAGGTGGACCACGCACATGGCCCGCCAATGTCCAACCTGGGCATTTCCCAACAATTTATAATCTATATTTTATATTTATAAATATAACACAAAATAAGTAAAAGAATAAAATATTAAATACAATTATGAAAAAATAAAAAATAATGATAACTTATTTAATATATTATTTTATTAATGCCTCAAGAAAAGAATCTAAGTAAATGTAGAAAGAGAAATATGTATTATATTATATTTTAAACATTAATAATAAAATTTTTGGCCCTGGATATTTTAAAAGAATCTAAGTAGTGATGAAATTATTGGCCCTTGATATTTTAAAAAATATTTTCTATCCGTCGCAAAAGTCTCGAAAAATGCGAAGAATTTTATTCGTCGAAAATTATCCGTTCCAAATAGACTAATTTCTTGTAGTGCAAATTCAACCTGACCCAAATTGTGTCAATCACATCTCACATCATATTCTTATTCTATAATCCTCTCAACATCACTTCGCCCATCCCGACTAAAATTAATCGGGTTGTATGGAGTTTTGAGTTGGGTAGGGTCAGGTCCAACCGACTCATGAATTGCCATAACTGAAAAATTAATTAATTAATAGTTGTCCATTTATGGTTCGTAAACAACAGTGATTGTCTAATTAATAGTGTAATAATTGATTGAAAAACATTTATTATCATTCGATCATTTGCCACTTTATATACCATTAGTTCCTAATTCTCTTTCCTATTTCTGATCCTCGGCTCATTGCCACCTTGCACCTGCCATCATTGTGCATCTCATCATCAATCCAAGCACAGACCAAGAGTCAAATTTAGAATTAATGATCTACGAAAAAATTATATATGTGTGCATGCTCTCCAACAAGACAAGAAGAAAAAAATGTATGATAGGAAATATTTATTAGAAACAAACAAATTTTAGCCAGCTAGCTTAACAGATTAAATAAAAAAATCAATTAATATGGTTGAACAATAATAATTTAAATAATAATTAATACATTAATTCTTTTCAGGGTATGTTTATGAGATTTGCCTGTTTTCTCGTGATGATAAGGAGCAATAAACCTCTACTTAAATGAGTGGGCTGTATCATTTACTCACATGCATTTACTTTGTTCCAAATATTTGAAAAAATTAATGTAAATATATACATCTAAGCAATTAATTCCCTTCCTTTTTTTGGGTCCTCGTGTATTATCACGTTCATGTGCCTCCTCTAATGCATGCCTCCCCCAATTCCATTACATATCGAGTGTTTTCTTTTTGTTATCTCTTATCATCTTCTCTGCCCTTCTGCAATCACAGTCCCGCCCTCTCCTTTGTACTGCAACCTCTATCTACTTCGTATATCCTTTCGAAATTCCATTAACATGGACGGAAGTGCTCCGATGAACCAGTCCTTGAACAACAATTCTCATTTTCATGTCGAGAAAAATTAAGTGAGAAAACATCATGAGGTAGAGGGCACCGAGAATACCCTTACGAAGAATCTTGAGAGTGTGAAGAAGGTAGGGGAGGTGGAACATCCAATGGTGATGCAAGTTGAAGCATCAGATGATCCTTACGATAGCTTGCTCTTCGACGAGTATTTGACGATGGACATCGATAAGATCTTGGAGGAGATGCAGGCTGACATTGACAACCAAATAACGATGCCCGCCGCGGACCAGAACTCCATGGATGAGCAAGCAAAGGCTCCTAGAGGAGTAATGCAATCCATTAACATGGCCGGAATTGCTCCCATGAACCAGTCCTTCAAAACAATCTTCACGTTCCTGTCGAGAAAGATCTAATGCGAAGATATCATGAGGACAAGAGCACCCAGAATACCCCTACGGAGGATCTTGAGACTGTGAAGAAGGTAGGGGAGGAGGAACATCCAAAGATAGTGCAACATGAAGCATCAGAAGATCCTTATGATAGCTTGCTCTTCGACGAGGAGTATTTGACGATGGACATCTACAAGATCTTGGAGGAAATGCAGGCTGGCATTGACCACCAAGTAATGATGTCCGCCGCAAACCAAGACTCCATGGATGAGCAAGCAAAGGTTCCTGAGGAAGCGACGCAATCCAACTTCAAACCGTTGCTGGCTCCGGAGAATGATGAGGTTGATAACGAAGGTTTGGCGACTCAAGCGCGCGAGGATATGGAAGAGGAGACTTCCACCAGCAACGTCGTGGAGTACGAGGAGGTCGCAAGAGGGGAATGGCTTCCGGAAGGATGGAAGCCAGTAGTTGTAGCAAGGAAGTCCGGGAAGAGCACAGGCCACAAGGACAAGGTAATTAGTTTAGTTAATTATGTTTGAGTTTTCAATTGACATTTTTTTATTATCGTTACTTACCACCAGAGATTGTCTACATTATATGAAATATAAACATTCTCTATACATTAATCCACAATGATATTACATGTCATAAATAATTAAGTATGTTGCACGTCTCCAATATTATTTTCTCATTGTCTCAATAGATGAATTCTATATTGTTCGTTAGATGCATTTCATGTTATTCTTATGAACGTTGATGAAATAATTGTAACATATGGGATTTCATCCTATATACGCATAGATAGATCAGTCTTACGGGTTAAACGTGTCACTTATAGAAAACTTATTTTTATCCATGGATCTCTATATATGATGTAAAGAATTATTGTACGAGATTTGGATCACCAAGCTCATTCAAATTTTAAGGAATTTTAGATGGAATAACATTTCTTTGCATAATGATATATCAAAAAATTTTGACAGCAAAAATTGAAGGAAAAAAGATAACAAATTAATCAACATTATAACTCCATCCTTTCAGTATTATTTTCTAACTTTTTGTGAAATAAAAAAGGATAAATGAGAGATATCCTCTTGTTTCTATTAATTTATTATTCCAAGGAGGTTAACTAGGAAGACACCCAAAATTTAGTGTTAAATTACAATATCATTTCCATGAGTTAGCTGAACGTATGAAAATATAGTTTTTAGGTTAACCTCTCCTCACAAGTTCAATGGGAAGTGTAGATCTACATACCAATTAGGGTTGACCTTGCGCGGTCATCTTTCCTTCAAATTGATGGGTTGGTCAAGGTCTTTACTTTCAGTTAGATAAAGTAGTTATCATAAGGTTTATATGTAGTAATATTACATTAGTTTATAGATGACAATAGCCAAAATTATTAAGAGCATTTGTAATTGAGGTTTGGCCAATTTATTTCCTCATTAAGCACTTTTAGCAAGTTATTAGAAGTGAATTTATGGTAAGATTTCACGAAAACCTATAAAAAAAGAAGATTTGGCACTTGATGAGGTGAATTTATTTTTATTCTACATGAAATATATGAATATTAATGTATCGATTACTTTCCAAAAAATGATTTCAAATTAATTAATTACATATCAGTAAATAGCGCATGATTGCTAATGTTAACATTTAGATAAGAAGGTTTTGTTGAAATGTGATAAAAAGAAGTAGAATATCAATGATGGAGTAGGAGTAGCTATGTTTCTAAAACTCTACAAATTTGAAAATCTCTCTTTTACTCCAGTTTTTTATGTTGTAATACTTGCCACTAAGAGGGAGAAAGGGTGAATTATGCATAAAAAAAACTTTACAAAATGAAAAACATGCTATCACATTCTCTCTTGTAGAATATTACTCACAAGCACAAGAGAGAAAATAAAGATATATTAATCAAGGCACATGTAGCTTGGTGTTTAACCAGATGTTTCATTTGATTCAATTTATTGGGAAGCCCTTTTATAACTGCTTTAGTTCACATGTTTGTTGTACCTCATTTGGACCAAAGCCATTATGGCAATTCAGACGACCATGCCTCAACCAAACCCAATGTTTGATCAATCAATCAATTGAGCTTGTCACAAATTAAACGCATCATAATTTTGTACACAAATATCTTATTAATATGATTCTTATTTCATGGAAAACTATCAAGTTTATCAACAATTTTTAGTTTGTCCCTTTATCAGCTGAACTTTCTTTTCTTTTTTGCTGAACTTCAAATCAGTCAAATAATTCATATGATCATATGATCATACGAAAAGTATGACCAGCTCCAACCGATTGAACCATCTCAACCAATGCTTATATAATGTCTCTAAAAATTGCAACTATAGTGATCAATTTCATCTCAATCAATTCACCTTTCGACCATGTTATTAGAAGTGAACTTATGGAAAGATTTCACGGAAATGTATAAAAAAAGGAAGATTTGGCACTTGATGAGGTGCATTTATTTTTATCCTACATGAAATATATGAATTTTAATGTATCAATTCTTTTCTAAAAAGATGATTTCAAATTAATTAATTACATATTAGTGAATAGCATGATTATGTTAACATTTAGATGAAAGATACAAGAAGGTTTTGCTGAAATGTGATAAAAAAAAAAGTAGAATATCAATGATGGGGGTAGGAATAGCTATATTTCTAAAACTCTACAAATTTGACAATCTCTCTTTACTCAAGTTTCTTATGTTGTAATACTTGCCACTAAGAGGGAGAAAGGGTGAATTAGTGCATAAAAAATTTTTACCAAATGAAAAATATGCCATCGCATTCTCTCTTGTACAACATTAATCACAAGCACAAGAGAGAAAATAAAGATATATTAGTCAAGGCACATGTAGCTTGTTGTTTCACCAGAGGTTTCATTTGATTCAATTTCTTTGGAAGTCCTTTTATAACTGCTTTAGTTCACATGTTTGTTGTACCTCATTTTGGACCAAAAATTTGCCATTAATCAATTGAGCTTGTCACAAATTACACTCATCATAATTTTGTACACAAATATATGATTGATATGATTCCTATTTCTATGGAAAACTATTAAGTTTATCTACCTTATTTTCCTTATTATAGAGATCTATCTTAGGATAGCCTATGGCTAGTTAAGAGAGACTTTTCTATTCATACTATCGGTCAGTGCGAGTGTGACTATGAGCCGAGCCAAAGGTGCCAGGTTTCAAATTTTTAGTTTGTCCCTTGATCAGCTGAACTTTCTTCCTTTTTTTTTTTTTTTTGCTAAACTTAAGATCAGTCAACTAATTCATATGATCATATGAAGAGTATGACCATTGATACTCCAGCTGATTGAACTATAGTGTCTCTAAAAATTGCAACTATGAGTCGATCAATCCCATCTCAAGTGATTCATCTTTTGAACATGATACTCATCACAACCTCTATAATTCATTTTAATTTTTTGGCTAGTCGCATTATTTCAAGGTTCAGTTTGATTGATTGATTGATTAGCACTTTAGAAATATCTTTCTTATCTTCATTACGGTCGATTGCACAACTTCAGCCAATCCTCCTGATCGATCGACCTAGAGTGCTAAAAATTAACTTTTCCCTATATGAGTCTCAAAAATATTATCCACACCAATTCTCATATAGGCAAGGTTATATTATCATAAAGTGAGATATTCAAAATCATAAACAATGTATAAAAATATCAATATCAAACTAAGACTCTTCCGGCACTTAACAAATATAATTTGAAACTTTCAATATTTGTATCATCAAAATTAAAAAGGGTAAGTAGTAAATCCTATAGTATAATGTCTTTTGTAAAACAATTCACTTACAATGCTTGCATTAGTTTGAACAAAATGGCTTATGGACCATAATTCAGTGACACTAATAACTTAACGATAAATTTTTCGTTGCAATTTGATTGTGTTATCAAACCATAATTTTGATTTGGTGTATTATATCTTTTACGTAGAAGAACTATTTATAGCAATATAAAAATGATGAAAAATATAAATCACAAATTAGAGTAGATTATTAAGGAAGTCCATAATAGTATATGACAATATATTCTCTATATTATTTAAGTCTTTGACTTGATGAACAATTTGTTTCCAGACAAAAGAAGGTATTTATGAAAAAAATATGTCTACAAAACTTTGGTAGTTATTAAATATCAAAATCAAATTGTACAATTGTTGAAAGCCAAATACAAAAAAAAAATGTAAGTGTATGTCCAATTGTATATATGGTCTTGCAATTAACTACTAGGAGACTCATTCCTTGAAAACAAAGTCATCATTATTAAAACCAATTATAGTTGTCACTTTCGGATAGCGAAGTTATGTAGGGTCTTTAGGCTCTAATAATCCCATGTTTGACTTCTAGAGTTACCACATTGGCTAAGGATCACTTTCGTCCGAACATCAAATTAGTTAGGTGCTAGTAATCCTGTACACATGGATCTTGATTGAAAAAAGTCATCATTATTGAACATGATAATGTTGGTTCCCGATCAGAAGTTCTTGTCATCCCCATTGCTCGGAGAGAGCTCCAAAAGGAAACTCTATCATGACATCACTACAAGAAAACACATCATTAGAGAAGGGAAATCTGATCATTAATTATCAAAATCCGGTTGTTATTGGTCATTAATGACCAGTATTTCCCATTATCACCGGTAGTTATAGATGCCGTTGTTAAAAGTCAATAACGACGGCTTAAAAGTGTCAGCCGTTAAACGTCGTCAACGATCGGAAAAAAATTCGGTCATTAAATCCAAATAAGGACCATTTAATTGGTCGTTGAATTCATTAATGATGAGAAATATTTGTCATTGATAATCTTCAGGGCTAGTAATCCCATCATTAAAAGTCATCCATGATCAGGAAAAAATCGTCGTTAAATCCATATAAGGACCATTTAGTTGGTCGTCGAATACATTAATGACAAAAAATATCTTCGTCATTGATAATCTTCAGTGGTTAGTAATCTCGTCGTTAAAAGTCATATTTTTTTCTTGTCACTATTGGCTATTTTTAATGACCATTTTTTTGTCTCGACGTTAAAATAGTTGATCATTAAAGATCACTTTTCTTGTAGTGCATGTCAATGCCTAGGAGATGTACTTGTTGCCAAAGGAAAAGGTTGTGATGTCTTGATCATAGACCTATACATGGTGCATGAAGTATCTCACAATGTTTTGTATGTGTTGGCTAGGTTCCTATTGCATCTCAAAAATCAAGATCTTCATGTTGTTTTAATCATTAAAATACCAATATTTTTTTGTTTCAATCATATGGATAGACTATGGAAGGAACACATAATTACTCTAAATGTATCAGTCTACATGATTTAGAAAGTTATTCCAACTTTTAAGGAATTCTTAAATTGACTTCTCACTAGATAGTAAGAGATATAATTTGGTAATATATGTTGTAGCTCTTTCGTTAGCAACATCCTAATTATATATTTAAACCCCATATGTAAGAGTTTCATAAATACGTTAGTACATTAAGGAGATTACCTAAAGAAACTAATCTGTAAAAGCAAAGCTTGTTATAAAGAACCATAAGTGCGATACTACACAATGTATGCATGTGAACATTGTATGCATGAGCTCCACACAAGCATATATGGTGATGCTATCATTTCGCCCATCATGAAATTATTTGCAATATCACTTAAAAATTTATAGTTAGCATAAATATAGATGTAATTCTATTTTACTCATAATTAAAGAGCATTGCTTGATTATATGCAACCACTTTAGGAATCATAAATGAAAAGTAGAGAGTTGGTTGGTAAGTAATTGAATTGTGATATTATTTAGTAGTTTTTTTTCTTTTCAAAATTATGACCATCTTGGATTGGTCATAATTTTGAAACCAACTTATACTTAATTATCTCTTAAATGTAATAGCCAAAATAACTTCGACTGTTATTAATATTGTGTTTTATGTTTTAAGTGTGTTGCAATGTCATAATTTATATCTCACAACTTATCCAGCCATTAGACAAGGAAACAATTGACATCTTCCTGTCATTGATCATACTTTTGAAGTATCATCAAGTCTAATGAAATAATATTTTTAAAATTTTCAAAATTCATTCTTCTCAATTTATTTGATATTATATAATAATCAATATATTTACTTATTATTGTAAAGCAACGATCTTTCAAGAAGCATAAAAAAATGTTACTGACACATAGTAGCTATCTTGGATCTTATTTTGTGCTTGTGAATCTAACTTGAACTTATTTATTCTATCATTCTATTTATGTATTTTCCTTTTGTCTTGTTATAGTATTACTTTGATCTTGTATTTAACAAGAGATTTTGATCGAAAAGAGAAGTTTTGGATTTCCAATGCATGCTGGTGAAGTTGGATTTAAACTCTCATGCTATTAATGGAAAGGTATGCATATGTATTTGTTAAATATTTTTTTCTATAAAGTTTTTCATGTTCTTGTTATTCATAGGTTAAATTACGATGTTCATTTGCAGGAAGAGAAAAGAAAATTGTTGAAGGAGATAAGAAGATTACAAAAGTGAGAAAAGAATGAACCTAGACATAATTTGGATGCAAATGATGTATGTTTCTTCAAGAACTTCTCATAGTTATCATTTTATTGTTCATGCATTCTTTAATTATTAACTTGTGATGTTTATTGCTATCAAAATCAAGTTCTCACCTACCTATTGTCCTTATATCACTTTTCTACAACTAATTAATATGAATATTATGATGTGTGGATAAATTGTTCTATTTTAAATTGTCATAAATTTTAAATTTATATATGTATATAATGCTTGGATATTTGGAAATCATTTAACTCCTCTCATGTTCAAAATGATAAAAACAAGGAGAATTAGATCTTTAAACATCATAAGATTTAATTTAAAAAAATGAATGGTTATTTTCCTAATCCTTTATGTACTATATTTTTTGTATTTGATATTAAAATATAAACTTACAAACTTTCTTATCTTGGGTACTTAAGTTTTTCCATTAACTTTCACCTAAAGCATTGTTATTTCTTTAATAATTATAAATATAAATTTTACATTTACTTCTTTGTTAAAAATAAATATATTTTAAAAAATAATTAATATGGATAAAAATATTATATATATATATGAACGCTTATAAATGTTATGTTACTTAAAAAAACAAATATTTTCTTATGTCAAATAAGTAAGGGTAAAATTGGCATTTATATTATTACAAAATGGCTTGACATAATTTTGGATGCAACTTATGATGGAAAGACCCCAGTATCAATTTGACATAAGTTTAGTGAAGCACGAAAAATCATGCATTAGTTTAGGCCATTTAATTTTTATTGGAAGTATTTTGTGGTTAAGATAGAAGAGAATTGAATTATTTTTATAAAATTTTCTTAAGATTTGATTTCTACCTAAGTTTGGATAATTTCATTGTAGGAAATCAAAAGGATAAGAAAAATGGCCAAAAACATGCAACTACGGCAAAAAGGTTGTGTCACAGTCGTTCCACTTCTGGTCTCGGTCGTTCCACTCGAGCACCCCACCTGATGCATGGCCATGGCCATGCCTCTAAGTGTCATAGTCTTGCTTCTATCCACGCCCGTTCCATCGGGTTCATGGCCATGTGCGTGTGTAAAGCTCAAAATTTTGATCATCTCGGTCATGGATGTGACGTCTCCTGTCACGGTCATGAGAGCAAGTTCGAATCCGGACATCGTCACGGTCACGGCCATGACGAATATCGTCACGGCCATGACAGCGTGCAGTTGGGTGGTTTGAAAGCAAATTTTATCCACTTTACAAAGAGATTTTCGATTTCTTCCTTTGGAGGATGAGAAAATCTATAAAATGGGACAGAAGAGGACCTGAAAAAGTATTCCTAGGGCATAGATCTGAAGTCTAGAAAGAGGAGAAGACGATTTAGAATTTTGAGCTTTACACGTGCACATGGCCATGAACCCGGTGGAACGACTGTGGATAGAAGCATGGCCGTGACACTTGAGGCATGGTCGTGGTCATGCATTAGGTGGGGCGCTCGAGTGGAATGGCCGTGACCAGAATTGGAAAGGCCATGACACAGCCCATTTGTCGTAGTTGCATGTATTCGGCCACTTTTCTTGTCATTTTGATTTCCTGCAATGAGATTATCCAAACTTAGGTAGAAATCAAAGTTTAAAAAAATTATAAAAATAATTCAATTCTCTCCTTTCTTAACCAGAAAATACTTCTAACATGTGAATTAAATGGCCTAAACTAATGCATGATTTTTCGTGCATCACTCAGACACTGGAATTTGTAAGTTTGTAGTAGAACATTAGATGCATAAAATTTTATAATTAACGGGTGCCAATGGAAATAACCATAAAATGGTTTGCCTTTTTTCAATAGAAAATATTAGTTGTTGTATACATGTGCATATACACAAAAAAAAGGCAGTTGAAGAAGCATTATTTTGTTATGGGCAGTTAATATATGAACATTTTATTTAACTGATAAAGCTCTTGTATTTGGAAAGTATTATATTCTAGTATAAAGTACATGTATATTATATCATCCAATATCTTAAATGTAATTGCAAGTTTATTTTTTCAACCGTTTATCATTGCTTGTTTTGTTCTTTTTTAGAACTTCTTACATTGTTACTAAATTTAATTTAGAATTATTTTCATATAATTAACAATGACATGATCCATGCCTTTAGGGAGAATGATGGGAGGAGACAACTGTATGGAAAGATCCTAATTGTCGATTGACAAAGACAATGAAGTTATGAAGCAATCAATTTGCAAGTTGCAAACATGTGTCAGAGATCAACCAGTAAGGGACCTCAAGCCATCTAAATCCTCATAGATAAAGAACCACCTTAAATTTTTACTTGGCTTATTACTAACAGTAGAAAGTTGGTGTTGTAGTCACCTGTAACAAAGGTTGACTTTAGGTTTTTCCAAAAGATAGATTTGAAAAATGTATCATAGATTCTTAGATTATTTCATAGTGTAGCACTGTTGATACAAAGTTGTACTATTATTAATACAAAGTTGACAAGCTATCTAACTTCATTTGCATGGAGTTAAAAGCAAGAGGGAAGGAACCTAGAAGATATTGCATTTGACATGGATACGATTGTTGGAATTGTTATTACATTAATATGCTTGCAATCTTCTCAAGAAAAGTTTGGCTTAATGATATTATATATGTGTGTACACACACACACAAATACATATATATATGTGTGTGTGTGTGTGTACAACATACACAATACATTTGACATCCCAAGTCTTTAAATGAAATCTCAAAATCTATAAAAAAAATTGGCAATTATTTTTCATGACATTTTCTGTTACAAATTGGAATTGTGGTTCTAGTGGCCCTAAAATTGATTTTCAAAAAATTGTGCATGGCAATACCAATAAACCACTATCTAGGATAATTATCCGGGGTGATAATTTACAGCTTAAAATAGATAAAGACGTTGATAAAAAAATGTCAGAACTAAGTTATTAAGTAATAATTAGAAATGTGAAAATATTGATGGACGAGAAAGACAACCAAGATCCTCAAATCATTTAAGCCATTGTGAATAAATGTGCAACCTTTAGAGCATTTTTGTCTTGGAACATAATTCCAACATTGGGTTTAATATGAAAATAATTATAAAATTAAGAATTGTCAAAATATACTAAGGCCCAAATAAAGTGATCAAAGTATTTATGGGCATATTTATTAATATGAAATGATATGGAATTATATGTGTAGAGACCAAAAAATGTATATACCAAAAGGTTAAACGATGTATATATACCAAAAGATATATAAAGTTTAATAGGTGCATATATACCAAAAGGTATATAAAGTATAAGGATGTATATGTGTTCATATACTAAAAGATGTATGATGATGAAATAGTATATACATAATGATCAAAAGGTACATCAATGTCAGACATATATGGAGATCAAAGGGTGCATTTGAAAGCTTCGTGATGGGTGAAACTTCAAACCCCTTATGCCTACTATAAATATATGGTCATAGTCCCCAAAACACACGAACAACTTGGATGAAATCTATTTGGTAAAAGTTCTTCTTTTGCATTCCCCATCCGTGCTAAGAAGAAGAGATTTTGGTAGTGTCGTATTGGAAGTCCATTCCATCAAGTGTTCGTGAACATAAGAAATCGATGGACAACTTATTCGTGATCGAAAGAGAGCGGTGGACGACTTTAACTTTTCGCATTCAGTTTATAAAGTTTCCTAATGATTCGTCATGATTCTATCTAGTTTTGCTATTACAATTCTTTCATTTTGTTCATATCACTTCAGTTATAGCAAATTCTAGTCATCAATCAAATGTTTAATATGTACAATATCTATATATTATTAAAAGAAGGATAGTAATGAAGGAGAGAGTAACATTTGGCACATGCATGGAGTGACAAGTGTTCTTAAAAGTATCATAACTAGTTAAAATATTAACAATCTATATAACATGCATATTGTTCATATATTTGTACATTTACTTATGAAAAAAATATGTAACATTTTTTCTTAGTTAGGAAGGATATCATAATTATAAATAGCTAACCATGATAAACTGACCAATTATTATGTTCCTTATAGAAAACTAGTTAATAACCAGTAAATTTAGACTAATTGTTATATAGTATAATATCCTTTTGGCTTTTATACATTACAATTAATATACTATAGTTATTGATTTTATACATTGCAATTAATATACATTGCCATTAATTGTTACTGTTCATCAAAATCGCAATTATATAACAAGTCAATAGATGTATATAAGTATCACTATACTCATTTTACCCAAGGTAAATATCATAATTTTTTTTTCTTACGCACAGAATTTTTTTTCCACAAGAAGTTGTGACTTCTCATTTATTGGCATCTCCTTATTTCCTGCATCCACTAATAAGGTAACAATTATTTAAAAATGTTCCTAAGTAAAAGAAATATTAACATGTCAATTGTTTTTCACTTGGCTTACATATGGGCACTTTAACTATTTTTTGGTACAGATTCTTTTTTTTAGTGCACATTTTTTCTTTCTTATTCGATATTTTTATGTACATCTTATTTAAACTGCCAGCAAATTATTATTTAGATTTTATCCTAGATATCTAAAATATTATATTATAATATTTTTAAGCATATATAGATATCTACATGGCCTCCTCAATATTTATTCTGTAACAAATGTCATCATATGCCTATGGCATATGATGGTGGATATATTGATTGCATTCTTTTAGTATTATTAGGCTAGAGTTGAGGTGAATGCAAATGTCATAATAAATTGGACTAAGTAAATAGTAATATTTAATACTTTTTTAGTTCACTAGGGAAAAAGTAATATATATACTATATTATAATAATTTTGAAGAGATCTATCTATATATAAAATTAAAATAATATAGCACTTTAATTTTGCAAAGTCGTGAATCGCCATGTGTCTATGTATTATAATTAATTAAAATTTTAACGTATTGCAATTTCGAGTGAACGATTAGTAACTAAAATATTTTTTGACACAATTTTGCATGGTTTAAACAAAAAAAAGACTTTTTGATGTCGTATCTATTGATAATCTATATCTTCGATACTATATTAAAAGCAAAGAAGTTTCCAAAGAGAGCTTGACACTTAGCATAAATATGTTTTGACAAGTGTCCATAAAATAATAATTATTATAAATTAATAATATAAGTTAGGTTTACAAAACATGATAATTATATAATAGCCATATAATTCTATTACGAATACAGTTATAATAACTATACATTCCTATTTGAATAACTTAAACTAATTATTAAATAATGATAGTATTTGTGATGGAAAGATCTAAAGTAGTTAAATTTATACCACGAGGCAATGTTAACAATATGTTAATTGATATTATCTTAATACTAAAGTATTTAAATAAACTATTATAGTTACTATCAAACGTATTTGAATTGGTACTAAAGTGGTCAACTCAATATTGTCTCTAATAAACTAATATAAATGTCATTAATTAACTTAATGCTAAAGAAAATAAATGATATCTACATAATTTTGCAATATATCATTAACATGATATGCCAATTAATACTTTATAGTAAATTCCTCAACCTTTTTCTTATTCTTAGAATTTTTTAAAAAAATATTTATTTATTATTATAAGAGTAATTAATATATATATATATATATATATTATGAAAATAACCTAATAAATTATTATTAGTAAAAAAAATTATATTATTAAAAATTATATTTTTTTTAATAATAATTGTATATATTATTTAAGGGTTAATGCGTTAGTTTCATTTTATTCTACAAATATTTTATTTTAGTTATAGATAACATATAATGTAATATATATGTATACTATATTAAAAGGAGAATATTTGATTTTAGTCATAGATTATATATATATATATATATATATATATATATATGCATATATGTGTGTGTAAACTATATTAAAAGGAGAATAATCAATAACGAGAAGTTGATATATTGACATCTCCAAAATTAGAAATAAATAAATTACTGGAAAATTATCGTATAGTTATTAATATAAAGTATGATAATTATGTAATAAATACCTAATTTTATTATTTATACGGTTGAAATAATAGTATAAAAATAAATTGTTAAACATGAGAGAGATAATTTGATATCTATATTGGAAAAATAAATAAAGACAACTGAAATAAGAAGTAGTTCACGTATTGAGATGATTCAAGCCATCTGCACTCCATCGTTTTAAGGTTTGTCATCCTATAAATATGTGCAGCAAAAGAGAGAAGGTGCAAATGTTTATAGTGTCTTTTAAATGTAGTGTACTTCTATTTTGATGATGCCCAACACTTACATTTGTATATTTTTAACATAATTATGAGACTTCTTTATTTTAAGCATGATAGAATATATTTGAGTTAGTTGTGATCTTAATAGTGCACTCATGATTTAGGCAAAAATTAATTTATTTCTCACAATTTAGATGCCAAGTAATCCTAGATGCATTCTTTTTTTAGTAATACTTCACAAAGACATCTAACATTTCTATATATTTTCCAAAATGCTTTTGCATATAAAAGTAGAAAACTCTTTTGTATGTCTTTAAATGTCTTTAAATACTTAAAATTAAATTTAAATTTTGTAGAATTATTTTATAAAACTTTTGCAATTTAAATCTATTGAAAACTAACCATTGTGCCAGGTCCTGTGGTAGTAGAGTTCTTCATGAATGGAGCAATGTCACAAAAAGTATTTGCTTCTGGTAAATTTTATAACTTTGTGATTAATTATTTTTAATAATAATTTTTTGTCAATACTTTTTATGGACTTTTAGAACCATTTTAAAATTTGATATGAAGACAATGAAAATAAATTTTATTAACCATTTAAAATTTTGTCTCAAGTTGTAGCAAATTTCTCTTACGAGTTGATTATACAAGATGGGTGTATATTCTCTCCATTTTGATATGAAGACATGACTTCCTTTTTACTATTTTGTATTTTTTTCCTCATATTTAGAATGCCTACAAAATTAATGATATTTTAATAAAATAATTAATATTTTTTTATAGAAACCTGAAAATACTAGAAAGAAGCCATAGAAACCTGTTATAAGTAGAAAGAAGCCACACTAAAGGTTAATAAAAAAGGAAATTGGAAAGTTCACTTTTGGAAGGAAATACTATAATAGACACATTCAACATAAAAATCTTGAAACTTAATTGGAAAATATAACTTAATGGCTATAACTAAAAGTGGTCAATTATAGTTTCTTAAATACTTTTTGTCACATACAATAATTGCATCTGTAGTGCAATTGTGGAACGGTTTCGGGAAATGCATGCTATTTCAATTATAAATATGTAATTGAGTTTTTTGGGGAGCATTGCATGGACTCTGTCCTCAAAGTCATGATGTCTCAAGACTTCTCATAAAGATTCATTGGTGTTGTTGTGACAATAAGGGCATTTGATGTGTTTGTTATAACTTTTCAATATCCAATCTTTACTTAAATTCTTTACTATTACAATTTACTCCTGGATGTCTTTTTATGTTATATCTTTTGCAGTGTGTTTTGAAACCATTACCATAATATTATGTTTCTGATCATATTTCACATTTCTAATTGATTTATATGAATATTTTATTTTATTAATTCAATAGGTACAATGGTAAGATTTGTGATTGTCATTTTCAATCTTATTATTTCTTAATGTGTCACAAATATGAAACATGAACAAGTGGAATTGAATTGATTGTTATGGAGCATTAGGCCATTAACATATTAAGGATTTTATTTTTATGTCTATCCTTCTATATTAAGATTTTTAAATTTAAAAAAATAATTATGACACAATTTGTTTATAAAAATTACTACATAGATATCTATCAATATAAGGTGCATTATTTCTCAAAACAAATTATGCTTGATAAGTGTATCTCATTAATACAAGTCCAAAAATCAAACATCTTAAACTAATAGTAAAGAATATATGGGAATCACAAGTTATACCGATATTCATATGTTTTTTATAACACGGTGTCATAATAAACTATATATTTCATCATCATTCATATACTTTACTTCTAGAAGTAATTTACTTTTCTATTAAATAATAACACATAATATTAATCAGTAAGAAAAATGCTACCTATGGATATTGCAAGATATGTCTATATCAAATGAAAGGATGACAAAAAATTTGACAATTTAACCAATTAAATAAAGGAAGATCTTAAACAACAAATCATGGAAAAAATAGGAAATGAATTCAGTTATAATTTGACATTATCTAATTATATTTTTTTACGAAATATTTTAATTATCACCTAATAATGTTGGCATGTTTTTAAACAAAAAATTATTGGATCTTTTATGTAGTATCCATTAAGTTAAAATCTCTACTATTTTTTTAGTACTCTTTCTTGAGTATCACATAGATATGAATATGTATAACGTGCAAATAATCATTATTTATAAATAAAAAAATATTGGATTTCTACTTTATGAAAGTCAGTTAGAAATTGTTGTTACTATGCAATTTTACTATTTGTATAATAATTACTTACACTTAATTAGTTATCAAATTGGTTATTGAACTATTAACTGCGAGAGATGGTTACAAAATTTCTTTAACTATATAACAATTATATACTTGTACCAAATATTAGATATTATTATAATAAGTTCAATTAACATGATGGCCAAATAAAATATTATAACAATTTCATTGATATTTTTCTTTTTAGAAATTTGTTTTATTTTTAACATAATATAATATACATTAAGAAAAATTGTTTGTGTCATGTAAAATAGCAAGACTAACGATTTTCGAGGGTGTGTGTTAAAGATTTCATTATTAATTCTATAAGATTTCATTATTCTATGGAGATCAAACTACTAATTTTTATTTTGTTTTTTTATAAAAGATTATCTATTTCCAAAATTGGTTATTTATTTGATAAAATAAAAAAAGTTGACTATAAACTTATTAAATATCATCATTCAAGTCATTTGAAAACAATAAGGAATCAACTTATGAGTTAGAAATCTCGACCATATATTAATGCTATTTAAAAAGGATAACTAAAATATAAAATAAATGTGCTTGGTAGAATAAGAAATAATAAGACTTTACATAGATCAGGGTTTACATTTAGTTATATTTAATTTAACTAAACATTAATAATGCTATTAAAATTTTTGACAAAAAATTAATACAAAAAGAATGGTCTAACTTGATTACAAAAGTTAACTATTTCTTCTGTTAATACATGTATATTGTACTAATATAAATGAACGCAGAGGTCAAAAGTGCCACATATCGAGCTCTTATAAATTGAATGTATAAAATGGTAGTGTTTTATTTATATAATTATGGATACCAAAAATATATACTTTATTTATATATATCTAAATTCTATATTAACTATAAATAGAGGGATTTCTAATTTTCATTGTAACTATAAAAATATATTATGTATAATTTCTCTCCGTCTAATAAAAAATATTAAATATTATAACTCATATATAATGAAATATTTAAAAAATATGTTAGGATATGAATTTTGAGTCAAAGACGTCCATATCCTACTCCAGATGACAATATATATTGTTGATTAATATAAATATCATCAAAATTTTAAATATATTATTATGACAATATGTATCTACATATTATATATTTATTTATCTATATATTTATATGTCTTATATATAAAAGCAGAATTAGAACTTGTCATTTGTGGCTCTCTAAATAAGCCATGTATCATTTGAATTATTTTTAATTAAATTATTTTCTGATTTTGAACAATAATGGGTTAAATAATACACATTACTTATATATCCTAACAATAATATATTCTAAATAAGATATAGTATTAATATCTATACAATTTTTTTATCAATTAGTTGCTAACTTAATTAATATTATTTTTATATTCTCTACATTTTGTAACTATAAATATGGTGATGGAGAAGTTGCAATGGTGCATAACACAAAAAAACGCATTATACATATGTGTGCATGCTCTTTCAAGAATAATGTTTTTATATACACACTGTGTGTATCAAAAGAAATATATTATTACATCATAAATTGATAATTACATTTTAAAAATCAATAGATTTTTACACTATTTTCATTTTGCAAGGAGATCACATTCAATAATTCATTTATACAAATCAAAGATCAGTGAATTAGGATTTATGCGATGAAGAAATTTATGTTAGGGCCAAATATTTTGTATTGGAAGTATAAAAAATATAAATTGAGACTAACTTTCATGCAAAATATCACTGTCATAAAAATAGAATATTCAATTTTTTACATGAAAATTAATGTTAATGAGAAGGACCTATTTGGTAATTAATTTTATACATATTTTTTTATTATTTATTATGCTTTATTTGTTAATAGTTGCATATTTCTTTTTATGATTAATATAGGTTTTAAACTTTTTATATATTAAATTTAGTATGCCCCATGCATGACACGGGTGTTATACTAGTAATCTGAAAATAAGCTATTATTTTACATAAATCGCCATATGTCTATTATAATTAATTAAAATATTAATCTTTTATATTTTTTTAGTGAATGATTAGTATCTAAAATCCTTTTTTTATAATTAATTTTTCATGGTTTAATCAAAAATATTTTTCGATGTAGTCTCCAATTTATACCAGGTAAAATATTTTAGGATAATATTCTGAAAATAAACTATTATTTTACACAATTTCTTAATAAGAATTACATGTTGATCGACAATTGTCTAATTAAGTTATTAATTTGTAAATATATTTTAAAATCATTATCAGAGTTTGTTACAAGATTCATTATATATTATAATATATATATATATCATTATTAAAAGGAGATAGTCCCGTGGCACAGGACATGCAATTTTAAAAAAAATAATATAAATAATTACTTTCAGTTGGCTTAGATACTAGACTTTATTAGAAAAATATTAATATTTTAGTTGTCAGTTTGGAGAAGCACTTCACGCCCATGTAACAAGATTTGGCGAAAAATTAGTAGTAAAAAAATAGTCCAATATTCCGCTAAAAATTTTTAGATGGTCAACATTTTTAGTAATAGTTTTTTAGATAGTCCAACATCTTCGTCTCGCCAAGTCGTGCTCAATGTTTTTTCCTAGAGAAAGTCGTAACCACCAAGGGTGATTGGCCTCGACGCCAATATCTTATTGTTATCACCGCCGAACAACTCACCCACAAGCCATTGGGAATCATGTAGGGCTGCGCAAAGTCGGGATCAGGTTCGAGTTCAGATGGATCCGGTCCTGACCCAACTTCTACCAGGGTTGGAAAAATTTTGATCCAGTTCCGGTACCGATTCCGGCCAGAATTGGGATCGAACCGGCAAATCGGGAACGGGATCGGATTTGGACTGAGAATTCGGCGACAGAGACTAGAGAGGGGAGACTCGGCGGCAGTCCGGTAGAGAGTGACAAAGCGTACCTCAGAACGTTGACGACCGTTGTCTGTTGAAGAGGGGGCAGCAGCGATGGCAACACAATGGACTAAGCCACTGAGGAAGAGGAAAAGAGAGAGTCAAGAGAAATCAGAAGTAAAGCACTCTGTGCTAAGTGCTCACAACCTTGTGCAAAGAGAGGGAGAAGATGAGAAAGAAAAAATGAGAGGGATAGAGAACCTGTCAAGGGCAATGGCAACAGAGCGGCAACGATGACAACACAATGGAGCGGCACCAACAATTGCATCACAGTGGACTGAGCCCATGAGGAAGAGGAAGAGGGAGACTCATGAGAAAATAGAAGTAAAGAACCCTGCGGCCTACTCAGTGATCAACTGCTCACGACATTGCGGAGAGAGAGGAGAAAAGAGGGAGAAGATTAGTAAAAGAAAGCGAGAAGTGAGGGAGGGAGATCCTGCAGCACATCGGCGACGGTGATGGCAAAACAACGACGGCGGCGACTGCAATAGAGCGGCAACGAACTCAGCCCTAATCTTCTTACTGCAACACATCAGCGGCAGCAGTAGGATTAGGGATTCATTCAATCATTTCATTCATTTTTTTCAATATCACATGGGTTAACAGATTGCAGCTCGCGGGTCATGGGTCCAAGTCGCCAGACGGGTTTATAATTATATATTATACATAACCCGGACCGAGTCCAGATCGGGTTTCTATGCTATGAACCCGGTCCTGGTTCGGAATTCGATGGGTTTTCTACTTACTGGACTTGGTGCTGGACCGAATCCAATCTGAGTCTAGTTTATTCCTCAGTTTCCGGTTCGATGCGGTCCGAGTCGACCCGGACTGTGATCAGCCCTAGAATCATGTATTCTTCATTTGTTATCCTTTTATTCCCTGTTTGTTAGGATTTTTTTTATTTTCTAAGCTTATGTTATCAGTTTTCTCAAATCCTATTTCTCGAAGGTCCTAAACTAGTTTCCTATGTGATGATATAACGAAAGACTTTTAGATCGGAAATTGTTTTGGATATGCAAATATAACAGAGAAAAAGTTGAATCGCCTTGCACGAATATTAAGGATTTTACCAATTTATTTTAGCTCAAGTTTTGCCTTTTAAAATTATACAAGAAATAGTTTCATGCGTGATGGAGATGGCCTTCGCTATTGGGAAATATTGAAGGATGTCTCACCATCTCAGCAATAGTTAAGTGGTTTTAATCTAATCCATTCACATAGAATCAATGGCTTAGATTAATGTTTCATGGAGAACGGTTTGAGGGTGTTTCACCTTCATTAAACCCTACTACTAAATAAAAAAAAGCATTCATCAGTTATGTTTATAAAATATGATAATTATATAACAGAACTTTAATTTAATTATATATAGATATAGATATATATATATATTATTTAATGATTAACAAAGAGTTATCAGATTCATTAATTATAATGGTTGAACATTATTGATTATTAAAGATAATTTTGCTGGAGTCGTGGATCACTTATCTATAATGTTTGAACATAATAGTATTTAATTATCAATGAATTAAATATTTAGATTTGAAGATGTAAAAATGAGATATTAGTGATATGAAATAATTAAGAAAATAATTGGAGTATGAAATTAAAAAAATTAATGGTAGTGTCAGATATTGATTGCACATTCTTACTAGATATTTAATATAAATACATATATATCTTTTAAATTTCCTAAGATCACAGTAATATGATAACAACAATATTAACACTAATACAATAATAGTTTTTATATCCGGAACTTTTAAGGATAATTTTTTTTACTAATAAATTATCATGTTATATAAATCTTAAATCTAAAAAATATATTAATGATGATATAACAAAAATATATATTATTATTATATTAATGAGGACATCACAAAAAATCATAGAATTTTAATATTATATCATTTAATATTATATCATAATAATTAAAACATTAACTGACTTATCATAATATCTTGAGTGCATGATTAATTAATAAGGTCATCTCTATTTCATGCCACCTAATCTATTTGTTACCAATTGTTTTTGCTTTTTTATTAGTAACCGTTCACTTCTTTTTGGCAATCGTCTCCATATAACGTACAATGTAAAGTAAATGAAAAAAATATATGTATATCTAATTGCCAATTGATCTATATAGTGGTTAACATGTAAGAGCAATTACCAAACATGTAGTAACTATTTTCTATCTCCACAAAAAAAGTAACTGTTGTGTGTCGTCCTATAAATATCTCCAACAAGGAAGCACAATCCAATTGTGATGATTTCAATACATTCTTCTTTCTTGTTGTGTTTTACTATTTGGCTCACAGTTAATTCTTAACCGGATTTTTTTTCTTTCATTGAAATTACTACATTGTTTTATTTTCATGATGCTAAAAGTATCAGGTCAAGAATTACTTGGGATTTAATTGACGCATTCAAATGTTATCCTAATTTAAGTGGTAATCAATTCTTCACTCAGTTTTATTTAAGATTTACTTGTTATTATTTTTTCTATGAGAAATGTGTTGTTAATTATTTTAGGCAAATATGTTATGAAAAAAAACTATCTAATACATTTCTATTCCTATATTTTCAGTTTTGTGCAACACAATGATGTTAATAAATCTAAGATACAATGAAATATTTATTAATTAAGATATGTGCGTGTGAGACATTTGTCACAACTTTATGATGAAATCAGTCCTATAGATCTTATAACTAATTAAAATATTTCATGATCTATTATAAATCTTTTTATTTTATGGTTAATTTAAATTTAAATGGTTTTAATTATTAATAACTTTATTTCTTATGTATTATAGAATTTATAACTAATGAAAATATTATATAATTATTATAATTCTTTGAGTTCAGGGTTAATTAGTAATATGAATGGTGAATTAGTAGCCGCTCCTTTTTTTATTTATCAGTTTATAAATAGCAGGAAGAAGCCAAGTCATTTCGTATCTTCTCTCTTTTTTCGTGTCATTTTTTTCTATTTTTGTTGTTGTAGAGAGTTAGATTTATTGCAGAGGTTAGTTTTGTTTTTTTTAATTGAATAAAATACAATGAGAGTAGTGCATATATTTCTAATACCAAGTTTTAGTGTGGGCACATGCGACATGATATATTTTTTTAATAATTGAATTATATAATATCAAAATATAACACTTTTTATTTTAAAATTGATTGTCAAAATTTTATGTTAAGGATGTTATATTTCATAGATAAAATTATTCATTAACAATAAGTGTGTAGATGTGCTTATGTGATGAATTTTATTTTTAACTTTAAATAAGAGTGAGATCTTTTTCTATCTAAGTGATGATAAATTAAGAATTTAGATGATAGATATGTTTTGCATATTATTATGGTGATTATGGTTTGATCATGCAATATGAAAAATAGTTGGAGTCTATCCCTACATCAATATCTAAATATTTTATTGGACAATTCTTTTCTATACATGCAAGTTGCATATTTTTTGCATGACTTGAAACTTCATAAAAAAAAAAGGATAATTCAACAATCGGCAAATATTCATCATGTATTTACAATTTAACATGCTTTTAGATAATTAGAGTAGTGATTGGAATATATATATATATATATATATATATCATGAAAATCTTATAGATATGAAATAGACTAATAAATTAATATCACAAACTTAAATGAGAATATTATTTTCTAAAAAGAGAGAAAAATAAATGAGAATTAGATAGACTAATAATTATTTCTCTATTTTTTTAATTATCATATTCTTTAAGTAATACTACAATATATCAAATTAATATTTACTTTTTATCTCAATTCGCATAATCCACCCATCACACTAAGATATATAATAGGGAAGCTTTAATGTCACTCCTGATGACCTTGCTGCCACTCCAGCAATTTTATGGACGATTTTGCCCTTCAAAAGTAATACACAAGGAAACTCTAATGCCACTCTCGATATTGACCAGTATAAAAAAAATTACAATTTTCAGAGCGTGCATTATTACTCTTAAAATAAAACTGATATTATGCAATATAAATATAAAACTTATAAAAATGATTCTCAGAAGCTTATAAAAATTATAAAAAACTAAAAAGATTATGTTTTATATTACTTCTACATGTTGAATGCCTTAGTCCAAAAAATCACAAAAGTAACATAAAGTTATAATAAATATGTATTAAAAATTATGTAATCTATAAATGATCATATTAAGTATATAATATTTCTAAGATTAAATGTCAATATTATGAATGAAAGTTGTATCGATCCCATGATTTATTAATGAAACAAATTGTCCTTATATATATATATATATATATGATTTATTAATGAAACAAATTGTCCTTATATATATATATATATATATATATATATATATATATATATATATATATATTGATGTTTTTTCAATTAAAACAATTTTATCATACTTCTCGCATGATCTTTTGGGAACTCTATATTTTTATTCATATGTGTTTACATGTGTCTGCAGTAAAAAGTTAAAATATGAAAAATACTATATATTTTTATGTAATTTTTTTTGTCTCCACCAGTTTCCAATGGCTTAAAATTGTTTACAATTTATTATAACTTAATTTACAAGTTTAGTGGTAGCATTATAAGATGTCTATTCATCATTGTTGCCTTCGTAATCAATCCGAAACAATTAATTTATTATTATTTTATTTACAGTTCATCATGAATTAAATATTGATGACAGAAGGATAACACATTTTTTCCTTAATTTCTTTCTAAGAGATTGGGTGATGCGTGCATCACCCCAAGGCCTTATGTCTAATTTATTATTTATGAATAAAACGAGTTCCATTGCGCTCATCCTTTATTCTCTTAAAAAAGACTTAGAAATTTATATCAAGTTGATCAGTTGTTTAAATTTTTTATGTTTTTTTTTCTTATTTTAGTTTTTTTGTAAAATAATTGAAGCTTTTATTTTATTGCTGATTAAAATAATAAAAGAAATTTTTTGAAGATTAAAATTGGACATGTTGAATATTTAAATAATAAAAGAAAAAATTGATGGTGATTTTATTTTAGAAAATGAGTTGAATACCCTTTATTGATAAGAATAATAAAGATATTGTCTTCTTTTTGGGCTACAGACTCTTTGGGAGTGGCATTAAAGTTTTTCATATATACTTGGAATCTCATTTGCATGAAAAAACATATGATTAACTTACGTTTTAGAAAGAAAAAAGTGTAACTTCACAAACTACTTTTTGTCCAAATTATATTATCATCGAAAATGGCAAGAACTGTTCACGAAAATGTGCCTGAAATGTGAATACAATTATGCCCGTGCAAAAGTCTCTTTACCTCCGTACTAATATTAGTAGTTTTTCGTTCAAAACTGTATTTTTATTTTTCTAAAATGGTAATAAAGATAACTGCGAAGGTTCCATATTTGCTATTTATTGCTACCACTATGAGGTCGAGAAGAATAATAAAACTCAAAATATACCCCAATTGTCCCATCGTTTGACAGAGCTTAGACCCAAATATTTTTCTCCTCCGTTAAATATCACGGCCCATGGATCAAAAGAAAACTATGTAGTCACCTTCCCGGAAAATAAATAAGAGGCACGAAAGTTTACAGGTAAAAAGAGGTCTAACCGATTTTGCTCTAGTTTGCTTAGCTTATGGCCATATCTTTCCTCGTAACTTCAAAAAGCAGCAGTCTCAACCAAAATGAGATAAACAGAAGGGCTACACAACAGCTACACTTTCTTCCTAATTGGGTCGCTACCTTTTGCCTCATTTCCTGGTTCTGTCTAGGACCTCGATGTATCTTTTCGGGACGCCGTAATGGTCGACAAGATGCCTAGCCAAGTCATCGATCACCCCTCCCTGAACCAGCACCTCATGTTGACCTTTTTTACCTGAAATGTTTGGTGGTTTCCCTGACCATTAGCAACTTCCAGAGATAAAATGGATATTACAAGTATGAGAGACAAACATTGGCAAAGTATTTACTTTGGTGATGATGAAGTGTGTGCATTGGAAAAACTTTATTGTTGAGTACCAGAACTTTACCTTACATGCACATGCAGTGAGGGAAAAAGGTTGCATGCATTTCGCAAGACAAAGAAGATACCTGGAAGTTCCGCAACTGAAGTGCTACAAGCAAACTTTTTCTGGAGCTCTGAGGATAGGGAATCGGCATCCAGTAAGAAAGATTCTATCCCTGATACTCGTGTCACCTTCTTATTTCCTTGTCGACGTTCTGCCATAATTTGGATGGACTTCACTGCACCTTTCCTCACGGCAGACTCATTTCCTTTAGACACTCTATGATGCACCTGCATTCGGTTTAAGAAGGTTGATCCTAAATCCTTCTTATGAATCTCTGTTGGGTAAGTAGAACCCTTCTTAACAGTCCCTTTGAAGAGCGCATCGCATAATATCGCATCCAAAACTACAACTGCCTTATCTGTTGGCTTGACTAAATTTTCCTTTTCGACATACCTGATTTATAAAAGAATAAATTAATATATGAGCCCAAGAGTCGTAACATACCCACAATACCCAACAAAAGGTTGTATCTAACAGCAGTATCTGGAGATGATGTCTGATGAAAGAAAAAAGAAGATAATGTTCAACAAAGGAAAAGAATATAGTCCAGCACTAACAACAACAACAAAGCTTTATCCCACTAGGTGGGGTCGGCTAAGAGTCCAGCACTAACCTAAAAACTATTTCTGCAGCTTCCGATGCACTGTAATATTTTCCAGTATCAGCTCCCACAGCTGAAAATATGGGATTGACATGTGTGCTTGATTTATAAACCTCAGCTATCTCAAGTTGCATTTTGCCTTGGACACCTTCCCCTATCGAGCTATCATGTTTCTGATCAACATTTTCCTGCACTCTCTTTGTTGGCTTAAAGGCGATATAGTCTGCATGACCACGATTCACTCCTAGTAGCATGACCTCCTTCTTATACTTATCTTCCTTTGCTGATATCTGCCGAGGTTGTAAAAGGAAATCATTCATCATACATGAATATGTGTATACATTGGCATATAATCAAAATTCTTTCTTAGGGTCCCAATTTTTTTTAAAACTTTTGGTGGAAGTTATCCTCACCAGTCCAGTAGATGACTTAGACTGCAACCACTTTGAGAGTTTCTTATGAGATGAATGCTTAATGTCCAAAGTAACACCTGGAGGCCTGCAGGGAAGTATATGGTTCGACCTATACAAAAATGAATAAATTAAAATTGACATATCATGTTTTTAGGAGACTATTGGAGAATATATATATATTGAAAGTGAAAAGGATGATTGCCATGTCTGCAATCATCGAACTTTATTGCTGGGCTAATATGTACAAGTTCATTGGTTTGTTACACAAGTTGAATAAAATTCATTCGTTGCTTGTTCGCCTGTGTCACATCATGTGATGTGCCATTAACATCACGTTCTCCACATAGCATTGTTCCCCTCTGAATATAGCCCCATTTCTGTGTGACCAAATTAACCATAGATATGCTACAGGTGTTGCACGTTGCTGTTTAAATACATATGTGATGTTTTGTTGTTGACGTCCTCCAATCCTAAACCCTCCAAAACTCTGCACTCGAAGATGTATCAACCCATTGACAACCAGCCTTAATCCACATTGTTTTCACCATCGGGCATGCGAAAAACAAATGATCAAAGTCTTCAACTGCGCCCTCACATAATACGCATGTAACGTCCATATATATCACAAGAAGTATTCTAAAATAAGGCTATTCCTTTGAAGTTCACAACAAAGCACTAAATAGATTTAATTTTATTTTCTTCATCATTGAATCCCATGAAGATTGCAAGCCAAGAAACTAAAATTTGTAAAGAGTTGGAAGATAGCCTTTGACTTCTGCAAAACTTGTTTATATCTCACAAAATAAATTATAGTTTCAAACATGAAAATGGGTACCATCTATGACTTCAAGATAAAGGTTGAACCAAAGATTGCGCATCAAGCACGATAAGCAGAGAGAATTAACATAAACGTGAAGCTTCTCCTAAAGGAAACATATATGTGAAGCTTAAAAGATATGGAATTTTCTTCATTATTCTTTAGTAAATACACAGGAGGCATAAGATATGCAAGAAATAAGTTTCCCTACTGGAAAATAAGTAGTGGACCTAAGTGACTTACCATAATGTGCTTGCTGGCATGGGAAGGTCTTTATCTTTTACACTTGTGTAAAAAGCTTGCAAAAGGCAATTGTCTAGCAGAGCATCAACTTCTTCAGTAGATAAACTGGTATGCTCCTCATTCTTTGATACTTCAGCTGATAAACTGTTATGCTCCTCATTCTTGGATACTTCAGTCATAGTACCATCTGATGTGTTAGCAGCTATCTCTTCTGAGGTCTCTACTACAACCTTCTCCACTTCAACACCTTTCTCTGTTGCAGCATCTTTCTCCACTGAATCTTTATAATCTACCCCAGTATAACCATCTACATTATGAGCAGGATTTCCTTCTTCTATAGTATCATTTTCGCCTATCTCGATTGAAGCTTCTTGCAGAGCAGCGGAAAGCTGAGAAATGAACTCAGGGTCTTCAATAACGACATCCTCTAAAAATCCAGCATTTGGAACATAATGACCCTCAACTGATTGCCTGAAGTTATGGAAGGTGATGTTGGTCATAGAGCTGTTGAAGATTTAATAAAAGCACCCAACTGCGAAATTCATTATACTTGCCACAAAGAATCCCGATAGTAGTGTGTTATCCGTAAAGCCTTGCCACGAAGACCAGCCTTTATTGCTCCCTCACTACTCATAGTGGTGACTCCAACCTGGAAGTAATGAATTTAAATCAACATATCTTTCAATAATTTAACATGGAAACAATACTGATAGTGAATGCAAATACAACAACAACAACAAAACCTTATCCCACTAGGTGGGGTCAGCTACATGGATCATACGACGCTAGATTATTAGTTCGGACTCCAGATTATTTGATTTACTCTTCTTACCGACGCATCTAATGGTCTTTTCTGAACATGACCAAACCATCTTAAACGATTCTCTACCATTTTCTCACTAATAGGAGCCACTCCGACTCGTTCTCGTATATGATCATTCTTAATCTTATCTAATCTTATATGACCACACATCCATCTCAACATCCTCATTTCGGCTACCCCCACTTTGTCCCTTCATAGCCCAACATTCACTACCATATAACACTGCCGGTCTTATAGCAGTACGATAAAATTTCCCTTTAACTTTATTGGGTACTTTTCTATCACAAAGAACTCTAGTGGCTTTCCCCCACTTACACCAACCAGTTTAAATTCTACGATTAACATCGTCATCAATCTCACATCTTGTCTTACAGTTGATCCTAAATATTTAAACTTTGTCACTTGAGGAATTATATCCTCCCCTAGCCTAACTTCCAAATCGTCTCTAAGTTGTTTATTTGTGAAATTGCTATGCATATATTCTGATAGTGAATGCAAATATGGAAAATAAAATAAAACACTGTTCACTAGTCACATACAGCAATTGGTGCTGAATTTCCAGGAACTTTGACTGCCCATGGCTCCCCAGCTAAGAATGAAGGCAAACCTTCAGGAGGTATGCTAATACCAGGGAACATCAAATCAGCACCTCCAATCACAAATCGAGATACATCACCACCCTTGAGCAGAAATGCAGGTAACAGCTCAGTTACCTTCCAAAGTGCGAAAACTGGAGATCGGAAAATAATCAGCTTAAAAGTAACATCATCATATCTCTTGCACAATACAAGACATGAGCAGAATATATCAAGAATAAAGTACAATACAACTTCCCGCCATAACACAGAGAGACTGGTCACTAAAACCTTCAGAAAGACAAGATGGAAAGAATCATATCAAGATAGAAGAGGGTAGACACGTGTAAAAGAAACCCTTGTCCTACATCTGGAGAGAGGATTCAAAGCCTTGAACCTGTGATCTTCGTGTCATCAAAGAAACAATCAAGTGGCCTATACTCTATACCACCTCCACCTCACTTAATATTTACTTTTTTTTTACAGAATCAAAACGCACATACTTGTGCCAAATGAGGTCAGAGATGAACAGAAAATACAAGGAGTCAACCATATTGAAGGTGGATATTACTTTTTTCTTAAGACAGTGGATATTACCTTACAAGTCAAGCCCTTCAACCAATGTTTTTTTTTATATTTCAAATGATCATGGCCATATACAGATGACTGTCGAAGATATTCTCATTTATCCCAAAACTAAGAATCCCTCTTGATTTGAAGAACCTGATGGAACAACCAATCTTCATATTGAACCTTGTTTAAGTACCAAAAGAGTGTAAAAGAACAACTAGCATGTACCCCAGACGATGTGCGGGTGATGTAAAAATATTTTTTTTATCATAAAAATAGAAGTAACTTAACTTTCTATTTGTATTCTATATAAGTTATCAAAATTTTATTTTAAGTAACTTTTTTAAATATGCAAAATACTTATTTTTAAGTTCTAGTCCTTGTTCTTTAATATCTTAGGTTCCTTTGTTTGAACTAACACATAAATTAATGCCTTATTTTATTTTATAAAGGAACACAAAATTAGTTAGCATTACTAAAAACTCTGTATAGTTAAATCGGCGATGGCGCGGCCCCAAGCACCCCCACAGCGGTCAGCCGGCACTCAGAGCGCCACAAGCGCCAAAGGACGTTCTCAAAAGAAACTCTGTATAGTTAAATGAGTTTACCAACTATTTATAAATCTGTAGGCTTTTAAATCTGAAACATAAATTATTTTTATAAACTGAAACAAATTTGTAATTTTTAAATCTGTAGGCTTTTACATTTATGCAATAAATGATTAATTATTTCAACTAAACGACCCTGTTATATACATAAATTTTCACCGCTGAATGCAAACCACTCAACTTAATTGTTGTTAATAGATTTGATGTTATATGTAAATTTTAGTTAAAGTGATTATAACTACTACTTAAATAAAAAAAATTTACAAAATAAGAAAGGACATGTATTACTTTAATATATATATATGTATATATATTACATATCTTTGATTCTAATAATATTTTAAAATTCATAGTCCTTGAGTTGTTACTGTCCTCAATCTAAATAGTGTTGGCATATTTATCCAGAAACACTTTATAAAATAAATAAAATAATTATGGCATATTACATAAATGCATGGATCATATAATTTGACGCCAAAAGCCCTTTTTCCTTGTCTTCATGATTTGAGGCATTTGATTTTTCGACAAAGTTGGTCGATCTGGGAATGCTCGACTTGCAACGAACAATTTCCCCACAGATTTGCACATGAAATTTTTAAGTCTTTTGTCGTTAACCTTTTTTTGTAATGGTTCCATGGATAGGATGGAAATTTTGAGACCTGACTCTATTATATATTGATGTCAAGTTAAGATTGAGGAGAAGTTCCTTCATCAACGTGTGTCATAAAACTACTCGATATATATATACACACACACACATACACATATATATGTATGTATTTATGAACTCATAATGGGCTTACACAAAATGTACAAATAAAACAATAAAAAATATTATTTAAAGATTGATTTGAACATGAACGTGTCAAAATTTACATTTATTTAATAGTGTGCATAATAGCAAAACTATAATAAAATAATTCATTGATCATTAAGTATCAATTATCTCTTGGACAAATATGGAAAATTGTATCCGATACTCTAATAAAATTATATAACAATCTAATTACTGATATCTTGTAACTGATTCATCGATCATTTAAAATAAAGATCTAAAATTATATTGAAAGTACAAACACAGAATTATATTTTTTATAAATTATATTTTTACATCACCCGCGCACATCGTGAGGGGTATATACTAGTGAATCATTAAAAGACATTTTACAGATGAATATTGTAACTAACTCTCATGTTGGTTATTAAAAAACTTTTTACATATTTTTTTAGGGACACTTGTCAATATATCCTTAATCCAAGTGTCAACTTCTCCTTGCATAATATCCTCCTTTTAATATACTATAGATATAGATATGTAGTAGATGCAGAGTACACAAATATACAATGGCATGAAAGGACAAAGGGCCTTCACCAACCTGGTAATGGAGAAAAACAGAAGCAAGTGAAACCCAAGATAATTACATAAGTCAGAGAAGAGAGACCAGTGTAGCATATGATAGGTAAGGTAAGAAAAAACATGACGCTTGAAAACTTTCCAAGTCTCTTCTCAAAAAAACGTTTCCAAGTCCAAAAGTGCAAGTTTCTAAGTTATATTGGTAATGAACATGTAAGAGTTGGGTCAATAGTTGTTCAAAGCATAAATAGGCAACAAGAGGATTCTTTTCTTCTTTTTTTCAAGAGGGGCAATAATGAGATTCTAGAATATGAAATGTCAAAAGAAGAATTCAATTAAGGAAACAAGACAACAAACACAAATGGCTCTTTGAATGTAAAGCCAGCAGAGTTTGAATATGGCAATGAAGTAACGGAATAAACCTGTTGGATATATCTCAGTGCCCCGCCCATCCACATCAAAAAGAACAGGAAATCCTCCTTCCACACTATATACATGCACGCGATTTGGGTACTTAGCCACTGTTATATCTGCCTAGTAAATGTGCACACAAACAGTAAAAAATGCATAAGATACTTCAGAAACAGGATTCAGCAAAACAGGGGATTAATACACCGCAATGAGATTCCTAGGTGTGCTTTCAATGTATTTTCCAAAATATTAGATGGGAACTGTCTAGAAAAGGATAGAGATCAAATAGCTGGATGAACAGAGGCATGGGCAAAAGAGAGATCAAGGAAACATATTATTCATTCAATTAAAAAAAGGTAATATCCTATACTAGGTTAACACCAGCAAGAGTATATGATGGCCAATATTTTACAGACGTGACCAATATACCATCCAAAGAGTGGAAAGAATGATAAATATGGCCAGCAAGACAGTTTTTTTAGAAGAAAGGCAAGTTCGACAGACATCGAATATTCAGTACTCAGCAATGCAATTTGCTTACGAGAATGAAAGGCAACTAGCCATAAAAATCAGATTCAATCACAGTATTTAATAGACAGATCATGGAACAAGAGTGGAAATGACAACGTAATGTCAAAATAGAACACTTTGAATGACAATTAAAAAACATGCATGTAACGTAAATGAGTAACCTATATGTAGAATGCTTCCAGCTCTATGAGTTATTAGTTGAAACTCTATGCAAATTAACTAGGTCAGAATCTTTTGTACATGAAAATGGCAGCAAGTTAATCCACTTCCCATTTACAGAATCACATTGAAGTCGTTTGGTACATTTCACACAATATGTTAGCAATAGTAATTACCTAATATCCCTATTAGCATATAAGTTGTTTCAGTATGTCCCACAAAATTATAACAGCGTTGAGATGCACATATAGATACTCCAATTGCATAAATACAGAAGAGGGCTTCATTGCATGGATGATATGGACTTAGACACCAACCCAGATGCATTGATTCAACGATTTCTTACTAGGCTACTGCAATCTGAGTAATGTTGTTGGTACTATTGCGGACAATATGCCAATCTCAATCTGTAAGATTATTAGATAGAAACCACAATTTTCTCATGCCTACAATCATGAGCAATGAATCCCATGAAGTGCCGCATGCTTCCCAAAAGGCAATGCAAGTTGAAGAATGGCCAAACATTACCTTGGGAGGAAGAATCTCATCAACATCAGCATCTGAAGCATTTGGGAACCTTTCCTTCAAAGTTCTCCTCAACTTCTTCTTGTCAGCTCCAGACAAACGCTGGAGTGCTTTTGCCTCAATTGGCTTTTTAAACATGATCGATGGAGAGAGTAGCACCGACGGATGATCTTTTGCCTGAAAGAATGAGTTATGACTACCTCTAGAAAGAACACATAGCTAATAAGGTGACATCAAACGACATTACAAAAAAGGCAGCCGAGGAAGCAACATGGCAGAGCAAAGAAAACACATATAAATGATCCTTAATTTGTCATATGCCAGAGTGATCAGCCTTCTGAACTATTTGGGGCTCTCAATCAGTAAACAAGTATTTTTTTTTCTCCTCAGACCACTCTGCACTGCAATCCGGACTGACGCTTATCCAAGAAATTCCACACTGAAACCCATCCAATCGACAGGCACAAACAATGATGAGAACTCAAAATGCTCAGGCATGTCTATAAATTCTTGAAACCTTGTTTTTAATTATTAAAAGTCTGATCGAAATCAAAAGTGATGGTTGCAAGTAACTTCTGGCAATTCTACAATCAACAACTATCATTCACACACAAAAAGAAACCGATAGAAAACAATCGAGGGAGACGGACCTGATAGAAAACGGGACAAAACCAAGAAGGCAACCGAATAGAAGAGGACGAGCAAGAGATCGAATTTTATTTTTGGAATGGAAGAATCTGGAGAACAAAGACGGCGGTGTAAGGAGGAGGAGGGAGGAGAGAGAATAAAAAAGGGCGATTTTTATCCAAGGTCGGTGGGCGGGGCAACGACGACAGCGCGAGGTCTGGCTAATCGGCCCCACAGGGGCACCGAGGGAAAATGGAGGGAGAAATGGTGTGCGTAAATGTATATAATGAATAAAATTAATGTTTATGGACAAATTTAGACAAATAATCATTTTAGATTAAGATTTAAACAAAACATTTCATGAGACTCACGTCATATTAATTAAAAAAATATTAACAAAGAAGTAAATTTTATTAATCAATTGATAATTAAATCATATACAGGTTAGAAAACATCTATACTGAATAATTATAATATAATGGCATCATGAATTATGAAAACTTAATAATAGAAAATATCAAATCCACCTAGTCCAACTATTATATTATTTGGGTAATATGGATAATAACTTTTAAATCCAAGAAAACTAAAGAACAGGGACATTCATTTGCTATAGGCATGATAATGTTATTGTTCATCAACTTCTATATTAAGATTTGTACATGCTTGCAACATTAACGGACCGTGTGGATGGAGAATAATAAATTTTATTTAAAAGAATATAAATATTCTTGTTGTATTTTTATTTTTTCGTCCGTTTGATTTAAGAAGAATAAATTTTAAATATATAATATTTTATAATTAAAATATTTTATTATAAATACTTAACCTTTATTATTATAATAATGATAAATATAATAATATAATGATATATGATTAAATTATAAAAAATAAAAGAAATAATTAAAAAATGAAAAAGAGAGAATAAGTCTATTCCATCATTTTGATGGAATACAAATGTTATATTTTCGTGGGTTATAATGGTAGTATTTAGAATTTTAATGTGATTTGGTAAAAACGATGTTTGACCAACTTATTTTTATTCCGCTGATGTTTGGCAATATTACACTGAATAAATAATTATTCCACCAGATAATCTTCATCCGGTCCCTTAGTATGTAAAATATAGACATGATCGTAAAAAAATCATAATAAAAGGGACAATGTAACAATTATTAAATAAGCATCATAAGAAAAACATTAGTCGTGGTGGAAGAACATAATGAGAATATTCTCATAAGAACATGATAACTAAAATCAATCAAGATTATATCATGATAAATCATGTGGACGTGGGCCATTTTGGAGTGACATGGCAAGTGTCGGGGTAAATTACACGAATGGTCCCCCAACTTTGAGTCGATTTTCAATTGGTCCACCAACTTCGTTTTATAACCAGAATGTCCTACATCTTTCATTTTCTTGCACACTTAGTCCTCCTGACCGGTGATAGTGAGCTTCTTGATTGCCTTGCTTACGTGGTGGATTTTTTCTCTCCTCCACATCATTTTATGTCCATCACATCATTATAAAAATAAAAAATAATAATAAAAATAGATGAAGTTTCCACGTCATTAAAAAATTTTAAAAATAAAAAAAATCAGGAGCGAGAGGAGAGAGAGGAGGGGGGCGACCCCCCCCCCCTCTCTCTCTCCAGCTCGAGCTCGCCGGAGCTCGAGCTCTCTCTCTCCAGCCGTGCTGGAGAGAGCTGGAGTCTCTCCCGCGCTGCGGGAGAGAGAAGGAGGGGGCGGTCGCCCCCTCTGCTCGAGCTCCAGTGAGCTCGAGCTCGTCGGAGCTCGAGCTCTCGTGCTGGAGAGAGAGGGGGGGCGACTGCCCTCCTCCCTCTCTCCCACGCGCTGCGGGAGAGAGAGGGCACTCTGGCGAGCTCGAGCAGAGAGGGGCGACCGCCCCCCTCCCTCTCTCTCCCTCAGCGAAGGAGGGGGGCGGTCGCCCCCCTCTACTCGAGCTCGCCGGAGCTCTCTCTCTCTCTCTCTCTCTCTCTCTCTCTCTCTCTCTCTCTCTCTCTCTCTCTCTCTCTCTCTCTCTCTCTCTCTCTCTCTCTCTCTCTCTCTCTCTCTCTCTCTCTCTCTCTCTCTCTCCAGTCGTGCTGGAGAGAGCTGGAGAGAGAGGGGGGCGACCCCCCCCCCCTCCCCTCTCTCCCTCACGCGCTACCCCCTCTCTATCCAGCACGAGAGCTCGAGCTCGGAGCTCGAGCATAGGGGGGCGACCGCCCCCTCCTTCTCTCTCCCGCAACGCGGGAGAAACTCCAGCTCACTTCAGCACGGGTGGCGAGAGAGAGCTCGAGCTTCGGCGAGCTCGAGCTCGCCGGAGCTCGAGCAGAGGGGGCGAGAGGGGGCTCGAGCTCGAGCTCTCGTGCTGGAGAGAGAGAAGGGGGCGGTCGCCCCCCTCCTCTCGCTCCTGTTTTTTATTTTTAAAATTTTTAATGACGTGGAAATTTCATCCATTTTTATTATTTTTAAAAAAAATTATAATGACATGACGGATATAAAATGATGTGGAGGAGAGAGAAAATTCACCATGTAAGTAAGACAACCGAAAAATCCACTATCACCGGTCAGGAGGACTAAGCGTGCAAGAAAATGAAAGATGAAGGACGTTCTCATTATACAATAAAGTTTGGGGACCAATTAGAAATCGACTCAAAGTTGGGGGACCATTCGTGTAATTTACCCCAAGTGTTGTAGTATGTGTTGGATACACATGGATCATACTCAACTTTGGATGGAGTATTCTAGGTTACAACACTCCCCTATGTAACACTCCCAACTTGTCCTTGTCATATAGCAAGATTCGACCTGAACGACGCTACTAATTATGTAATGTTTTGACTAAAATTTTAACTTTCACTAATTCTTTATCATAACAATATAAGTGAAAAGACTTAAATAAAATATCAATGAAATGACAATAAATACGAAAGTTCAAAAAAATCTCTAATATAAATCAATATAGCAATAATAATTCATAACACTAATGATCATCAAGAGTAGATTGGAAATCATGAACACAACTCAATGTATCATAACAATGAAGGTGAATAGTCTAAGACATATCCATGTGCACTGAACCATCACGAACATCGTCAGCCGCTTGAGCTCATCCTTAATTGTTCTCATTACCTGCAGGATCAATACAGGAGAAACAATAATTTGTGAGCTTCGCAACTTAATAGGTGAATAATAAACTAATGAATAAATATTAACAATAAAGAAGTATGGGTCAATGTGATCATAAGTATCAATGGAAAGATAGTATGCTTTGAGTCAATGACATTCTTACTATGAATTATAGAACAGGTCAACAATATGCTTTGAGTGTAATTAATGAAATAAGTCGCACGTCGTACTCTTATTAGAATCAATAAGTAAATCACAGAGTCATTGAAAACAATGCAATGCTCTAGGTGAAATCAGTAGACGAATCAATGCAATGCTATAAGTGAAATCAATGTGTGATTCAAAAGTTATTCAATGCTCTGAGTGAAATTAATGGTTCATCCCATGTAATTTACTTTTATTACTCTATCATAATTTTTTTTATTGACATGCAATTTTCATTTCTCTTGCAGAAAAATCATACTTCATAATAATTGCTATATGTAGATATATTTTGTATATAGTTAAAAGCTTGGCAAATACTTCCTTTCAACATTTGAGCTATTTTTATTATCAGATTATCTATTTTTTAAAAGTTTTTTTGTTGTTTCTCTCCATTCCCTAATTATAAATAGGTTTTTTAGCTTTCTTCTATTTATCCCATAACTATCCTTCACCTTTTATTATATTAGTATTATTTTCTTTCATTTTACTCTTTTACCATCCTAACTATTTTTTACCCATCCAAAATTTATTTTTTTTTCTTTTCTCCTTCTTATTTTTTTATTTAAACTATATATCTGTGTATGTGTGTGTGATTCTAAAATCATTTTCAAATCATCGTTCCCATATATATAATTTTATCATTTTTAGAGCTAAATCTCACGGTGTCGGCTAATGTTATTCACATAATACCTTTAACTTTATATTGTTTCAATTTTATCAATGCATGTGAGATGTTTGCCAAGTGTACACATCATGGCTCTCATGTTTGTTTACACAACAAATGCCCATTTTATACCACACATAAAGGAAGGGATTTTCATAATGCTATTATCGGAGGTGGAGATACCTAAGGCCCCATTTGGTAAGAGAATATTTATGAGAACAACCTTTGTAATATGGATTAGCAACAAACGAGATCATGTGAGCCCTATAGACATTTGTTCCTACGTTTGAGGTAGACACACGAACAAAAAAATCCTAGGGGTGGTCAGAACAACATGCTCTTACTTGAGCTAAAAATTAAAAACAAAAAGGGCATTGATTATCATTTTTTTAAAATTCTTTCTCCAATTTTAAAAAGTCATTAAATTTTTTCTACCTGTAGAAGAAAGGCATGCCTTAGTTTCTACTTCCACATGACCTAGTTTCTATTTCTCCCCAAATTTAGAATTTGTGGATCATCTTTGCTCAAGTGAACAATGTGCACATTTGCTCCTTGTTTTTTTTCCATTTGTGAAAGGATCATCCATATGAGGATAAACAAATATATGAGTATTGCTTTTGTATTTTACAAGTTATGACATCTTTACTTTCGTTTGCTATCCACCACCGCTCATATGTCACCATTTCTTTTTCAGTCTCTCACTCTCTCTCTCTTCCCTTCTTTTTCTTTTTCTTTTATTCTCCCTCTTCCGCCCCCACCCCTTCTCTCTTTGCACTAGCAAGATTTTTTCTCATGACTCTCCCTCTCTCTCCCTTTTCTCTCTCTATGCATGTGTAACACCACCGAAAATTCACCATCATGTTGTGTGACAATTGAACTGATTTTTAGATGTGTTACATATAATTCCTTCTTCTTGAACTTTTCTTTACCTGAAATGCGGAAGTAAAACAACTTTAAATTATTATTTAACAGAGTACAAAAACAATCTTGCTTTCTAATTATCCTTTCCTATTAGTCCTCCAAAGGCTAACTAATTTTCAAATAACTTTATATCAATTAACAATGAAGAGTTCTAATGACTCAATATCTATGTGCATTTTACATCACCATGAACTTTATTGTGGTCACGCCTCCATGATTCATCTATATGTGTAATTCAAATACAAGAAAAAAAAATTTTCATGAGTAATAAATACTTAATACATGAGATAATACAAAAGAACATAAAATCATGATAGAAATGAATCAAATTTAATCATGAAATAATTATAAGATCATTGGTCAATAATCATTCACTTTAATAAGCATTCTCTTTGATTTTCTTATTGTTATTCTTATCCATGTTAATATTAATGTTCATGTTCATATTTATATTCATTCTTCATGTTATTGTCCATATTCTTATTTTTGTCATTGTCCATATTTTGTTTTCATGTTGATATTCGTGTTCATATGCATATTCATATTCATTCTCCTTTACTTTTTCTTTAAAAGTAGCCATGATACTTCATATAGTTATTTGGTTATGATACCATTATAGAATACTGTTTCATCATAGCACCTTAGTTCCAAATGACACAGTTTCAATCCCCTATGGTTAAGGGTATTTTAGTAGACCCTCCTACCACGATTTTATACTACAATTCGGAAAACATCCATACAGTAAATGTGGTTTTTTCAATATCTTATTATTTAATTAACTATTTATTTTTCAATTCATTATGCATCAATTCAAGAGCAGAATAATAATTTGACACCATAACAGATCAATAAGGAGTCACATATGAAAAATAACTAGAATATGGGGGTGATATCAAACTCGGTACGGATTTTCCCTAGACACGAGCTGGGTTGAAGGTGACTCGCACCGGGCACGAAAACCTATTATTTTAATCTTTTCAATCAGAACGTGAGTTTGGTATAATGAAAACATTGAATGGATAGGTTCAGTTGAATCGAACACTCGTACTACATCAGAAAGGAACCCAAGTCGGGCACCTCCATAACCAGGGTCGGGTTTATGAGAATTCGAGTCGAATTCGCATTGTCGTCGTGCCAAATTTCCTAATTATTGAAGAACCCAAGGCCGGTTCTTTCAGCTCGGGTCTGGCTCCTGTACAGAGGAATCCTAGTGTCAAATTATTAAAATTTTGTCTTAACTTTTCTATCAATCTATGCATGTCTAACATAAAATCAAAAGGACACTATTTTTAAAACTGAATATGTGGGCACTGATTCTTATTTATAACTTGATCAGATCTATTAAGAAATTATATCTAAAACTGAATCCAAATCAACACATATCTTGTTGTTTATACTACCTTAACAGCCCTACTTTCGTTGAACTTTCTAGTGATTAGACTCGAGTTCCATCCACAACTCCAATGTCCGAGTCTTCAAGGATCAATGACAAGTAGTTAGACATTGAGAGCACTCACACACGTGCATCAAAGAAAAGAAGATGTAGTCCAAATATGAAGGACAAACTTTGGAGAAGGAAGAAAGAGTCCTTTGAAATTCTATTTATAGAGAAAAGTACGTTTTAATGTAAGTAGAACTCCTGATCATATTTTCTACCCATAATTTATCTTTTTTCTAAATTTTCAAAATTAAATAATTAGTTATTAACTTAATATCATAATTTTTGAAATAAAAAATAATAAAATAATATCTTAATATCTAATCACAACTCCTAAGTCAACTAGGATTTCATTTTTCTTATCTTATCTTTTTTTCTCTTCTCTTATCCATCCTCTAATTGTATTTTTATTTCTTTTAAAATTTTATCTTTTTTTTTAACACGTCCTAAATTTTAAATTGTTTTAATTATAAAATTTAATTTAAAATTTTAAAATTTTTTCGGGATGTTAAGCATGTCTCCTCACCTCTTTTCTTTCTTTTTCTCTCCTCCTCCTCCCTCTCCCCCACTCTCTTTGTATGAGCAAGGTTTTTTTTTCTTACTACTCTCTCTCTCTTTATAACGCCTCCGAAATTCGGCCCCAAATTAAAATTTTGTCGAACCCTAGGCGACGTTACTTTTCTTGACCTAACCTAATTTCATAAAAACTTTGCAGCGGAAAACATAATAGTAATAATAATAAAGTCCAATAACATAAAATAATAACGGAAGACTTCATAGATGAATAAAATTCCAAGATACATATCTAGCCCATGGGCCACATAGGCTCTAACATAATTTCCAATATAGGGTTCATCATACGTAAATGAGTTCATACAAAAGCAAATGACTCAAAGACCCATAGGCCATACATACTTGACTCTTATAAGAGTCCATAATGAAAACGTAGATAAGGTAACTTGGGTCGTAGCCCGACCAACTTATATGCAATGTCTTCGTCATGAGATCCTTGCCGTCGAACCTATGTCTCGTCCATACCTACACGGATCCATGGGGTGCAGGGGATTTCTCCCGTTAGAGTATGTTAAGACTCATGCATGCTATGATCCTATGACATAATCTCTACATATCATGACATATGCATATCATCATCATGGAACATAAATCATATGCATGCTATGAGCTACTTATGCATACTACATGACATATGAACATATCATCATGGCAAGATAAAATAAGCATATAACTTCATAACATTATGTCAAAGCATATCATGACTTATCTTTATGCTAAGACATATCATCATTCATCTTACTTTACTTTAACATCTTCTTTCATAACATCTTATGACAAGAGAATATACATTAGCATCCTATTGGAGCTTTCATCATCATCTTTATCTTTATGTCTCAAGTCATCTTTGAAAAGTACATACACACATGTAAGACTTTACATAAGTTAAGACTTTACTTTCCATCTTTACATCATCTTCTATCTTGATTAAGATAACTTGTTATCTTGGTGATTGGGAAGACCATGCTGATTCGCGGGACGTTGGCTAGCTAGGCCGGGACGATTGTCCCAATTTAGAAGTTTTGTTCCCTAGGAATACGACAGATATGTTAACATGTGAAGACTTTATTTTCCTCCACGATTACAACAAGACACATTCATGCTAATCCATCTTTTACTTACATTCATCAATACATACAATCATTCATCACATGTTGTGTGTTTTAACCTTATTTAAGGTCATACATACTTCAAATCGTGCTAGGTGTGAACATTGAATCATAACCAATAAGCTTCCAGAACAGACGACCATTTTGGGTTACGATCGACCGCTGGACTAGTATCGGACGACCGGTCGGATTATTGGACGACCGTTATGGCCTTTTCGGATGATTGAAACTGAGCGTGAAGGAGTTAGGAAACTCATATGTCATGTTATTCTTTCATAACCTGACTTTTCATGGGTTACAAGGGGACCCTAGATTTTTCGGGGCCACACGCTGTCTCACAGTCTCATCCTTTTTTCAGGGCAACTAAGAAATTCCTCTTGACTTTACCTAACTAGATGCGCCTCGAGGGGCTTCCTTTTGAGTTGATGAACTCTAAATGCATGAAGAGTATTGTGAAATGCTTTGGCACCCCCTGTGTGTGGATGAGGACTCGCTCACGGGGATTGCTATCGTCCGGCCAGGGTTGGTATTGACGTGAATCTTCAAAAGCCGGTGAAGCAAGGAGTTTGGGTCAAGAGTCCAGATGGAAGTAGGTATTTTCAAAGAATCACATATGAAACTCTCCAAACTTTTTGCTTCTGATGTGCTTTGGTGGGTCACTATTTTGAGCGTTGTCCGATTCAGCTGTCGAGAAATGGAGAGTCGGCAGGTGATGTCACGGGGAAGGTTCCGCTCTATGACCCTGGGCTGCATTCCTCCCCCAACAGGTGTCGCCTCCACTCTTCCTTTCTTCAACACGGCTTGGGCATGGTGTACAAGGTGCTCAGGTACGGCCGCCATCGCCGCACTCTCACAACACCAACTTGTGGCACGAACCAGTCCCCAACGCTCAGCACACTCCAGATTAGGATGCTGGACCGGAGTATGCTTTGGATTGGCTCGATTCTCTAGTATCTGATCTCAAACATCCACCAGAATCTGACGTGAGGAAAACATGGAGCAGAATAGTCATATGAATGCCCTAACATTGATAGTGAAAAGTAACAGTCACATGGGAACCAATGAAGAGGAGACATGTGGCCCACACTCACGACACAAAAAGGGGAATCGAAAGCATGTAAGACAGCTAGTAAGGAGCATAATGTTAGTGGAAATGTGTCAAGACATTTGGGATTGCTCTGAAAATACTAGAGGCATCAAACCTCATTGGTTTGAAGGTTTTAAAAATCGGCGAACTGGTTACACATCCTATCTGATTTATTATTAAAATTAGAAATAAAAAATTGGATTGAATCAATAAATAAGGTTCAACTCGAGCTTTTTTATTTTTTTTTTTTTAAATAGAAGATACGATATGGAGAGAGATGATTTGATAGGATATGGAGAGAGAGGGAGGGAGAAAAATATGAAGAGAATAGAAGGTTATGGAGAGAGGGGGAGGGTTTTGTATGATATGGAGAGAGAAGATTTTATAAAGAGAAAAAAATGGCAGAGAAAAGGGCGAGATGGAGGAGAGAGAGGAGGAAAAAGAGAGAGAATTTAAAATAAGAATATAAAAGAAAATATGTTAATTAAGGAAATAAATAAAAAAGAAAACAAAAGAGAATTACAAATAAAAATATACTAAATATAATTATGATTTTAGGTTAAAATAAATTTAAATGATTATATTAGTAATAATATATCTAATAAATTTAATATTTAATCTAACATTTTGTGATATATAATAATTATTAAATTGATTTAATCATTTTATAGTAATTTATATCATATATTAATCTTAAATCATTATAAATAATATCAGTATATAAAAACTTGGTTGAACTAGTTAAAATTCGGTTGAACCGATCAAGACTCAGTTGGCATGTCAATCCAACTTTTAAAACATTGGTTTGAACGGTCAAGATTGCAGGAGCACTCGTGCTCCCCTTGGGTGGCAAGAGGCGGCGTTCCCCCTTCTATTAGTTTTTCCCTCAAAATCCTACGCGTCAAGCTGTTCAGTTGCAAGTTCTGTGTCGAGGATATTAGGGCCTTTTCGTACTCGATCCCCTACTTGGATGATGCCGATACACAATCTGGATAATGTGACTCTTGCACAACAGGTGTTAACGAATTTCAAGCAATCCAAATGCGAATATGAGGAGAGCCTAGAGACCAAGAAGAGGAATAGGAGGATTTGGACTAGATAACAAGGATAGTAGCGAAGAAGGGCAAGGGCCACGAAAGAAAAGAAATAGCTTGTGCTTCTATCTCCCTTGATACAATTGCCCAAGCACAAAAGGAATCCTCAGAAGAAAGGTAAATCAAATGTTTCAAATGTCCTAGTAAACTCATTACCTTCCACTTTCGTAACAATGCAGGTACCGGATGCCAGACACCTAGTGTCTTAACATGAAACTTTTAGGTGGAACTGTTGGGGGGCACATAGGACCAAAGTGTGTGATCGGAGTCGGGAACTAGTTACTAGGTATCAATTGGATGTGGTTGTGTTAGTCGAAACCTATGCAACCTCGATGCAGGTGATGAAGATCCAACGGTAGTTGGGCAACTAGTGGATTGTTGTGCGATGGTGCTGCTAGTGGCATCATTATGGCTTTGAGGCACCATCTACTACATGTTACAAATATTAGAATCAGTGCTCAAGTTCCACGTTGGTTTCTCTTCTTCTTATTATCTTGTGTTTATGCTAGTATAATTCCTCTCTCTCTTGACCAATTATTGCAACAACTTAGTAACTTAAATGTTGATGGCATTATGGTTGTTATTGGTGATTTTAATTGCATAATTCAACTAGAAAGACAAAAAGAGGAAGGCCATTTATGTTAAATAGATCAATTAGGGCTTTCAAGAACTCATATTGAATCAAGGCTTAACTGATATTAATCTAATTGGGACAGAACACACTTGGTGCAATAATAGGGTCGAAGGCGCAAGGGTTCTCTGCCGGCTTGATCGCCTTTTAGTAACTAATGATTGGCTGTCTGCTTTTCTTAACATGACCCTCCATTGGACACTAATAAGAAAACATATAAAAAATAGACAATTTAAATATGACACTTTTGATATCAATATCTTGAGCCTAGAGAATAGTAAAAAAGGATTGAACCCAATGTCGTACTTCTAGGAAGGCCTTGAGAGCTGTGAAAAAAAAACTAGAATTCAAACATCTTGAAAATTTTAGACCACATGTTGGATCAGGTCCCAGAGAAAATCAAATAGTTGAAGTTCAAGGATAGCAATGATGTCCTCTCTCAAGATGAGATAGGATAACTTAGGGCTTCTTATCATCTATATGCTGCTTTAAGAAGACAAATTAATCTTAAATGGTAGTCTAAGTCCAGGGTCAAATGAATTAAGGATGATGAAACATGTGTTTCTTTCACTTAAGTATGATAGTAAGCCACAGAACGAACAACATACCTTTGTTGTTTAATGAAGGGGATTCAATTGAGGATGATAAAAAAATTAGAGAACTACTTGCAAATCACTATAGGGACTTGTGGAGGCTAAAGAACCCCCTTAGGTTTCCTGATGACCTATGGCATGATCTGCCCAAATTACATACCTCTCAACACTCTCAACTCACGGCTCTCATAACACAGCAAGAGATTAAGGTTGCTCTTTGGGGGATGCCACCTAGTAAGGGGCCAAATTGATTTACAATTTAATTTTATAGGACTTACTGGGGTATTGTGGGGCCTAAGGTCACTAGAGAGATCCAAGATTTTTGTATCTTCATACACTTGCCTCCTGACTAAACATGGACAAATCTCATATTTATTTCAAAAAAGAAAAACCCCAAAGTTATCATTGATTATATATCTTTGTGTAATGTCCTTTATAAGGTCATTGCTAAAATGATCTCCAATCGATTAAAACCCACCCTTAGTTGATCTAATTGACCCTACTCAGTCAGCCTTTATGGACACAAGACAACATCTTGATTGCACAAGAGCTTGTCCACTCTTTAAGTAAAGGTAGGAAAAAATTCATGCTAATCAAAGTAGATATGGATAAGACGTTTGGTAGGGTATCATGGCATGCTGTTGTTATTGTCTTACATGAACTTCCCATCAATTTTCATAGATTGGATCTCAGCTTGTATCACCTTCTCCTACATATAGGTGTTATATTAATGAGCCATTATCACAATCATTTAAGAGCCATCGGGGGATGAGGTAGGGGGACCCTATTTCCGACTACATGTTCATTATCTCAAGTTTTTTCAACCTTAATAAACAACCAAGTTCCACAAGGTAGCATAAGGCATTTTGCTAGTGGCAACTTTACGCTTAGTCACATAGCTTATGCAGATGACTTGATTATATGTTTGACAGCCACCAAGTTTGTATTAATTTGAACAAAACCCTTAAGTTATATGATATACTTACTAATCAGTCTAACTCTGTGAAATCTAAACTATATTTGCCCTCAAAACTTAGTCAACACAAGGCAGCTGTGCTCAAACAAACCCTTGGAATCCGTGAGGGCCACTTCCCCTTTATATACTTAGGTGTGTACATATCTTATAAGTTAATCTCAATTAGGGAGCAATTTTTTAATTGATAGGGTCTCCTCAAAACTAGCAGGGTGGAAAAGGAATACACTTAATCAGATTAACTTTGGTGAACTCAATTTTTAATTCCATGCCTATCTACTCATCGAGTGCAACACATATCTCATCGATCTACTTGAATCTTTATAGAGGCTTTTCTTGGGGTTTCGTATGGAACTCAAATGGGACACTTGGGGGACTAGAATCGGCAAACTGTCCAATTGTGGTCTTGATGTTAGAAAATTGGCGCACATTCGTACTGCCATGATGGCTAAGACAATCTGACCTTATTAAGAGGGGAAAGCAATCATGGAAAGCAATTGACCTTACAAAAATATGGTGAAATCCACCTATGGATTGAGCCATTGGGGACCGTGGTTACCCCTTCTTGGTCTTGTAGAACAGTAAAGGAGGCCATGGGGCAACTCAACTATAGGGTTCATGAAAGCCATTAGCAATGGACAAAGCTATTGGATTGAATGATCCGTGGATCTCAACAATTCCTTTTGCTTCCATGCCAATATTTTATTCATGCCGATTTGTTGCCGATGGAACTTAAATAACTGAATCTCATATTTGATAACACCTGGAGTGTTTTTTTACTGCATAATCTCTTTGGAGCTGACCTTCTGGCTAAAATTATAGCTATTTACCTCCCTATTTCTAATGCTTGTGATGATAAATGGGTTTGGGCATCTCACACACATGGGTGTTACAAGTTGCATGCACCTAATTGGGTCAAGCTCAATTCGGATAGGTTCTTCTTGGGGCCATTTGAGCTTGAGGGAGTGGGCTACATCATTAGAGGCCTAACTCAAACTTTATCAAGGTTCACTTAGGCATGATGTTGCATTGATCCTCACGCCAGAGGCATGGGGGCTTCTCTAGGGTCTTATGGCGTACCGCGATTCGATCGAGTTATGGCTGTGGTGGACTCAACTGTCCCAGTGCAAATAATTGAAAAGAAGTGCAATTGTCCCTGTCGACTTACGAATATTGTCTACCATTTAGAATCTTATAGAATTCTTTTCATTTTTGCTCTCTGTCATTGTTGGCATTAATGTACTGGAGTGGCAAATTTTTTTTGTTAATATTGGAAGAACAAGTGCTTCCAATATTTTTTAGATGGATCTCCTCCATGTTACCTCCATATTTTGTATCAAGATGCTTCAGGTCTTTTACTTAATAGAAAAGTCATTTTCCTTAAAAAAAAAAGGAAAGGTACATTTGCTAGGTGTTCTTGCAAATGATCCTCGCAAGAGAAAAGAAAAAGGGATTTATTAGTTTATTGACCTATTCATCTAAATCTAATCATAATTTATCTGTTCAACTCGTACTTTATATGCTTTTCATTCTAGAATGCTTTGTACATCATCAAAATGCACCTTCTGACAAATGCATTAAGTGCTCTTTGTCCACTCAAAGTTGTGAGTGGATGAATTTAATGCAGAGACATTACATAGCTATTGCTATAATACCCTATAGCCGTGGAGTTTTGAAAAATCCTAACATCTCAGAAATTTCTAATACCAGTCATAGTCATTAATTCCGACTATCGATCCAAAGTAATAGCGCCATCATTATATTTATCATCTTTATACGAATTATATTACATAGCTATTCCTATGGGTATCACGACTTCAACTGTCCTGCTATTGATTAAATTATAAAAAGGGATGATCACGGAGTCCCATTTTACGCCTGGTGCTTATGGTAGAAAATTTATGGATTTCATAATTACATGAAAATCATCTCCATCCGAAAGTCCTTTCCTTTTGTAGTTGTCATTGGCACCTCTTCCTGTAATCACATCCCAAAGGATGTAATCACAAGTGAATTGGTAATTTAGCGCCTACTACGCTTTTAATTTCAGCCAAAAAGACATAACAAATGCCCATCATCTTATTATTTAGCGCCTAAGAAGTCTAAGAATCATAATGACACACTTTTACTTATCACACTTTGCACCTAAGAAGACGTTTAGTGCATTTTCACATTTGCTTCATTGTTATTGGCCATTAAATGCACTTACATGTACATAATATGCGTCACGTATGCTATGCGCATGTGGTCGTGTATTGCATCTCGTGATTTATGTGTTATTCTAATTTATATGAACCAGTTTTGATTATCGTCCAGCCAACTATTTATCATGCTATTATGTCAATCCATAATAATACTCATGTTATCATAAAGTTGCATTCATGAACTTATGATTTGCATCTTGACTTTAATATTCATGATCTTGTTATCCATGACCTTTGAACCTCGAGTATAGTTATAAGATAAGCAATATAAAAAACAAAAATTGTAAATGAAAAAACTATTATGTTTTGTTGACGACGATCAACTTGACCAAAAGGAAGTCGAAAAATACTTCACCAACTCATTTTTAAAAAGTTTAAAGACACTCCACCCTAGCCACAAGAAAATTGAAAGATAATGAAAATGACAAGATGATTATTATGATGGACAATGCCCAGCGATGTTATGATCTCTTATGAGATGATTCTAAATCTCACGATCGACTATGTCATATGAATTTATTGATGATTATGTTATTATTCTTGTTACACTTATCATGTTATCATCAGATTATGTCCACATGATTACTTTCATGATGTTATCATTTATTATTATATCCATAGGATTATTCTTATGATGTCATCATTGATTACATTTCCACATGATTATTATGTACTGAGTGTCAAAACTCATGGGAGGTTCATCTCCCCTGTGCAATAAAAAAATGATGGCGCATCTAAAGATCATGCTAGTGGTGTTCTTTGCATCTCTTTAGTTTTCTTTTTATTTTTGTTGAGTTGTATCTAATCTACGTAAACTCTTTGATGTTCAGACTATTGAGATTCCCTATGTTATTTGATTTAGACTTCTGCATTATTCTTATGATTTTGTATCCTTTTTAATCAAATGATAACTATTTTTTCTTCCGCAATTATGTCTTTATTTTGTTGACCAGTTAATCTTATTTTGGTCAAGATATTGTACATGTAAGACATGTCCCAGTGGAGTGCATTTTAGGGGCATTATAATGAGAATATTTCATTGGTGCATTGAGAAGGAGAATTTGTTGTGAGGATAGTGAACATTGACAAGTTTTTAGCACCTTATCGAGGTAACATATCATTTGGGCACATACAATAATCTACAAACATGAAACATAAAATTTTAAGGAACTATACAATCATAAACATGTCCAATTGAGAAATTATGATAAGAAGGCATTTGACATCAGAAAAGTAAGGTTTAAACTCCTTAGATGGTAGGTTGCATTTCCTTTCATAACACATTGCATGTTGTGTGATTCATAATTTTATAAGATGCTATGAATGAAATGATTATATTTTAATACAACCTTGAAAATTGATGATAATGACATGGTTGGTGGTGATGTAATTCCAATGATACCCGGTGGAGAAGATGAGAGTCACATTGGTGACCAATTTTGTTGTGCTATAGTTATTAGACTTTGGAATGCATATAAAAAATGTCAAAGTATTTAATCAACTTTTATTTAACTTTGTACATTATACAAAATGCATATCTTTTCAGCATTATTTAACATGCAACATTTTGTGCAGGTAATGCTTTAGTTGCTCCATAACTATTATGTATGTAGCTATTTGGAGTAAAGAGAAAATGATATAACTTGGATGTAACAATGGTCATGTTTTCTTACTTTTTCATATGTATAAAACATGTACTTTGTTAATATTATAATTTCAAATTATCAACTTAGGAATAATAGTTATACCATTTGCCATTGGTGTTTATTTGGACAATTTTCTACATTGATTTAGGGATAATAATTATGCAAGTTCATACATATATGCAAACTTCATACTCTCTCTCACATGAAACAAGCCATTAGATCATTTATCTCAGTCCAAACGAGAACCAACGAAGAATGTCTTCTAATAAATTTTCAAAAAAGTGGCGCAAAGTTAATCGAAAATGACTTGCAATAAAATATAAAAAAAAGCTTCAACATTTCAATCTTAAGGAGTATAATGCAAGAGAAATTAATTTGGAGGAGGGACATGAGGGGCAATGGAACCGAGAAAAGATAGATCAACAATCTACAAAATGAATAGTATTAAAATTATCTAGTGAATGAGCAAAAATGTTTCTAAAAAAAATGTTGAGTTATTCTCGCGTAGCTTTTTATGCCAGTCAAACATTTTATAAGAATAAGCATACAAATGTTCTTGTGTCATCCAAATTTAAAAAGAAGATAAAAAAATGAAAATACAAATAAGACAAAAATATTGAAATCTTGTTCTAGGAACAAGGTTGAATCAACCAAAAAAGGCCTAAGCAATAGTTCAAAGATGAAGATGTCATGCCATATCATAATAATAAAAAAAAAGATCAAACAAACAATGAAACAATTATTGGAGATAAATTATAGGCTCATACAATTTGTCTAACTTTTTAGTATAATATAGAAGATATAAAACTTTATCTAATATAAAATACTAAAATAATACATGTTCACATTTTTTTTACAATAAAAAATACATATTTATTTAGTCATAAATATTATAATATTTTAAAATTGCACGAAGATTTCCAATGTTATAAAAAAATGATCTAACATTTGGTATAGTCCAATTTGAAGCCAAAATCAGAAAGGATGTTTGATCAAAAAAATTGATTGAACCGATAAAAATTGCCGAACCGGAAAGAACCCAATTTAACTAAAAAATCACTAAGGGACGTTTACTTTTTTTTCATATTACCTAGCAATTTATAATGTGCATTACCATGTTTACTATGTACAAATAATTTCTTCACATGACATTGTTTACTTATAATAAAAGATTACTAGGTAATGTATATTTTTTACTAAAATATTCTTTATCACTAATGTAAAGTTAAAGTTTATTTAATCCAACTAAAAACTTGAACAAAACATTAATAAATTAAATAAATAGTAATGCTAATAAATATTTTTAAATGAAAATATTGGTAATAAATATATTTAATATCCAAAATAATGATTAATAATATGCTTTTTATGTGAATAGTCATTATAAAATAATAATTTAAATATTAGTAATTATGGTAATAATTTTTTTTGTTGTTATATGCTTTTCTTATATTTTCATGTTTTATTTGTTTAAAATTGGAAAGGGTAAAAATGAAAAGGAGATAAAATTATATTGCCATCTGAATGACAATTACACTCTTCATAGTCAATTGCCACTTTAAAACAATCTACATTGCTAAGCAATTCAAATTAATTATAAATTAAAACAATGAGTCAATGTAATTTAATCTTAGATTACTACTAATTTACAAAGATTATTAAAAGGAAAAAGTGGAAAGGAAAAAATCTTTGTCAGAATGGGAAACACTAAAAAGGAATTAAAATAAATGAAGAGAGAGAGAGTAGAATGAATGAAAAAGATAAGAGTGATTTAGTTATTGGCATTAAATGATAAATAAAGTATAACGTAGAAAGTTAATGAATAGAGGGAAAGAAATAAGAAAAGGGAAAGTAAAATTAATGAAAAGAGAAGAGGAAATGGAAAAAAAAGAAAGTAAAATAAAAGTAAGACATAAGAGTGATTTTTGTTTAAAAAGATTTAACCTACTATTATTAGAATTAAATGATAAATAAAATTAATACTAATTAATTAATATTTTAAAATATAATAAATAAATATATTTATGTGAATATTTAAAATTTAGTAGGTTATTATTTTTCTATGTGCAATATAATATCTTTAAAATTATTATAAGTAATATTATTTTAATAAAATCTGTTCAATCCGATTATTAATTAAAATAAAATAAGTAGACGGAGACCACGACAGCGTGCTAAACCGGAACGAAACGCGTGGAGGCATTTCGGACTGATACATATGGGGCCGTTACACACGATGAGCCACAAAAAAGGAAAAACAAACCGTTACATTTGTCCCTTGTGGCTGGCTTGTGCACACTCCTTGCAAGTCGACGCGAAGTCCCCCCCCATTTAATAAAAACCCTTCTCTCTTCTGCCCTGCGCTGCTCCTCTTTGTCCATCGTCCCCCTCCAATCCTCTTACGACGGCCGCCATGCTTTCGATCGAGGAATCGAAGGCACTCTTCGCGTTGCTGGACGCCGAGTCGAGACCCTTCGATGAGATCTCCGCGGACTTCACCGCCAGTTTCTCGCGGGAGGCCCAGTTTAGGGCTTGCTCCTCCCTCGCCTTCTTCCTCGAGGTCGGGGGAATGTTCTGATTCCTTCTCCTTTTATACGCGTTATCTGTGGATATCTTGATGCGTCTTTGGATCTTTTTTGTAGTTTGATTATAGACATTGAGGTGCCTCGGTTTGGGCTTGTTTTTCTCGGCTGCAGGCTACATTGGTATTACGGGATTGAGTTGGGGCGTATGAATGATTAGAGTAATTGGGGAGGATTAGGCATTTACGCCTCGAAGTGTTGCAAAATTGGGCTTTTCTGCTTTCTTTTTTAAGATACGACTACAGAGTTGCTTATGACCTTATTGGAATCAACTAGTAATGCTGCGATGGGCGATAATTACTTATTTGGCTCATGAGTCTCTCAGTAGATATATAATTATGCGCATCTCTCTTTTTAGACATCCTACCTGTTTGTTTCTTGATGCCTGAGAACTGTTTCAGTGTCAGTTCTTTTGCAGATGAACTTATTTATATGATTCTTTTTACCATTTATACATATTTCCCTAAAATATCATGTTCCAAAGAAATTGAAGGAAAAAAAAAAAAAATCATATGAGGATGCATACTTTCTCTTTTCGGGGATGTCAAACTAAATTGGATGCAAGCAGTCTTCAGCAACCTCTCAATGATTTGCATGTGATCCTTTTATTGAATTATTAATGTTATATTACTTTTTAGTATTTTTTCATGTGCCATGCTCACGTTCCATGAATCTAAATTTTTATTGTTCTTGGAGCGATTCATTTACTATTTCTGAACTTACATATATATATGGGATTAATGTATATGCTGAATGGAAAAATTCACATACATGCGAAGCACAAGGGACCGTTGATTGAAATCAACGGAGCATGGAAATAAGTGTCTCCTCTTTCTTGTCTCACGAAGGTCCACTACTCTCTCTATGGCATGTTGGCTCTATCAATCTCTCTCTCCCCCCATAGGTCTCCTCCTCGTCGACGTCAAATTCATATGAGGTTGGCCATTCTGTCTCCATGCGGCCTCCATGTTACTCTCTAATCTGTAAGTGTTCTCTCTCTCGCGACGTTAAATCCGCATCTCTCTCTCATCTCCATGTCAAATTCACAAGGACAGCCACCACATTTCTCTACGCTTGAATCTGTAAGGAGGCTGCTACTCTTATCTCGCATGCTCTCCATGTGGAATCCCCAAGGACTACATCTCTCTCCATCTCTCTCCCTCCATCCCCAGCTCTCCAGACATGTATGTTGTTGCTTTTCAACAGGGATGACATCGTCGTGGTAGGGTGGAAGCACCAAACCAAGACCGAGACACCATCAGCAGGGGCAAGGGTGAAAGCACTAGACATTCATGTTGCTCCCCCAGCGAAGCAATGCTCCATCGTCTGTTGATATGAAAAACAATGGCTCTTAATGCTTCACATGTATGGGAATTTTTGGCCGCTCAGCATATACATTAATCCCTATATATATGTATATTTATAACATTTGAGGGGGTGGACTCAAATCCTACATCGAGTTACTTGACATTTTATTATTGCTATGCTCTACTCGTTTCAAAAAAAAATTATTGCTATGCTCTAGGATTTTTTCATACTGGTTGTCCTCTATTTCAAATTGTAAATGTGATTGTGTGAGACTTTTTCTTAAAACTATTCATCCTTTGGTAACATATTCTCGCGTTATTTTAGCCTCATTGTTTTTTTCTCTTTCTGTAGGATAAGAAGTTCAAATCCAGTCAGCGTTTGGTGGCATATGTGATTCTGCATCAGACTTATGCCGCTCAGCCAATATCATCAAACCCTTTTATTTCATTACTTGTAACCGTGAGTACACATCTATCTCAATTCTTGCTGTTTATCCTTCTATGCTAAGCCTTGTCGGGCGAGAATGTCTGCTTAAGAGAATTGGAAATATAAGGTTGCACGTTTGCTAAATTGGAGAATGTAAAGGTTGCACGAATTGGAATGTAGGAGGTCAAGTGTAACTGTAGGAAAAACTGGAAATGGGGGTTAGATGAGGGTTAAACGGTGGATTCAGCAAAAAAAAAAGGAAAAAAAGGAGAAAAAGATAATTGCAAATGGTGAAAGGAGAAGACTTTGAAATTGCCTTTGGTGCATGGCTTTATATAAATATAAGACTATGAAGAGGACGCTGTCACCACTTGAGTATATGCAATTACCATTTGACATAATCTTCTTCACTTACCTCTTGCTTCATGATGCCTTTTTCTTTTTTCTTTGGGAGAGTTATTCCATGTTATTACTTTTAGTCTTATTAACTAATCGTTCATGTGAACTTAACCATTTAATGTCAATGTAAACCTACTTGGAAACAGGTGTATTGAGATATATGCGATTTCATTTAACGTGTTTGTATCATTTTTTTATTTCAGTGTTGAAATTATGGTCATCTCTATGTTTGTATCCTATTATTTCGTGTTCAAACTCTTGAATGTTTCTGTCGGGTGTATTTTTACTTTCCACATTATTGGAGGAAATCTCCATACCCCCTCCCACCAACCCAACCCTCCCAATGAAGCAAAAATGAAAGTCTCTTAGGAATAAGGTATTTTTGGACAGATGCCCCTACTACATGTTTTGCCTTTGCACCTTAAACATGTTTTTTTTTTCTTAAGACCAAACTGTATGCCATATTAGTACAACATTAATATCAACAACAACAACAACAACAACAACAAAGCCTTATCCCACTAGGTGGGGTCGGCTGCAACATTAATATCAAAACAACTAAATATTTCCAAGAACTCCGCCTATATTTTATAGCCGGTCCCAAGCCCGGATAAAGGAGGAGGGTTGTGTTAGGCCCCGACAGCCAGCATAAAATCCTATCGAATCTTATGAACATGGATCAACGAATATATTGTGTTAGGAATGGCGTCGTATGATCCATGTAGCCGACCCCACCTAATGGGATAAGGCTTTGTTGTTGTTGTTGTAACTAAATATTTCCAAGTTGTTTTTCCCTGGTAAAACATTAGAAAGTTTCTATATGCATAAATCCAAGCTCATTTGCTTGTTTTCTTTAAAACCTGTACTGATGCATAATGAATGCCATGCAATTTCAACCCATTTGCGTGTTTTCTTTACCCTTGCGGTATCCCCGTAGAAAACGATATAAACTCATGAAAGTGAATATTATATTATTCATCATATGGAATGATCCTTTTTCCTGATTCTCTTTATGCATTGGCATTCTAACTTTGTGTCATGAAAACACTAAATATTCAAGATAATTAACTACTAGGTATTGGGTGTACTTATTATTCAGCCTATTTACCTTTTTTTAAGGTGCTACTCACTTGATAAAAAAAAGTTGCTACTCACCATGATAAAATGGTGTTTAATTCAGCTTCTTCTTTCCAATGTTTCTTATAAGTCAATACTTAATGCTTACAGGCTAACACTAATGATGCTGCTGACAAAATGGAATCGACATTTATTCAACTGTTACTGGGATCTGTTAGTGGAAAAGATAGTAAAGAGGTTCATTCTTCTAACTTGGCTTGCTTGTGGAAGTTTGAGTAGTTTCTTCTCCTTTTTTAATCTTTAAGTCTGTTTAAATGTTTGAAGCCAGGGAATGCTTGTTCTGTTTTATTTGAGGAGCATCAGAAAGTAATTGTAATCACATTCTCCTCAAAAGAAAAAAAAATGTAATCACATTCCCTCATTGGCTCTTTTCGTGCCAATGGCTGCTACTCTCCTTTCTCCAAAATATGTCTGTTACTCTTTTTTTCAGTGACTTTGCTTGATCAAATAGCATCCATCTTTATTGATGTATTTGCTGTTCTATAAAGCACTTTAAATCTTGGCATTAAGCATGAAATGGGATCAAAACGAGTAAATTTCAGGTACGGTCATTCATTGGGTCTTCACAAAATGGTTATTCAACTTCATTTTGTAACATCGTGAATTCGTGATCATCGAACTTCCGAAATCTGTCGACCTTTTTCTGGTGGATCACCTGGATGCCACTTTGTCTGGCTCATCAGTTGCCATGTGGGCGACCCATTCAAGTTAAAAAAATTCTCTCGTACATGTGATGGTAAAGTAATAAAAAATAAAAGCCCTTCACATATATTTAAAAAATAACAAAAATAAAAAAGGCTTTGCCCCCTCCCCTTTTCTTCTCCAGCACGGCATTGGTGCTTTCCTCGGAGAAGAGAAGGGGAGGGGGTTGGCCCCCTCCTCTCTTGGCCGTGCAGAGAGAGGGGGGCGTCCCCATCACCCTCTCTGAGTCCTTTTTAGTTGGTGGTTGGTTAAGAAAGTAATAGGTAGTTAGAAGCTACCACTTTGTATTAGTTAGTGTCTGGTTAAGAAAGTAGTGGATAGTTAGTTATATTAGTAGTTTTGTTATAGTTATAGTAACTACCTTTGCATGTTATAAATACATATTTAGGTTTTAGATTTAGGGAGCCTTTGAAATGTGTTGATCAATTATGTAATTGGAGTTTGGTCCACTCAACATGGACTTATGGAGATTTGTCATATTGAATTGACAAGTTATTAGTAGTAATTGTGTTTAAGATCTTGCACTTTTACCACTAATAATAGTTATCCTACTTTTATTTTCAGTCATTTGTAGTTGTATTTTCAGTTTGTATCATATCTGTGGTTTAAAGGGAATGAATATGAGCTTGGCTTCAATTTATCCACTGCATTCACCAATTCCTTCTCTTCAATTATACATCCATTATACCTTTAAAAAAATACATCCATCAACCACATCAACAGAATGCTTCAGATCATGCTCCATAAGTTTTGACATTTAGATCGAACATCACTTTCTTCTTCCCGCAAACATGGCTACTCTTTTGATAGTTGTCTCTGAAAGAAAATCAGTAATCAAACATCAAGAGAACATCAAAAGGATAAAAATGAAATATGGACAAGAACACTTCAAAAAGAAATATGTCAGAAAAAATTCTGACCATATGACCACACTGACATATCGACAAACACTTCACATACCTGACTGCTGGCTCTGAACCACTGCCATCAGTAACTTCCTGCTAAAGTGGAAAATTCTCCAGGGCGTGGAGGCAAAGGTTTGTGGAGTTCACGAGACTGGAGTTTTAAAAGCAAAGATAGAACATAGTAACAGACTTGTTACTGAAATAGGTATGGATGAGCTTATGAACAACGCTGAATGACGAAAGATCATTGAACAGGTGGAATTTGACATGAGCTTATGAACATCGCTGAACGATGAAAGATCATTGAACAGGTGGAATTTGACATGATGAATTGAGCGGCGAAGTTTTTTTGTCTGTCTCCGGCATCTGCGAACTTTTTGGTGTCTGAAGCATTGGAGAAGAGGGGGTGTGCCGGCGTCGGAGAAGAGAAGGGGAGGGGTGACCCAACCTTTTTATTTTTCTTTATTTTTAGACATATGTGGAGGGCTTTTGTCATTTTTTTATTATTTTAAATGTGACACATTGGAGAGAGAATTTTTTTAACTTAACCAGGTCCACGTGGTGGCTGACGAGTCGGACAAAGTGACATCCAAATAGGCGATCCATCGGAAAACAGTCCATAGCCGGTCGCAATGACTGCGATTGAAAGGTTTTGAAAGTTCGGTGACTTTACAAAGTGGAGTTGGATAACCATTTTCTGAAAATCCCCAAAGTTGATGATTATATCTAAAATTTACTCATATTGAAGCAGATTCTTTATTTACCTTAAAACAAACTGATCACAAGATGAACACACCAAGTGGCATCCGGCCTCTCTTTTAGCATTAGGAAAGGTCTAAGTGGCCTTGCTAGAGGAAGAGTGGTCCCTCTCCATTACAGCAGAAGGGCCAGACTTTAAACACACCTAGATATGACCCAAAAATAACAGGGATCAAGGTCTGAATTGAAGAGAGATATATGTGCATGAGGCACCAACAACAATGCATTTGTCAACCCAACGTCAGCAGTTATTGCAATAGCTGCCTGTATTAATAAATAATAAGTATATAAAGTTTAATGACATAAAGTATCTGTTTTTGGGCTCCAGGTGCAACCACATCCTTGGATTTTTTCTCTCTTGAGATGGGCACTAAACTTGACACCACATGTGTCTTATAGGGGGGCCAGGGAGGAGGATACCACCCTCATGTTCTTTTAATCCATTATTGCGCAGGGTGGTATGGTGACAGATTGGTCTGGGGGACTTGGGCCTACTACATTCACTGAAGTCATTCCAGGCAACCTCTCATGCTATTGGGACAATGGTCACCCACACCTCCCTGTGGCGGTTTTTTGGTCTATTTGGCTTCAGTGCAACATGACTTTTTTTTTTGAAGGGGCAACAACATGACCTTCAGAGGATAACAATGCAACAAGATAACCTTTTGGGATGTTGATCTGTGATGTACCAGTCATAGTCATCCTTTTACTCCTAAAAATGCATCCCTTTTTTTGCGGAGAAAAAGGATGACTACCGGGTTTGGTTGTCATCCATGTTTATATATATCACTATAAAAGGAACACCATGTACGTGTGGCATGCTCTCCGTCGGAGTGTGACAATAAGGAAAAGTACAAGACTAGCCATAACCCCAGTCCCGAAGAAAAAAGATGTGATGTAAAATATTATCCAACCGACATCTCTCCCACAAAAAAATATGCAGTTGCGCTGAAGCGAGACGACCTAGGCACCGGCCAAAAAGGTCTCCAATGGAATTCTCTAGCCCTGCCTCTGTCTGAATATACCTTTTTTGAAATGGAGAAAAGGCTGACTAAGTAGTTTTGTCACATCCACATATCATGCAAAAATGAATTCACAAGTGTACAACCTCCAAAGTGTAATCAAAAGAATTAAGTGTGTTTCAAGACTTTCAATCCACAACTAAAGAGTAAGCAAGATGTACAATATTATTTGCATAACTTTTAACTTCATAAAAATGTTATTCCATAACCATGTTAACAAGGGACAACTGGTGCTCGCATGAGTCTCAAGCAACAACAACAACAACAAAGCCTTATCCCACTAGGTGGGGTCGGCTACATGGATCATACGACGCCATTCCGCTTTATTAGTAACCAAACCTTTCGGTATATTATTCACCAATAGATCTTGCTCTATTAGTTCGCCAAGTGTCCGCCTTGGCCTCCCTCTCCCTCTTTTAATCGGACTCCAGATTATTTTATCTACTCTTCTTACTGGCGCATCTAATGGTCTTCTCTGAACATGACCAAACCATCTCAAACGATTCTCTACCATTTTCTCACTAATAGGAGCCACTCCGACTCGTTCACGTATATGGTCATTCCTAATCTTATCTAATCTTGTATGACCACACATTCATCTCAACATCCTCATTTCGGCTACCCCCACTTTACGTTCATGTTGTCCCTTCATAGCCCAACATTCACTACCATATAACACTGTTGGCCTTATAGCAGTACGATAGAATTTTCCTTTAACTTTATTGAGTACTTTTCTATCACAAAGAATTCCAGTGGCTTTCCTCCACTTACACCAACCAGCTTGAATTCTATGATTAACATCGTCATCAATCTCACCATCTTGTCTTACAATTGATCCTAAATATTTAAACTGTCACTTGAGGAATTATATCCTCCCCTAGCCTAACTTTCAAATCGTCTCTAAGTTATTTATTTGTGAAATTGCTATGCATATATTCTGTTTTATTCCTACTTAAACGAAAACCCTTTGACTCCAACGTATTTCTCCATATTTCCAATTTTGTATTAATCTCTTCTCTTGAATCCGCTAAAAGTACTATATCATCCGCAAATAGCATGCACTTAGGTACCTCATCTGTGATACTCTCGGTTATAGCATCGATAACTAAGTTAAATAGATACGGGCTTAAAGCTGATACTTGATGTAGGCCAATTCCTATAGGAAATTCATTTGTCTCACCTTCGGGTGTCCTAACCCTAGTCAATGCTCCATCGTACATATCTTGTATTACCTTAATGTAGGCAACACTCACCCTCTTCTTTTGCAAGGCTTTCCAAAGTACATCCCTTGGTACCCGATCATACGCCTTCTCTAAGTCAATGAAAGCCATATGTAAGTCTCTTCTCCTATTTCGATACTTCTCCATCATCCCCCTTAGTAAATAAATCGCCTCTGTAGTGGATCTTCCTGGCATGAACCCAAATTGTCTCTCAGAAATACTAGTCTCCATTCTCAATCTATGCTCAATCACTTTTTCCCATAATTTTATTGTGTGACTCATAAGTTTAATCCCTCTATAATTTGCACAATTCTGAATATCCCCTTTATTTTTGTAAATAGGAACCAATGTCCTTAATCTCCAATCATCAGGCATCTTTTTCGACCGTAAAATCTCATTAAATAGTTTACATAATCACAACACACATTTTTCTCCTAAACATTTCCAAACTTCAATCGGTATACCATCCGGTCCAACGGCTTTACCATTCTCCATTTTCTTAAGAGCTTCGCTAACCTCCGAGACTCTAATTCTACGATAAAATGACCTATTAAGCTCACATTCGCATGAGTCTCAAGCACTTGGATGAATATCGAAACTTGTGTTCATCAATGCCACAAACTTGAAAATTCCTCCAAATCAACATGGTCCTTAAACTTGTGTACATTTTCAGCAACTGTTCTCAAACTTTGCTTTCTTTTCCAACTCAATTCTTCAATTTTTATTTGTAACAAGACGGTCCTCCAAGTATAAACTTATTTGACCTACGATCCTTTTGAGTGGTTATTGCAGGTTACCAGTAAAATGATCCACGAGGCACCTTATTAAAAAAATAAAATTAATAAAAAACAATAAAGTTCTGTTGTGCCCTTTTGCTAGCAAGCACCCCTTTCTCCCCTCTTATATTTATATTATTATTTATTAATTTTATTTTTTAGTAGGGTGCCATGCCGCGATCAAAAGAACTGTAGGTGAAATAAATAAATTATTAGAGGACCGAGTTGAGGGATGGTAAAATTCGAGGACATTTGTTGAAATTTATCCCAGGAATGACGAACAATTAAATACTAGGTATGAAATATTTTCATCGAAAAGCCTGTAAAGTCCACAATTCCAACCCGATCCAGGGGTCCATGTCATACAATATACTTTGATTGAAATCCTGCCCTGCTGCACTTGCCATATAAAATTTCAGACCTTGCAAAGGTGCCTTGTTTGCTAGATAAGTCTGCAATCTCACTTGGTGTAAAAAAAGTAATAAGCCCACTGAATTGTGAATTTCTTTGAGGTTCATGACCAATTATCTCTCTTATCATAACACTGGTTGACTAAATGGTCTAGAAACACAACTTGTTTACTCAATCATAATATTAAATAACAATACCGACAGTCCAATGAGTTTATAACATATCTTCTTGAAAATGTGATAAAATCAAGTTATCTAAGAAACAATAATCATCATTACTTAGTATCACTGAAAATCGTATCTTCTTTGTCTTAAAAAAAAGTGTCTTCTTTTTGAAACGGGAAAGGATGACCAGCAAGGTGGTAGTCGTCCAGAGTTTCATTAATTTTAAGAGAAGTTACAGAATACTAAAATAGAAAACCCAACAACCAGAGAAACAAAAAACAAAAAAGACAGTAGTGACAGCCCAAAAAGTCAGCACATTTTCCATTCCCCAAAAATGACTTTCACGTGGTCCTTGATATTGTCAAGGTAAGCACGCCCACCACGAAAAAGGGTGTTATTTCTCTGCATCCAAATAGCCCAGTTGTATGCCATTGGGAGGGCTCTTTGTCTCCTGGACCTATAAACTCGACCCTGTGTCCTTCTGATGCCCTTACAGAAAGTCTGCTAGTAAGCGCCTTCCGATGTGGTATCAAGCCAGTATGTCAGCTGCTGCCCAGACCTGGCATGCCATGCAGCACCCAAAGAAGAGGTGGGCAGAATCTTCATCAGCCTCACCGCAAAGGACACAAACGGTATCGGAATCGCTGCACCACCGAGACCTGTACACTTTTGTTAGGAGACAGCGTTGCAATAGCAGCCAGGAAAAAAAAATTTGATTTTCAGGGGAGCCTTGGTCTGCCACAGCAACCTACAGGCCATCAGAACCTCCTCACAAAGATTAGTATCCACAGCGCCAAGCAAAGTATATGCCTCACGAACAGAGAAGTTCTTCTTTGTTCTAGGGAGCTTCAGTTGAGCTTGATGATCTAGGTTGAAACGATGATGGAATTTAATGGAGCTGTCCTATGATGGGCACATGCTCATTGGATTTGTAAATCTGATACCAGAGTTCGAGTTTACGTATAACTTTGAGTTTATAGTGGATAGGTTACTGTGGGTACAGAAAAAAATTGTCCTTGGATGGTAATTTGCTTATGTTTACTTCTCGTATGCTTCTATATGGCTTACAAATCCTTTTGCCTGTATTTTTTGTAATGTTTATATGAGATTCTTAACTCTTTCTACTATCTCGTTGTTTTGACATTCTACACTGGTTTTCTGTTCAGGTTCTAAAGCAGACACCGGCAGATTTTATCAAGGGATTTGATCCATCATCCTATGTAAGTGATGCGTATCTCTGTTGATTTTGTACCCTTGCACCATCCCCACAATGTCCAATTTAATAAGTATTTCCTACTATACTATTCCTGATTATTTTATTTGATTGTCATTGTTTAGACTCTCCTGCAACATGAACAGCTTCAAAAGCAACATTTCAGCAGAGGGATGTCTGAGGCATATACACACATTTTTCGAGCAGCCACTGTTAAGAATGTGATACCAGACCCAGATTTGCCATATGGTACTGATGCTAATTCATCAGAGTAAGCACAACTCCCAATTGTGTTCCTCTACTTTTCTCCTTTTTGATAGTACCCACGCCACTAGTTTCATTCCAGCATTTCGTTTAAAATAAATGCTTAATTGATCGAGGTTCTTTCATCATTTTATTACTGTATCCTGTTTGTTATGTTTCAGGACAAAGCCATTGTCTGCAGGAGCTAAACAAAGAATTGGTTCTGAGGATAGAGACATTGCTATAACTGGTTTGCTGCAGAAATCGTCCTTGGATGGATTAGGTCCTCAGTGGATAAGACCAGTTCCACCAATGCTCCCCATACTAGATGGAGAGGTAATATTACTTACACTTGGGGATAAAAAAATTTAAGGATTTTTGCTGACCTCCCCTAAAGTATGGACTTTTCCCAAACAAGACCTAAACTTTCATATTAACCACTTACCTTCCCGGAACCTTCATAATATTTCCACTTGAGGCAATCTGTTAAGAGTGTTAACTTTTTAGTTATTTTCCTTCTCAAAAAAAAAACTTTTTAGTTATTTTTTATATTTATTAAATTACATTTTTTACTCTTAAATAATAAGACAGAAAAGATGGAAGAAATAGAAAAATGCTCGAGGGGAATGATTCTTCACTTCCGTCCATTGAAGTTGGCCTTGTTGTTTTCTTATATTTTTTTCTATTTTCGCTATTTTATTGTTGAAAGGTAACAAGGTCACTTACTTTCAAAAGTTCATAAGTTTATGGGAGGAAAAAACCCCAAATTTAATAAGTTTCTTACTTTCGGTTCTATTTTTGTATGTTTTATAGATGATGTGGCTCAACCCTGACAATAATCATGAGCTATTATGGGACTCTCAGATGTGTGTTGGTACCAGCCGAGGGGCTGCAATTAGAGATTTGATTGCGAAAGCACTGAAAGGCCCGTTGATTCCTGCACAACAGGAGGTGTTTCTCTATAATTGTTATATTCTATACTAAATATGAGTGCCTTCCCTCAAATATATAATATTTATATTGTAGCCGACCCCACCTAGTGGGATAAGGCTTTGTTGTTGTTGTTGTAGCCGACCCCACCTAGTGGGATAAGGCTTTGTTGTTGTTGTATAAGAAGTGCCAAAAGGAGGAGATTTTCTCCTAAAAACAGAGGAGATTTTATATTGATCTATTGCCTTCATGCATAGTCTTGGGTTGCCAAATGTCAGAAGAGGTCTCCTATAAAAGTCCTAAGTGGCTGAATTTATTGATAACATATTGACATATTGGTGCTTTGGCTTGTACAGTCAATGTCTAGTCTCTCTCCTCCCATTTTTATAGCTTCCTATTGCAAGTTGTAGTGGTGTTCAACTGTTTTACTAATAGAGTTCGAGAAACCAAAAGTTTCTGAATGAAATGATACAACATTTTTCGGCCTTTGGCTTGCGTGTCCAGTTTCTTGTTATGGACTGCCTGTTGATCTGAGATATCTCATTCTGCTGTGAAATATGCAACACTCTTTTCCTTCATTTTAAATGCATAATTATCTTAGTCATTTGCGAACTACTTGTGCAAGTTGTAGTGGTTCATCATGAATGAATGATCAAAAGTTTAAGAAGAGTTTTAAACTAATAAACCATTGATTTTGGCTCTTTTGGTAGATCTAAGCTCGGAAACTGCTTATTGTGGCTCTCACGTTTGTTTCTGTGACACTTTACATTTCTTGCAGCAAGTTGTGGTGGAACTTGCAAAGGACCCAAAACTTGTTTATCATTGTGGGTTTACCCCTTCAAAGCTACCGGTATGCAAATTTCCTTTTTTTGTATATTTATTGGTCAGTTTCATCTGTCTATATCCTTCTGAAAAAATGGTTCCTTCTCAAAAAAAAAAAAAAAATCCATCTGCTTATATCCAAATATGGTGTGGCAGGATCTTGTGGAACACAATCCATTAATTGCTGTTGAAGTTTTGTCCAAGCTGATGAATTCTCCTGAAATATCAGAGTATGCAATTTCTGATGCTTTTTACTAACATATCTCCTTTTTTTCTTCAGTTATATGTCTGCTCCAAAAGGAGCAAGACATGTCGCTGAACCCAAGTAGTTTAGTATTAAGGCTTAGAAGACGCATAGATCAATAAAACATGCCTTTCCTTGTTTCACTGTTTATTTTTCCCTGCAGGTATTTCACCGTACTTGTGAATATGGAAATGAGTCTACACTCAATGGAGGTTGTAAACAGGCTGACTACTGCAGTAGATCTTCCTACAGAATTCGTACACTTGTACATCACGAATTGCATTTCATCGTGTGAAAACATTAAGGTTCATTTACTTTCTTGGATATATCGAGCATGGCTTACTGTTCTGTTAGTGCAATAACCTGTTTTCTCTTTTTCTTGGTTACTAAAATGATTTGGTAAATCTGGTTCATACGACAGTACTTATTGTCGAACTTAACTCCAACTCTAGTCACTTCTTTTTCATTTTCATCTAATTTTTTTGAGGGGCCCTTTTCACCTAATACTCTGGGTCTTCATCTAATTTCTTTGATGATAACGGGTGATACTTCTCTTATTATGGACGATATTATAATTGTATAAAAAGAGATGTTAATGACTTTTTTTATTTGTGGTGAGAAAGTATGACTACAGCTTGTAGTTGTCCTGCTTTATTCTTCTAAAAAAAATTATCCTGCATTATTCAGATGTAAAAATTACAAGAACATTTCTTTACTGAGTACACAATAGTACAGTAGTAACCTTATGATAATATAGTACTATGGTTGGAACCATAACTTGGTTGCCATCCTTTTTCGCCTCAACAGGGAAAAAATTGCATGAACATCATTCCTTAGATACACAGTTTCCGTAATAGTTTATTCTCCAGCCCACATTTTTGTCAGATTTAGTGCACGGAAAACAATATTATCCATGTAGCACCTCACCCTAACATACCAACATTTCTTTGAATCCAAATTGCCAATAGGATAGATAGTGGAAGCACCTGATTTTGCAGAGGCCTACATCCTAATATCCTGCTGCCTGCCACCATGCTGAAGTGAAGCTCAAAATCTGTCGACAGATGATTTTATCAATCCATTGGCATCTTGATACTGTCCAAACTCCTTCAGTCACCACACTGGAAAAAGAGGTGATGTATATCTTCGGGCTTTTTCATTATCACAACACACATAACACATCCCTGAATGGCTTATTTTCAACGACATGGTTGTCTTCCATATCATAGTGCAATCAGTCATCAAGTCACCATCTGTTCTGTCAGCTATGCACCATGTCTCCACCACTCACTCTTGCTGAAAACCTACCTGATGTCCACCACCATTTGTCTTGCCCATTGGCCTCGGGAATACAACTTTCCAGCTTCCTGAGGATGATTTTTTTTTGAGCGAAGAAAGGATGCTACGTAATTATGGTAGACATCCAACAATATTAAGACCATATATGGCAATTCAAAAATATGTACATGTATCAGGAAACCGATAAAAGATATCCATATGGGCCAAGGCAAAAAAAGCGAGCTACTCGAAGCCCCACTGGATAAAAAAGGAGGTATGATATATTCTCTACGGCTGTGTTTGATAGGTGAACTATGGTTCCCCAATGTTCTCAGAATTTATTGGCAAGACCGTGAAGTTCTCGTCGACTGTTTGGATGAAGTTCTCCATCAACGAGAACTAAATTTAGGTGAAGGAGATGCCCTGTCCAACTTTGAACTGCCGACCAGGGCCGGCGCTGGGATCCGACCACAGCAGGTCGCACAGCAGGCCAGCATCTAGGCGATGCCGCCGTGGACCGCAGAACACTCGCTAAGGCATGCCTTGCCGACGTCGACATCTTGCGCGTCGTCACCCCCTACTGGGTCACCCCCTTGGAGCGCACCTTTGTCTGGATCGACGGCTGGAAGCACTCCCTGTCCTTCTGCCTCCTCCCCGGAAACTATGACCGCATCAGCTGGAAGCCCTTCCTCCTTCCGGTGGGTGGTCTGACGACCGCAGCAGGTGGAAGCCCTTCCTCTCCTTCCTCCTGGTGGCCTGACAACCGCAGCAGGTGGAAGCCCTCCCTCTCCTTCCTCCTTCTGGTGGCCTGACGATGGAGTAGCGAGCGGCAGTGGAGCGATTGAAGAGGGAGTCGACGGTAGCGGAGCACTGGCTTTCCGAGCAGATGGCGCAGACTCGTCGTCCTCCACCCAACCGGGGTGAAGAAGATGGGGGAGCTCCGGCTGGCCGTGCGCTTCACCTGCTTCTCGCTGGCCACCGTGCTTCCACCTTGCGCCACATATGGATAAGCGCCACTTGCGCTCTCGCAGCCTGCCATGGAGGAGTCGCTGGACGAAATGTCAGGCTCAGAGGAGGGATTCACTTCTTTGGAAACAGGAAGGGAGAGAAGGCGAGAGAGAAGTTCGAGCGCCACACCAAGTTCTCACATCCACTGAAGACTTTTTGGGCAAAACACTGTCAAAGTTCCCGTCACATGTCCTGTTTGGCAGAACTTGGGCAAGTTCTGCCATCCAAACAGGGCCTACATGCTACATGGCAGTCCCCCCCCTCCCCCTCCAGGTGACTGCTAAAATTCTCGCCTGGCTGCCTCATATGCCTAATGCTCGTAATGATGACCAGAAGGCATTGGAATGATGGACCACCTCTGTGATAGGAATCTGTCAGTCTCCACACCTCTAAAGAGATAGTGTAGACAAGAAATAGATGGGTGATGTCCTCCTTGCCAGTGCTGCACAGGAAACAATTGGTGTCCGTGGTGGGTGCCTAACGTGCGTGATATGCCCTGGTTAGGAGATCCTCCCATGCCACAAGGGCCAAGCAAAAACCCTAACTTTAAGTGGCATGCGCGACCTCCAAACTCTGTAATCCATGCTGAGGGTGCATGTGATCTTGTTCTTCGGGGGAAGATGAAGGTAGATACTGCGATCTGAGAAGCAGCCAGAAGACCAAGCCCATCCGTCCCTGCTGACTGGGTCTTGGCGCAGAGGGGCTACCTACTCATGCAACTGTGTGATCCGGTGATCAGATAAAGAGGGTCTGAAGTTCTCATCCAGAAGCCCTCACCCTGACCACCGGATGGTGTCCATGCATCTGAGAAAATGCAGAAGGGTATTCCAAGAGTGCCAAGATCCTGGGGAAGGCTGCAGCAAGCATGCCTCCGAGAAGCCACTCATGGTGCCAAAAGGAGAAATCTGACCCGGGGCCAAGTGAAACCATCATCAATGGGCGCACTTAAAGGGACCAAAGCTGCTACACCATGCGAGAAAGGAGAGGCCCCTTTGGGTGAGCGCCGACCGAGAATCCCAGGAGAGGTCCCTGCCATAGCATGCAAAGAAAACTGAGCTCCAAAGATCGTCGCCCATCCCCATGATCTGCCCAACCCACCATGCAATGAGGGTGCAATTGGTGCAGCATAAGTCACGAACATCGAGATCGCCTTGGGAGGTAGGTCGGCAAACCGTCTTCCATACCACCAGATGGACGCCTTGAGTCATTGAGCCACAACCCTGCCAGAAAATCTGCTCCTCAAAGTGTCAAGTCGCTGTACCACCACTGCAGGCATCCTCATCACAGACATGTAGATGGGCAAGGAAGATAAAACTGATCTTAGCAAAACCAGCTTGCCCCCTCAAGATAGTAGTCTCAAGCTCCAACCTCAATAAGTAGTTTCCACCCGTGTGAACCAATATGTCAGTCTAATAGTGGAAGTAACAAGTAAGAGATAGGCAAGGAGCCAATTGGGGTTCGGAGCTCTGCTGCACAACTGTTCGCCGCCTCGGTCTCCATGCCAAAGGTATGAAAGATGATTTGGCATGAGTTATTTGTACTCCCGAGACGGCCCTGAACAGCATCACCAGAATTGCTATGCCGCGTGTCACACCCTTAGTTTCCCTTACTCAGAAACCTTGCGTGCGGCCTTAACTCCCTCCTCTCGAAGTTGCTAAGTCAGCCTCTCCTCGACACGTCTCTGGGACAGTAACCACTCAAGACAGAATGCACAATGTAGAAGAACTCGCAAAGATGGGGAACAACACTTCACTCTATATAAAAAAGGGATGAGTACATAATTATTTATACAAGAAAGGGCCTGGCAGACAACCCTGCCGCCACCCTGTTTGAAACACAAAAAGCCATAACTGCCCATGTCCGTCGTCCGCCCGCTGACGCCCCTTCGGCATGCAAAAACCGTACCGTCCCAAACTGCCCATATGACCGTTGGTTCGCGCCATGTGCGTCCCACCTGTCCTTGCTCCAGAACCTCTTGTCTCAAGTCATCATGGCTGAGGTCGTTGGTGTCCTCAACCTGATCCAACTGGGAGATGGTAGCTAGTGCCTCCGTACGACGCCTGTCATGATCCCTTTGTATCTGTCCATGATGGTCTCGGAGGAAAATCCATATACCTCTTTTTTTCTTTTTGAGAAGGAAAAGGATGACCAGTTGGGTTGTCATCCACGTGTATATATATATATATATATATATATATATATATATATATATATAGACATCATGTACATATGGAACACTCTCTGGTGGAGAGCGGCAAAAAAATGAAGAGTACAATTGCTAATCAAAACCCCACTCCTGAAGAAGACAAAACATGTGGTGTATAATACTGTTCACCTGACATCTCTCCCCACAAAAAAAATGACATGGTTGCGCTGAAGCTAGACAGTCACCGACAAAAAAGGTCGCCAACGGATCTCTCCAGCCTAGTCTCCGTCTGTCAAGTCCCCTCATAGCCTTGTCAAAAGTACTTGTTCCGTGATAATACTTGAGCAGGCATCTGAAGCATTGACATGAAATAGACCGGGAGTGATGAGAGAATTGATCTGAGTAGAACAAGATGTCCTCCGCTAGATAAAAATTGAGAGAAGGCGGTGCTCTAGCCGCTCGATGATCAGAGTCCACCTATGAGAGCCAATATGACGGTTTGAAAGAGGGAGGCCCAAATAGGTGATGGGCAGGTCGCCAACCGGGGTGCGCAACTTCGCTGCACAGTGCAAATTATCCTCCATCGCCATGCCAAACGGAATGAAAGTGGATTTGGCATGGTTGATCACTGAGCCCCGAAATTGCGCCGAAGATCTCCACCGGGATGACCACTCAACTGGCCTCAAGCTATGATCCCTCAATGAGGAAAACGGTGTCACCGGCGAAGCCATTGAAAAGGCCGGCTAGGCATGCCTCCTGAGTGCATTTGGCGAGGCCGTCGACAACCAATGTGAAGAGTATGGGCGCGAGAGGGCACCCCCGACGGACTCCCCGCTGTGGCTGCCCCCCCCCCCCCCCCCCCCCCCCGCCGTTGTCCCCATTGACTAGGATCGAGAAGGAAGCGGTAGTGACGCACCGCTTCATCTAGATGATCCAGGTCGGCGGGAAATCTCGAATCTCCAAGGAGTGCCAAAGGAAGGACCATGAGAGAGTCATAGGCATTGGAGAAATCGACCTTCCTGAGGAAGTTGTGGCTGCTGCTCCCCATCCAATGCGCGAGGATTTCGGAGGCCATGGTGTAGCTGTCGGTGACGGATTGGCCATGGATGAAGACCGACTAAGCAGAATGGATGAGGTCGGGGAGCACTTCTCAGAACCGATTAGCCAATACCCGAGCCACTAAGAGATAGATGGCGTTGGATAAGGCGATTGACCGGAAGTCCTCCACTCTCTCCGCCAGCTTGTGCTTGGAAAGCACGAATAACAAGAACCGGTTCAGGCGCTCAAAGCCCCGGTTCTCGCTGGAGCACTCCCGGATCACCGCCATGAGGGTCTTGGAAGGTCGGGGAGGTCGGTTGGGATTCAGCCCAAACGTTGCAATGTTGTCTTCTGTGAGGTTAGGTTCCGTGTTACTGTTGCTAGGCTCGATGTGGTTGAAATGTGGGTTTAGTTAGGGTCAGGCGTAGGTATGGGCTGTGGAAGTCAGCTGGGGGGTGTGGTGGGGCTGGGGTGACAGATTTAGGTGTGGTACTGTTGCAGCAGTGGCTCGAGTGCTGGGGTGAGATGTTGGCTGCAATGGTGAGGGGCAGGCCCCCTGTGCGTGTCCATCGTTCCCCCGAAGCACATTCGGCCCCGCTCAAAGATCCATTGCTGCTCTATGTCGTATCAACTTAAAAGTGGCCAGCAGCCACCATGCCGCCCACATTTTCTTCACCAGTGGCCGACCATGAATCTTAACATGGAAGGTTTTCCGCTGGCGTGGAGCACCAATCGGGGAAGCAGACATCCAAGTCAAAGTAAATCAGTCACCTCTTGACAAAAGTCAGAGCTCCATACCTCAAGTCTCTTGTTCCATAATAGGTATCCATGCATTAGCTGTGGTCTTTCTGTTAGTGACAAACTCAAGTACAATATAGGGAGAGTGCAGATTGCCTGATGGAGTACATTGAAGCAAGCCAATCCCTCATGATCAGTCATTCCAAAAGATATGAGAGACGACTTTGGTCTGTTAATATGGAAACCCAGAAAATCTCCAAGAAACATCCACCAGAACAGAGGTCTTCTTATCAACATCAACAGATCCTTTAGTGAAGAACAATGTATCATCAGTGTACTACAAGGCGAGTCAAGTTCTCAGTGAAGTCAGAGATAAGACCATGGTCACAAACAGAAAAAGGTACATCAAGCTAGGGCATCTATGAAGAGCACCAGGGCATGCAGGCAGCCTTGGTGTACACCTCGCTGAGGCATGGATCCAGCCACCTGCTGGGTTATCATTAATGAGTGCCAGAAAGAATCAGTACAAATGCACAATTTCATCTAGGAAATTAATAAAAAGTCCAATCCAATAAGTTGTAGGTGGCTGAGTGTCGGATTTGAAGATTCCAAAACAGGTTGAGCGTCGGATTGACTCACTTCTAATGCAGTTTCTGTGGCGTACTGGCCCATTCAACCCTCATAGAATACACCTGGTAGCGTTGAAGGACGTGTGTCGGCCAACTGCAAAAGGTGGCCTTGGGGTCCTTGACCTGGGTAGGATGAACACTTGTCTCCTCACAAAATGGGTAATTCGGATTATGGGCAAGCCGGAGGGCATCTGGTTTACAGTTTTTAGTGTCTGCTATGGTTGTGATCTGAACTTGGATTCTCGTGTGACGGTGAGCACTGGTGCATTCTCTTTCTGGCAGGGTGTAGCCGGGATTATGCCTCTGGTCAAACATTCTTTTTCACTGTCTCTTGGCCCTGGGAACAATTTTTACTTCTGGAAAGATAATTGGACTGAACCAGACCCTGCACTGGAGACCTTCCCTCGGTAATTCCAGCTGGCCACGAACCGAAACGCCCGAGTTGCGGATTACTGGATGCCATCTACTATCAGTGGATAGGGATCGTGGTCTCCAATCTTCTGCACACGTCTTTCTGATCAGCGTTCTACTTCTGCTGTCAGGGCTATCTCACATTTCCCCTAAGGCCGACGTGGATGATAACTGCACCTGGAAAACTGGCACCTTCTCTGTCCGTGAGGCTTATACTTTATTAGGCCCCGTTCAGAATGCTGAGCTGCTTTATCTTTGGCAGATCAAGGGTCCTCTCAAAGTCCAAATTTTTACATGGTTGCTGCGGCGGCGACAAATCCTAACAAAATACAGAGCACAGTGGCTCGATAGTGCAAACAATCTTGTTTTCTGTGGTGAGGCTGCTGAGGAGACGAATCACCTGCTTTTTGGTTGCAACATGGCTGGCCAAGTCTTAGGGGTGTTCACCGGGTCAGGTCGACCCGTGAACCCGATGACCTGACCCGACCCGAACTCGACCCGACCATGGGTCGGGTCGGGTACGGGTTGGATTTTTCCAACCCGAGTCGACCCGACCCGACCAACTCGAATTTTTTATTTTTTTTCTTTTTTTATTCAAATTTATGCTTATATTTGATTTAAAAAAATTTTAAAAATTGAAATAAAATATTTAAATTGCAAAAATAACATTAAACAATTATAAAACTTATTTTATGATTTTAAAATAATATTAAATAATATTTTTATATTTAATAAAATTAAAAACAGCAAGAAAAAATTAAAAAAAAGAAAATTGGGTGGTCGGGTAACCCGACGACCCGACCCGACCCGACCTGAACCGGATCGGGTTGGGTCGGATTTGGCCTCCCAATCCCCTTCGACCCGACCCAACCCAACCAAATTTGGTCGGGTCGGGTTTGTTCACGGGTCGGGTCCAACCCGACCCGTGAACACCCCTACCAAGTCTAGAGGAAGAAGGCAAACATCAGCTGGCTGGACGCGGCACCAGATGTTACTTTCTGGTGGTCTTTCTGTAATATGGTAACAGGAGTCATGAGGTTGTTTACAGGACCAGAAGCCAAAGATGCCTCCCCCTGGCATACATCTGGCCGAAATGGATACAGTGGAATGACAAATGACACACTTTTCTGTGGGGGGCCTGCTTATGCCGAAAACATGCCATCATGCGGAAGCCATATTTGTAGAATGGAGGAAGTACCTGTAATGTATCACTGTGTCAGTATTTTGTGAGAGGCCTGGTGTGATGGCCTTCTCTTTCTGAAACCATTTTGTAATTTTATCTTAATATCAATGGAACTGTGGATGACTACCATCTTGCTAGTCGTCCTTTCTCTTTTCAGGAAAAAAAAGGTTGTAGGCTTTCGAAAAATCAACCTTCCATAGCTCTGCTTGCCAATGCGTCACTGAAATGATGTCTGGAGCCATGGTGAAACTATCTGGGAATGATGGGTCAGGGATAAAACTGATTGTACTTGATGCACTGGGTTGTAAAAAATCTGTTACAACCTGTTAAAACGAGCCACAATAAGATAGATTGTAGATAAAGCAACTAGTCGAAAGTTTTTGTCTCTATTAGCTCCCAACCTCTTTCATGTTAAGAGTAGAAAGAATGTATCGATTTTCTCGAAACTGGCATGATGTCCTGAATAATTGCCATGACCTCAGGTCTAAGCAGCAACCAAAATTCCTTGTAGAGTAATATTGGAAAGCCATAAGGACTAGAAGCTTCAAACTTCAGGCCCTCAACAACAACAGCAAAGCCTTATCCCATTAGGTGGGGTCGGCTACATGGATCATACGACGGCATTCCGCTCTATATTCGTTGATCCATGTTCATAAGATTCGACAAGATTTTATGCTGGCTGTCGGGGCCTAACACAACCCTCCTCCTTTATCCGGGCTTGGGACCGGCTATAAAATATAGGCAGAGTTAGCACTAAAATTCAAACTTCAGGCCCTCGTGAGCACTAAAATTCTCCATCTCAGCAGAAGGTCCAACCAAACTGTTTACTTGGTCCTGTGAGAGTGTAGTTGACATGCTTCCTTTCCATTGCCATTCACCTGACAGCGCCTCCGAGTGAACTATCTTAAGTAATTCACCTCATTGTCACCAAGTTGTATCTCGGTCATCTCCACTACATTTAGCATAGGCGTCTCCAATGTGATTATGATATAGAAGAGATTAGTTAGAATTCTATTAGTTTTAGATTAGCTAGAAGATTATCTTAACTCCGCCTATGTTTTATAGCCGGTCCCAAGCCCGGATAAAGGAGGAGGGTTGTGTTAGGCCTCGACAGCCAGCGTAAAACCCTGTCGAATCGCATGAACATGGATCAACGAATAACGTCGTATGATCCATGTAGCCGACCCCACTTAGTGGGATAAGGCTTTGTTGTTGTTGTTGTTGTAGTAGCTAGAAGATTATCTTGTTTCCTTTATTACCTATTTAGTTTGAGTCAAATATTTGATTGTACAAACCTATAAAATAGGCTATGCACTTTCTTTATGAGGGATTTCATTCATATTTAATTTATCTAGAATCTTGTTCCTTTGATGGATTCAGAGTCCATGCCCAATGGTGTTATGAACTCTCAAACAGAATTATTTGTGGTGCTTTGAACCATTGACCTCCTTTGGAGCTCGCCGAAGGTTGTAATCTCCAGTCAAATGGTATATTCAAGAGTGATTATTTTTCTCATCAAATTGAAGCAATCAATTTGCAATTGACATCGTCAGTGGATTTCAGGGTTTTTTGTTTTTTTGTCGTTCCCTCGCCTCATTGCCATCTTTCATCCATCTTAGTCAGCCCTGCTACTTCAAGTGGTATCAGAGCAAGTTGATCGGGCTATCTTTGATTTTGATCATAAAAAATAAAAAAGATGGCCAACCATGTTGCATCCGTCAAGTTGGTAGGAGCCACATCTCAACCACCAACTTGTTGCATGTTAACCACTTTGCACCATCCAAATTCAAACACGAAATTTTTTACAGTAGAGTTTGATGGTTTTACAAAAATCTTGGTAGTTTAGGATTTTGAGATATTTTTCTTTCCTTTTTTATATTAGGGAAATTTGTTTGTTATTTTAGGTCTTTTTGTTGGAGTTACTCTTTTACAAAATTCTATGAATCAAATAAGACTTTGAATATTTTCTCAAATTGAACTTTGTCTTCTTTTATCGTGTAGATTCATAATTGTCTTTAATAGATTTTGAAGAACTTTGGTGGATTCCAAAGTGACTAGTAGAGCCATAGTGATTATTTTTCTTATCAAGTTGAAGAAAATGACTTGTAGATCAACATCACTTGTTGGTTCCAAGGTTTTTGATGTATTTTAGAATTGTTTACTCATCATTCACCTCACCTCATCGCCATCGTCACCTGCCTGCATCTATCTCCCTCAACCCCACTACATCAAGTGGTATATTCCTGAGTGATTACGTTTCAATTGAAGCAAATCAACATTGTTGGTGAATTCCAAGGTTCTTGGTGGATTGTGGGGCTGTTTGTTTGTCATTCTCCTTGCCTCATTGCCATCGTCGCCTGCCTACGTTCATCTTCTGCAACCCTGCTGCATCAGATTAAACCGGTGGCATCCACTGGCATACTTATGGAAAAACCTTGTGTGTGAGTCGCCTTCTTTGAGCCACAGATGTTAACAACTGTCACTATACCTTTATGTGTCGTCAATGTGACCCGAACTTAAGCTTGAGGTTTGGCAAACCATATAACTCCTTGCTCCTGTTTCCTTTGGAAGAAACTGCTGAATGGATGGATTTTTGCGTCAAGATTCATGATTGATGTCCATGGCATTTTTTTCTTCGTTTGAGCAAGGAAAGGATGCCTACAGAATTATGGTAACATCCAAAACTTCTGGCGCATGACATGATACAATTGTCATGGACGTAATAGAAAAGAGAGGGGAAAATGAGTTGAGTTCACTCAAATTTATTAGTAGTTTGTCTCCTCTGAGTGCAAGGAGAAAATAGTGAAAATATAACTTTTATTTCTCCTGTTTTGTCAGTCTATTCTTCATGGACAGATCAAGAAACCGGGAGTCAAGGAAGAAAATGCCTAGCCTGATTGGATTGAATCGGTTGACATATTCTGTTGATTTAGTTATTGTGGTGCCTTTATGGTGGGGACGTAAATGGTATAAACTGTCATGTTGGGAGAGCTGATGTGCGATTTTGAGTGAACTGCTTACTGTGCCTAGTAATGAAAACTGTAATTGTGATCCTCTGTTGGTAGTCGGGTTTCTTTTTTGGGTAATAAAAAGCTAATAGCCATTGTTGAGGAAACAGTTCCAAATCACTTTTTTTACCGGTAAATCACTTTGGGGGGAGTGTTACCAACATCACATTTCGTCTTTGATTTGAGTGGGAGGCAGGGACAAGGGTAGGTCATGGGCGCCCATACCCAGTCATTCTTTTTCTTGTCAGCAAAAAGAATGTTGATATTTTCACAAGCATTCTGTTATGGATTTTGACTGTAATGATGGATAATATTCTATTATTTTTGTTTGTGCTCACTTGAACAGTGACTTTCCATGTCTTTGCTTGTTTGAAATACTAATGTTTTGTTGCTTTTATCGGTTCCAGGATAAGTACATGCAAAACAGACTTGTGAGATTGGTCTGCGTGTTTCTGCAGAGCCTTATCCGAAATAAAATCATCAACGGTAACTTGATTTTGCTCAAACATATTATGTATTATAACTCCTGCTCGTACATATTCGAACATTTTTTGAGGGTATCTCTGCCATTATATTTCTGAAGGATTTCATCTTCATGTTTTTCGTTGTGTGTTTGATATGATTCCATTCGGTATTAGTTAAGAACACAATTGTTGGTTAAGGAAAATAGTGAATAGACTACAATGTTGCATTAATTCATGTTATTCATTATGTTGTTATTGTTGTAGGGGATTAATCCTTCATGTTATAAATACATTGATCAAACTCCGCCTATATTTTATAGCCGGTCCCAAGTCCGGATAAAGGAGGAGGGTTGTGTTAGGCCCCGACAGCCAGCGTAAAATTCTGTCGAATCTTATGAACATGGATCAACGAATGGCGTCGCATGATAGTCGACCCCACCTAGTGGGATAAGGCTTTGTTGTTGTTGTTATAAATACATTGATCAGGTTAAATACATATTCAGCCTTTGAAAAGTTAATTTATCGACATTATAACTGGAGTTTGGTCGACTCCACACAGATTATTTTGTTACCAAAATTTGTCCTTTTGGACAAGTTATTAGTTGTGATTGTGTTTAAGATATTTGCATGTTTACCACTACATCTATCTCATTTCTGTGTTTAGAATCATCTATTCATTTATATTTTCAGCGTCTATTCTCTTAAGTGTTTTGATATCTAAAGTTGCATTTCTTTTAGTGAACTGGGTCTATTCTCTTCCATCTAGTGCTTTGATATCTAAAGCTGCATTGCTTTTAGTGAACTGGATGAAATTATGTAAACTCCCAGTCAAATCATCTTTTGTTGCTTTGTGCATGAGATCATGATCTGAGCTTTTTATCGATAAGATCTATAATATCATGACATGAATAATAAGTAATTGATTCGTGTGGTAATTGCCAGTGACATTGTTGTTTGCTTGTCATCATTTGCAGTTCATGATCTCTTCATTGAAGTCCAGGCCTTCTGTATTGAGTTTTCCCGCATCAGAGAGGCTGCAGGCTTGTTCAGACTGCTAAAATCTTTGGAATAATGTTTTGTAAAAAAAATTGGTTTCTTCACCGTCTATTCTGTATAGTTCTCACAACCATCGTTTTAGTATCTTCTTAAGCTGACATTTTCAATTTTTTCTTCACAACCTTATGTGAGCTCATCCATAGTAATTATGTAAAACTTCTGCAGTGGTAAAATAAGTTTTACCTTACAGTGTTCTCCGATAATGGAGACAAAAAAGATAGAGGTGGTCTGCTTTTTGAGCTCCTAAAGATTGAATTTTGTTAATCTCATGGACTATGGACATTTATGCCTTACAAAGCTGCTCATGAAGCTTTGCATTTCTCTAGCGCAAATTTCTTGGTAAATTGGTAAAATAATTATGCCGAAGACATGTCAAGAGTGCATCGTGTGCCCTCAAAGTTGTTATTTGCTAATGTCACGAGGACCCGTTTCATTTAATGTGTTTTTTTCCTTTTCTTCATAGTTTCCATTATGTAAATGATTACATGAATCACGTCTTTGAAGGATTATGGCAGTCATTTTATTTGTAACAGGCAACCTCACCAAGTGTTTTGGGATGAACTCCATGTGTCATAGTAGAATTACGAAGTGGTCATATTTGATTAAAAGAGAGATGATGGTAGTAAAAGGTTGCGCATTCATACGAATCATTTATGTGACTCGAAACAAATAAAATCTCTAATGGCTCATGTGGAAAGACTTCATACTTGTCCCCCGATTCCTGTTCTGTTGGCTGTGAAATGGTGAAACCTCTCGAGATAACCTTCTAAGCGTATCTTGAATCAACATTGTGTAAATAAAATTTCATTATTTTTTCCAATCCCTTAAGTAACAATTTCAACTTTAAGCTCTCTTTACCTGAGAAAAAAGACGAAGACTTTAAGCCCTGAAACATTAACAATCATTAAGTCGTGACATGCATAATGTCCAACATTTTTAACTTTGCCGCCGTCCTCATGACATAACCACCACCACCACCAAGAAGTTGTAGTTTTAGGCCCTGTTTGGATGCACCAAAAGGCTCACTCAAATGTTTACTATCTTTGGAATATAGTCAAAAAAGGTGTTTGGAAGTAAAAAGCGACGACTCATATCCCTTAAAATACCTCTCCCATCCGTTGGGAAAAAAATTCACTCACATCTCTGTTTCTTTTTCGTTCTCTCACATTTCGCGTGCCTTCTGCCTCACGTCACCATTGTCTCCATGTAAGCGGAGGCAGTTCGACTTCGTTGGAAAAAAAATGGACGCCGATTCAAACATAAGTGCAGGTAATCTTTCAAAAAAAAAAAAATTGTCTCATCTTTTTATCTTAGTTAAAAAAATTGACGCCGATTCAAACATAAAGGTAATCTTTCAAACAAAATTGTCTCATCTTTTTATCTTAGTTATTCTATTTTAGCCATGATATTTGGATTTTTTCTTCTTTTTTTAGGGTTCTTATTTTGATCAACATTTCTAAGGTTTTCTCTTCATAATGTGTATTTTTATATAAAGAATGAAAATTTTGTTGTATCTCAGTGTCCCTATGTTAACTAAATGCCTTCAAAGGTTGTCTTAATATTTTGAAATTTCACTGTGAATCCAATGATTATGTATACGTTTTATTATTACACAAAGGGGATGAAATTACAACCACATATTTGAACAAAGAAAATGCACTGACGTGATCCTTAGATAGTTTTGTTGCTACGTGATTAAAGTGCATAGATTAATTAGTGATTATAGATTTTAAAGAATTGATTAATAAATTATTTGCGATTATATAGTTATTTTTATGAAAGAAGAAATGTCAATAATCTGCTTATCCAAACAGCCCATTGGATATAATTCAAGGAAATAGCAGGGAAAGGAATCAATTTTGCAAAAGTGAATTCCTATTGGAATTCAAATTCTATGTTTTATTTTCAACTATTGCCAAACAAGCCCTTATAGTCTTCATTTCCAGAGTTGGATTATTTTCAATACATTTTGGATAAGGATTTAATGGGGTCCTCCCCCGTAAGGGGGGAGAACCCCCTCCCCCCATCCGCGCTCGTCGGAGATCCGATGGGCACGAATTTCGTACGTGGTTCAAGATGAAAAATAAGCAGTTTGATTCATCAAGGGAAAAAATGCATGCCGTTCAGCGCAAAAAATCGAAGAAAAAAGGATGATCATGAGGTGGCGAAGACAGTGTGGCAACGACGACGACCACAGGGCGACGGCGAAGACCGTGCGTCGACAGTCGCGAAACCCTAGGCGCGATTGACGGTCGATCTCGCGGGGCAGCAATGACCTCGTGGCAGACACCGAAGGCCAGATCGACTGCCGGGCGGCCATATAGATCACGCCGCCCGCAGGCTGATCGACCGTCGGTGGCTATATCGTGAAAGAGGGAGTGGGAATGGGAGAGAGAGCCGAAGGAGAGGGAGAGAGCATCGCCAGAGGGAGAGAGGGTCGCCAAATCTGTGGCGGGGATTAGAGGGGATTGGACGAAGATCTCGACGAAGGGGGGGGGGGGGGGGGTTCAACTTCGGTTCGGATCTCCACGGGCGGTTTTTTTACCCCATGAACCGGTGAAAGAAAATGCTCGTCGGATCTCCATCCGACGGGCATGGATGGGGGGAGGGGGGGGGGGGGGGGGGTGGGGTCCTCTGCCCTTATAGGGGGAGGACCCCATTAAAATCCTTTGGATAAAAAATGCAAAAAAAAACTTGATATTGAAATTGCTAAAAGCCATCCTCCACAGATGCAATTCTTGCCGATGTAACCTCCACTAGGGCAGCCTTGGCCGATGCAGCCTCCGATTGTGCAGCTCATTCCGGCTCCACCATAGGACACCTTACAAGAATTCTTGAGGTTGCATCCATCACAATTTGACGGCACAAGTGATTTCGATAAGGCGGAGAGGTGAATCATAAGTATGACGGAAATTTTCCTAGCGATGCATTGTGGAGAGGACAAAAAGGTCTTGTACATCACTAATCGTCTGACTGGTGAGGCCCTTGATTGGTGGAGAAGTACCAAAGCAACTCAGTTTGAAAATCAGAACATGATTCCTTGTAATAGCTTTTATGAGGCGTTCGAGGATCACTATTTTCCAGAGTATGAACACATTAAAAAACAAAGAGAGTTTCTACATCTTAGTCAGGGGAAGATGATAGTTGTTGAGTACCACATCCAGATCATAAAACTAGAAAAGTATAATATCATGCGCCTGAGTGAGAAGCAGAGGGCAAATCGATATGCTCAAGGTTTAAACACCACTATGAGGTCCCAGACTTTATTTGATAAATTGCAAAATCTGAAAGAAGCAGTCGAGCTAGCGACTACTATGGAGTAGATCACTTAAGAGAATTGGAAGAACAAAAAGGGAAGGCTCCTGACAAACCCTTGAGCATGGTCGACACCGGTGGAATGATAGGCGTTCAAACCGGAGGGACCACCGACGTGATAATCGTGTGAGGCCATATGAGCCTCGTAACACTCCACGCCAGCCACCACAACAGCAACAACCTTTCGTCAGGTGAGAAGTAAAGTAAATAAATAATTATAAGTATGCAATGATGATGACTAATGAATAAATGATTTCAGCCTCAACAACGACAGGCACTGCAACAGTCCCAACAAAGTAATAAAGCTTGCCAACACAAGAAGTTTAATGTAGAAGAATGCCGACGGAGACCAGGTGCCTGTATTCACTATAGTCAGCAAGGCCACTTTATTCATGACTGTCCTAAGAAGGCAAGGGAAGAACAAGCTCAATGTAATGTCGGAGGTGCTAATACCTTGGTGCAAGGTAGAGTTCATAATATGTAGACGAATACTACACCAGTTGACACCGACATCATCAGAGGTACTTTACCTATAGCAGGCATGCCTACTATAGTATTATTTGATTTGGGTGCATCACATTCATTTATCTCTCAAGATTGTACTATTGCTTTGAGTTTGCCGCTGCATGATATGACATGTTCCATGAGTGTGGCAATCCCTATGAGTACTCTATGCACCACGAAGTACATCTCAGAATTTCTCTACAGATCAGATCGTGATTCCCATGACAGACTATGTTGTCATACTTGGTATGGACTAGTTATCATACTATGATGTTGTTGTATTATGCAGATGAAAGAAGATTATCATTAGTACTCAATGCAAGCCGAAGGCTACTGTGAAGGGCAATACTGGCAAGGAAGGCAAGGTGATCATTTCTGCAATGAAGGCACAAAAGATGTTGCATAAGGGCTGCAGAGGCTATCTAGCTAGTGTTGTGAAGACAGATGCTCTAGCTTCAGACCCACAACAGATGGACATAGTTAGAGACCTTTTAGATGTCTTTCTAGAAGATGTCACTTGATTGCCACCACAACGGAAGATCGATTTCAATTTTCCTTCTATTTCTATTGAGTTGTATTTATCTTATCCAAATTCTCATGCTTATGTTATTTGGGACTCATTATGTTATTTTATTAAGACTTCTGCACTCATTTTCTATTATATCTCTTTTTAATCGAATAATAACTATTTTTTCTTCCATAATTATGCCTCTATTATGTTGACCGGTCAAAGTCATATTTCGATCAAAATATTACACGTAAGTCATGACACGTAACGTTTCCAGGGTGTATTCGGCCACGTGTCGGGGTACATTTTTTGGGGTGTTACAATCGAATTAGCCTCGACCCTTTACTTTGTTATTGTGATAATTCAATCGCCTATATCACACATTATTAAATTAATGTGATCTCTTCATCTATCTCTCTATATAATATTATTCTCGATCCGACATTGAGACAAAAAAGATATTATTATTATCGTCCCACTACTACTCTTGCCCCGAGCTCGGAGGCAAGCTCTCACTGCCTGCTGACTTGTGCATGCTGCTTGAGTCTTCCGAGCAAGCTCACGCCAACGATCTCCATGCGAGATCCCAACCTCCTCGTACACGCAAGCTAACATCTTGATTTGCATCATCATCTCGGCTCGTGACTCGGTGTCCTTCGAGTTTCTAGCATGAGCTCGCCTCGTAAATCACGAGTTTCTCGTGGGGAACGCCTTGCCGTATTCAAGTCCTTCACATCCATTATATTGATATAAACTAACACATTGTCTTCTATCGTGATCTCGCAATGTGTGTACCAGTGCAATTGGAGTTGTACATTTCATATATCTTCGACGTGTACTTTATGAGTCCTAAATCTCCTGATGTGGTTTTTTTTTATTTAAAGAAAAGAGAGTTTATCTATCCATTAATTGATCAAAAGAGTCATTGTACAAAATAGATACCCGAATTAAGTAGGCTCCATCCAAAAAAGATTACAGCTTGTTAAACGACCTAAGTTCGCTAAGTTGTGGGTGGCCATGTTTGACTGACGATAAACATGCCTGATTACATAGGCTTGAAACTGAGAGAGAAGTAATAAACAATTGGGCGCTGTTTGGTTGTTGGATAAGGAGGAGTGGGTTAGGTGATTGTAATCCGAAGATAGGGGGATTATCCTAGAAGAAGGGTGCCATATACCATATTATGTTTGGTTGATACTTCTTACTATGGATAGTTTTAATCCTCGTATTGTTTGGATGGAAAGGCAAAATAACAGTGCAAACCACTTCACCCTCACATCCTAACATTATATCGAGTCACTTCCTCTTACCTTTGTTAATTTGTTGAACAGTAAAATGATTGCCTTGCCCTCCTTGGATTATTTGTATTCCACCAAAAATGAAGAATACTATAACCTAAAATATAGCCGGCCGCCAGATTAAACAGTAATAAGAGGATTCAATTTTTTAGTTTCCATGGAGGATAAGTATTCATGTGGATGATGTCTACTAGATTTGTAGAGTCACAGCCACCTCGCAGTTGATATCCAGCAGTCAGCCGCCTAAGCGCGCATAACAAACCCCATGCTTTTGCTTCTAGGACATCATGAAAAGTTTTGCCAATGCCACCTGCAATAATCAAAGAAGATGAATTAGAGCATATAATAAAACCTGCTCCCCCGCACTTCAATGGATCCAAAAAGGATCCATTTGTGTTCAATTTGAACCAGCCCGGAGGAGGAGGCTCCCACCTCACCAAAATGGGTCACGGGTGGAGGTTCCCTAACATTATGTTTGGATTGAGGTGAAAGGAAGATAAAGAAGGGGAGGGAAAGGGAATTTTTTCCCTTGTTTGGATAAAATTTTAAAAGAGGAGAATGGAGGGAAATCTTCATTTTCTCCCTCCATTCCTCTTCATTTGTGTTATTTTGTTTCAACCCCAAATTAAAGTGTAAAAGTTCCTTTTCCTCCTTTTTTCTTCTCCTTATTTTCTTCCCTTTTTCTTAATAAGGCTTCATCCAAATATAGTGTAAGAGAAGTGAGTGTTAACATATTTATTAGACATGCCAGTGCTTTCGCGAGGACTCCGGAGATTGTGGTTGATTGGGACGGAATTGGAGATCATTTGCATTGACCAAAGCCCAAAGACAGTAAGAAATACAAGAGAGTAGTCACAACCTGGAGGACTTCTGAAGGTGATTCCGTGCTAGTTGGGAAGGAAGGAAAAGTGAAGTTTAGGTGTTTTTGGAAGTTATGCCAAAGTTGGTTACTGACAAAACAATTAAAAAATGAGTGGTTAATGGTTTCCATGGCCTGACCGCGGGGGAGAAACTAGTGTCCAGCTGATGAACAACCCTACTCATCACCTCCTTGGTGGGCAGCTGCGAAAAATATGTAACAATAAAATTGTTAATAAGTGCACTAATAGTATCAAATGATAAAGTAGAGAGTAGAATGTTGAATCCACAAGGAATTATTTTGAATCTAATCTATCTCAATAATTTATTAGGGAAAAATGTTTTGTGGTATGAAAACAAAAAATTAAAAGTGTAAAAACTAAATGAAAGATAATTAAAATGAATTAGTGTTGAGAATTATGAATGACTAATGTAAAGATAAATGTGTATGATCTTCATTAATAGTTGAGTTATAAAAGTAAATAATAGTGTCGATTCTTATAAGGGATTAGAAGTACCTAAATTATTTACCTCTCTAATACGAGTAAATCAAATTATCTTTTGACAACATAAAAATTGCAAACGACAAGTCAATTCTTAGTTTAGCAAGAGGTTAAGACGCATTATGTATCTCCTAGGTTATTATTCATCCACAATATTGGATAGAATAACAAACCACACGAAATTCAATACAAACGATGAGTTACTGAACACACGTTATGAATGTGTCAACTTAAAAGTAAAAGATCAATTATCAAAGTAATAGTAATTCCTAAAATTAATCACCACTCATATAGGTTTGTAATCTAATCTCAGAAATAAAATTACTCATAAAAAACCAATGAACTCAACATGTATAATCAAAAGAAATCGAAAAATCTAGTTAACTTAATAATAATAGGGTTCAAACAATTTTTTATTTAAATTAAGATATAAAATCTCTATTACAACAAATTAGAACATCAAGAACTATATAAAAGAGCATCCAAGTAAAAGATAAATGAAGAATTTGTAGCCTTCATAACATCTCGACCTTTGCACAACACAAATGATGAATTACTGCGCAACCTTCTCCTTCGATTGATCTTCAAACTTTGAAATTCATCCCTAGCAATATGCCATGGCTCCGAGGTCTCAATCACCATATTTTCATCTCAAGTCCTCTATTTATAGCCCCCAAGTGTCCTAAGAGTTTTTATATAGTTTCGATTTGTTTGGGAGTCTTTTAATATCAAAATAATGAAAATTCGGAATAGACTTTCATTGAGTTTTAAGAGGAAAAATTATATTAAATGCCTTCCAACTTTGACGTTTGCTCAATGGTACTCTCCAACTTCACTTTGTAATACGAATGCCCTTCATCTTATAATTTATTTCACAAAATGCCCTTCCCACCGGGAATACCTGGTTTCTCGATTGTTCCATTGATGTGGCAATGCTCTCTCTGCCACGCAATAGAGCATTCGACATGGCACTGCCACACAGACTCCATGTCAACAAATTAATAAAAAATAATAATAAATAAATAAAATATAATAATAAAAAATTAAGAAAGGACACTCCTCTCTCTCCGGCGTTCGCACTGGCCAGGGGGTGCAGTCTCTTGAGCGCCGGAGGGAGAAGAGGAGGGGACGACCGTCCCCACCCATCTCCTCACCAGAGACGGAGAAGAGTGGGGGGGGGGGGGGGGGGGGAAGGGGGCGGCGCCCCCTCCCCACGCACAGAGGGGGAGGGTCGCCTCCCCCTCTCTTCTCCGACAAGAAGAGAGGGGGAGGCCGCCTCCCCCTTTGAGCAGATCGTGCGCGGAGGGGGAGGCGACCCTCCTCCTCTGCGCGCGCGGGGAGTGGGAGCCGCCCCCTTCCCCCTCTCTTTTTTGTCGTCGGTACGGAGATGTGTGGGGGCAGCCGCCCTCTCCTCTTCTCCCTCCGACGCTCAAATGACCTCACCCCTTGCCGACGAGGACATCAGAGAGAGGAGGGAGCATCTTTTTTTATTATTATATTCTTATTTTAATATGTTGTATTTTGTAAGTTTTTATTAATTTTCTGATGCGGAGCTTGCGTGTCGGTGCCACATTGAATACTCTCCTGCATGGCGGAGAGAGAGCACCGCCATGTTACCGGATCGATCGGGAAACTGGGTATTCCCGGTCGAAAGGGTATTTCATGAAATAAATTATAAGATGAAGGACATTCATGCTACAAAGTGAAGTTGGAGGGTATCGCTGAGCAAACGTCAAAGTTGGAGGGCATTTAGTGTAATATTTTCAATTTTAGGACCATCCAAAACTCTTTCAATTCTGAGTAAATATCGATTGTTTTGATTATAAACATCAATTCTCGAAAAAAATTAAAAAAAATATCGATTGTTTGATTGTCAAAAAAAATGTCAGGATGTTTGATCCAAACTCTCTGTTCGATTGGGGATGTGCAATTAACTCCTCAAAGTATTCGAGAACATGATACAAGAAAATGATTGCGAGTATAACTCCAACTTCACTTGTCGCGGGCGAGTGTGATGTGCGATCCCACAACATGACCCAAGAGGCAGAATTTGAGGTCAGCCATCATTCCCCAATCTCAACCTCTGGGTTCTCGACTTCCTCCGTAATGGTGTCCTTCAATTGACAAAGTTACCTACATCTATTGTAATACTCAGAAAATTCAAATGGATGAAAATGCCCTTACGTAGAGGAGCAAATTGAGTCTTTTGACAAAAGAGGAAAGAAAATATAAAGTCAAAAATCAAAATTTAATTCTTGGACTAAAACACCCTCAAAAGTAAAGCATCTTATGGTTATAATTGTCATTTAGCAAAAAAGTAAAAAGTTAGACTAAACTACCCCAAAAAGTTGGGGTGGTTGGGGGATGATTTGGTCATTTGGAATGAGACAAAATAAGTAACCCTTAAACCCCAAAACCCTTTTTCATTTCCCTCATTCTCTCTCTCACTCTCACTCAACCTCTCATCTTCTTCCCCCCAAACCAGTCGAGCCCCATTCTCCCCCTCACAACAACCCCCTCCTCTCTCTTCCCCTCTCATTCACCCACTCTCTCTCCCTCATTTGGTCGGCCAAGCAAGAAGAAGAAGAAGAAGGGGAGGTGGCCAATCGAAGAGGAGAGCTCCATTGGAAGGAAAGGAGGTCAGAGGAAGGAAGGATCATTCAACTAGGAGAGAAGAAGAAGAAGCAGCTTTGGATTCAAATGCTTTTTGGACAAGAACCCTAGGTATTTAAGGGTGAACCCCTTTTAATCCATCTAACACATGAATTAGAAGTCTCAACTTATGAAATGAATTGTTTATTGCATTTGTACTGGCCTGCCCTAAATTCCATTGAGAATGTGTCTCCTTAGTGCTAAGTTGACGTATGATGATAGTTATGTGTTCTAAGGGTTAGAAGCATGTTCATCTATAATCTGTCCAGATCTAATGTGTCTTGTTCTGTTGCATTTTTTAATAGGTTATTGTTATCCCAAAATCATATATGATATATGGTTAGAAAGTTCTCAGAGTCCAGTTTTCAAGGGTTTGGTTTCATATCATTTTGAGCTGTGAGCTGAGAGTTATGACCAAAAGAGTCTGCCTCGGGGTGCAGTGAGACATATTTGGGAAATTCACCAAAATTAGTGTTTACCTAATTTGTGGTTGAAACTTCTGGGGTATATAGATGACTTGTCATCTTTCTACAAAACTTGGATTCACCTAAAAAGATGTTTATAGGGAGATATTAATTGTTTAGTGCTCAGCTATCAAACTAGTTGATATGGTAACCACTTAATCATTATGAGAATTTATGGGGGGTGAGTGAATAAAATATTAGAAAATTAGATGTTGTTGCTCTAAGGGCCTAATATGAAGATAAATTAGAATCAGTCGATCTAGTGACTCATGGAGTGACGGATATGGAACCGACAAGGTGTCGAATCTGTCCACTTTGGAAAACTGCAGTTTGTTCTCTCAGTTTTATTATTGTGTATGAAGGTTTAACATATGGAACACGTTAAGTAGAGCCTAGGGTGTCTGTAGATGAGATTATGTTCATGAACGATGGATTCAAGTGGTCAACTCCATGATTCTCAGTATGAATCGATTGATCGGTCAGGGCGAGCGGTTGACCGGTCCATGAGTTTTCATATGATTGATTGCTACTGTTCAAATCGAACACGACGTCAGATCGACCGAATGTTTGACCGACTGCATAAATCAGTCGACCAGACCAAAAGTGGTCGATAGGTTCATGTGTAACATTATCTTTTATCACTATTATTTTATTTGGATGAGATGTCGGTCAACCGGACGGGCGACCGACCGATGGGGTCGGAAGCCACTATTTAAATCGATCGATCGATTAGGGGAGAGGTCGATCGATCCATGGCCACTATTTTGAACGGTCGTGCTCAGGTTGATCGATAGGTCGACCGACCAACCGAAATATATGATTTTGCAAATTGAACTCTCTGATTCTCTTACCAATTGTTCACAAGTTTACATCATGCTAGGCTATGCCATGTTGTCATGCTTTTATTGATATGAATGTTGTGCTATATCATGCTATGTTTTATGTATGTATTGACATGATCGTTGTGCTATTGATTCACTCACTTAGAATCCGACGTCGCATACTAAGCCATCGGATTAAAATGAATTGTATTGAATTAAACACATTGTGGTCAAAGCTTGGCCCTCAATGAATTAGACCATTATTATTATGTATATATATTCATGGATTGACACGACTTTCGAGTGTCAATTGGGCCTGGCCAGTCCCTCATGGCATTGAGAACAACCAAGCACCACAACACATCGAAGGGTTCACCTAATATTGATTGCTAATGTTTGCTAACTCTAAAATTGGTAAAAAGATCACCTGAATCGTGAAATGGCTAGAATCGGCATTGTTATCGTTCATGGGCATTAAGTGTTAATGCAATCGTTCATTGGCTAGTCATTGATTGATATCATATGGACATTGAATGCAATGCAATCGAAATCATTATTATCGAATGGAATTGAATTGCTCATGAATAGTTTATGGATATATTTCATAGTGTTTCCTTTATCATGTTTTACTGTCTCATCGCAAGTTATCATTTTTAATTATGGTCCTTATATACAACTAATGGGAGGTGGGCTCCCCTGCATCCGGGTTCAGGAAGGTATGGAAGAGTAGGTTGAAGTCAGTGGCGAGCTCATGACGGCGGTTAGCATATGGAGTCGGCCTATGTTGGGCCATAGTATTTCATATTGTCTTATGATTATGTCCTAGTCGGCCCACAGGATTTATTATGGATTATGTTGTGCGTCCTCATGTGAGGAACATTATGGAATCATTATGTTGTAGACTTCGAGTCTTTTTTGTATTTGGGCTATCCGCCATGTACTCTTTTTATGTCATTGGGTTTAGGACCATATGACCCATTATGTTTTATTGCTTATGCTATGTTTTCAAATATAATAGTTTTAAATGTTTTCATTTTCCGTTGCTTATTCTCATCATATGTTTTATTGACTTTGGGTCAACTATTGTATTGTCTATCGTGTAACACATCTTGGACCCGCTCGCGACACGTGTCGTGGGGTGGATTTCAGAGCCATTACATTTGTAGGGGATCACGACCTCAAGCCTGTCGAATTTCAGTGAAGTCTCTGGTGGGCGAGTTCTTGGTGGCTAGGGATTCTAGGAGAGGGGGTTTGCCACTCATCGCTTCCCTCAATTGAGTCTCTCTCTCTCTCTCTCTCTGATGTTGAGGTGAAAGAAACTTTGCATTTGGATCTCCTGATGTTGGTGTGGTTTCATCTAAGAATGAAGATTCTTTCCCTGTATGTCATCATTGGCATTGTTAAAGTACTCCAACTTGGTTAGTTTGACATTTTCTTTAACTAAAGAGACACAATAAGGGGAGGCTTACAGCCGATGATGATCAAAATTAAATGACAAAATAGTTTTGGTGAACTAGTCCAAAGCCACCACAAATAAATTAAGATTTTTCGTTGGCTTGCATCAAGAACAATATTATCTACAAAATAGGAGGCATAGGAGGAATGTAACGCCCAACTACTCATTTGGCGCCACAAGGAGTTAAACCGTAAAACCAAACGCTTAAATTCAAACTCAAATATTCAACGGAAAACTAACGTTAAAAAATAAAGTTCAGCATGACCTATGCGTAAATTTGTTCATACGTCATATAGAACATTTATCCATATCCTTCACATGCAATTTATAAAGTTTAATATGCATCATTGACAGTTTATAAGGTCGGTACTGACAATTCAACAAATAGCAAAACGGATGGGACACATGCCCAAAACTGTGAGTCACAAGCTCACTCTCTAACCAAAATCATGAGTCAGATGCTCGTAAACCATATATTATGAGCGTTCATCGCTCTACACTATAAATCCAACATTTCTCAAAATCATTCAAAACATTATTCAAACTAGCAATTCGTATAAGAAAATGAATGAAATACAAGGTAACTAAAACAACGATCACGCCTTTCACTCATGACCAATTCCTGTCCCGTATATTTCTTATTTCATGCCAAGCAAGCCAAGAAAGTATGACTTTCATTCAGTACCTGCAAAAATTTAATGATGAGATGAGCATCAAGAAGCTCAGTGAGTCAAATGACTACCTCAAGTATTAAAATCATTATGAAAAATAACATCTTTATATTTAAGAAATATTCCAAAAATCTTTTCGTTCTTCAGAAAGAAACTCATTCACTTAATAATCATACAAAATGAATGTCATGTGTGCACATGCATGGTAACAACAAAATATCATAAAATGGGGAAATATCATCAAATATGTATATCCAATATCCTCAATGGAGAAATCAATCTCAGCCCTCGTATCCCTCCCATTGACACGGTTGATTGTTCTAATTAATTTTGTCCATCGTATTCCATTGACACAGGACGTTGAACTACCCTTCATATCCCATTGACACAGAGCTTCTTATCTTTTCTTTCCATCACTTGTATCACATTGACACATGATGGTTATTTTAATTCCACCTTTCTATTGATACAAGATGTTGAACATGCTCTTCGTATCCCATTGACACAGAGCATACCGAGCCCCAATCGATCTATCCGAAGTTGGCCAATTCTCCGAGGTGAAAACACTCCGCCTTATGCATGTTTTATATATAATGCATACGATGCATAAATGCGAATTCGAAATGAATGTTTACAACTTGAAATCATCATACTAAAAATATTTCATTTCAAAAGCAAATCTTCCCGATCAAGTGATAGGAGAAACTTCTATCAATTAAAGACTTCTAAAATTCATAATAAAACATCATAAGTCATATAATGGCACATATATAAAGCATACGAATAAGTATGATTATGCATGGGAAAAACTTGTTTCACATCTGATGGGACAATGTCATCACTCTAAGGAGTTAAGTAGTTCATGTCATTTGAGGTAAGGTTCCTCACCTTGAATTCGTCGAGTCCGAAATTATCTCCTCGTTCGAATACAGTCAAAACTAAACACAACCTATCACACTCATTACTTGAATAATTAATATTATAAAAGTAAACTTGATAATTCACTCTTCACAATAACTCAACGTACTTATGATAAACCAAGTCCTATTATGGATTTGCTACAATACTTACCAAGAAGGAAATGAATGTCTCGTAAACTAGTAATAGCCTAATCGAATCACCTCCGATTAACAACCCCTATAAGCGAAGTTCAAATCAATCTATAAGATAAGTTCAAAGTCTGACCCATTTTTCAGAGGTAGAAAGGGTCCATTAGAGTCTTTACAATGTCGAACAAGGCCTCGAGTGGGCCTGTCAAAAACGATCTTGGAGAAAACTCTTGCTTTGGAAAGCTGATCAAATAAATCATCGATGCGGGGTAATGGGTACTTGTTTTTCACCGTTACCTTATTAAGCATTCGATAATCTATGCAAAGTCTTAATGAGCCATCCCAAGGTGAGACGCCGGGTTTAATGAAACCCTTGTCCAAAAACTCCTGAATCTGAGTTTTTAACCCTTTCATCTCTGCCGGGGTCATGCGATATGGAGCTTTGGAAAATGGGGTTGTCCCAAGTACCAACTCAATATGGAAATCCACCTTCCTCTTGGGTGGTAGTCCATGAATGTCTTCTGGGAATACATCAGAAAACTTCCTCACAATTTCTGTATCATGTAGGGTCTTGGTAGGCATTTCAGCCTTGATCATGCTTGTCAGATATCCTTTGCATCCTTGCCGAAGAAATTGTGCGCCTTGATGGTGGACACCATGATCTTTGGTTGCTTTTGAGTTATGCCTCTGACAATGACTTTGTCTGTATCATATGTTCCTATAATAATCTTCTTTTGCTTGCACAATATAGAAACATCATGGAAAGTTAACTAGTCCATACCCAGTATATAGGGATAATGATTAAAATTGCAAGAAATTTCTTTTTCCCTATTTCTACCGATACATCAGGTAGGTATCTGGTAGTGTGTAGGGTTCCTTATGGTGTAAGTATGTTCATGTTGTGATCTAGGTTCATGACAGTTAGCCCTAAGGTAATAGCACATTCTTTTGATATAAAGGAGTGAGTGGCACCAGAATCAAATAAAACGATAGTGGGCAGCTCAGCTATGAGTGTACCTCGAATAACGTCAGCGTCATTCCGTGGAGCATCTTCTTTCAAGTTGAAGAGCCTTCCTTGCACCAGTTGTTCTCCTTGTTGCTGCCTGTTCCTCTGAAATAGTGGTCATTTACAGCTGTGGCCAAATTCCCCACACTGAAAACATGCTCTTATCTTTAGGCGACACTCGTCTGTGTGAATCCTATCGCAAAAATTACATAAGACGCTCACTAAGTGCGGGTGGTGCCTATGGAGCCCTTGGTAGCTGCTGATTCTAATGTTGTACTGGCTATTGGCGTTGTTGTGGGGCCTGTTGAGGAGGCCGTTGTGGTGGTGGTGATTGTTGGTGGTATCGAGGTTGTTGGGGGGCTCATAGCAGGGAAGGTCATGTTACTACGATGCCAGATATGGGTGGGGCCGGTTATTTCATTATTAGTCCTACTAACGGTTATTTCTGCGGGGTGTTTGCTTCTGTGAGCCTTGCCCCACCTCCTACTATCTTCTCTTTTCCCTTTGCCACTCTTGATGGTCTCTTTCTGTTAAAGTGGTCAAGTGAACTGCCTGGTTTAGAGTTTGACAGTTGTCGGGCAATGTTTTGGTTCTCATGTCTGGATTTAGCCCTTGTATGAAGCGATTGGCTTTCGATAGTTCATCCATTTTCATCTTTGAATATTTTCCTAGCTGGATAAATTTTTTCAGGTATTGGGACACAGTCATGGTCCCCTATTTCAGGCTCAGATATTTTTGCTGCTTTAGATCCTTATGATACACAGGAAATAGCGCTCCTCGAATAATTTGCGAAAGTCCGCCCATGCAATGACCCTGACATCTGAAAGTTCTATTGCCTTAGTTTCTTTCCACCGGTCCTTAGCATCTTCAGTGAGGGTATCCATAGTGAACGCCACTTTCTTGCTCTCAATATAGTCCAAAAGGTCAATTTTTTCTTCGATGGTCCCAATCCATCGTTCAGTTGTATCAAAATTCTCTTCGTCATTATAAGTCGGTTGCTTTAACTTCAAGAACTCTTGTATCGTACAGCGAGGAGGAGGCTGTCGCTCTTCTTGTTCTTGCCATGGAGGGGTGTTTTGATTACCCTCGACACTACAGTCATCAAACTCATCATCTGACACATGCATTCTTCTACGGGAAGACATCTATGAAAAAATATGCAATTAAGTAAGGAGTTGAAAGGAATAATGTTCCTAAATCAAGATGAAATTCAGCAATTTATTGATCAAAGTCCCTTGGATAATAATATCCACCATGACCATACCAAGACTCATCACTATAATAATTAAGGTCTTCATTGCAGAAAGTAAACATCCGACTAAGACCAAGACTAGACAACTTTAACATCTATGACTCTGAGGTATCGTGCACCACCTATTCGCGTTGAGAAATTTCTCCAACACCCTTCCTTGAGGTGTCATTGCGCTTGTTAGAATCAGGGCACTGATAGAAGAAATGTATGATCTGTCTACAATGGGTACAATAACCAGGCCCTTCTATGAGCCTGCAAAGACGGCGGCGTTTGTAAGGCAATTACCCACTAGTTCTAGATCGGGTCGTAGTTTCGCATATTCTCGAACGATATCTTCAGAAGTTCCAAGCAATCTATTGACGCTGAAGATCGATGGTGGAGGCATTTCTGGTTGGTTACACTATCCTGATCAGAGTGCTCCTGCTTCTCTTGTATTGCGTGGTGTGGCATGTTACGTCCAAGACCTTGACCTCGATCTTGGTTGTGCCTTTGCCTCTGATACGGGTCCTGGGAAACTAGGACCATATCGTTCACTCGCATCACATAAAAGATTCTCCTTACTCCTTGAATGACTCGTGTTGTAATATGTCGAGGAGGCATCTATAGAAATAATGTGCTAAATAAAAAAAATCTATATAAGGAATCTATTTAGTACTTACTTGAGGAGTGAAGTCGCAACTACTCAGGACGCTTGCACATGACTTTACTGTGACCATAGGACATTATGAACACTAAATGACAATGCATTGACCTGAATCCTACTTGACCAATAAGGAGCCAAGAACTTGGGCTCTGATGCCAAGCTATAACGCCCCCAAAAAATTAGCCCTTCTTCCATGTAGGCAGTCAGGTTGACTCCCGGGACGCTACACTACGTACTATGCTCTTGATCATAATCTGATTTTAACCATTCAACATATGCAACATGTGGTAATGAATATAATAATAAACTAAACAAAGACTTTATTGCGGACGAAGGAAACATCAGAATGTCAAAAGGCACCAACATCTAATGCAATCCACATGGAGAAAGGAAATGACAACAATGTCCAACAGATCCAAGCAAATGACCACATATCCAATTTCAAAGGAAAAGACCAAATTATCCATCTGAAGTAGGGATGACTTGTCCAACTAATGCAAGTAAAAAAAAGGGCACTATAGAGCTTAATGAGTCATGTGCAGCAATTCCCAAGCTCGGCGCCTTCCATCAATCATCTCTAAGCAGGATGGTCACCTACAAAATTCCAATGCAAGGGCATAGAATGTCCATGAGTGAAAACGTTTAGTACAATAGAATCATAGGCTATAAAATGATAATCAAATAATGTTTAAATCAACAATGGATAAGCAATAGAATAATTGTGATTTACTTTGAACAAGTGGTCTACACTTTCCTATTATAACCCATGCTTTGTCTGTACAATGATAATGATTCATTCTTTACCATGTCTATGCTTTGTTCTTTATTATATCTAGGCTCTGTTCTTTACCATGTCATACTTTACTAGGCTTTACTCTACCATGAGTTGTGTTACATCTTTTACATTAGCTATACAATCTTTGAAGTTCGTTGTCCTATACAAGCTCACTATTATTAACTTGGGAAGCTAGAGGTTCCTCTATGAACATTTGTGAAGTCAGGAATGCCCACAATGGGGAAGGTGTAATGCCAATGCATACCCTTTTTGAAATATAGGTGAGAGAGGACCTGTACCCCAAGAAGTGGTCGTTAAGGACCCCTAGGTTCACTATCTTCTCTGCTATGCTACATGTCCCTCTAGCGCTATAAACAAGGTATTTAATATAATGCCCTCAATGGGGAAGGAGATATACCAATGCATATCCCTTTTCGGAATACAAGTGGGAGAGGTCCTGTACCCCAAGAACAATGGTCGTTGAAGACCCGTAGGTTCACAGTCTTATCATCTAAGCTACCTGCTCCTCCTCTGTGAACAATGACAATGATCCATGCTTTTGGTGACACATAGCAATCCCATGATTTTCATCTTTTCTTTACTTAGCTTATTTACTATTATAGATAGGAGAAAGGTTAGAGTATGATCCCTTTTCTTTGAGATGATTAAAACATGTCATATCTCTATGTCTTTTAGAATAAAGTCCGGCCCATATTTCAAAAGTGAAAAGGGTCCATTAGAGTCTTTACAATGTCGGACAAGGCCTCGAGTGGGCCTGTCGAAAGTGAGGCCCAAATATGAAAGATCGGACCCAACCAAAAGGATAACTATGTCCTATTCAATAGAACCCGGTCCGGGCTAAGGAGAACTCGGCTCGGATTTCTGTCGAGGGTCAATACGCATGACCCGGGCCGAGTCAGGATCCGACTCGGGCTGGGTCAGTGCTCATGCGCGTTGAGATTGGCCTGGAACCCCGACGTCACGGTTGTGCCACCTTTCTACCACACCCGTGCCACTGATGTCTAGCCATGCTACTCCTAGCGAGTCAATGCCATCGACCTCACGGCCGTGATACTCCTTTGGCACGCCCGTGCCCTCAACGTCACAGTCGTACTACTACTCTGGCATGCTCGTGCCACTGACGTTATGGTCGTGCTGCTCCTCTAGCATGCCCATGTCCTCGGCGTCACGGTCGTGTTACTTCTCTAGCACGCTCGTGCCCTGATCGAACTAGTTGTTGCACCACTAACTACCAAGTCGGTCAACCGTCTCATTGAATTGGTCGACCATCCTCATAATGGGGCATGTTCGTGCCACCTGCCTGACACGCTCGTGCCGTAACTCGGCTACATGTCCAATCGCGGCCGTGCCCACCTCTGGCCATCCTCCGGATGTCAGATCACAATGGTCAAAATACTAAAAATGAAGCTTAAAGACTCTAGATCAATATGGAATCATCACACACATCATATGATTAACATATCATAGCCTACGGGGATTTGAACGTCTAGAGTACCTTTTCGATCATGTTTGGTTCATTGGACACGCTTTCCTCGTCTTCTTTGGTTCCGGTCGGTCTTGGTCGGCAAGGAGATGCGGCCGACCTCATGAGCATGTCGAGGGAAGGGTCATTGTGCACTGGGTGTCCGCTGGTCGCCTCTGTCATTCGTGCGCGCGCGGTGCGTCGGAAAGGAGGGAGAGGAGGAGGACGATGGGGCGCCCAATCGGAGAAGATCCAAGGGGGGATGAGGGCTTCTCCTCATGCCCTCTTATAGTCCCCACACTGGCCGAATCAAAGAGGGCATTGGGGGGGGGGATGGGAGGAAATCTCTCCCCCGATTCAATGTTCTTCATTTCCTTTTTTTTAATTCAAATCCTTTCCTTTTTTTAGATCTTTCCTAATCTTCATTTCCTATGTTTTTTCCAGTTGTTACAGAGAGAGAGCTCCAAGTTGCAGCGAGGAGGACGTGCGACGAGCTGGAGGAGATGGTGCGGCCGTGCGACGAGAAGATCGATGAGCTCTACTATCAGCGTCAGGACCTCCTTGTTGGAAAAAGCTGACAAAAGCTTAATTAATTTAAAGAGGTAATGCATAAAATTCGAAGAGGTCTCGGCCGACCCGGTCCCGGTCGGGTCCGGGACCGGGACATCCTGATCAAACCAGGACAAAAATCGAGAATTCTCGATTGTCTCAGTTTGACCATAAAAAAAGTAAAGTAATAAATAAAATTGTAAAAAAAATTAATATTATTATATAAATATGATAATTAGTATTAAATTATATATATGATAATATAATATAATGTATATCTTATACCAAATAAAATACATTTTTATTTAAAATAAGCATAAATATACTATTTAAAAATAATTTATTATTAATACAATATATTTAACCGGGTCAAAAAAATTCTGAAAAATTCGAGTCAGGCCGGGCCGAGGCGACTGGGTCGTCCTAGCCCATGCTCATCCCTATGTTAACTACATTGAAAAAAAAATGGGGACAATGTTCTTGCGTTGTATATACATTTCTACAAGAACTTCAGATGGATGACAAGATATGTATAGATTGAATTTTCATTAAATTGATGAGACGTATCTTCAATTATTCAAGAATTCTTCTTTTATTTAGGATTATTTCCTTTTAACACCTCCTCAATTATAATTTTTTTCCACATCTAACCCTAAATTATAAATTTATAAATTTTAGTACCTAAACTTACTCAAATTTGACATTTAGATCCTTCTGTGAAATTTTAACTAAATTTAATAATGAAATGCCCTTTTTACCCTTACGTTCATATTATAATAAAGATATTTTAAAAATAAAAAATCAATACAAGTAAAAGTAATAATTGATAATAATAATCTTTATACAATATTATATTTATGTCGATGTTTTTTAATATTTTTTTCATTTTAAAAATAAGAGATAAAATAACATTTCACTGTTATTTGAAAAAGAAACTTAATAAACTTTAGATTAAATTTAAGACCTAAGTGTCAATTTTAGTTAAGTTTGGGGACTAAATTTTATAAATTTATAATTTAGGATTACATCCATAAAAAAGTTATAGTTCATGGGTGTTAAAGAAAATAACCCTTTTTTTTAATATGTGAGTTTTTTTTTATTTAGATCCAACCATCTCTAATTCGGTAGGCGGAAAAGGGCTACGAAAATCTTTGATATAAAAATAGACCATTTCGAAATTTCTTTCTTAGTTTTTTTTATGGATGTTAGACTACTTTTGTAATTGTCCTCCTGATAAATATATAAATAGATTGATGCATTTATAACCACCGAAGGAAAAAAAATTGCTACAGAGTGATGTGTAAAGCTAAATTTGAAAGCTGAAGTCTTTAAAATTGAAAATCTTCTAAACTTAAATTTCAGTTGGACAGCATAAGAATGATTTAGAAAAACAATAATTATATTGATTGAACCTAATTAGTTAATGTATTTTATTTAATGAATGTTTAACATTGAAATATGAAAATAAGATTTGTTAAATTCACCATCATATAGACTTAATTAAGTAAAGTAATTAGCTCTTTCTTTCATCCATCTTCTCGATTAAAAATTCACACTTTTCAAGCATAAAGTGTAGAATGATGTTATCAAACAACCCTAAAATGGGATACTACCCATTTTCTTTTCCTTATTTTCATTAATTTATGTCTACATGCTTTTCTGTCTTCCTACATGCAAAAGTTTGTTACATTAATACGTGTTTAACTATCAATGAACTAATCTCTATCTTTTTGGATTTACTGTCTTTAACTGTCTGGTTTTACTAAGCTTGATAGTGAAGTGTGTTCATAAAACTGCATGTTGTGTGATCGAAGCTACGGTATATGTAGTGTACAGTGATACACATTTGGGATACTTGAAACATGCAGTATAAATCAGCATATTGTTTATTATATGCATACGAGATTTCCTTGTTGACTGAAGAAGGAATTACGAAACTGCAAGATTCAGTGGTGGTTTATCGTTTTCCTGCCTTGCACATATCCCTGCCACAACTGAAGTTGGAGTTATACTCGGAATCATTTTCTTTTATCATGTTCTCCAATACTTTCAGGAGTTAATTAAACTGATAAACTTATAACAACAAATGTTTGAACTCCTCCCTATCATTTCCACTCCAGAAAATATATAAGTATAACATCTTAGGCTGTCGTCGCAAAGTACAATATTGCTCATTCTCATGCATTTTTGTGATGCCTGTGTTGCTGATCAAAACCTGCGTCTCCCCGGAGTCGTGTGTAAAGTTTGATCCTGAACTCCCCTGTGTGCAGATGCCAACTCGGTGCTGCTTCAGAGTTTTACTGTAACACCCGAAAAAAATTAATTAAAAATTAAAATCATAATAAATAAATAAGTAAATAAGTAAATAGAGAACCAAATGGATAAGATCAAGAATGGACACCTATGCATATGAATGGATAAGGTTATGGATAAGATTAAGAATGGACACCTATGCATATGAATAGATAAAGTTATGAATAATATCAAGAATGGACAACTATGCATATGAATGGATAAAGTTATGGATAAGATCAAAAAGGGCAATGTGGACATTTTCTTTCATCCAAAATCCCTATATAAAGATGACCTCTCTTGTACATCCCCCTTCTTCCCCTCCATTTGTCCCTTTGCCACCAAGATGCTGATGTAGGAGCTCTCTATGTGCCATCAAGGAGCGTAGGTTCTCTATTTTCTGCATTGGTTTGATTCCAGCGACATTTCCTTACTCCTTTCTCCAATCGATTGATTCATAGGAGAAAAACGACAAGGGGAGGGCGATTATCGGTAATCGGAAAGGCTTCAAGCAAGAATCACTCCAGAAGGAGGTGGGTGAATCCGAAATCCCCTTGCATAACATGATTAGCAATAGGATAGAATTAGGGTCCTTATTATGAAATGTGTTCTTGATTGATGAGAAGAAATGGAAAGGGAATGATTGATTGTGTTTCTTGTGTTTGATTCATGTTTTGTGATTATTATGACTATAGATGTGTTTTGTATTAGTCTTCCATGCTTAGATGATTGATTGTATGCATTGATTGCATTTCTGTATTGAAAATTGATGTTCATATGATTTTGCCCGATTCTATTTTCATCAGGACCGATCGATTGATCCTGAATATCGGTCACCGGTGATGTGTAAATCGGTCGACCGATCGATAGAGACCGGCCGATCGATCATTCCTTCCGAGCCTTGTATCGGTCGGCCGATCCAGAGATATCGGTCGATCGACGGTTAGGACTTGTCCATTGTATTGCATTAAGACCAACTGATCGACTGATCCAGAGATATCGGTCGATCGGTGCTTGAAAATCGGTCGACCGACCAGTGAGGTCCGGTCGACCGAACCCTAATCAGAATGCATATTGATTGTTGATTTGATTTAGATTCTTCTGATGATTGTGTTGTGCTACTTCCTGCTGATTGAAATGTTATGTGATTGAATCCTTGATCTTGTATTGATTTGTCCAATGATCCAATCCCCTTATAGCATGTAAGAATGATAAAGTGATAAAGTGAATAAGCATGAAAGATGGAAATGTGAGTGGGAGAGGTGGCCAACTTATGCCAAGTGCTTATCGTGAAGGGTCGCTCCCTTGCCATGGTTTGATCCCCCATTGGCTGCACAAAGCTGTATCGGTCGCTCGGCGTAAAACCCCCACAAGTTAAAGGCAGAGAGATGGAGATGAATGAGAGAGGTGGCCAGCTTATGCCAAGTGCTTATCGTGAAGGGTCGCTCCCTTGCCATGGCTTGATTCCCCACTGGCTGCACAAGGCTGTATCGGTCGCTCGGCGTAAATCCCCCATAAGTTAAAGGCACTCAAAGGCATTTAATGCTAAGATAAAGGTACAAGCACGAAGAGAATGTGCAAGTGATATGAGTATGATGACTATATGTGAAGCATGATTCTTAATCCAGTATGATTATAGTGATCTTTCATGATTATATGATCCATGATCTCTTTTATCCATTGATATCTTTTATTGAATGATCATATGCTCACTACTAGATCTTATTATCCATGATTACTGATTCTGGCTATTGCTGATTATTGTTATGTATTGAGTACTTTATAGATCCCCACTAGGTTGTATAGCTTACGGAAGGACCTTCTCCACTGTGTTTGATTTCCACAAGGCCAGGTCAGTGATAGTGTAGAGATCGTGTGTCGCGACCAGCTCGAGCGATGACAAAGCACATGAACTGACTGAGGGCCTAGTTATCTTTATCTTTATTGTCCGCATTATGAGCTTTAATGTAACTCAGATATTATGACTATCATGGAGATTTTGTAATACTTTGAGACTTCTGCTATTTGATTTCCTATATTTCTCTGATTATCTCCATTGCTGATTTGTTATCGCTTTTATGGAATTTTAGTCAAATTGTTAGTCATTATCATTGTATTTTTCGTAGCCCCTTCGGATAGATTCTCATCACGTGGCGTTGGTCGATTTGGGGACGTTATATTTATGGTATCAGAGCCTAAAGTTAGGACTCTCTTGACATTCTATTGTATAAGATAGTATGGTAATGGTTCATGTGCTTTTGCCGAGCAGTCGCCACACCCTCCACCGTAAAGTACAAGTAAGCTCTTTCTTGCTTTGTGTCATTCTTTATTGATGTATTGATGCTTATTTCATAGGAGTGGTTGATTCCTAAGGGGGTTATTTTGTATAGTAGGAATCAACCTAAAAAATATTAGTGATTATGCAAAAGGATCATAAAGGTTATGAAAAATTGGGAAAGAGTAAATAATGCATGTGGATGATTATACCGCCATGAAGAATCAGTCTTATAGATATTTAGAAAATGAAATATAAGAAACAATTTTGTTTCTTTAAATTCATATTTTCCATCTCTTTCATGATCATCCTACTCACGGACTTCTTCTGCTGACTGCAGCAATATGAAGAGGGAAGTGAGTAGGCATATTGCAAAGAGATGTAGATTTATGAGAGAAATAAGGAAATTATAAGAATAAATAAAAGAACTGACTCACACAATAAGTAGGTGGGAGATGGTTCCAAAATAGTAGAATTAAATTTTGTAGGAAATTAAGCATGCCTAAGTTATGATTTATTGTTATGATTTATGTGGTTCCATGAGGTTGTCAAGGCCAAGGGTTTGTTTATATGTTATATTGATAAGTAGGCAACCGTAATACTTGTGGCACTTCATATGACCTCTATATTATGTTGATAAAAGTCTTAAGAAAATACAAACTAATTATATGAATTCTTATTACCTCATATTGAGCTAAGAGTTAGATGTATGGACGAATGAACATAGAATTTTGAAAGGTTTAGAGGCTCACTATCCTGATGAAAAGTTATGCTGGCTTAGAGCGAGGTCATCTCTTTGAGGAATGTTTCCGCCTAACACAAGGTAACGATGTCATCTTCTTGAGGGATGTTTCCGCCTAACACAATTTAGCGAGGTCATCTCCTTTGAGGGATGTTTCCGCCTAGAACAAGGTTTATCCTCACTCATGTTATGGTCTGGTGCGAGGTCATCTCCTCAGAGGGATGTTTTCGACTAGTGTGAGATTAGCCTCATCTTTGTGGATGTTACTGTCTAGTGCGAGGTCATCCACACTCTTACAGATATTTCCGCCTTGCGCGAAGTATGATTCTTATTATTGATGTCAAGTTAAAAGATGGACAATTGTATGGAAAAGGACCAATGCGAGATATGAAAATGGACTAAAAGTATGATATGGAAATGGACTATGGTAGGTTACGAAAATGGACAATATGCAAAAGGTAAAGATGATTGCTTGTCTTGCATGTTGGTGATTGCTTTGTTTTTCCTAACTTAGTGCCTGAATTCATTCTAGGTGTTCGCTTGCACTCATGGTGTTCTATTAAGGACTTATGTTATGTAACATGCATAAATTATTTGGGTTCCTCATGGATTGGATTTCACCGTGTGTTCCATCGACCGATCGAATCATCATCGTAATCGTAACATTGATTCAGAATGCTTCTCACTCCCTTAAGATAATGATATTAGTTTATTTCTCTATACATGAAGGGAAGGACATTCAACTTCAAAAGAAGAGAATATGTCGTGGGAATATATATAAACACTGGCTTTCTATGAAAGTATATGGCATGATATGGCAATGGAAAGCTAGATCAATAGAAGACAAGGCAAGGTAAACTAAGAAGTTAAAGTTGAAGGCAACTCCCATGATTAAATTATCGAACAAAGTATTGATACAAGGATCGGGACATAGGAAAATATTGAATGACAGTGATTAATGAATCATCTTATCCCAATAGCATAGATAGCCAAGAACAATCTATTCCCAAATGATTTATAAGACTTTTGTTTGATTCCAAACAAAATTGTCGCATTGGACTATTACATATTTTTGTACTTTGTGCAACCCTTCAAGCTATATGATCTAAGTTGAAGGTCAAGTGACCACACCTCTAGATGACTATCGTCATACCACATCACAAGAACATCGGCATTGTGTAATCAGTTGTTTGTATCTAACTACAATTATCACATGTTGGGGATATGTACACTTAATTTGTATGATAACTGGAATGATCAATTATATGTGATCAAAATTTCTTATGATGATACCCACCAATCAAATATTTTAGAATGTCGTTCGATTATATTGACAACCTTGTTGTCCCCCACTCAATTGAGTGAAATAGGCAAAGAGAAACCATGAACTAAGAAGATATGTTAAGAAGGTTGAACAAATTAAGAAGAGGGTTAAAAGGAGAAGAGCTATGCAAACGAAGGTATACGAAAAGATATCGTTAATGATGGTGATCAAATGTTACTGAAAGCTTCCTATACGAAAGAGGTAAGGCAGATAAGTAAGGAATATTAGTCCTCACTACTATGGACCATTTCAATATTAAAATTAGTCGGCAAGGTTGCACATAGATTGATACTACTCTCTTCTTATGGATGAGTGCCATAAGACTGAGTTTACCATCCATCCTGAGAGCACTAAGACGTACAAAGATGTACAACGCAGCTATTGGTGGCCTGACATGAAGAAAGAGATAACTGAGTATGTGTCTAGATGTATGATGTGCCAGCAGGTGAAGATTGAGCATCAGAGGCTATAGGGGAAAATGAAGCCTTTAAATATTCCACAATAGAAGTGGGATAATATCACCATGAATTTTGTATCCAACTTGCCCAGGTCCAAGAAGGATCATGATGCTATATGGGTAGTGGTAGACAGATTCACAAAGGCAGCACACTTCATCCCTATCCGGTGGAAACAATCAATAGATAGTCTATTGAACTTGTATGTTAGGGAGGTAATTAGACTACATGGCATTTCAGCATCGATTGCTTCAGACCGAGACCCCAGATTTACTACTAGATTCTGGAAGAGCATGCAGGAGGCATTTGGCACAAGACTGAATTTCAGCACTACTTTCCACTCTCATACCGATGGACAGTCTGAGAGGACTATTCAGACATTAGAGAACATGCTGTGAGCTTGTGCACTAGATTGGCAAGGCAACTAGGATGAGCATATTCATCTGATCGAATTTGCTTGTATAACAACTACCATTCCAGTATCGGCATGACGCCCTTTGAGGCTCTATATGGCAGACCTTGTCGTTCACCCGCTCATTGGGGTGAAGTAGGTGAAGAGAAGATCATGAGCAAGTAAGAAGTAAAGGAGGCAGTAGAGTATGCTGAGAAAGTGGAGTTGATCAAACAGAGGATGAAGACAGTTCAGGGCAGGCATAAGAGTTATGCTGATAAGGGCAGATGTGAGCAGATCTTTTAGATCGGTGATCAGGTTTTGCTGAAGGTGTCTCCTATGAAGGGAGTTATGAGGTTCAGTAAGCGAGAGAAACTCAGCCCTCGGTACGTGGGATCCTTTGAGGTACTCGAGTTAGTAGGTAAAGCAGTATGCAGGCTAGCCTTGCCACCTTCCTATGAGCGAGTGCATAATGTGTTTCACGTTTCCATGCTTAAGAAGTACAAGCACGATGCTGCTAATGTCTTACAGATTGAAGAGCCAAATCTAGCTGCTGATTTGACCTTCGTGGAGTATCCGATGCATATAGTAAAATGGAAGGTACAACGCCAGAAGAATAGAGATGTGCCTATGGTTAGAGTAGTCTGGCATTTTCATCACAGCGATGAGGCCACATGGGAACTCGAGTCAGAAATGCGCCAGGAGTCACCGTACCTTTCTGACAAACCATCTACTTCGTGCAAAATTTGAGGACGAATTCTCTTTTGAGGTTATGATGTAACACCCGAAAAAAATAATTAAAAATTAAAATCATAATAAATAAATAAGTAAATAAGTAGGGAACCAAATGGATAAGATCAAGAATGGACACCTATGCATATGAATGGATAAGGTTATGGATAAGATCAAGAATGGACAACTATGCATATGAATGGATAAGGTTATGGATAAGATCAAAAAGGGCAATGTGGACATTTCCTTTCATCCAAAATCTCTATATAAAGATGACCTCTCTTGAACATCCCCCTTCTTCCCCTCCATTTGCCCCTTTGCCACCAAGATGCTAATGTATGAGCTCTCCATGTGCCATCAAGGAGCGTAGGTTCTCTATTTTCTGCATTGGTTTGATTCCAGCGACATTTCCTTACTCCTTTCTCCAATCGATTGATTCATAGGAGAAAAACGACAAGGGGAGGGCGATTATCGGTAATCGGAAAGGCTTCAAGCAAGAATCACTCCAGAAGGAGGTGGGTGAATCCGAAATCCCCCTGCATAACATGATTAGCAATAGGATAGAATTAGGGTCCTTATTATGAAATGTGTTCTTGATTGATGAGAAGAAATGGAAAGGGAATGATTGATTGTGTTTCTTGTGTTTGATTCATGTTTTGTGATTATTATGACTATAAATGTGTTCTGTATTAGTCTTCCATGCTTAGATAATTAATTGTATGCATTGATTGCATTTCTGGATTGAAAATCGTTGTTCATATGATTCTGCCCGATTCTATTTTCATCAGGACCGGTTGACTGATCCTGAATATCGATCGACCGGTGATGTGTAAATCGGTCGACCGATCGATAGAGACCGATCGACTGATCATTTCTCCCGAGCCTTGTATCGGTCGATCGATCAGCCGATCGAAGCTCCTTTCCTGACTAAGTGTTATCGGTCGACCGATCCAGAGATATCGATCGATCGGCGCTTAGGACTTGTCCACTGTATTGCATTAAGACCAATCGGTCGACCAATCCAGAGATATCGATCGACCGGTGCTTGAAAATTGGTCGACCGACCAGTAAGGACCGATCGATCGAACCCTAATCAGAATGCATATTGATTGCTGATTTGATTTAGATTTTTCCGATGATTGTGTTGTGCTACTCCCTGCTGATTGAAATGTTATGTGACTGAATCCTTGATCTTGTATTGATTTGTCCAATGACCCAATCTCCTTATAACCTGCAAGAATGATAAAGTGATAAAGTGAATAAGCATGAAAGATGAAAATGTGAGTGGGAGAGGTGGCCAGCCTATGCCAAGTGCTTATCGTGAAGGGGGTCACTCCCTTGTCATGGTTTGATATTCATTGGTTGCACAAGACTGTATCGATCGCTCGGCATAAAACTCCCACAAGTTAAAGGCAGAGAGATGGAGATGAATGGGAGAGGTGGCCAACTTATGCCAAGTGCTTATCGTGAAGGGTCGCTCCCTTGCCATGGCTTGATCCCCACTGGCTGCACAAGGCTATATCGGTCGCTCGACGTAAATCTCCCATAAGTTAAAGGCACTCAAAGGCATTTAATGCTAAGATAAAGGTACAAGCACAAAGAGAATGTGCAAGTGATATGAGTATGATGATGATATGTGAAGCATGATTCTTAATCCAATATGATTATAGTGATCTTTCATGATTATATGATCCATGATCTCTTTTATCCATTGATATCTCTTATTGAATGATCATATGCTCACTACTAGATCTTGTTATCCATGATTACTGATTCTGACTATTGTTAACTGTTGTTATGCATTGAGTACTTTATGGATCCCCACTAGGCTGTATAGCTTACGCGAGGATCTCCTCCCCTGTGTTTGATTTCCACAGGGCCAGGTCAGTGATAGTGTGGAGATCGTGTGCCGCGACCAGCTCGAGCGATGGCAAAGCACATGAACTGACAGAGGACATAATTATCTTTATCCTTATTGTCCGCATTATGAGCTTTAATGTAACTCAAATATTATGACTATCATGGAGATTTTATAATACTTTGAGACTTCTGCTATTTGATTTCATATATTTCCTTGATTATTTCCATTGCTGATTTGTTGTCACTTTTATGGAATTTTAGTCAAATTGTTGGTCATTATCATTGTGTTTTTCGTAGCGCCTTCGGATAAATTCTCGTCACGTGGCGTTGATCGATTTGGAGGCGTTACATTTACTCCAAGCAAAAGAAGCTAAATCCACCACTCGGAGCAGCGAGGAATGTTGTGGATCTTTAGCGAACAAGAAATCGAACTGTGCCTGCCTGGAACCCGACAGTAGTAGTAGCATTGATTTAAAATGCCCAAAGTGCGAAGTTTTTAGTCCCACACGGGGGAGGAGTCGAGGATACGGGGGCAGGGAGATGATTAAGAAGTGAAGGGCGTGGGACGTTGGACCATACTTACCTGGACGAGCTCTACGGGCAATCAAGAAGGCTCGTGGGCTAGGCCAGTGGCTCACATTGCACTCTGTGAGGGTGCTGGCCTACCATCTCCCCAAGAGGGAGAGTGGACGTTATAATTTGTAGTAGAGGGGGTACGCGTTCGCGCGGCCCCCACATAATTCTGAAAAGTTTTAAATACTATAATACTTTTTAGTATACAATTTTCTGAAATAGGATTTCTTCTGCATGCTTTACTAAGTTAAATCTTTTAGGCAAAATGCAGCCTCAAGTTTTTTGATGTTACATTAGTTTAATTAATCTTAAATTCGTGTCGTGTGGGGCTCAACTCCATTTTAGATTTCCCATATAGTTGTAACAAGTCCACACGAGCAGCCGACATTTGGTGTGAATATGCATTAAAATGATTATACATATATATGATAATTCTGTACATATATATCAAAATGTAATCCAAATGTTTCTTATACATTTTTTGAGGTTGAACAACTTCTAAGTATCAATTTCAGGTGAATCACATTCTATACATACTTTCATCAATCATCAGCCACCTGGGGGTGACGTCATTCTTATGGGTGAAGCTGAATGATCAAGTTGTACAATCTCCTCCTTGAAGGGTGCAGATTCAAGCAGTATCTGGATGACATGCTTAACCTGCAAATGAAATAACTAGCTGATCAGAGGAACAGAGGCATATACAACAACAACAAAGCTTTATTCAAGTAGAGTCGGGTAAGGAACAAAGGCATATATATATAAGATTTCTGAAAGCAGATCTGAAGATGAGCATGGAATAACACAATACCTGCCGTGACTCCTGTGTAAGAAACTTCCCTATTGCCTTCCTAAAGTCATCATCTACAATATAATGACTGCTGAATGTTGGTACAGGAAGGTAGCCCCGCTGAATCTTGTGCTCTCCTTGGACTCCAGCCTCTACCTTATCCAGGTTTAACTCTATTGCAGCTTCAATGGCCTAATGAATAATCAATTTGAGGAGAAAAGACGTGCAACAGCGTTTCATATTCATGTTCATTGAACAGAAAATAATCCTTGTTTTGAGATCATTAGTTTGAGGAAGTTGGGGATCTAGGCCCCTACTCTCTTACACTTGGTTACAGTGATATATCAGTTTGGAGTTTGATTCTGATCGTGATGGTTATGTAATCCAATAATCATGATCTCTGTTAATTAACTCATTGATGATCCTGATTCATCTGTTCTCATGTATAATTTTGACTCTCAGATTAAATTTGATAATTATGCACCATTCATCTTATTAAGTTAAATGTTGACAATGATCAGATTAAGCTGGCAATCAAAAATAAAGCTCCACTCCGGTGTAAGTAAAGCTCAGTGCTTTAAACTCTCATTTTCTATCAATTATGTTGCCATCATATATAACAAGGGTAATCAAGGTGGGTGACACATAAATATAAGAAATGTTGTGTTTTAATTAATGGTTTGGAGTTTCAGGAGAGGAGAGAGAGAAAACAAATTACCTGATAGTAACATGCTTCAAAATGCAAATTTGGAAAGTAGGAGTGTGGCTGACAACACCATAAACAACCAAACAAGGTATCATCTCCAATTAGGTTTAGAGCTCCAGCAACAATCTCGTTGTCATCTTCCGCAACAACAAGCAGAATATGATCTGCCATCTTTGATCCAAGGTTGTGAAAGAAATCTCGTGTAAGATAAGCGCTACCCCATCTATGAATAAATATACAATTCAAGAATCAAGTCAAAAGAATATTAGATTCATGGTTCATTAAAATGAGAGAAAGTCACACTGGAGGTTTTTTTGTCTCTTGAGAAGAACAGTATTCAGATTAAACTACCTATGAGTTACTTCTCTCGCCTTAAGTGAGGACATCTTTTCAGGAATGTAGGATTATTTTTGCAAGGTTTGGTTAAGACTCCATTTCAAGTTGATATCATAGGACACTAGAGGTTCCACAAACTAGAAGAGTTAAAGGTTCTCCATACTAATGCTAGTCAATAATGATGAAAAGTAATGAGATATAATAGAATGCTATAATGATGAAACATGACACATTATTTTGCTTATTTTTTATTGAAAACTTGCTTCTTTGTCTCATCCACAAAGTAGAAAAGTTAAATGGACTAGTGAATACAAAGATACTTGGTATTTCCTTTGGGCGCTATTTCTATCTATAAAGAAGAAGCTTCAAAAAAGGATGAAAATTGCAGAGCTAAAACAGATCTGCTCAAGACCTGATGTGGTAGAGGTATGCAACATTTTTTTCCTAAGAATTTAGGGAAAAGTTCACTTTCATGTTCCTTCTAAAAGATCATTATCATCATTTCGTATATCTGTAGAGAAATTATGTCTTCACATGCATATACAGATGGACAACAGAGTGCCTGGAGCTCTCTCTCTCAAAAAAAAAGAGTACCCGGAAAGTGTCATAAACTAAAATTACCTCTGTGCCCATATGCACCTTGCAGTTGCTCTTGTTTGGAGATTTAACTGAGAAACTTATGTGTAAATATTTACGAATTAGCTAATTTGCCATTCTTATAAGCACTTTGCAGTGACGCTGGCTTGGAAAACTGTTTAATAGACCATATCTGATTGTAGTTTCAACAGAAGGTTTGCTACGACCTCTCAAAAAAAAGGGTCCATTATGAATATTCTTTAGAACTCCGCCTATGTTTTATAGCCGGTCCCAAGCCCGGATAAAGGAGGAGGGTTGTGTTAAGCCCCGACAGCCAGCGTAAAACCCTGTCGAATCGCATGAACATGGATCAACGAATGCGGAATGGCGTCGTATGATCCATGTAGCCGACCCCACCTAGTGGGATAAGGCTTTGTTGTTGTTGTTGTTGTCCTGTGCAAGACAAATTTTCCATGTCTACAGCCAGGAGTATTTGCAAAATCAAATAACATTGTAAGACAAATTTTCCATGTCTACAGCCAGGAGTATTTGCAAAATCATATAAAATTGTAAGACAAATTTTCCATGTCTACAGCCAGGAGTATTTGCAAAATTAAATAATAGGAACATATCAGAAGTAGCTAAAACTAATTTTAAAAAATGACTAAAGTTGCTTTTAGTCGATTGATTATCCTAGATAACCTTCTCTGTTTCATTTCATGTCCTTCTATGGTTCTCTTAATTAGAAAAATTCTGAGTTTTTTCCTGAAAGTGAGCATATTGTTCTTCTTGATTATGTGTTTGGAGTTTCATTGAGAGCTTCTCATGATGAACAAAAGAAAGGAAAATGTCTGTTTGAGCTGAATAAAAGTATTCTTGAATAACGAAGAGTTGATATTTGCATTGGGAATCTTCCCTATCGGAACTTGTCACATACACAATTTGTGATCGGTGTGAATAAAGATGCTATGATAATTCCTTGGTGCATCTATATCCTGGTTTATGAACCGATCTTTCATAGCCGGTCCCAAGCCCGGATAAAGGAGGAGGGTTGTGTTAGGCCCCGACAGTCAGCGTAAAACCCTGTCAAATCACATGAACATGGATCAACGAATAGTGTCGTATGATCCATGTAGCCGACCTCACCCAGTGGGATAAGGCTTTGTTGTTGTTGTTGTTGATTATGTGTTTACAAACAAGGGCATACTCGTTTGTCTTCCTATGTTTTGCAGGTTCTGGTCAGACTCTCTTTGGGCCACCATTTTGATTTCTTCTGACATGGCGTAGGTGCTCAAGCTGTCATATCATACAACTAAATTACAACAAACAGTACATTGAGATACAAGAACTTTGTTGCTCCCAAAGAGAAAAAAAAGAATGGGTAGACGAAACTTTTAAATGTGCTTCAGACTATCAAACTTCAGCATTGTGTCCTTTGTGCTATGCACTTTACTAGGCATCAACTATGGAAAACAGCTAACTGACCGAACAGAAATACTAGGAATGAAAAGCTTTAGGGGCTGTAAACATAGAGATGTAAACAAACTGGAATTCTAAATGGTTTAAAAATTGACCAAGGTCATTTTGTATTAAATAGCTCTGCAGTTGACAAATAGGCTATAGAGGGACAAACTTGTTATCTGTTGTATTCCGATAGAACTTATAAAAGGAGTCCCAATGTTCAGCCTGCAATAACATAATAAGGCAAAAAATTAGAATATAGCATGTTCATCAATGTAACATAAAACCTCATTTCTTTTCAAAGTTCTGTTTATCGAGTTATATTTATGCATATGGCTTTATACTTCGATAAGTATACTTCATTGATAGTCTCTTCAAAGAAATTATAAACTATTGCAGAGTGTGGTCAGAATCATAATAGTTAAGTTATATAATCGTTAACATTTAGTAAAGAATCTAAAACCAGCATTCAAGTTGGACATTGACCTTTATTTCATGTCCAAAGAGCCGACTCATCTTCAAATTCTGTGCTGAAACCTGCAAGAAAGATCCCATGTGTAACCAGACTGTTGCTCAAGTGGAAATGAAAAGGTGGGATAATGGAATAACATCAAATGCTAGTTCTATAGCTAGTGGAGATACTTATGATGCTTTAACAGAATGTTGTTCGACAGAAGCATGGTAATTGACCATGTGAAATACTAATATAAACTGGTGAATTAAATGCCAGATTGCATGAAGTGCAAAAGTATAATCAGCAGAAAAGTCTAATGGATGTTGCATTGTGAATAATGAGATATACAAAGAACCACCACCAAAGGTCAGTTACAGAGACAACTAGGAGCTTTGAATGTAAATTGCATTTGTGTATTGGATGTACTTTTTACTTGCTTCAGTTTCTTCCTCTGCTATTTACTTCATGTGTACTTTACACAACTTTAGCTTTAATTATGTTTGCATATGTTTACTAGGTGATGCGGGTTTATTCCTCTTTCTATGTACTGCATGCATGAATAATGCAACAATTGTGTTTAGAAGTTTCAAACCACTGTCTGGAAGATATGAATAGTTGGTGATCATGCAGGAAGCTAAGAAAATAGAATTTAATAGAAAACAGAGCATTTTTGTTGACGAAGAAAAGGGTGGTTGCCAGGTTGTCAATCCAGCCAGATCTTATTTATGTCTAGAACAGCAGAACATTCTTCTATGGACATCTAGGAGAATGGTTTTCTCTATTACACTTTGTCTGTAAAGGATGTTAATATTGTACAAATAACAGATGATGCGTTGGTCAAGTAGAAATATTAATAGGTTGAAATCTTTACCTTTTTCCTCTCCTGCCTAATGTTTTTCCTTTTGCTTTGTTTCATATCCATCAAGAATTCATCAAAGCTGTCATGAAACAGAAAATAAAGAGCTTAAAGCCAGTCAAAATACTTTCTAGAAATTTAGACAAAATACAAATATCTGTATTCATATGAGGATATGAGCCTGTCCACCTCGCGACCTGGAAAAAAATACTCGAGGAACAATTCACGAAAATCATGGAACATTAAACCTACTAAAATAAATGCAATTTTATTTTTTCTTTGTGAAGAGAAATACAAATGTTTGTCTATAACATTTGAATATGAATTTGTCTATAACATTTGAATATGAATTTGGAGGTGTTAAAGATAATTAGACGCCCACAAAAAAAATGAAAAAGAAAATAATTGTCCTGTAATAAACAATTAAGTGATTATCTACCTCCATCAACATCTTCTAAACTATTTGAAGTCACTATGAGATAACATAGTGTAAGGAAGGCCCACCTTCTATGAATATGAGATAACAAAGAAGATTAATGTTAGTATGTTATTATCAATATCAACCAACTCTTGATTCAGCTGTCAGGGATCGTAGTTTCATTTTTTAAAGGGTCAGGGATCTTAGTTATGATCCAGATGACAAGAGCTTAAATCTAGGCGACTAACTAATGATTTTATTTCCAAAGATTACCTAGTTCTTTTATTAATTTTCTTCTATTGTATTAGGTCCTAGAACTCCGCCTATGTTTTATAGCCGATCCCAAGTCCGGATAAAGGAGGAGGATTGTGTTAGCCCCGACAGCCAGCGTAAAACCCTGTCGAATCTCATGAACATGGATCAACGAGTCGTATGATCCATGTAGCCGACCCCACCTAGTGGGATAAGGCTTTGTTGTTGTTGTTGTATTAGGTCCTAGCTTCTGTTGTAATGCAAAAAAAAGGTGTCAGTATGCTACTACCTGGGATAAGTCTTAACCTCAATTTTCAATATGACATTGGCATCTAATTGTAAGTTTCAATTCTATCAGTTAATGGAGTTCCAAGTGATGATAAAGAAAGTTCAGAGTCAGTTTCATTAGCTATTGTGATAGAACTGACCAACCATCTCCAGATGTGTTTTTGAAGGCCAAATGCAAGTGATTTTGGCATACTTTCCATGGAAATAACATATACATTAAGATAGAACTACAAACAGCATCGACTACTATGATTGAAGAGCATTAGCAATTGCAAGAATTAATGATACACAGGTAATTTCAATTAAGTTAAGCAATGGAACAACCATAACAGTAGTTAGAAGAGTGGGAATCTGTGATGCTCCCACAATCCATGTGGTGATTTTAAATGGATTGAATGCATGCAATCTTCTTCACGGAGAATCATACAGTTTTTAATACTGAACAAAAACAATACTATTTTTTAGAAGTGAAATCAAACAACTATTGACATCCAAATACCTTATCTTCTAAAAATGAACTCATGGGATTTATTCCATCAGTCAAAGAGAAGAGGTAGATACTCACGCAAGTATTATTGGATAAGTAATAATTATCACGAAGAATCTCCTTTCATTTGTAACTAAATTCACATACATAGACTAAAAATTAAGAGCAAATCATAAGAACTCACTTTTTGTAGTTGCGATTTTTCCAGTGATATTGCATCCCGGTTCGCCGTAAAAACCCATTGGTTTCTAATGCATTCCATTCATTTTCAGTAGGAAAAGTTACATGCAGTGATGAGACCTTTAGCTGTTATAAAAAGGAAAAGTAGTTGGCATAACTGGCAGTCTGCATGCTGCTGTCTCATTTGAATGATTATCAACAATTACGAGTAACAATGAAAAAATGGTCTACAGATATTGATCTTCAATAAACTGATAACATGCAGAAGAGTTCCAACTTCCAAGATGCTAACTTTAGGCCATATGAAAACATAATTACGAAAATTGAATTTCACAAAAACATGAAGAGTACATTGATATTAGTCAGGTATCCAAAATAACTCCTCAAAAAAAACACTAAGGACACAACACATAGTCATCTCAAGGAAGTGATGAAACAAGCAAGTCATAACTGAGTTGCACATTAAATATCATGAAGTGAATTCTTCTTCTTTCTCTAAGGGAGAATAATAATAATATATCCTAAAATGAAAGTGTCATATCATATTTTCAGGACTATCATAATCTATAGATGTGAAATCATGGTTAGTCATCAAAGCACACACGCGTACATAGCACAACACAAAAAAAATGAATGAACCACAGTACTTAATTGTCCACTGAACCTTCGCAGTTAAGTCCTTCATTGCTGTGATTAAAAATTGAAACACCTGATCCTTGCACCAAGTATTACGTACTAATATTCTTTGGCCTGTTACTGGAGTAAAGGTACACAAGATTGCAGCTTTGGATAATAATGTGAACCATACCTGTAGTAAGCATCAGCCCAGGAGTGGTCAAAAACATACTCTCCATACGAGTGGCTGCAGAGTCAAGTCATACTGGATCAAAGACAAATACAAAGACAATTCAAATCATAATAAAATAACAGATATCTGCTGGGAATAATGATCAGAAAGCTATAAGCTTACAGAAGATAAACCTTTTAAGATAAAGTGGAACAACACCTACTACATTTTTATGATCATCATGAGCAACAATATGTTGTGCCAACCATCCAGTTTCCTGAAATGATTTATGAAACAAACAAAAAAAAAACATGTATTTAGCTACATTCAAAGCTCGATGACAAACTTATTCTCTGAGAGAAACTAGTAACATACTTGCAAATGGAAAAGGTAAAATCATATTAGAGTGTGTTATCTTTAAGGGAGAAAAGACCTATATTCATAAACAGCATCTAAACAACTACATCAGTGTTGTGTTGTTGACCAGAGTGATAAATAATATTGATGATGACATCAATAGTAACTAATAATTATATTCAATGTCTAAGTACAAAATTGGCAATGGACCGAATTCATATCACCTTTCAATTGATATAAGCAGAAACAATGTTTCTTGGCATAATATAGATCCAAACATTCAATGGTAAACAACTTAAGAGAAAACTAGTTAGAAATGACACTCTAAGAAAAAACCAGGCTCTTGCAACATTAATTATTGATAAATAATTTACATGGAATATAATAGCTAGAAACTTTAACAGGTTCATAGTGATTTTTAAGAGTTGCTTAACAGTAATTAGACAGGACTTAAGTATGCAAAACATGTTTACCTAAGGTCCTAACCTTTATTGCACAAGCTGACTCCTCTAAACTTGAAAGGAAAGCATGACTGAGGAAAGGATTGAATTTTTCAGGTCCAGTGGTGTCCATGGCACATGCATTCCAATCCTCTGCAGAAATATCTGAAATTGATGAAAAAACTGATATCGATATTTCCACTGGTTTTGTCACACTGGATGATGCATCCTACATAGAGGAACTGAAAATATTCAGTCACAGGCCACAACGTGTGAGAACTCTCAATTCTCAGGAACCAAATTTCCAAAAGCATTGCATACTTCCGGTCCTGGCCTTGTTAGGGTATATGCTCCCAACGAAGGATTTAGCTCGCGAGGCTCTGCGGTCCTCTTTGGCCTCCAGAACAATGCAGTAAACCTAAATGAAGAGGTCATCTTTCTTAGACTCGGTGCGAAGAATGGTTTCTCCTGAGAAACAAAAGAAATCCAACATAAGAACATTTGCTGTGATGTAACCAGTGAACAAAAAGATGACATCTCTAACACAAACAAATAACAGATATAAGCACAAAAACAGAAAACTGTAAGCCAAAACAAGAAATAGGATTACTTCTCTTGAGTATTCTGTCTTTATGAGCAACTATTGTGTACATGTATCGAGATTTAGACTTTAAAATTTTCTCACTGAATTATGTCTGGTATCAACGCTTTCATCCATTTCAGCTGACAAACGCAGAATATTTTCCGACCAATTGATAATTAGTTTAGACTAAAAAGAAAGAGAAAGATCCAAAATTACAAGGATTACTGGAAGGAAATCTCTTGTTCCCACTGTAAAAAGCAAAATACGACAGCGGGCGAGCACGAACTGGGAACGAATGGAGCGACGCTTACTGGATAAAGAAGCGGCGACCCCAGGAAGGTGGAGGGAAGGCGATGTACCGCCGGCGGCGAGTATCCGAAGGCGGCCATGGAGGGAGGCAACCGGGAGTTCGCCGACGGAGGGACAGGCCGGAGGAATTGCTAGCGAGGGCCCTTCCGCGCATAAAATTACAAATGTGAACATATTCGATAAAAGGGCATTTTCGTGGGGAATCACGTGACACGTGGCATGCTGTCGTTCACCAGCGGGATCAAGGTTCGAACAACACGGATTTAATCGGGCCCATCGAGCTACAAAGCCCACTGGATGTTGAAGCCCAATTAAAAAAGTGTGAAATATTATGTAAATTGTTTTTTTCCGGTGAAAAGTTATTGTTTAGGTCCTGAGGATACGTTGGAAAAGTAAAGTAATAAAATTAAATCATAGAATTTTTTTCCATCTCCGTAAAACTTACAAAACAGCTTGAATGCATTTTTTAAGGTTTAAAACTATAGTATAGAGTTAAAGCTATGGTAAAAAAATTATGAGGTCTAACCTACGTATTTTTTTTCTCTTTGGACAGCGCCTCGTGAGATTAGATAGGTTTGTAATCAATTCTTTATTTTTTCTATCGTTACGTTGTGTAGCCAAACACCACTCATCAAATATATTTATAAACTATGGTATGACACTTTTTAACAACTAACATACCATAAGATTTTGTTTTCTTTAGCGTAAAATACTTTTTACCCAAACAGGCCTTTAGTGGACAAAAAAAATCTGGAACTGGTTCAACTATTCTCGCAAGTTAAAAAGTGTGGTTTATTATGCAAAAGGTTTTTTTGGTGAATAATTATGTAAAATTATTGTTTGGTGAAATCACATTATTTGACAGAATCGATTGGAACCAGATGGAACAGGGCCAGTTCCAATTGCCAAACAGGACCATCATGATCATGTGGTTGTGAGATGTAGAACAAAGTGCTCATTACGCCTTCATTTTAGAGACAAGTAGTTTCCTTCGATCAAAAGAGAACGATAGCATATAGTTTTCTTTAGTTCTGGTGCAATACTTTTAGTTAGCCAAATTTCTTTTCTTGTCTAAGAAGAACAAACTACATGATGTTGCATCTAACTTGATATAACCTCACTATACTTGGAGGCCCCTCGGATCACAGCCAACGATTTCACTACCAGAAGCATGCCACAGCATTCAATGAGAGCAGATGGACAAGGACAGTAGCTTTCTCTTGGATTGCAACTAGAAAAGGCATACACAAAAGACCCCTCTCTTACTTGCATTCATGCACACCAAAAGCTTTGAAAATGGCTAAAGAAGAAGAGCTGAAGGGCTGTAGGATGAAGGGTTATCGCAGGCGGTCATAGTGTCATAGTTTAAAAACTTGTCATGCTCTGGTGTGAGGACTGAATTTTTCATCTTCTGTTCTGTTTTCTTCCATCATTGACATTCTCTCTTTGACAGAAATTATGTTTTTTGTTGATGAGCTGAAACATGATCACGCCACTGCTAGTCCGGCCAGGCACGGTCTCTTGTCCGAACCATTGTTTTCAGGCATCAAATCTAATGGTGCCTTCCTCTTGGTTCCTGCCTTTGGGGTCACTGGGGCTGGTCTAGCATAGTTTCTCAGCCTGTGCACATCTTTTGTTTGGAGAGGCTTTTGGATGAAATCCTCAGCTCCTTCGGCTCGGCATCTGCAGCGCAAAGAGAGCATGGCATGTCAACTTTGTTCAAGAGCATCAATTGAATTTCCACATGCTACATTTTGTCATTAAACAGGGATTACAAGGGTTGGTGTACATAGGAGGAGAAAGGAAACTGAATTCATGTCACTTCAAATTTTCAGTCGGGGAAGTTGAAAACCTGCTAATCCTCTGTGGTTCGTTCTCAGATGACATAATGACAACCGGAATAGGTCTCCGACAAGTCTGCTCCTGGAATTTCAATTGACAGAAATGAAGATCATGAAAGATAATATGGCTTTCACAGCAGTACATACTAACAGAGGATAAAGAAAATGAAGTTCTACCTTCACAATCTTGAGGAGATCATAACCAGTCATTTCAGGCATGCAGTAGTCTGTGAGAATAATGTCGATTTTATGGTCCTGTAACGCATCACTTGTCATATTCTAGATCAAGAGGATCAATGAGAAGAAAAAAAGCTCCATAATAATAATGAATTTATAGAGCACAAAATGCAGTAGTCTGTCGGTTGGAAGTTTGTAGGTATCAGATGTGAAGTAATTTTGATTGACAGTAACTCGATAACCCAGTCATCTCAACCGCTTGGAATTGTCTACTGGTAATTTTGTGCTATAAATATATTTGGCAATTCGCATCTATCACTTGTACCTAGAGGAAGATCAAAGAAATGTGCATGATGTGAAAGCAGCCTTCAGGCAATTATTGCTGTTTCAAACAAAAATGCCAGAGCTGAAACCTTTCAAAACAGATTTATTAATTAACGTCCAATAAGGTAGATTTGCTTCTGAATAGATCTCCACGATCAACAATTGATAGTGTCAAACTCAAATTGTCATGCAAAAAGCTTCTTTTCCCTTATTGCTACTACACTTAAAAAGCAAGGTTAGCTCTCACTATTTCACTGAGTGCTTAACTCTTCAAAGAACAGTTCAGACTAAAAGCAACTAATTTGTGAAAAGTGCACTTACATTTGCAATTGAACATTCAGCCTTTCCTTCTTCTAGTCCAAGGATTTCCATTGCCTTCTTTCCACTATCAACCGCAGTGACTGCAAGCAAATGAAATTTATAATAATTCAGACTATTTTAGTCTATCAAAAGATTCGAAAGAGAGCAAGTGTCACCAGGCTAACTAAATGCCTAATAGAATCAAAATTCTCGGGAGTCCCGAATTGAGAAGTGAGCAAAATGGAAACTGCATGATGAGGCGAGAGAAACAAGATTGTCTTATTAGTCTCGTATATCAACAGCTAACAGAGACTGTTCCAGCAATGGAGCACAGCAGTTCCAGCAATGATCGAAGAGACTAACTTCTCATTGTAAGAAATTTCTGATACTTCTCTGGCACACCGAGTTGTGAAATTCACTTCAGCACTTACTACAAATTCTCTTGGACATATTAGCTTCCAGAGTTCAGCTTGTAAACCTCAGCAGAAAAGCTCTTTTCGCAGTTAAATCAGATTAAAAACGGAGAGAATAGAATTTTGCAGGATATTAGAATTTAAGCTCGATTCATGTCTGCTTAAATAAATCAATCAGCCTCTCGAGACATCGAACAAATAAATGACGAAACAATTCTAAAAGTTAACGACGAAGGCATGAAGAAGAACATGAAACGGCACCTCCGATAACTATGTTCGCAGATTAGCTCTCACCTTGGAACAGGGCACCACACCTCTTTAGCAAGCTCTCCACTATCCTTCTATCCACAGGGGAGTCATCCACCACGAGCACTCTCACCTCCATACTTGCTCCTTCGCACTTCTCAGACTCGACCTCCTCCTCCTCCTCTTTCTCCTCCCCCTCCTCCTCTTCTTCCCTCACCTCCTCCATCACCCAAAGATGCGAGCTTTGGATAAGTTACCACCAAGTAGTACGGGACAGCAGCAGTAGCCGTCAAAGAAGAGAGGAGCACAGGTAGGGGGGCTTCATCTGGAGTTATAGGAGAAGGAGAGGGAAGGAGACCTGTGGCGTTGGTGGTGGGACCCTGTCGCGTGTGCTGTGGGGCCGGGTAAAGAGTTAGATGGTTAGAGAGAGAGAGAGGTGGTTGTTGAATTCTCTCCACCTTAGATTTTGTTGTCGGGAGAGGAATCTCTCCGCCCACGGGATTCGAGCTACATTTCTTTCTCGGCCTCTCATGATGATCGGATGCCTCCTGCTGTAAACAGTTAAAACTGCGCAGAGTTCCCCATTCTTGTGTTCATCAATCTAGATGCACTTTGCTGCCGTGCCAAAAATTTTAGCCCTTTAATCATGAAAGATACATTTCAACTTTGAGACCTCTGGCATCAAATTACGTACCAATTTCTTTGACATAAGAAGAAAAGAATGACCCACTCTAGCGAGCAAAGACAGGTTTTGCAGCTTCATTTTGGTCTTAGTCATCCTGCATGCATCAAGAAAAAAGACAAGGCGCATTCATCAACCGACAGTGGAGTGGCCCAAGTACTTAATATTATATAATTACAGATTCCTTGATCCGAGATTGACTTTCGTCTCAAAATCTTATGAGCGAAAAGCCGTGTCTAATTTAACTGTCGTTACCATCTTCTGGTCATCAACGTGCGTAAGCCGCAAACAGGGTCAAAACTCTGATATCAATCAGTATGTGTTCACAACATCTTGAGAGGAAACCCTCGTTTCAGAAATCGAGGAGGGAAATTTGACACTTGATGCTTGAACAGGAAATTTCTGGAATCAGATCAATTTTATGCTCAGAACGAGGAAAAAGGGAGACAAAACAATGCGAAGTTTGGACGCTCCATTTCATCAACGAGTAGCATGATATCAATAGATTCGAAAGCTGGACAGGAAATTCTGCACTCAAAATGCCACGGCCTGATTTGCTTGATGTGGTTGGTGTGCATCAGAAATCCGTTTACCTTTCCTTGTTTCAGAAGCATAAGCTGATGATGAATCCGTGTGAATGCCCAAGAACTTTTCAGAACAGATGCATGATTGCACGTGTAACGTCCTCAAAATCGCATCTCCCGTCACATATGCGGTTGGTCTGACTCCGGAGGCGCTACATTATCTACTGTTCTACTGATCTTGACCATTCAACAAAATGGCTTACGTGGTACTAATAAAATAATAATAAACCTAATAGAAAACCTTAAATGCGGAAGAAAGATCAAAAGGCCATGAAGAATTTTGATGCGGAAATTCATAGTCTCATATAAAAATATGCGGAAGTTCATGATGTTTTGTAATATAAGAAATGTGCGGAAGAAAAACGTGATGTCTCTGAACAATAAAGATAAGTAAACAGATATGCAATAAAGAAGCTCGGAGCGAAATATTAGTCATGTGCAGCATTCCCCAAGCTCTACGTCCTCCATCACCTCATCAGTTGGCATTCTCACCTGCAAAATTCCAATGCAGAGGAATAGAATAACCATGAGCGAGATCACCCAGTACCATAGCAACGCGAAATAAGGATTAGTGATGATAAGGAGATCAATGTATGAATCTTTAATCATATCAATATTTTGTTCTTTGCTTTACATTACTCTGCTTTACTTTACAGTACTTTGCTTTACATTACTCTGTTGTACATTGCTTTACTTTACATTATCTTATCTTTCAATACTCTGATTTGCTTTACTTTGCATTGCTCTGCTGTGAGTTGTACTACGTCTTTTACATTACTAAGATGTCCTTAGAGTTGGTTGTCCTATGCGAGCTCGACTTTATTAGGTTGGGATGCCAGAGGTGCATCTCTGATTCACTAATGCCAGTAAGCCCGTAAACGGGAAAGAGGATGGGTGTTACAGCCTCACCCCAATTCGAAAGGTAGGGGAAGAATTCCTATAATCCAGGAACAGTAGTCAGTTACAAAACTTTGTAGGTTCGCTGTATCCTCAGCTAGCTATCTGTCCCTCTGTCATAATACTTTAATTTTTAAAGGAAGAGATGTGATCATAGCATCATCCTTCAATTCGAGTTTACGGTGGGAGAACACTTGAAATCTCAGGAATATTGGGCATCTAAGTCAGTAGCTTCGTTGTCCCCTCAGCTAACTACATATCCCCCCATTGCTTTAACTGTGAACTTTGCTTTAACTTTAGAGGCGACACATAACAATCCTGCATCTTTGTCTTTGTTTTAATCATCTTTAGTTACTATAAAATCTATGGTTTGGGATCCACTGGAAATCTATCTTTGTACAATAAGACTCAGCCAGTGTAGGTGAACTGGTCAGAGTCGTAATTAAGATTAGGAGTGGATCAGTCTGATTAAGCTTTGATTATTGGATCGATAAAGAAGAATACGCATGTATAATTACGCAGACCGGTCGATCGTTTAATTAAATCGGTTGACCGGTCTCTGCGATAAGACAGAGCCGCCGAATTTCTCCATGGATTCCGGCAGCCGTCCGGCCGTCGATTGACGCCGACATCAATACAAAAAAAATAATAGGAAAAAACTTCAGGATTATAATGAATTAATTATACGCATCAATAGATCCTTAATTCTTCATCTATGAGATTAAAACGCTAAGGGTACCTTTTTCGTCAGAAATCGGGTTCGCCGTATCACCGCTCGTCGTTCGTCGATCGCCGGACGTTCGCCGTCGCCTGAAATGATTTGCCTCTGTCTTGCCGCTCGCGTACGCTGATCGCCGAACGAGATGAAGAAGGAAAAGATGAGAAGCAAGAAAGCGAGAGAGAACGAGAGGAAGAAGGAAAAGACGAGAATCGAGAAAGCGAGAGAGAGAGAGTGTGTGGGGGAGAGAGAGTACGAGAGAGTGGGGGAGAGGGGGTGGTAGTGGGCGTAAGTTGGCCCCTCCCCCCTTTTATACTCCTCAGCGTAAGTTGACCGTTCGTTTCATCTCCCCTTTTTTTTTGTAATACACGAAGCGTCACATTATTATCCTCTAAAAAGGAAATTCGTCTTCGAATTTGGATAAGACTTAAGGCTTATCGAAAAGTTCAGGGAACTTCTCTCGCATTTCGGACTCTACTTCTTACGTTGCTTCTTTTCCTTGGTGATGCTTCCATGCTACACTGATCAGTGCTACTTTCTTCTTCCCTTGTTGATGTTCTTGGTATTTCAGTATCTCCGTGGGTCGTTCCTCATACGTAGATTCTCCTTGAGATTTGGTTCCTCAATTTGGATCACGTTGGCGTAGTCGTGCTTGTACATCCGAAGTAAGGAGACATGAAAGACGTTGTGTATTCTTGAACAGTCTGGAGGCAGGGCCAACCTGCATGCTGAATCTCCAACCATGTCTAATATTTCAAACGGGCATATGTACCTCGAACTCAATTTTCCCCGTTTGCTGAAATGCATCACTCCTTTGGTGGGAGAGATTTTGAGCAGAACATGGTCACCCGCCTTGAACTTATGTTCTCAGTGCTTCTTATTTGCGTAGGCATTCTGACGATTTTGAACAGGCTTCATTCTTTTCTTTATCAGCTCGACTCTGTCTGTATATTCCTGCGTTTGCTTTTGTAATTCTGCGCTCAACATCTTTCTTTCTCCCATATCGCCCCAACATGCCGGAGAACGACATGGACGGTCATACAACGCTTCAAAGGGAGACATCTCTGAGCTAGCGTGGAAGCTATTGTTGTAGGAAAACTCTATGAGAGGAAGGTGCTTGTCCCAACTACCGTGCCAATCCAGAGCGCATGGTCTCAGCATATCCTCCAATGTCTAGATCGTTCTCTCTGATTGACCGTCTGTCTGAGGATGGAAGGCGGTACTATACCGGAGTCTTGTTCCAAAAGCGTTCTGAAGACTCTTCCAGAATTTCGATGTGAATTTGGGATCTCTATCAGACACTATGGCCGACGGGATCCCGTGAAGCCTGACAATCTCCTTCACATATAAATCCATGAGGCTTTCAAGAGATTGTTTTACCTTAATGGGTAAGAAGTGAGTCGATTTAGTAAGTCGGTCCACTATAACCCAAATGGCATCATATCCTTTCAAGGTCCGAGGTAAGCCCGTGATAAAATCCATTGATATCTCTTCCCACTTTCACTGTGGGATTCCCAGACTCTTCAAGGTTCCTTGTGGTTTCTGGTGTTCCACCTTGACCTGTTGACACACTATGCATTTGGAGACATACTCGGCTATCTCCTTCTTCATGTCTGGCCACCAGAAACTTCTCTGAACATCTTTGTACATCTTTGTGCTCCCCGAATGAATTGCAAATTCGGACTTATGGCATTCATCTAGTACTTCTCTTCGGAGTTCAGGGTGGTTCGGTACCCACAACGATCTCGGTACCTTATGCTACCATCCGGAGATACTTTGAAATTCGTTGTTTCCATACTTATCTTTATCATCATACTTTGATACTCTGCGTCTTCTACTTGAACTTCTATGATCCTTCCTATCATATTCGGCACAATTTTCTGCATCATCATTAGTGATCCATCGTGTTGCACCCTTGGTGTCCATTTGAATAGTTCTTCCATGAGTTCGAATCATCGTAGGCGCATATAGGCCAATGATCCTTCCCATTTTCTGCTGAGTGCGTCGACTACGGAGTTTGCCTTATCAGGTTGGTAATTAATGGCAAACTCGTAATCCTTTAGGAACTCCATCCAACGCCTTTGACGCATATTCAGCTCCTTTTGTGTGAAAACATATTTCAAGCTTTTGTGATCTGTATAGATCATAAATTTTTCTCCATATAAGTAGTAGCGTCAAAGCTTGAGGGCGAACACTACTGCTGCCAACTCGAGGTCATGCATTGGATAATTGACTTCATGCTTCTTCAGCTGTCTAGATGCGTATGCCACTACTTTTCATGTTGCATCAATACGCATCTCAATCCCGTACCACTAGCATCACTGTACGCCACGTAACCACCGTTGCTTGATGGTAACGTCAGGATTGTCAATGAAGTTAACCGTTCCTTTAACTCTTGGAAGCTTGCCTCGCACTTAGGTGACCAGATGAACTTTTCTCCTTTCCTTGTAAGCTTAGTCAGCGGCAGTGCTATTCTGGAGAAGTCCTTGATAAAACATTTGTAGTAGTCGGCTAAACCAAGAAAACTCCTAATGTCGGAGACATTCTTCGGTTGGGTCCAATTGGACACTGCCTCTACTTTTGTCGGATCCACTGCAACTCTATCTTTAAAAATTATGTGTCTGAGGAATATTATATGTTCTAGCCAAAATTCACATTTAGAGAATTTTGCGTACAACTTTTTTGCACGCAAAGTTTCCAATACAATCTTCAAATGCTCTCTATGTTGTTTCATACTTGACGAATAGATGAGGATATCATCCACGAAGACGATTACGAACTTATCCAGGTGTTCGTGGAAAGTTCGATTCATGAGATCCATGAATGCAGCCGGAGCATTTGTCAACCCAAACGACATCACCATAAATTCATAATGCCCATATCTTGATCGGAATGCTGTCTTCGGGATGTCTTCTTCCGCCACCCTCAGTTGATGGTATTCGCTCCTCAGATCGATTTTGGAGAACACCTTTACTTTAGATAACTGATTAAATAGATCATCGATACGAGGCAGCGGGTACATGTTCTTTATTGTGACTTTGTTCAACATTCTGTAGTCAATACAAAGTCTCAATTATTAGTCCTTCTTCTTGACAAAAAGGACGGGTGCACCCCACGATAAAATACTGGGCCTGATGAAACCTTTGTCCAATAGCTCTTGAATTTTATCCTTTAGTTCCTTCATCTCTGCTGAAGCCATGTGGTATGGGGCTTTGGAGATTGGTGTAGTTCCGGGTGTCACATCGATACGAAAGTCTATCTCCCTTCTGGGCGGTAGACCGCTAACATCCTTAGGAAAAACATCAAGAAATTTCCTCACAACTACTATGTTTTGAGGAGTCTTCCTTGGTTCCTCTGTCTTGATTATACTAGCCAGGTAAACTCTACATCCCTTTTGTAATAGTTTCTATGCCTTCATGACGGATACTATGATCTTTGATTCTTTTTGTGCAATTCCACTGACTATGACTTTATCTTTACTCTGTGTACCTATGATTACTTTCTTTTGTTTGCACAGAATGGAAGCATCATGTGAGGTTAACCAATCCATGTCTAAAATTATATCATAATCTCTCATGTGGATGATGATGAGATTGACATGATGGTTCCTTTTCTCTATCTCTATGGGTACATTGGTGAGATGCTTTGTAGTAATGAGGATGCCTTGTGGGGTCAATATATTCATCTTTTGCTCTAAGTTCGCTGCTTTTAACCCTAATGTGTTAGCACACTCTTTTGAGATAAAAGAATGCGATGCATCGGAATCGAATAGTACTTTGGTAGGTAAATCAGCTATGAATAGCGTACCTCGAATGACGTCAGCGTCATTCTGGGGAGCATCTTCTTCCATATTGAAGAGTCTTCCCTGCACCAACTATTGTTGTCCGCGTCTCGAACAACTTGCTGCCATGTGTCCCATGCCACCGTAGTAATAGCATGTTCCTGACTTCATTCGGCATTCTCCCGCTTGAGTCCTATCACATGTGTTGGATAAAACCCGCTCACCTTGTGCGGGTAGTGCTTGAGGAGCTCTAGGAGGCTACTGCCTCTGCTGTTGGGCCGGGCGTCTTTACCCCTGCTGAGGGGGTCGCTGCTGTTGTTGTTGTGGCTATTGTTGCGGTGGGGGAGGAGCTTGTTGTGGAGGACGGTAAGGTTGTTGTTGTGGAGGACGGTAGTTCTGTTGAGGCGCAGAATACGGGTGGTACCGATTATCTCGTCGTTGGTGTTGCCGGTTATTTTCTCGGAACTACTGTTGCTGCTGGGAGTTCTGCCCTACATTTTGCTGGGCCATCTTCTCCTTCATGAGGTCTTGATGGTCCCTCTCGATTATGGTTGTCAGGTTAATCGCTTCATCCAGAGTTTTACAATTCCCTGCCCTGGTCTGGGGCCTTAGTGAGGGCCTTAGCCCGTCCACGAAACGTTTCACCAGTTCCTCATCGTCCATGGTCAATTTAGAGAATTTCTTAACCGGATGAACTTGGTCACATATTGGTCCACGGTCATAGCTCCTTGCTCCAAATGCAGAAACTCTTTATGCTTCAAATCCCTCTGAAAGGACAGGAGGTAACGTGTCTCAAACGTCCTACGAAAGTCTCCCCATTCCACGGTTCTGACTCCCGAGAAGCTATTGGCCTTCTTTGCCTTCCACCATTCCTTAGCATCTCTTTGAAGAGTATCTCCTGCGAACATGACCTTCTTGTGCTCAGGGATGTCGAGGATGTCAAATTTCTCCTCTAAAGTCTCGATCTACTATTCCGCGACGTCAATTCCTCCTTCCCCGTTAAACGTCGAAGGCTTCGACCTCCAAAACTCTTGCAGAGTACAAGGGATGGGGGTTTCGGCGTCCCTACTGTGGTGGTGAGTCAGGTCTAGGAGGGGTAGGCGGAGGTGGATTCAATGGAGGTGGAGGAATAAAATGGGCCTCCTCTTCGTTATACACTTCGTATTCGTTGGATGCCGATCCTCTTCTCTGGTCGGTCATCTTTAGTAAGATCATGGCAAGGTTTGAGAAGGGTGTATAACTAAGGGTCTTTAAATAAGATAGAATCTTAGATAAAAATTTGGAGACCATGTTATTAATCATTTGGTAAAATGAAGTATTCATTCATCATTAAGCTTTTTTTTTAAAAGGTAAACATATGCCTGAGACTCACTAAGGCCTTCCACAAGAAAAGAAAGACAACATGATACTAATCACTACGCTGAGAGGGTCCATCTGGTCCAGGCTATGGAGGGGTTGGGGGTTCTAGTGGACGTCTATTAATCCCAATTATATGGCCTCCCCTACGTAAAATTCTGATGATCATGCGACGTGGAGGCATCTATAACACAATAAACTCAATAGTATAAGTACGATTCTCATAGGAAATGCACTTATTACTTACTTGAGGAGTGGAGCCGCAAATGCTTGAGAAGCTTGCACATGACTTTACTTTGAGCTGTGTAATGATAAGAACGATTAATGCTATGCATGAACCTATACCCTACTATGATCAATGAAGGAGCTAAGAATTTAGGCTCTGATACCAAACTATAACGCCCCCAAAATCACACCTCCCGCCACGTAGGCGATCGGCTTGACTCCGGGGACGCTACACTATCTACTGCTCTACTGATCTTAACCATTCAATAAAATGGCTTACATGGCACTAATAAAATAATAATAAACCTAATAGAAAACATTAAATGCGGAAGAATGATCAAAAGGCCATGAAGAACTTTGATGCAGAAATTCATAGTGTCTCATATAAAAACATGCGGAAGTTCATGATATCTTGTAATATAGGAAATGTGCGGAAGAAAAACATGATGTCTCTGAACAATAAAGATAAGTAAACAGATATGCAATAAAGAAGCTCGAAGCGGAATATGAGTCATGTGCAGCATTCCTCAAGCACTACGTCCTCCATCACCCCATCAGTTGGCATTCTCACCTGCAAAATTCCAATGCAGAGGAATAGAATAACCATGAGCGAGATTGCCCAGTACCATAGCAATAGACGCAAAATAAGGATTAGTGATGATAAGGAGATCAATGTATGAATCTTTAATCATATCAATACTCTGTTCTTTGCTTTACATTACTCTGCTTTACTTTATAGTACTTTGCTTTACATTACTCTGTTGTACATTGTTTTACTTTACATTGCCTTGCCTTTCAATATTCTGATTTGCTTTACTTTGCATTGCTCTGCTGTGAGTTGTACTACGTCTTTTACATTACTAAGATGTCCTTAGAGTTGGTTGTCCTATGCGAGCTCGATTTTATTAGGTTGGGATGCCAGAGGTGCCTCTTTGATTCACTGATGCCAATAAGCACGTAAACGGAAAAGAGGGTGGGTGTTACAGCCTCACCCCAATTCGGAAGGTAGGGGAAAGAATTACTACAATCCAAAAACAGTGGTCGATTACAAGACCTTGTATGTCCGTTGTCTCCTCAGCTAGCTACTTGTCCCTCTGGTACTTTAATCTTTAAAGGAAGAGGTGTGACCATAGCATCATCCTTCAATTCGAGATTACGATGGGACAACACTTGAAATCTTAGGAATAGTGGACATCTAAGCCAGTAGCTTCGATGTCCCTTCAGCTAACTACCTATCCCTCATTACTTTAACTCTGAACTTTGCTTTAACTTTAGGGACGGCACATAGCAATCCCACATTTTTGTCTTTACTTTAATCATCTTTAGTTACTATGAAATCTATGGTTTGGGGTCCACTGAAAATCTATCTTTGTACAATAAGACTCAGCCAGTGTAAGTGAACTGGTCAGAGTCGTAATTAAGATTAGGAGTGGATCGGTCCGATTAAGCTTTGATTATTGGATCTCTGTCGGACCGGTCGATTGATAAGGAAGAATACGCACGTATAATTACGCAGACCGGTCGACTATTTAATTAAATCGGTTGACCGGTCTCTGCGATAAAACAGAGCCGTCGGATTTCTCCATGGATTCCGACAGTCGTCCGACCGTCGATTGACGCCGACATCAATACAAAAAAATAATAGAAAATAACTTAGGATTATAATGAATTAACTATACGCATCAATAGATCCTTAATTCTTCGTCTATGGGATTAAAACGCTAAGGGTATCTTTTTCGTCGGAAATCGGGTTCGCCGTATCACCGCTCGTCGTTCGTCGATCGCCGGATGTTCGCCGTCGTCTGAAAGAATTTGCCTCTGTCCTGTCGCTCGCGTACGCCGATCGCCGGATGAGAAGAAGAAGGAAAAGACGAGAATCGAAAAAGCGAGAGAGAGAACGTGGGAGAGAGAGTACCAGAGAGTGGGGGAGAGGGGGTGGTAGTGGACGTAAGGTGACCCCTCCCCCTTTTATACTCCTCAGCCGAGGAGGTGAGTTGACCGTTCGTTTCATTTTTTTTTTTTTTTTGTAATACACGAAGCGTCACAGCACGACTACGCAGCAGAGGCGACACCATTTGTTTCCGATGCGAGATGGCATCGCAATTTGGCCATCGAACTCTGCATATGCTCACCATATTAATATTATTATTCGAAAGCACCGTCCTTTGAAGCGATTTGATTTATTTTAATATATTTTAATGGAACGCCGACTGACAACATGGATCAGCATGTTCTTTTTTCTGATTACCATATTATTTTATGGTTCGAAAGCATTCATTCTGTACTTATTATTATTGTTTTTTTCCGATGGGTAGTTTGATTTATCTCGATCAGGATTTAGAACTGAAAGATGTTTAAGATTATTGGTATCTTTTGATGCCGGCGATCAAATTGAAAATTTCAGAAATGGAATCCGAGCTATTAGTTTCGTAATGCGATCTAAACTCGATTGTAATATGGTCTAGTTTTGAAAGATCTTTCGTAATGCGATCTTTCAGCAGAGACTCGTTTGTTTCTGGTCCAAAATTGAGAGATCTTCTCACACACACACACACAGATGCCTCGGTGGACCCCGAAGAAGCCCCATACGATTTTTTTCTTTTTTTCAAATTGGGCAAAATGGCCAAGATCCTCCCAAATCTACGGTGGGACCCAGCTATCTAAAAGCCAAATAAAAAGATATATATACTATATATGGTCCGAAATCTAAGGTGGGGTCCACACATGTCGCCCCAATTGCGACCCCAATCGACACCCACCACGTCGAAGTCGTCGGGGTTGATGATGGCTTCCACACGCTTGCGCAACGGTGCAGTCGACTCACATACTAGGAAGGAAAAGAAGTGTTTCCTTTTTTTCTTTCAATTGCGATGTAACATAGCTGTTAATTATGTTTGAAACCGCATTTTAATCATCGATTCTCTCATGATAAAATTTAATATCTCATAATTTAAATAAAGAGTTAATAGAGTGTAACACACTTAATATGGACGATCTGTTTTACATATATAATCCAAATAAAAATGTTATCTATCTTGTTAGACCTCCTCCTCCTCTTCCAGAGTCGCCGACGTCATCGTCGGCATCCCACTTTTGTAATTTCCTCCTTTCCCTCCGAGCGCTGCCACCGGCAGCGGCACCCAACCTTTGCAACTTCCTCCGAGCCCTCCGCCCACGAGCGCCCGCCCCTCTCTCTCTCCCTTTCTCTCGACGATCGACGGCGTCGACCTCTCCCTTTTCTCTCAGACGTGAGCGCTCTCGAGGCAGGGACAATGGAGGGCTGTCGATGCTCATGTGGGGGGCGGTGAACGGGAACAAATGAGGTTGCCGGTCAATGCTCGCAGGATCCAATTAGGGCACCGGAGGTGAGTTGCACGGGAGCGGGGATGATGGGGGCTGCCGACCGACACTAGTGGGGATGATGGGGGGCCTTGGTGCTCGTGATGGCGGAGACGATGGGGGCTGCCAGCCAGTGCTCACTGGAAGAGGAGGAGAGGTCGCGCTGGGGCAAGGATGATAAGGGGCCTCCAGCGCGGGTGCAGGGACGATGGGGCTGCCAGCGGGCGGAGGGGAAGAGGAGGGGAGGCCGATGGGAGCGACGCTCACAAGGGAGAAGGAAGGGGAGGGGAAGAGGTTAGGTCGAATTGGACCATTCGTTAGATCCAAATTCAAATTTATGTGTTACACAAAGGTACACATAAGGGTGTTACGCCCCATTAATCCTTTTAAATAAATCAAACAGGGGATTATTTAGACTTATTTGACGCACAGTCATAAAGTAATCTTTATTTAGACTTTTAATGATCAAATTTGAATTGTTTTAAGGACCATGGAAGGAAACCTTCCTATACAGCGTGGAAAGCAGATGTTGGTGTTTAGATATTTAATTCCTAGTCCACCTTTTTAAAAAAAAATATTTAATTTGTTACCTTCTAATTCATAATTTTTTTTATTTCATTGTATTTGGTATCCTACTAATTCATGGTTTTTAACTTATAACCATTGTAAAATTTAATATTTATTATTTATTTTGAACGCATACCTAATTTTTAGTTTGCTATTTTTCAATTTTATCAATTTAATGATAATTTTTTATAATATATATTTTTTCCAGTTGACAATGAATTATTAGTTAATTTATTTCGATTAACCAATTTCTTAGGTCCAAATAATAATTATTTTTTTATCGATTCAATCAATTAACTGAATTATCTAGTTGATTAATTAATCGAGCAGAGGTTACAAAACATGCTACCGAACCTCATCTGTATTTGATTGAGAGAAAATAAGTTTTTTTTAATGTCAGCGAGTGATTGATATTTAAGAACATAGCACTTTGCTAATTCGACCTAAATTGTAGAACGTTAAATATTATTTTGTCTTTAATTGTTAACTTAGTTTGAGTGAATTTGTTTCCTTTTCTACTGAAAAGTGTGTTAATACTTAATTTTATATGTTTTCACTTAGCTTTGTTTCACAATAAAATACATTACACTTTTTTCTTTGAAAAATGAAAAATATTTATTAGATAAAAACTGTATTGAAAAATTATGTATTTTCAGCCAATGTTTTTTTTTGTGGTACTGCAATATTGTAATTACAAAAATGCAATCTGTTAATAATAAATTGTAATTGACTTAATGTATTGATAGCTGTTTTAGATTAAAAAAATTATAATCCAATTGGCCTGCTTTAAAAGGATTTAATGGATATACATGTATTTAAATCGTCGTATACCTGTAAAGTGCAGCTCTAACATTTTTCAGACTGAAATAAGAAAAAAAATTAAATTAACTATGTGGGAATCATAATGCAAAACATCAAAGTACTAGAAAAAGTGCACGAACATCTCTTCTAAAAAGAAATGTGAACATCATTACACTGAATTTCTGGCTGACTTAACTTCTTTAGTTCATCACGAATAATATCTTTTTGTTTAATTCCAGATGAAAATTTTAAATTTAGGTCACGTTTGATTGTGGAACATGGCATAAAAAAAAATAAATGAGTTATATTCTCAACGTACGATCATTCTATCCGTCTATCCCGCTATTTCAACTTATTATATTATGCGCTACCATTTGTTTATCACAAGAATATTTTTCTGTAAAAAAGGCCGCCCTCATGTTAAATGAAGAATAATATGTATTTCGTCAATTTAGCTGAATACGATATTCCCTAAAGCACAGCCCTGATGAAATTAAACAAGCTTTGAGCATCGTAAATGTATTATCGGTCGATAATCCTATTTAGGCTCATGTTTAGAGATATTCACTGGAATAAGTCTTTATTCGTCCATTTATTCTACAACCAAACGACATCTTAATATTTCACCTTCATTAAATTTTATTTTAAAAGCTATTCAAACTATTCATAGCGAAAATAATGATATAAAGTCCTAAAATTTTTCAATAATACCGTGTTCGAAATTTAATGATGAAATAAATTTAAATTATTGATATAAAGTCCTAAACTTTAAAGGAATTCCATTTCCATTTTGTTGCAAGACTCCTTAATTGATTTATTTGTAAATTGCACCTATTAGCAATTTTGATTTAAAATTTGATTTGTCATTCCTAATGAATTCTCATAATTAATTCTTATTCGAATTATTAATTATTACAATGTAGCAGGAAGGCATGGAATATGATACACTTTTCATGAGGTAGATTTCGATTTTTATTTTTATTTTTTGAAATATATATATAACTCCGCCTATATTTTATAGCCGGTCTCAAGCCCGGATAAAGGAGGAGGGTTGTGTTAGGCCCCGACAGCCAACATAAAATCATGTCGAATCTTATGAACATGGATCAACGAATATATTGTGTTAATGCTAGGTCGTTACCCGTAAGTAACGCGCTGTACAGCTCGGGTACAGTGATAAGAGAGCAAGAGCCGCTGCATCCTCGCCTGAATGCAGTGTTAAATGAGCAAGGGCTACCACACTCTAATGGACGGAGGCGGTTAAAGAAGCTAGTTCATGAGACTAAGGTCAGATTAGGTTCTTGGAACATTGGGACGTTGAATGGGAAGCGCCTCGAGGTGGCACAAGTAATGGACCAGCGTAAGATTAGTATCTTATGCTTGCAAGAAACTAGATGGGTAGGAGAGGGAAGTAAAGAGATTAGGTTAAATGGTTCCAAACTTTGGTACACAGGTAAGGTAAATGGAAGGAATGGTGTTGGTATTATCGCGGATGCAGAATGGAGGAAGAATGTTGTGGAAGTTAAAAGGATTGAGGATCGAATCATATCCGTGAAAGTAATTGTTGGAAAGGAGACTATGAACATTATTAGTGCATATGCACCCCAAGTAGGAGCAGAATCACATCTCAAGGAGAAGTTTTGGGCAGATATGGAGGGTTTGATTGAAAGTATACCAACAACCGAGAAAGTTTATATTGGGGGAGACCTTAATGGACATGTTGGTAAAGAGGCAGGACCACATGCAAGGGTTCATGGTGGTTTTGGTTTTGGGGAGTTGAATGAGGAAGGACAAACTATTATTGATTTTTCTTTAGCATACGACCTTAAGATTATCAACACTTGTTTTAGGAAGAGAGAGGAACATTTAATCACATACAAAAGTGGAACTCATAGGTCTCAAATCGATTTTTTCTTGATAAGAAATACTGATAAAAGACGTTGCACTAATTGCAAAGTAATTCCTGGGCATGGAGTGACTACACAACATAGATTGTTAGTTCTTGATATGCAAATAAAATGTATAAAACCAAAATCCCGAACAGTTTTTGATGGAAAGATCAAGTGGTGGCAGTTAAAGGGGGAGAAGCGAGAGACTTTTAGAAGTAAGTTATTAGAGGAAAGTGTGTGGGAGTTAGAAGGAGATGCTAGTATCATGTGGAAGAATGTGGCAAAAAAGGTTGAAATGGTTGCTAAAGCCATTTTAGGAGAATCAAAAGGTTTTGGACCACGAGATAAGGAGACTTGGTGGTGGAATGAGGAGGTCCAAGAAAAGGTGCGTAATAAGAAGAATTGTTTCAAGGCGATACACTTGGACAATAGTTCTAACAATTGGGAAAAGTATCGTTTGGCGAAAAGGAAGGCTAAGAAGGCAGTTAGTGATGCTCGTGCTAAAGCATACGAGGGGTTTTATAAGAAGTTAGGGACAAAGGCGGGTGAACAAAGGATTTACAAGATTGCAAGGAACAAAGAGAAGGAGTCGAGAGATTTGGATCAAGTAAGATGCATAAAAAATGAAGTTGGCAAGGTTTTAGTTACTGAAGGAGATATTAAGAACAGATGGGAAGAGTATTTCTATAAGCTATTTAATGATGGATGTGAAGGTTCGCGTTGTGATTTGGAGGACTTGACAGTTAGCGAATGTGAGCGTAATAGGTCATTTTATCGTAGAATTAGAGTCTCGGAGGTTAGCGAAGCTCTTAAGAAAATGGAGAATGGTAAAGCCGTTGGACCGGATGGTATACCGATTGAAGTTTGGAAATGTTTAGGAGAAAAATGTGTGTTGTGGTTATGTAAACTATTTAATGAGATTTTACGGTCGAAAAAGATGCCTGATGATTGGAGATTAAGTACATTAGTTCCTATTTACAAAAATAAAGGGGATATTCAGAATTGTGCAAATTATAGAGGGATTAAACTTATGAGTCACACTATGAAATTATGGGAAAAAGTGATTGAGCATAGATTGAGAATGGAGACTAGTATTTCTGAGAGACAATTTGGATTCATGCCAGGAAGATCCACTACAGAGGCGATTTATTTACTAAGGGGGATGATGGAGAAGTATCGAAGTAGGAGAAGAGACTTACATATGGCTTTCATTGACTTAGAGAAGGCGTATGATCGGGTACCAAGGGATGTACTTTGGAAAGTCTTGCAAAAGAAGAGGGTGAATGTTGCCTACATTAAGGTAATACAAGATATGTACGATGGGGCATTGACTAGGGTTAGGACACCCGGAGGTGAGACAAATGAATTTCCTATAGGAATTGGCCTACATCAAGGATCAGCTTTAAGCCCGTATCTATTTAACTTAGTTATCGATGCTATAACCGAGAGTATCACAGAGGAGGTACCTAAGTGCATGCTATTTGCGGATGATATAGTACTTTTAGCGGATTCAAGAGAAGAGATTAATACAAAATTGGAAATATGGAGAAATACGTTGGAGTCAAAGGGTTTTCGTTTAAGTAGGAATAAAACAGAATATATGCATAGCAATTTCACAAATAAACAACTTAGAGACGATGTGAAAGTTAGGTTAGGGGAGGATATAATTCCTCAAGTGACAAAGTTTAAATATTTAGGATCAATTTTAAGACAAGATGGTGAGATTGATGACGATGTTAATCATAGAATTCAAGCTGGTTGGTGTAAGTGGAGGAAAGCCACTGGAGTTCTTTGTGATAGAAAAGTACCCAATAAAGTTAAAGGAAAATTCTATCGTACTGCTATAAGGCCAGCAGTGTTATATGGTAGTGAATGTTGGGCTATGAAGGGACAACATGAACGTAAAGTGGGGGTAGCCGAAATGAGGATGTTGAGATGGATGTGTGGTCATACAAGATTAGATAAGATTAGGAATGACCATATACGTGAACGAGTCGGAGTGGCTCCTATTAGTGAGAAAATGGTAGAGAATCGTTTGAGATGATTTGGTCATGTTCAGAGAAGACCATTAGATGCGCCAGTAAGAAGAGTAGATCAAATAATCTGGAGTCCGATTAAAAGAGGGAGAGGGAGGCCAATGCGGACACTTGGCGAACTAATAGAGCAAGATCTATTGGTGAATAATATACCGAAAGGTTTGGTTACTAATAGAGCGGAATGACGTCGTATGATCCATGTAGCCGACCCCACCTAGTGGGATAAGGCTTTGTTGTTGTTGTTGTTGTTGTTTTGAAATATATATATATATATATATATATATTATGGCCAATAGGGAGAAAGAAGAGTAGTTGGAGTCACCTCATGATTCAGAAACTGCTGAGAGAAATATTGGAAGGGCAACATCATATCTTTGGATGTATCCTTGGATTGTAATACAGTTTGAAAGCAACAAGTCAGATCTAAGGATTGGATCTCCTGATTAGATCTCATTGTTGATAGTATTGGGATTCGGACTCCTCCATTATTTTTTTAAAACATAAACCCTATTTGGTTAGCATGAATTGCACATTGCACTATACATGACATTGAGATATATTTGGATATCATCAAGGTCATTAGGATAAGAATCAAAGCATCATTAATATCATGGTGAGAAGAAGAGTCACATAAATCTGGAATTAATGAATGGTAGGTGCACAACCTCTTGACTTTATGACACATCTATGTAGAAGATTTATATTGTCTTTATCATAATTGTTTTAAAAAAAACGTTCACTTAAAATTATTAAAATTTATAAGGAATGGTAGAATGAGATGTAGAATATAATATTTTCCCATAAATCCTTATGCACAACATCATTTTTTCATAGGTCGATTGATGAATCCTTAAAAAATTATGTTAATCAAGTTCATTTTTTTCCTTTTTTTTTATTTCTCCTGTTTGTTAATCTTTCCTTGAAAAAACAATCCAAATGCCAGGCTTTGTTTGATAGCTAATGCAGGAATAAGATGCAGTAATGGAGTGAGAGAGGAAAGTAGACTGTGGTTTGTATGTACTCTTGAAAAACGTGAGGTGATAAGTTTGAGTGTTAAGGTTTTATTTATTTTAAAATTATTGTCATCCTCCACTACTATATATAAATTGGTCATAGCACATAATGGGTAATATAATTATATCGAGTAATTATTTATCATTTAATTTATTTGTCACTTCTATATTTTCTTCCACCTTTTTCTCTATTTTTTTATTATATTCTTTATTTCCCTCCTAACGATTTTATTAATACGTGTTAAAAAATGAGATATAAATATAAACATATATATATATATATATATATATATATATATATATATATATACTCATTTCTCTACATAGAGATTATCATTTTAGTATAGAATTATTAATTTTTTTCTCATTTTCACTTATTTGTGAAACGAAAAATATAAAGTTTAAAGGGCTTAATTACTTCATCCCTCACCAATAAATAATAAAAATATTATCTAAATAAAATTTAAAATATATAATATGGTCATCTTTCATTTTCACTCATCTAAAACTTTGAATCCAAACAAAGCTTTACAAAATAAGGAGGTAAAGGGTGCAATGCTACTTGCATCAACTCACTCCAACTCTCATGTTCTTGCTAAGAATCATTCTTACATGAACATCATATTGATTAAAATTAAAAATAAATTGAGTGATCAACTAAGAACAACATCATATGTGACAATGCACTACAAGAAAATGGTATTTTTGCGATGGACGATTAAGGAGATTTATTAAGATATGTGAATATCAAGAAAGAATAATAATAAGAATTAATATCATCAAGACCTAAAGTTGATATTTCTCACGAGATTTATCATATTCCTGTACTAGTTAGCATAGATTCAGAATTCGCAATAGTTACATATAGGTTACGACTACTTTTGTGTTTTGTTCATATTGTAAGACTATCATTGATACTCTTAAGTCAATGTTCTCACCAAGTGTAGTCTATGTTGGTATGTGTTCTTGCATAGTCCAAATTTACATATAAAATTGAGTTTGGATTTTAGGTCATTGATTCTTAGAAGTAATTATGTATTGAAAATGCTTCTTGGAGTAATTATGTATAAGCTCATGTTCATAGTTCGTCTATGTTGAGTATTCATTCATAACCTTATTCTTTCATTCTCATTAAACTAATAATTCCATAGAAAATTAAAATTGAATTGGAAATAGTGGGAATCTCTCTCTCTCTCTCTCTCTCTCTCTCTCTCTCTCTCTCTCTTCTCGTTGGATACATTTTGTGTGGCATGTGAATTGGCCATGCCAGTTAATGATAGAGGGGAGAAAAATCTTGCAACCTGGGACAGGCAAGATGTAGCAAACATTAATTGCTGACAAATCCTTTTCATATTTGCCTATCATTTTGGAGATTTTGTTCTTAGACGCTAGTCGAATGAAGATTCGGCCACATCATGATCATGTGCAATTGTGCCCCCGATGTCTAATTCATGACAAAAAAAATCAGGATAAAAATAGTCGAAAGAATGTGATTCGAAGATTCCATCAAATTATTGGATTTATCTTTTTTGTGTAAAGAATTTATTTTAAGATCTAAATCATATAGTACTTCATTATTAAATGTTGGTTAGTTCAAAGGAGCACCGAAACTATCACAACTTTTACATATATTTGATCTGTATGAAATGTCAAAAGATAACTACGTAAATTGAGTTGTTAGAAAAATAAAATTAAACCGAGATTGAAAATTACTATTTAAAAACAAATAAGTTTCTAAGTAAATTTATAGTCCGCCCCGCTTCTAAATATTTTTTAACGTTAATATAATATCTTTGATAAATATTTAAGCTTAAGTAAAAAAATGCTTACATTAGATATTATTTACTCGTGTTTTGATTGATGTCTAATACAATGCTTATACTTTTTTATGTTAAATAAAGCTTGACCTTTCTAAATTATAAAAAACTAAGAAATTGAATATCAATTTTATTCTAATATTATTAGTATTAATACATATTTTTATTATTTTATAATATAAGCTTTCCCTTAAAATTTCCTTCTTGCCTCTCTTTTCTGATACAATTTCTTATATTATAATAAGGATATCTGATTGTCGTATAAAAAAAGTCAGTTTTTATTTTGATTTCAGATCTAACCTAAAATTTTATACAAAATATAACTAATGAGGTTTCAAAGTAGCTACAAATATAGTTTTATTATTATTTCTTGTTGAAAAAAGTGTTAAATATTAATGCAGCATTCTTCATGTAAATATGTAATAAATTTTTAGGCTTAAAAAATAATTAAATATTAGTATTTTATCATTTTATTTTATTGGACTTTGCCATTATTAAAAGATAAATATTAAACTAGTGATTTCATATTCATTATAAGCATAAAACTTGTTGAATGGGCATTTAGCAATACCATTTTTATTTATTTATGAACTAAGTTAGAAGTCACATTAATTTAAAAGTTTGACTTTTTAGAAAAGAATATATATAAAAGTTTAAAGTAGATATGAAATGATTATATTCATATATCAACTTTAGATATTGCTTGATGATCACACCACCAAATATCTTGCTCCTTTTATGAGAAAGGGAAAAGACTGCATGGGATCTGGATGTACGGTAAAGTTGCCCTACTTAAATGAGAAAAACGATCATATCATAGTCAAGGATGATGAGTCAACAACCAACCGGAAATAAGAAAAAAGATAAAGATAAAGATAAAGAAAAAGATTCCTAAAGGAAAGGAAAAAAAAAAAGAATGAACATAATATGTATAAAAATTGATTCGCCAAAAAAATGTACCTTTAGTTCGAAGAACAGGAGGGTGCATGCGTTTATATCTCAAAAGTAAATTACAATCAAATTTGTTACCGACTTTGAATTCCGTGGACCATAATATATATTATAAGATTGCGAATATAATAAAAAAATTGGCGGTTTGATCCCATACCTCTACCCACACCAGGCTTTATAATATTATAATCATCGTAGCAAATTCTCTCTTGTTTTTTTTTAATGAGGTAGACAAAGATTTAAGACATTCAAACTAGTTTTGAATCCTAAAATTGATATATTACATATAATATTGAAAATTTTAAATTTCAACTTAGCTATCATAATTTTTTTTATTCTTTTGGCATTCATTGATCAACATTTTGGGAAAAGGAGAAAGTAAACACGGTTGGAATACTAGCTCTCAAACGTAGATCATATTCGATACCAACAATTTCTTCCTCTTCAGCGGGAGGTCTATTAACTCCTTAAAAGAATAATGGTATCTCTGGGATCCGGGCGTCGCGGTGGACATCGTAGTTCTCATCTCATAAATTGGACGACTATTCAGCAACCCGCTACATGGATTCGAAAATATGCACATTGTTCACCACTCTTTGCTCGCCAAAAGAATTCAAAATCCCCTAAACAACTCTAACTCGCCTTGGGTAACCCTAGTCAAGAACAAATATGAACCATTAAACCTCTGGGACATCAGGCCCTCAACTCTCCACTTAGCTTGGTCGTGGCGCCTTATCATCGAATCTGCTCATGTGCTTCGTCTGGGGTTTAAAAAATAAATCGACTTAAGAATAAACACAAATTCTCAAAGACCCCTGGATTTTCGAAATATCTCTCAGGAGCTTGGGACCAGACCTGCCTATCCTCCTATTTCGGGCCCTCTCTCTCTTTGAATTAATTGCTCGTATTTATATCTTCTCGTACGCTTATGATGATGTGTGGGTATGTATGAAGGATACTCATGACTGTGCAAATGCAGAGTCAGCTTATAAGTTCGTGCATCGCCGCTCTATGTTGTCATGCCCAATTGGATGGCAGCCGTGGACCACCCTTTGGCAGATTCACATTCCCCAAAAAATCCACCATTTTTTATGGAAGCTCTTTCACAATAATCATCCACGCTTTATACCATATTAATTTTTTACAGTATTGTTGATCCTTCCCGCCCTTTATGTGGACTTGCACCTGAAAATGCTGTCCACTTATTTTTTGCTTGCCCTGTTGCACTACAATTTTGGAACCTTTTTCAAAGCACGTTAAATATCACCTTCCAGTTTCCCTACAAGATCATGGATTCATGAAGGAACCACCCTTGATCAACAGTCAAAACAACAATTTCTATCCATCTTTGCGCACTGTCTATGGGAAAATTGGAATATGCGAAATGACGCCCACTTTCAGTCATGGTATGCAATCGTTGGCACGGCTTAGGAAAGAGCTTTGGCTGGTTTTCACACCTATACTTACAACTATGCACCTGAGACACTTAGCCCCCAAGATCCCCCCAAAATTCGGTGGGAGCCACCTCCAATATTGGGTTATGTTTAACACTGATGGTTCCTTTCTTGAAACTATTGGGTTGGGTGGTATGTATTACTTATTGTGCTCTCACGACTATTTTCTTATTTTTGGAGGCGGTTGCCATATCACCTCAGTCTTAGAAACCGAAGCTTGGACACTCCTCCTCGGCCTTCAAAAATGCATTCAATATGGCTTCAAGCGCATCAAGCTTTGTTCCGACTCCGTGACGCTTGTCAAGATACTCTCTAGAGCTACAAGTTATCCTTAACGACTCAAAGTAATTCTTACATATATCCGGGGCCTCATTCACAACTTACAAGATGTATACATATCTTATTGTTCCCAAAACATTAACCTAACCCTTGATTATCTAGAAGATTTTGATCACAACAATCAAGACGATAATTTTAAAATGACAAATTCCTTCGGGGATGATAATTGTTTAATGACAGATTTCTTCCTAGATTGATTTTTTTTTTTTTTGTATCGGGACTCTTTTGCAATATCTAATGCATATAACTTCATTTCCAAAAAAAAATAATGGTAGACATGACCACCACCCCTGTCCCTGTGGCTCTGGCACGTATGACAATTTACGGTTTGCTTGCTGCATGCTGGGCAGTGGGCAGGCTTCTTTCTGACGCATGCATGAGCACAGCACCAACTTGAGCCAACGTTGTTGTACACATCGATCATGACCGACGTTTCATAGAAGAAGGTGCCAAGCCGGCATCAAAATCTCCAACCAAATCTCTCTCTCTCTCACAGACATGATGACATTTATGTATGTATTATATATATTAATTATTATATATAGATGCAGTAGTAATAATGAAAGGGAGGTGCTGGAGCAGGAGCAGGTCCATCTGGGTGTTTGTCTGGTCGCCATGCCAATTGCAGACGGATCGGGGAGGAGCTCGTGAATCGCGCGCGGGAGAGGGGACGAGGACGACAATGACGACGACGACGGATGCCATTTGGCATGCACTAACAGTAACAGACAGCATCATGGCACGCAGTAAAATTACCTCCTTTCCGTCCATCGTGCTGCAGTGCATGCTTCTTCAAAACTTATGGGACCATTTCCGATTGCCATCCATCTCACACTGCCTCCTCCTCTTTTCCACCTTTCTCATTTTTCACCTTCTTAATTCATTCTTTTTTTTCTTAATTCATTCTCATGTCTTGTGCATACTATATATAATCTATTTTTCTTTTTTTTATACCCACTCGGGACTCCCGGTGACTACTAAATTAATATAGAATCGAGATAAAAATTAGAATGATATTATCTTAACCAAACAATGATTCTAAGTATTGAAACTGTATTTACTAACTCCCAACGACTCACTTTATCTTGTTCTTAATTTACTTTATAATTATGCAAAAGCACATGAATTTTTAAAAAAATAATTGTAATTTTGCATTACTATTATATTTCTATTAGAATAAAATGTTTAATATTAATTAACAATTGCCACATTCATAAATGGATGGCATATCACAAATTTTTAATTTTTTTAAAAAGATTATAAATTCATATTTCATTTATTGTATATAAGAATAATCAAAGTTAAACTATATAAATATAAAAAATATTATGTTTACAAGTAATGAAAAGCGAACTATGTAATGTACTTTATCTACTGAGTTATGAGTACCGGTGGGTATTTTATCATAGGTTTTTATCAATTTATCCTTGTGTAATTAGTAATGAAGTAGATAAATATTTAACATTTAATTATAGGAATAAAATTTATAATAGAAACTAGAATTTTAACTACTTAAATTTTCATATATATACACACATGATCTTACAATAGATGTTAAATGATTATACCTAAAAATTGTCAACATCTGGATTTACATTTTAAAATTTTACAATATTATGATATTACTACTCGATCTTGATCTTATATTGATGATATCTATGTATAAGATCATAATATGATTTTAATTTTGATTACACGATCTTATATGATTAATAGAATTATTTAAATAATAATAATAATAACTTAATATAAATGTTGTTCTTATTATGCTTTGATGTATTTAGTAAAAAATAATAGAAGTATTACTTAATGAGGCATAATTTAATACGTTATTGCGATAAACTTATATATAAATATAAATATAAAATGCGCGCGCGCGCACACATATATATATATTGGTGTTGATCGAGTTCATTAGAAGATAATCATAGTTAAGTTAATTAGAAACTTAATTAATTAAGATATGACTTTTTCCTCTCTCCGGATAAAAAAAGGTTTTTACTTCATCCTTGTTATGGAGGGTGGTAAGATAGATTGAAAGATAAAAAGAAAAAAAAATTTCTTTGATCAACTGAAACAAATAAAGAAGAGTGTAAAAAAAAGAGCCGGCCTAAAAAAAATAAAGTATTTTTTCTTGAATAGTAAGGAATCAAGAATAGAGTCAAATTGGAAGGATATTTGAAGATTCTTTTTTATATCACAATTTTTTTTATGATAATCAGATAATATTATTCTTATTAGTTATTCTAGTATTTTTCAGATAAGAACTATTTATTTTATTAAATTATTATTCAGATTTAGACAAAACTTGAAAGACATTGAAGTGATATCGATATATGATTATTTCATGTAAGTTTGATATTTTTATCTATTATTATTTTATTTGCATAGTTCATAGCTTATATTATCTAATTCAAAGAGGGATTAAATTTAACTGAATGATATAAACTGGGAAGCTTAAATGCAACTGATGAAAATAAGGATGTTCATGTAAAGTTCGATGATCAAGATACTGCTATGAATTTTCGAGATAAACAAATTAAATATAATCAAGAATCCTTGCGCCCACTTACAAGATCGAGCAAATCAACATCAAAAGACAATAAAAAATTATTTACAAAGTGGACACACAACTACAAATTAGATTTAACTTCTTGATCGATGTGTTATAAATTGGACTCTGAGTCAACATAATTTGGACAAAATAAATCATGGTTTAATCATATTTATTTAGAATTTTGAGAATTAATTAGATATGAAATATGAATTGTAACAGAAATTAAGTTTGTTATTTTAGTAAATTAGTTAGGTTACTTGTAGGTTAAGTTAGAGTATTTTTTTTTCAACTCAAAATTTATTTTTAGGAATTATAAATACTGACGCTCATTGTTATTTTAGATATATTTGAATCTATTGAAAGTTGGCTTAATTGCTTTTGCTGCGAAAAAATTCTAACAACCCATTTTTCAGAAACTTTCGTTGTGGGTAATAAAATTCTTCCATTTATAATATTGATTATTTGATCATCTCGTTTCTCTTGATTATCTTATATTATTTCGATCGCTCAATGCATCATTTTTTAGTATTGTATCACTATATAACTTATCTTTTAAATTTTTTATTAAAAGATAAAATTTTACGATTCTCAATTCTATCTTACGGTCTTCCCTAGATTTTATGTAAAGTCATACATACATATATATATATATATATATATATATATATATATATATATATATGATGCAATTCCATCGAATAACCTTTTTCAATGTACATTCTACCCGCTCATAGAAACTCATAGTGCTATTATAAAAGTTAAAACTTAATTAACGCAATAGAAAATGATGAGTAAAAAAATTGATTTGCACGAAGATTAACTTCTATCCAATAAGCATAACATCCCACTCGATTTATTACATTACGAAAGCCAAAAGGAATATATTGCTCTTATTTTAGGCCTATTAATCTAGGTGCCAAATGATCCCTTGTCCGACCTTAATTACATATCTATTATATCAAACTACTAAATAAGCTTAAGTTGCCCCCTATCCCACCCTCCCAACATTAGAATAATCCCCATATTTTAAACCCATTATCTATTAAGTATTAACTATTGTTTATCACTATTATAATTTTTGTAATACCTAAATGGTTTGTTATCTCATTCACATTATATAAGAATCATGATAACATTTCGTGTAAACATAGCAAATGAACTGTTCCACAAGGAAAACTAAAGGGAAAGACAACTCCCCCCAAATTTTGATGTAAATTAAATAAGTAACGATATAATTAGAAGCAATTCAAAAATAGGCTTAAGTGATCAAAGCCCAACTAAAACTAGTGACCCATAAATAAATTGTAGTCTGTGATTCTTCATAAGGTGGCCTGCAATTGTTCTTCTGGACAGGTTTTGACACACAACTCAGCTTTGCCGAAAATTCAGCTGCAAATTTGCAACAGCAGTTCAAACTCTTATTAAATTTCTTTGAAGTTTTAACTGTTCAGACAAAAGTGCCACAGCATTGCTGACGATGATGCCAAATGTCAAAAATTTTACTTCAAAGTAGCTCTTGCACTCAAAGCATAAAATGACCAAAAAAATAGCAAAATAATTTTTCCAGGACCAGCTAGAAGAAAAGCTAAAATGAAGCAAAAAATTGCACAGCAAGATATAGAGGCAACACACTAATCGCAAATGTTGTTGCTGTTATGATTCATGGACTATTTGTGGGATTTGAAATGAGGGAAGAGTCCGAGGATGTGCTCCGGCATGAAGTCATGCCTTGTCAGAATGCCTACAATCGGAGGCCTCTGCAAGCAAAACAAGAACCAGATGTTAATTAGAGCAACATATGGAACAGTTTAAGTACTTTAAAAAAAAATCATGCAGTCATCATGCAGAGGAAACATGCAATTAGTACACATCCAAAAAGCATGCATTGCACAAGATGCAAAGCCAATGATTCAAATATAATTGAAAATTGTTTTCTGATACTTTACAGAAACATTTACACTTCAACTATTACATTAACAAGTAGGAATGAATGCACTTCTTGTGAAGTCCATGTTTCTTTTTCTATAGAGATCAATGTCAATTGTTCTGTTTTGTTTGAAATGTGTATCTAATGACTTAAAATTGAAGTTTGAAGTGTATGCTTCTTGCTCAGAGTTCAAACTCCGAATGATCTCTAATTAAAAGTACATTACATTTCCTCATTAGTGATCTTGTCCATTACAAAATGTAAGGACGCCATTCTTTCCAAAAGCCCAACCTTTTAAATCGTTGGTAACTTATCTACCTTAACAGAGTTCAGATAAACAAGAGAAAGTAATCGTGGAAACGTGGACTTATCAGAAATAAAAATATAATAATTGGTGAATTATATTAGAATTATGAGAGATTAACGAAGGCATATATGTTTTTTGGTGAATATATTCAGGGCATGCTGCTGAAACACTACGATGAATGATAGGTAATGAATCAAGACATACAGAAAAGCAAAGATCATATGCACGATGGTTGCAGAAACAACATATCAGAGAGAGAGAGAGAGAGTTCTCACCCCTGGAGTCTTTGGCACAACACACAAGTGCCTGAGTCCAAGCTCCCTGAACAGCACAGCGGCTTTGGCTAGTGACATGGTTTCTACCACAGTGTAAGGCGATTTGTTGGTGATCGGATGCAGATCGACGTACATGTCCATCTCCTCCTCGAGGATGTTCAAGTCCTCAAACTTCACGCCTTTGCCCGATCCGGCCTTGGCAAAATCGTAGGCGCCGAACCTCTGCAACACCTCCGCGACCCCGGTCTTCACCCTGTCTCTGGTGAACTTTTTCCCCTTCAGCAACACCAGCAAATGGGACTTCAGAACCAGCCCAACCAACTCGGGGGCGTCCGAGAATGGCGGCTCCTCCACCACCGGGAATCCGTTGTGACCCGTCAGCCTCAGCGCCTGAACTATGTTTCCAACCTTCTCCACGCCGGAAAAGCTGATCAGGGGCCCCGAGACCACGTCCCCTGCGACCAGGTTCTTCATGTAAGGCTCCGCATGGGCCTCCATGAAAGGCAGACCCTTCATTTTGACGATCTGATCGTACACCCCCTTGTTGAAGCTGTCAGCCACCGTCTTCGATATGAGAAGCACCAGCATGACCAATGGCAGCATCAGGAGGTCGTTGGTGAGCTCCAGGAGGATGACACAGACCGAGACAGTCATCCTCATGGTTCCACCTAGGAAAGACGCTGAACCGAGCAGAGCGAACAGGCCGGCGTCCAGATCGGTGATGGGGCCGAGGATCGTGCCGACGATGCGACCGTAGGTCGCGCCAGCGAGTATGACAGGGATGAACAGACCAGAAGGAAGCGCAATGCCGTAGGTGACGAGTCCGAGGCAGTAGATTGCGGTGAAGAAAATGAACAGGGTGGACATGTGGAACTCGTTCTCGGTGCCGCCGCTGAAGAGGTTGCGGATAGCGTCGTCGTTGGTGTTCAGGAAGAGGGACGCGAGGTCATTGTATTGGCCCGGGGGACACTGGAAGTTCTTAAAATTTCCCGAGCGGCCGATGGTGGGGCACTGCTCTTGCAGGCCGGCGGGGCAGGGAGTGCATCCGGCGAGCCACGGCAGCCCGTAGGAGCAGCATGACGTAAGGAGAGAGATGGTGATGGTCAGGAGAATCTTGAATGGAGCTCCCCTCCTGCAGCAGTGCATGAAGTTATCGTGATTCTCATCACACAACTGCAGAATATAGTAGCAATTGTTACGAGGACTAGCATGCAGTGAGTGTTCTTACTCATTGATGATGCTGTAAGCACGAAGGATCCTGTCGAGAAGAAAGTTGTAAAGGCCCCCAAACACACCTCCGATGATTCCGAGCACTATGATTGCTATCAAATCAGGGGTGCTGTAGGTGCTGACACTGGAGCTGACATCAAACATTATGAGTCCTCCCTGTCCGAAGAGTCCACATTTCCCGCTGCGGCAGTACTCTATCAGTCCTCTCAAGACCACGGCAACTACCGCTGTCGTAAAGAACGTCCTCCACAGAAGAGCACTTCGCCACCTGAATCATGAAACATTTTAGTTTTAGCCATCTGATTTCTGCAGCTTTGAATCCTGCGAAGACAGACCGTGCAGGCAATGCAAGCTGAAAAGTTTGATTCTTGCAGCATTTCCTTTCACTGGTTCTGTGCTAAATGTGATAATGTCACTGTTGAATTGAAACGAAGTGCTATGGAATGGTAATTTACCAAGACGCTGCTTCCTCGAGGGCAAAGAGGACGCCGCCAACAGGTGCACGGAAGGCAGCTGCAACTCCTGCTGCAGACCCACAAGTGATCAGATCTCGTCTGTCCCGATCGTTCTTGAAATACCTGAGCCATCGCCATGTCAGGTGGTACTTGCGAGATCCGCCCTGTCCGAGTAAATTCGCAATGCACGCTCCGGTGTGCACCATGGGCCCTTCCTTGCCCAACACAAATCCAGCTGAGACGCCGCCTATTGAACCAAATATCTGCAGGAACCAGACACAGAATTTGAACAGATGAGGGTTCCTTAATTTGTCTGATGGTGAGTCATCTTATGCACAAACATAGGTAGAATTTAAAGCGAACTTTGAGTATATCATTTCATAACAAGTAATTTGGAACGAATGCCAGAGTTTGATTCCACCTTCACGAACAGTGTGCTAGGGGCTAAAATGGAATGAGCATCAACTCCATTAAGATATGCTTTCACTTCAGGTATACCGGAACCAGCTGCGGCAGGCGCGACATAAGCACAGAGTGCAGCTGCTGCTGCTGCCAAAATTGCATTGCAGCCACCATAGGCCAAGAATGCTGTGAAGTACCTGTACTGGAGCCATGCATACAGTCAATAACAAAAACAAAGAGAACACTGGAAGAATCAGAGCCAGTCATACAACTTAATTTAATTGCTTATGGAACATCACACTGGATAATATATACATCTTATATCTCAGCATTTGAACCATTGTCACATAGCTTGAGGTCTAAGTGTGGAGTCCAAGTAGAACTTGAGGACAAGCACAAACATATCCAGTATGAAACCTTTCACTTCAATTTCTTACTGTTAGGTACTTGTTTAGAGCACTAACAATTAATAGAACAAATAAGCACAGGTATGAAACTTTGTTCAGTCATGAAATTGGGTTTACCTTCGCTCAAGCATAAGATTACTTGTCAGCAGCAATTTGAATCCGGCAATGTTCTCAACTGCAAGGTTGTTAAAGAAGCCAACAAGGCCAGTTGCCAGGCCAATAAGAAGAGCAAGAGTCCACTTGAGAACGATGTACTGAAAAATCTGAACTTTCTTCCTCGATCGCCAGTCTTGCTTGAAGAGATCATTTTCAACAATTCTGCGGAAACAGAGTATCATTCATGATTATACCTCTAAAGAAAGTAATCTGCAAAATGATGGTTAGATGAATTGTGAAGATGTATGACTGTAGATCAACTGATCATTTCAGATGCAACGAGTCAAAACCAACGTTGGGGAAAAGGAGAAAGGAATGGTGCATGATTCTTACTCATAATCCAAGCTCTCGATGGGGCAGACGTTCGCGCCGACGATGGCGATCTGCGAGGTGGTGTTCATGGTGCGCTTCCTCAGCAGAGGCTCCGTCGTGCTCCCGGCCTCCTTGTCGTCGTCGTAGAAACCCGACCCGTTCCTCTCTATCTCCTTCCATGCACCATCCATGCTCTCTATGTCGTTGTTCATGGCGCCACCCTCCTTATGATCCATCCTCCCTCCACTTCCACCTTCTCAGTCACAACTCGGTGTAAAAAAGATCGACCTCCTCGTCCACGATCTGTCAACAAAATCATCAGCACTGTTACAACATATCACAGTCTTAAATTCAATTAAAATCCACATGCGCGCGAGAGCAAGCTTCATGCATGGATGGACAGTGCGGCTGCAATCCAAGAACAGACAGTGCAGCCTGTGCAGGGTGAACAAGTGATCGATCACGGACATATATCATATGATGACGGTGAATTGGCGGGTACTTGTCCGATCCCCAGTGATCCCGACGGCTGTTCGAGCCTTTGGCAATAATTGATGGGTCCTCCTCCTTGAAGGGAACTTGACTAACAAATTAAAAAAAAAAACACATAAATTATCACTCCAGTATCGGATGCTTCAGATCACTAAAACTATCTGTTGTCATTTCGGATTTGTATATTTTATACAAAAATTTAAAAAACTCGGATAAACTACTTATCACTTTGAGTTTGATCCAACTGATAATTAATTTCGAAGAAAAACATAATTGATGGAATAAAGTTGGTGATGCTGTGAGAAGGCCGGCCTCATGAACGGTGAGTGGCATGCATGCCTTAATAATGTGCTGAGAGGATTGAGACAGAGATCCCTTTTTGTTTCTAAGGGGGGCGTGTAATAAAAGGTGGTGGGCACCTTCACGATTCCAAGAGTCCATGAACGAAATATGTGGCCACCGGCCAGCAAGGTAGGAAGATTTATGGCGTGTCTTTAATTTGTCTTCATTTGATTCTCCTGTTTCCATTGTTATTCTTTTTTTTTTTTTTAATTCTTTGGAGTACGTGGGGGATGACACAAGTGTCACCATTGCATACCAAAAGACGGCAAAGTATATTAGTTATCCGCATCTTAGTGTGTACATATAAATCGTGTATTATATATTATTGAAAGATTAAGGACAAGGTGAATAATACTTTTTGTTAGACGAGAAATCCCTAAGATCAGATAGATAGTGGGAGGGATGACGCCATAGAGAATATTCTAGCATGTGTGCTCTAAATATAATGTTTAGCAACCTTAATTAACCTTGTGCATTTTCTCCACGTGGTAATGAGGTCATATCTTTTTTCTTTTCTCATTCATTCTGTCTTTCTCTATCCCATTAAATAGATTATTCAGTACCAATTTTCAAGTTATATATATGTATATATATAAACTGAATAACCTAATAACATGATGAGACTTATCAACTTATAATATTTAAATTTAGTAATCATCCCAATTTATTATTAATTCAGGGAATTAATGTATCTACAAAGTACCTTTCGTTTTATAGGGATGTTGGGCGCATCTCAACCGTTGATCCATTGATCAATGATTGAGATAATTGATATTTTTAAATCATGAGGTTTAATCATTTTTTATCAGATTCATTGATGAGTGAATCAACGGTTGAGATGCGCTCAGCATCCCTATAAAGTGAAAGATGCTTTGTAGGTACATTTTATATATATATATATATATATATATATATATATATATATATATATATATATATATATATATATCAGGATCTTTTATATAATAGTATATATGAACCAAAAAAAATATTAGATCTAATTAAGTTTACTTTTTACATGCATCTGTATTTAAATAATGGGGAAAACAAAAGTAGTATCCCCTAATTTAACGTAAAGATTATTATACTCTGTCACTTTCGTCATCGATCGTCCCTTAGACGGAAACAGTTTTGTCACTATTAATTTCCTGTTTTCATTGAATGGATTTGTCATGCTATCGATCGTATTTCCTTTCCCAGTTGTAACTCTCATAGATCGTGAATGTCTACTTGCACAAGTGGAGAAAGAAAGAAATAAAAGAATTGGAGAAGAAAAGTAATTAACACACAACAAAATCATCTCTGTCAGACCATGTTAGAACAAGAATCGTTTTTCTTACATACAATCCAGTTGTCTTTAGCAAACTTAAGATATGAATCATATGAGCAAAACAATTTCTAAAGCTTCCTAACTCTGTTTTTAAAATCGGACCAACTGAGTCGGTTCAATTGGATTCGATCGGGTTGAACAAGATTTATATTAAAATAATAATATTATTTGTATTAATTCAAGAAAATATATTATAAATTAAAGTATAAAAGGTAATAAGTAATAAAATAAAAAGTATATTATCATCATTTTAAATTAATGAAATAGTAATAAATTATTTTTATATTATATATTAGTTATGATTTAATTTTATTATTAAATAATTTCATGAATAACTTTTTTTATTTAAATCTTTCTTTATCACTATCTTCCCACGTTTTGTTATATAATTTCAATATTTCCTTCATATTATCTATTTTCTTTTTCATGTTCATCCTATAAAATTTATTATATTACTTGCGTTTCTATTTTTAATATAAGTTATTTATAATGATTTAAATTTTATCATCTTATTTAAGTTCATGAATTTTCTCTTTTATTTAAATTTGATTTTATTATTACCTTCTTTATCTTTTATTTTCAAATTCAAATTCAATTTCTTTATTACTAATATCCATTTTTTACATTCATTCTATAAAATCTAATCCCTTATTTGGCTCCTCTTATCAAATCTAATCCCTTATTTTCTCCTCTTCCTATCCTTCCACCGTTAATACTATAACATACTTTCCTTTCTCTATTTATTTTCCATAATTTCAGCTTTTTTTTTACCTTTTTTGAAAAAAACCCGGATTGAATCAATATTTCGGTTCAACCCGGTTTTGACCGAGTTGATCCGATTCAATCCGATGTTTTTACCAATCAATTTTTAATATCAAATCAGACCACGATTGAACCGATCAGTCCGATTTAATTTTAACAACACTATTCCACTTGATTTCCTGAACACCTCAAATAATTTTCATTGTTATGTTGTACGACTTATATGATTATCAATATTCTTTACATATACCAGTAATTTAATTATTTTTTCGATGAAGACAAAAAAAATTTATTTGCATGCATAAGAATGGTCATGGATATGGGCCCAATGACTAATAATGCCAATACTGGTCAGGACACATGGAGGCGTTCCTGCAGGATAACAAAAGCGAACAGCATCCTCTACAGAATTCTTCTCCCTTTTCACCTAATTAGTCTAAGTCATTTTGTTCACTTCATCGAAGAATTATTCTTTTATTCACAAGAACAGGAACAAAAAGACCTGCAAGAGGGTCTTCTCTGCAAGTTTCTCCATCCTCTCAATGTCATGCATGCCATTAACTCGAATCAACAAATCATGAACAGATGGAAATATTACATATATCACTTTTGAGCCAATCCAATCATAGGAAATAGAGACGTGGAAGAAAGAATGAAAATAAGAGCTAGCTCATGCAGTTGAAAGCATATGTGAATGATCAGAAAACTATTCAGGAACTTAGAACACACAGATTGTAATTGTTACCTCCGGTTTCCGATTAAGATCGCCGGAACATTTTCCTCCTCCTTGTGTCAGAGCCAAATGAGATGTTGCACGCAAAAAAACAATGAATCTGCAGTCTCTCACAGAACTATCTGATCACCAGAAGCTCCTGTCATATATGGTGCAAGGAAAGAAGCTTCATCCGCCTCCTCCTCGTGAACGCAGGAGATAAAGGAAAGGTTTGCCACGAGTCTCTCGTGTGGAAGGGTGAACAAATTGAGAAAAAGGGGGGAGAGAGAGAGAGAGAGAGAGAGAGAGTTTCTTAAATAGGATTTCTACTGGGATTAGATGGTGATTATCGATTAATGGCCTTTCTACTTCTAGGTTTATAAGACGGGATGCAGATCAGCCGTCCGATGACGATCGCACGGATATCATTTTTTGGCGAGAGGACGTGTACTGAAAGGTTTTATTAAGGAAGGCTTCATTTATATTTTAAGATTTGAAACAATAATAAATGCCAACATTGATGACAGATAATAATACTAATAAGTGAGACGCATTCATCATCTCATATATTATTTTCTCCTCTTTCATCATCTTAGCAAAAAAAAAAAAAGAAAAAAGAAAAAATGTTGTAGCACTTTTCCATAATTTGCAATGCATCAATAACATTAAAAAATGTCTAAATGACAAATACATTAAAAGTTGTGGCCAATTCATATAATATATTTTACGCGACTACTTGATATATTATCTTCTTTTAATGACATTCGAAGTTATAATTAAAGGAAAAAATATTGATGGAGTTAATGACTTTTCTGTAATTAAAAATGTGATTAGAGTATATAGTTAACGTTCGAGACTGAATAACTGACCAAGGAAAAAAAAAGAAAAGAAATGTCAAATTAAAAGAAAAATATTGGACTACTTGACAAAATATATTTAAATTGTTGCTTAATTTTGGATGCCAGCTAAAATGGACAAAAATGACGTAGAGAAATTGAGGCCACTACGCGATCTATGGCTGTGGCACGAGGGATTGACTTGGATCCTCCGTGGCCCTCATCAGCCAACGGCATGTGGACACGTCGGCTCTCGAAATTTTGGCACCACGTCCGTCATGATTGGGCAGCCGGGGGGGCCACGCGGGTCCCGCTGATTAGACGATGGCGATTCGTAGAGCGAACCCGATCGTGGGTCCGCCCGACATGGAGATGTAGCATTTCGGGTCGTACCGGTTAAAATGCATTAATGGCACCACAGACACGCCACGTGTAGCGTCCGACATGTTCTTGGCCAACAATACGGATGGGAACTCTTTTTTTTTTGGCCTTTTTCGAATTTTTTTAATTGAAAATTAATTCTTGCAAGTTTCTTTTCAATTTATAAAAAGACCCATAAATGAGAAAAAAAATCCATTCGCATTGGAAGATGTCGCAATGTATACAGCAATGATTTGCTTGGATCAGAAGTTTTCTTTCGTGGCAACATGGGGGGCTTTTTTTTTCCATGTATATAATAACATGAAAAAATAATTACTTTGTTAATTTTAGAATCAAATATGATATTCAATTTGATTAGTCAAGAGTCAGCATGAAGGAGAGACAAAAAAAAAAAGCGGGAATCATATTGTAAAATATATTATCATAATGCACAATACATTATAAAATATGCACCCGGATATATTTCAAACGATATATTAATTAACTTTTTTGGTGCCGGCCCGAATTTAAGAGAGATCTTCGGTGTCCAAGACTACTAACATTTAATTAATTCGAAGTCGAGAAGATAGAACAGTAAATGTTAATTTCTTGATAAGGGCGACTCCAAGACTTGAACTTGATGCTACTAACACTTAAACTAATTAATTGAGCTAATCCCCGTTGGTTAAGTAACTTTAACCATTTATGACCTAATGCAAGTCCAAGCTGAGTGAAACTGGTCCACGTTTTTTTTTCATTTAAAAAGATCGCTTGGATGATTTTTTTAGAATAAAAAACCTTTATTAGTAGCCGACCCACCTAGTGGGATAAAGCTTTGTTGTTGTTGTAAAAAACCTTTATTAGATTTTTCGGAGCTTTAGATTTTTACAATTTTTATATTATGATTTATTTTATAAATTAACATTAATCATGTATTATATATTTCTACATAATCACTCAAACAAATATATCCTATATATCCTTGAAGTAATTTTATTTATATGTTAGAAGTATTATTTTTTGTTAATACCAATATATAGTTCGTATAATTTTAATCACATAAATTTTCATCAGACTCTTCGGGTGATTGTTTAAAAGTTTGAAAACCTCCTAAATCATTTTGTGAGTTTAGAAAAATCCTAATTTTTATATATATATGCGAGATCATTTTTAGGTTTTAATTTCTACTTACATCCCTACTCAACTTCTAAGTTAACAAATATATTATATTGGTAATGTAACAAAATTACATCCTATAACATTTGAGTTGTATATAATCATCATCATCATTACTACTATTATTATTATTAGAGTTAAGCTTATTTGTTAACTGAATTAAAATATATTTACAAAACTCTCAATATTTTAGGAAGCAGTCCAATTCTCGCGGTGATACTGAGCATATTGGAGGGTTCTCGTTAGTCTAACTAATTCGATATAGATCGAGTATAACAAATGAGACTCCCAATATATATATATATATATATATATATATATATATATATATATATATATATATATATATTACTTAAGCGAGAAAGTGTCGCTTCTATCCAACATCCATCCGTTGATAAAAAATAAATATTTGAAATGTATTCACCTATATATCTTTTTGAGCGATTCACTTAAATTTTTTATTTGTAACAAACTTAGTTGCTTCACAATATCATGCCATCGTGCAGGATCATGCCCTACAACAGTCCCATTACAGATGGAACAGTAGTTAGCAACACTCTTTTTAATTGAGGACCCTGATGGTGTGCAATTTATATATAATAATGCTATTTTGTTGTTCATTGTTAAGAGGAACACACACGTTACGTGCATTCGGGGGATCATATTCATAATGTATAATTTATGCGTGAATGAAAGGAGAAACATCTCTTGGCTGGCACATGTGAATTGTCTTCGGATCATGCACGCTTTCTATATGCTCAAACTAAAACGTTTTTTAAGTACAAAAAAATTACTTTAGTTACTTGCCAGGGAGTTAAACTGTAGTGCTGAGTGTAGATGCATATTCAAAGTCATAAGAAATGACATGATTGGAAGAATTGTACGAGAGGAAGTTGCAAAGGATGACATTTATTACTTCTTCGTTGATCCTTGCACTAATTAATATAATATATACATGTTGATTAAACCATATTATATATCTTCCTATATTTATGTCTTACACGTATATTGCATGGTCACTTTAGTTGACTCATCGATATTTATTATTAAGATCTTCTTATTGTCACACCTAAAATCTTAATCTCATTTCTTTTTTATAATCTCATTTCTTTTTTTTATAAAAAAGTGACAATAACTTCTTCTTCTTCTTCTTCTTCTTCTTCTTCTTCTTCTTCTTCTTCTTCTTCTTCTTCTTCTTCTTCTTCTTCTTCTTCTTCTTCTTCTTCTTATTATTATTTGGATGAGCAAGCAAAGGCTCCACACGTATTGCTTCTGAAGTAGTATTGTTATAGGTGGCTAATATGTCGGCTTTATGTCTCGTGGTAATAATTGGGGCCTAGGCCAACTCAAGATTAATTATTAATTAAAATAAAACCACATGTAGGAGCTGACAAATTAAGTCCCAAGTTGAGATGAGAAAAGTCTTAATAAAAATGAATCAGATCTTAGTAATAATTATTCATGAACGTGGGCGATTGACTAAAAAAAGACTAAATACAAGAAGAACCAAACTCCTCTCATTTACACATCACATTAATCAGGTGTTCTGTTCGTCATTATGAGCATTCGTGTCTTTTTTTTATAGTTTAGAAAAAGAAGAAAAAAAAAGATATGTAGAAAATTCGACGAATATAGAGTGTAGATCACTATTTTTTTACTCTTTAAACAAGGAATTTGATTAGCATCTAAGATCATGATTAATTTTGATTTAGACACTTTTGAGTTGTTAAATTAATCTGAAAATTTTCATTTATAAATTATATGATCAATTTATTCAAAATCCAAGTTCGTTAAATTGATCGAATATAAAAGAAAGTGGTTTAGCTTTAGATATTCATTAACCTCTATAAAAGGACTAAATATTATTACTAAGATAATAATAACAAAAACATAAGATTAAATTACGCAAACACTGGAGAGTTTCTCGTTTTAAATTAGCGGTAATTAAGCTTCTGCACAGTTAACATCATAAGAGGAAAAAAAAAAAGGTGGTGGATTGCTGGAATGGAGTTGTCTCCCTCCCCCAAGAATTTGGCCCTGATTGGTGAAGGGTTTTGCATCTCATCCTCAAATGTTCTGTCTTTTCTGTTCAGACAGCAGAATATGTCTTGTTGGCATTATTTTTCACAAAATTAGCACATCCCAATGGAATGCAAAGAATTTAAACGCAAGTGGTCAAAATAAATGATATTATAAATGTAACAATTCAAAATTTTCAATTTAAAAATAAATGATAATATATAAAAAATAAATGATGATGTCTGATGTCTGAAAGAAAAGGTTGGATGTTTAAAAACTAAAATTTCAAACATCTAAACTAAAGTCCGGTCACCCGACCCTTACCGCCGGAGGTCGTAAAGGGAGTTGAAATGTGTACTCTTTTTGCTGTCATTCAACATTGAACATGGGAACTCAAATAGTGCCTTTCACATTATTGATTTAAAAATGGAGGGACACAAATGATACTCTTCCATGCTTGTGCTATGCAGGCAAATGGAGACGAGTTTGTAAGTGCTAGAAGAGAAGAAGAAGGAATAACAAATATGAGCGAAGGCGTGGGAGCAAAATTTTAATGATATATAAAATTATATTTTTATGATATAAATTTTGAAAGTTTAAAGTTAAATATTGAAAAAATTTAAAGAAAAAAGGATAATTTTATGCACTACACTTTAATTAAATAATGACTGGTCTTATTAAATTCTGGATGAATGATGAATATCAAAGTTGTAGAGAATCTTGTTAACTATATATAGAATCCAAGATTAATTTGAATAACTGTGCAAAAAGTTATGCTCAAAATAGTGCAGATCAGTCAACTTGCCGGTCGAAGCAAAGGTCGGTTGAGATAATACCGGTCGACTGAATGGAGATGTTGGTCGACCGAATGAAGATGCCGATCGACTGATCAATGCTGAGCCTGCCCCCATCGACATCAAGACGATACCGATCGATGTACCGGTCGATCGATCAAGTGCAGAAGTTGAAGAAATCATGCAATAGTCACATAGACCGATCGACCGGTCCATATGTGCTGTCGATCGGTCTTTGGGTCAAATGAACAGTAAAAATTATATTTGAAGGAAAAAATTATGGAATAAATTCTGGACGAGTCTTTCACATGCTGAAGCCTATAAAATGAGTGACAAAGCCAGAAGCAAAGACATTCATCCAAGAAGAAAAACTTCAAATTATCAAAAGAAGATCTTTCCTTGAAATTATCATTTTAAGTTTTCTTTACAAAGAGAGAAACAATTTTCAGAAAGATTGAGAGAGCTCCTGCGTGAAAGAGGTTCCAAATCTTATCTCCTAAACGAGAGAAAGGATTATCTTCCCAAGAGGAGAGGTTTGCATTGTCTCTCGAAATGAAGAAAAGATGGTTGATGTAAAGAACTTTTCTTCCTTGCCCCATTTGGAACGAAAGAAGAGATTCTAGTGAAATCTCTGGTAGTGTCCAGGTCGAGAAGTCAGAGCGGGAACGTAGGCCAAGGTATGGCCGAACTTCATCAACAACCACCTGTGTCATCATGTTTTATTTCTCTCTCTATCTCTCCTCATATTATGATGCATGTGATGTGATTTGATTTGTGTTGATTTAAAATATTGTCGGAATCGATTTTAATTTTCACGACGTATTTTATGAAATCGTTAGATTTTATTTTTAAACACTAATTCGCACTCCTCTTGGTGCCCTTTGAGATCCAACAATTGATATCAGAGCGGGTTACTCTTATCATCTTTTTAAGATTTAATCATCTTTTTTTAAGATTTAACCATCTTTAGAGCTATGACATCAAGTGAATTTAGTTTTATCAAAGGACAATCAATTAGTCGTCCTCCCCTTTTAAATGCATCAAATTTTGCATATTAAAAAATTAAGATTCAAGCATACATATGTTCCATCGACATTAACATGCGGGACATTATTGAAAAATGTTATTACTTATATGAAAAATTATCTATAAATTCTGACGAAAGAGAAAAATTTTTGCAAAACTTGATTGGAAAGTCAAAAATATTTTTTATTGTGCTTTGAATTCAACGGGGTTTAATCGGATTTTAAGTTGTGAAAGTGCAACTGAAATTTGGGAGAAGCTCATTATTACTTGTGAAGGAACTGATAAAGTTAAGAAATCTAGACTAAATATTTTAAATTACCAATATAATTATTTCAAGATGTATGATAATGAATCTATAAATGATATGCTTGCATGATTTAACGATATCTTAAATGTCTTAGCCTCCTTGGACGAGCCAAGAATTAATCCCTAAAAGGTGAAAAAATTTTTCAAGTCTCTCTCATCCAATGGCATACGAAGAGGACCGCGATTAAAGAAAAATATTTGAACAAATTGGATTTTGATAATTTTATTGGTTCACTTCTAAATTGTGAGATCTCAATCAAAGAAGATCAAGAAGAAAAAGCCTTCAAGAAGAAAACAATGGTATTGAAAGCAAATGCAAAAGAAGAAAACTCAAGTGAAGAGGAAGTGGATGAAAAGAAACTCACACGCTACACAAGAAAACTAAATAAGTATCTCAAGTTGGTAAAAAGGAAAGAGAAGAATGAGAAGTCAACAAGAAGATCATACAAACAACACAAAGAAGAGACATCTCAGAAAGAGAAAAAGAAAAATAATATGAAGAGTAAAGTGAAACAAGTGATTCATCAAGCTCTTCTAATGACGAAGCATACCTATGCTTAATGGCGCACGACGATGAGGTAATTTTCAGTTGTTCAAATTCAAATTATGACTCATCGAACTCTTCGAAAAAAACTTTTCTTTAGATGTAAATAAAGAACTTTCCTTCCTTATAAAAAGATATTTTTCACATAAAGAGAAAAATGAAAAATTACTACATGAGCTTGAAAACTTAAAAGAGAAAAAAGATACATGTCTTATGGAAAATAAAAAATCTAAAAATGAAATTGAAATATTGAAAATTACACATGCATGTGAAATTGTAAAACTAGCACGTTCTTTAAAAAAAGTAAAACAAGAAAATACCTTTTTAAAAATCCTCAAAATAATGATAAGACTATTTCTCATGTAACGGAAAATAATCTTAGGAAATAGTTTGAACATAAAAATACTTATCGGAAATCTAATCATTTATATAGAAAATCACACTTCACATGTTTTACATGTGGATTTTATGATCATTACGCTTATCAATGTAAAATAAGAAAATCATCAGCATTATTTAGTTTTCAAAATGAACATTGTCTAACAAAATAGGACCCAAAAAAATTTGGGTATCAAATGTTACATAATTATTTTTCAAGTGTGCCTCACATGTAAAGCAAATGACTAGTGAAATTGAAAATGTAAAGACATGAAAATTATGGTAAAAGTATTATTTATTTTTTTCTCAAAATTTCAAATCACCATGTCTTTGAAAGAAAAGAGGAATAGAAAAATTAGAAAAAAGAAAGTTGGTCATAATGACAGGGGAGCATGTTAAAAAATTTTTACTTTATTTCTGACATATCATTGACATCATTGTTGTATAAAAGTTTTATGTAATATTTTGATTCTTAAAACATTTTACTTGTGGCTTTCATAATCTCTAGATCAATTTGATCTCATTTTGCTATTATAAAATAGCCATAAATTTAGGGAGAGTTATTTTTGCATATTTTATAATTTTTTATAATGTAATACTTTACATATTTATGACAAAAGGGAAGAATAAATTTTTTAATACAACTTGATTAAAGGGGCAAATTACATATTGTTTCGTATATGCTTTATATACAAGCTACTTTTTTATGAAACAAAAGGGGGAGAAATATAGAAGAAATATGATATAAATATAACATTATATGAAGAGCATCTTAAAATTATTACTTATATGAATATCTATCATTGTAAGAAAAGTCTAGTTTTAGGGGGAGTAAAATTGATTTTACAAAATTTTATAATTTTTTCGCAACTTATATATTTTTCATATTTCTCGATTTGTCTTCATAAAATAGGGAGAGATTGTTGGAGTAAAGTTTTAATGACATATAAAATTATATTTTGATGATACAAACCTCGAAAGTTTAAAGTTAAATGCTGAAAAAGTTTAAAGAAAAATGGACAACTTTATGTATTACACTTTGATTAAATAATTGACTATGATCTTATTAGATTTTGGATGAATGATAAATATCAAATTGTAGAGAATCTTGTTGGCTATCCATAGAATTCAAGATTATCTAATTTGGATAACTGTGCAAAAAGTTATGTTCAAAATAGTGCAGATTGGTCAACCTACTGATCGAAGCGAGTGGGACTTTGACCATAACATAATTGACAGATCCAAGATGTACTCCTACAAGTAAAGGGAATTCGAATATATATTAGTTGTGCTCAAAAAGTTATAAAGAAGGCCGATTGAGAGATCTACCGAATGGAGATGCCGATCGACCGATCAATCTTGAGCATGCTCCGGTCAACGTCGAGATGATATCGGTCGATGTACAAGTTGACGGATCGTTCGACCGCAGAAGTTGAAGAAATTGAGCAACGGTCACATAGACCGATCGACCGGTCCATATATACGGTCGACCGGCCTCCGGATCAAATGAATAGTAATGGCTATATTTGAAAGAGAAAATTGTGGAACAATTTCTAGACGAATTTTCCACATGCTGAAGCCTAGAGTGCTAAAGCCAAAAGCAAAGGCATCCATCCAAGCATTAAAGAAAGAACTTCAAGTTATCAAAAGAAGACCTTTCCTTGAAGTTATTATTTTATTTTTTATTTTTTGTCTCTCTTCTCTTCTTGTGAACATTCTATTGTAAAAAAGAAAAACAACTTTCAGAAAGATTAGCGAGAGAAAAGATTAGCTTCATAAGAGGAGAAGTTTGTCTTGCCTCTCGAAGCGGAGAAAAGGTAGTTGATGTAAAGGAATTTTCTTCTTTGCCCCATTTGGAACAAAGGAAGAGATTCTAATAAAATTTTTGGCGGTCTCGAGGTCGAGAAGTCGGAGTGGAGACGCAGGCCAAAGTGTGACCGAACCTCGTCAACAACCACCTGTGTCATCGTGTTTGATTTCTCTCTCCATCTCTCCTTCTCATATCATGATACATGTGATGTGATTTGATTTGTGTTGATTTAAAAGATGGTCGAATCAATTTTAAGTTTCCGCGATGTGTTTTATGAAATCGATAGATTTTGTTTTTAAACATCAATTCACCCCATTCTTGGTGCCCTTTGGATCCAACAGAAGGAACAATGAAAGGAATTGAAAATTTCTAAAAAGATGTGTATAATGCAATCTTTGTCATGAAATGTGATTTTCTGAAAGTACATGCTTAGAGCTTCTTTGATCTTTGAAATGATGATTCTTGATTGAAGATTAAATGCTCTTACGATGATTGAGAAAGAAGAGTCAAATTACGTTATTTTTCTATTCTTACGTGTTTGGATAATGATCCATAAATGTTCAACGACTTAATATGCTTTTTAATGTGATTTTTATGCCTCTTAAGCATGATTGAGCTTCCCACAGTTATTGTTAAAATGATTTATGATTTTGAAAAAGTGAATGGTTTGACCCCAAGTTGACTTATTATGACGTTTATGACAATGAGATATATGAAACCTTGATTTTATGACTTAAGTCCTTTATTAAATCATGAAGAACTTGCTATAATTAGGATAAAATGATGGATTATTATTTTGATTAGATTGATTATTTTTTTCCTTTTCACAGATGTTTTTTTTTTTGTTTTTCCTCTTTCCCCTTTCTTGCACCTTTCCTTTTTAGTTTTTTTTTCTTTTTTTCATATTTTTTTTGTGATTTTTTTAGACCGTAAAAAACTATAAGAGCTATCAAATCAAAAGTCACCAAAAGGAAAAAAATGAACTAGAGATAAGAGCAAATAAGATGACTTGGGTTTAAAGAGAAGATTAGAAAGACTTTTTTTTAACAAACTAATATAGGAGATAAGTTGATTAAAGACAACAAGAAAATAATGGCTTTGACATCAACTAATACGATAATAAAGAACAATGCTTTAAGTGATCGAAATAATAAATGAGAATAATGAGGAACAAGATCAAAACGAATTTTATGTGAAGGAATATCAACTTCAAGATTATCAATAAATAAAGCAATTAATATTATAGATTGATGGATTTAATCACAAGATTATCTTATAATTAATAGTAGAAGTTCACAAAAAATGGATTGTAGGAGTTCGCTCACAACAAAAGCAATTAAGCCAAATTTCAATCAATGCAATGATGTCAAAAACAATAACAAGTACAAGTATTTATAGACCTTAGAAATCAAAATTTGGGATGCAAGAAAAGACCATAACTTAGCCTACAAGTAACTTAACTAACTTTTTAAAATAACCGACTTAACTTTTATTACAACCCTAAGCAACATATTCCATATTAAATTAATTCTAAAAAAATCATAAATTATTTAGGCCCAATAGATTATGTAATATCCATGACTTGATCCACCTAAGTTTATATAATTTAATCATATATTATTGATTGATATGATTATGATAAGTGTGTGAGCATATGTTCATTAACTCCATAAAATCCAACACCTGAAATTGATGACAAATGACTAAGGACAAGGAAAAATGACTTTTAAAAAATATTAGAATTTAGAAAATTAAAGTCCCGATATTGTTCCTATATATGAAAGTATGTTAAATATGATTTTTAATATTTTTTAGGTAAAGTCTTACTTAAGCTAAATGATAGTGCAAAATTGGAAAATCAGAAAAATGATCGATTTTGTTCTTCGGACAAAATATTAGATTTCGATTCTTTGAAAATTTATTTTCCTAAATATTTTCTTTGAATCCAAATTGGGGGTAGTTTCTTATTTACATGCAATGCCTTAAGTAAATGAATAAATAAAACAAATAAAGGAAATGTAAGCCATTTACTTATCACCTGGCCATCTACCCTAATCACATGAAACTCGGCTGAAGAGGGTAGCAAGGAAAGGAAGTAAAAACAAAAGGGGAAAGAGGGATTTCAACAACAAATCAAGGGTTTTTTGCTAGGGTTTTATCTAGGTAAGTTGTGTACTCATTCTTTATGAATTATCCCTATGAAATTCAAATGAAAATTTATTCTTTCGAGTCTCCAAGATTTTCTTCTACTTTCATGTTCATGTTCGTGTGGTGTGGATCAAACTCTAGTTCACCTACATGAAGTTTCCTCTTTGCTAGACACCAAACCCTATCCGAAAGTTGTCAACATGTTCTCGGCATCGTAGAGTGCTTCAAAAATTATGAAATTTCGTAGGATGAACCCTAAATGTTTCCATAGGATCTAGAATCAGGTTAATTGGATTTCTATATCAAAAGTTATGAGTCAATTATTCCGGGTCGCCCTTTCTGTTTTCTATATCAAAATTATAACCTTATTTCACATGTTTCTACATGTGAAATAAGGTTATCACACCATTGTTCACAACCCACTTGTATTTAAACTCATAGCAATGATGCTTCCTCTATAAGAACTTGATCAATCGTATTACGTCGTGGCTTACGAGTTAAACTAAGGTTTAAACTGGGGTCGTGACAGATTAACTCTTCACACGATCCAATTTGTAACACAATAAGGAGTTGAATTGATCCAAATTTGTACGTCCACTTTATAAGTGATTTTGTACTGCAACGTGAAGTTATTTTACCTGCGATCTTGTAAATGGATCAATTGGAAGTCACACAACACTACCTTGGTCCTCGAACTTTGCTAGAACATCCTTCTTATCATCTGTCGCAATTATGGAGACTTTCAATTTCATATCATAAGTATATGTTGTAGTTTGACTCTTTCATTCTTGACCACCTGATTCCTTCTCCATGGATTTTGTTTGTGATGATTTCTTGATAACAATTCTTCAAATAACATGCAGGCAGATCTTGTGCTCTAAATGAAAACACTAAATTGTTGGGCCTTGGAAGACGCAACCCAACTTAACTTGCATCCAACAATTTGAGACAATCACCCAGATCTCTCTATTTTATGATGTTCAAGTGACTGGAACACACCAAATCTAGGGTTCTTGTTGTGGAAGATCGGAGTGATGCCCTTTGCTCATTGTTGAGATTATGGATAGAGGAAAAGTTTTGATGGCCATAGACACATCATGTGAAAAAGCTCGCATGTTTATAACAATGTAAATAGAGGAAAGAGAAAGAAAGAGATGGTTTAGAGTACAAGGACTCCAAGCAAGAGAGGAAGAGAAGGTATTCTTATTAGCCAAAGACTAACAATGGAGGAAAGTTTTTTGCCACTATTTCATTTTTATTTTATTTTTCCCTCTATTAAAATGTCCCCAACAATAGATGTAACTAATTGTTGTCCAACATATATGTACGTAATTGCACTACAATTGCATCATGTCTCTAAATTAATTTGCTACATAATCCTACAAGTAGTTAGGCTTCTTTGTACCTTCCGAAACATAACAGATGGCCTTGTAGTGACCCTCCTCCCTAAGCTTTGCTATGTCCTTTGTAACACCCCACAATTTCATGAAAATTTTAAACTTTTACTTTGCTAATGATGACCCACTAGACACTTGTGTCATGGAGTGGGTGCCCAAAATTGCAAGAGTCAGCTGAAACAGATGCAGGACATCGGACGACCGCTCCTTAAAGCGAGCGCCCAAGAGCATAATGGGAAGAAAACAAAAGAAGTCAATTTTAATTTTTCCTCTTTCATTTATGCCACCAGAGATCTGTGTAACCTCTTCATCCATGTTTTCTTGGGCTCAGAAGACACCAAGAACTCCCCAATTGATACTCAATTAAATACTACATTCACTCTCCTTTCCCCTTTCTCTTTTCATCATCTCATTTTTCTCTTTTTTTTGTCATTTTTGTACTACTCCATTGAGTCTCAGAGGAATTTGGAGGAGATTTAGGTGGTGTTGAGAATATGAAGGACACATGAAGATGAAGCAAGAACAATTAGGGTGTGGAACTTCGAAAGAACCAATCTCAAACACGTTTAAAGGTGTGTTATTCGGGATCTAAGTCGTATGGTATAATTCCTGACAGCTCTACATGTTTTAAGGAGAAATATGGGCTGATCATGCTAAATGTAAGTAGCTCATGCCCTATGAATTATAAGTTGATATCCATGTTTCATGTCGCCTTGATGGATTATGAAAAGAATTATTTTCATGCTGAAATTACCATTTAAGCGATGTCACAATTATGATAATTAGATGATAATTTATCCATAAGATTCCTACGTACTATGTCTTTGATTTAGGTTATTATTACTCCAACTATGATAATGTTTAGATGATAATGATATTAGGATCCTAAGTGATATTAAAGGCATAAGTATGATTTTATAATTCTTATGATGCTTAGGTTGAGAATGAATGTTAGGAACAGGTTAGTTATGCCTAGGAATGTTATTGTGTGAAAAATTGATTCGAAATTTAAGGGCACCACAATGTCTTGTGGCTCTGTCGAGCAGAACAGACGATCGGTCCCCTGATTGGACGTCGATTTTCTCTCGATAGAAAGTAGTGGCTTTAAGATCGGACGATCGATCTACCAATAAAGCGTTCATTTTATGCTGAGTTCGACCGAGCACTCATACCGACCGATCGATGATAATGAGCCAAAACATATGTTTTTATGATTTGGACAGATCAAACGATCGGTCGAAGTTTCGAACATTCAAAACTTTGGGTCGAGGATCTCCAGGTTTTGTCAAATGAAGATTAGTTTTTTGTGCGACCTATCAGGTGTCCGAATCGTATATGGCCTTTGAACGGTCAAATGATAATAACAGAATGGGTGTCCAATTGATCTAACATATGATCAACGAAGCTTATCTGATTGAGCATTCGCTTGACCTAATGGATGACCTATGAGCCTTTCCTGAATAGCTGAACCTAACAGGTGTCCAAAAGTTGGATAAAGAAATAATTATGATCTAAGTTAATGAATATGCTTTGATTATTTGTACACATGATTGCCACTACACCTTATATGATTCTCATGAAAATTTGGAGCCAATCTTTGCTCCCTAAAGCCTTGATTATTCCCTTGTGATAAAAAGATGGGTTAATATATTAATAAAGATAAAAAAGATATTATGGAGGGTTCCCATTGCCTATTTATATTAGAGAGTATTAGCTGTTGGATCTAAGTTTTAATGATATATAAAAGTATATTTTGATGATACAAACTTCGAAAGATTAAAGTTAAAATGCTGAAAAAGTTTAAAGAAAATGGGATAACTTTATGCACTACACTTTGATTAAATAATTAACTATGATCCTATTAGATTTTGGGTTAATCATAAATATCAAAGTTGTAGATAATTTTGTTAGCTTTCCATAGAATTAAATATCATCTCATTTGGATAATTGTGCAAAAAGTTGTGCTTAAAATAGTGTAGGGCGGTCGAGCTGTCGGCTGGAAAATAGGTCGATCGGTCAGGAACATAGGTCGACCGGTCCAGAATATCGGTCGACTGGTCTGTGCAAAAAATGTTCAATTTTAACCAGCAGAATGTCGAGACTATACCGGTCGATCGGTCCAAAACACAAGTCGACCGGACAGTGCAGAATTTGCCAACGATCACATTTTTCATAAAAGAAAGTGTACCGGTCGATCGGTCCATATGAGCGGTCGACCGGCCTCTCAGTCAAATGAATAGTAATGGTCAAATTTGAAGGAAAAAATTATGGAATAATTTTTGGACGACTTTTTCACTTGCAGAAGCCCATAAAAGGAGTGCCAAAGTCAGAAGAAAGTGCACTCATCTAAGTCTTGAAGAAAAACTTCAAGTTATCAAAAGAAGGCATTCTTCTTGAAGTTTTCAATTTTAGTTTTCTCTTCTTTTTCTCTTCTTCTCTTGTGAGCTTAGCTTTGTAAAAAAGAAAAATATTTTAGAAAAGTACTGAGAGAGCTCTTATGTAAAAGATGTTCAAAATCTTACCTCTTGAGCGAGAGAAAAGATTAAGCTTCGTTAGAGAAGAGGTGTATTTTACCTCTCGAAGTGAAGAAAAGGTGGTGGTGTAAAGGGCTTTTCTTCCTTACCCCATTTGGAACAAAGGAAGGGATTAGTGAAATCTTCGACGGTCTCGAGGTCGAGAAGTCAGAGCGGGAACATAGGCCAAGGTGTAGCCGAACTTCATCAACAACCACCGTGTCTTTGAGTTTGATTTTTTCTCTCTCTCCCGTTCATATTATGCTTGTGCTCTGAATTGCTTTGTTTTAAAAAGGTTTTAAAGAATCGATTTTGTGCTTCCGTGATAATTTTTGTGAAATCGACATTTTCGATTGAACACCAATTCACCCCCCCTTTTGGTGTCCTTTGGGATCCTAAATTAGCCTTGCGTGAGGCACTTTTTGAGAGGTTATCAGCATTGTATGAGCCTTATTGAGGCACTCCATCTCTAGAGAATGTTATTAGCTTTATGTGAGGTCATCCTCTCCATTTATGAGACACCACCGTGGATCCCTACACTTACTCATGTATGGTATAGGTAGTAGCTACACGTTTGCGTGTTTGCATGTCATAGCCTAAAAGTGAAGAGCTCTTTTAATTGTATGAAAAGATAAAACAAATGGTTAAAGATGAATGGAAGAACTTTATCAACTAACACAAAATGAAATGGAATAAGGATGAAATGAATGTCTTTCCAAATGAAAGATGAAATATCTCATGAATGACCTTCAATATTGACTTTTATCTTCACGATCCAAGATTATCAACTGTTAAAGATCTACATAAAACGAATCACACATACCATCGTTTACATGTGATAACATCATTAAATTTCAAATGATATGATATTGTATTTTTTTCATGCTTATGTTTGATGAATCATTCTTATGACTTACTATTAATGTTATCACACTAAGTTTTATGCTAACAAGAGGGTTTGCTTCCCTGTGTTGATTTTCACAGGTACTCGATTATCCTATGTGACTAATGATTGGGTGGCGTGTGCATATTGTTATTATAGAGTTTATGATTAGCTTTTATGTTATGTGGATGGCATGGACTTTTATATGTCTATATGTGATGTAATTTTATTCTACTTATTATTTTAGCTTTTACATTTATGTTCAATGGTTGTAATATTTTATTTTTATAAGTTTTCCGCTGATGTGTCACTCTTATTAATCAACAGAGTCAGCGAAAGGTCAAGTGTAATGAAGAATCATAAAGCATCGAAAAGAGATTTTGTCCCATGATGGAATAAAATTTTGGTAAGTTACATATCCTCCTCCCTTACGTCCAAAACTTCGAGCACGATTGTAGTGTCGAGCACGAGCACGGTCTCTCAGTGTTTTGAAGGTCTTGCAAGTTGTTTAGGGGAGAAGGAATCAAGAGGGGCAGGTATCATCAGTGGAAGGTAAGGAAACAATTGGGAAAGGAACAATGTAAAAGAAAATAATAACTATGCATAAATGAAGACAATGGGGATGGAGATCCATACAAGGTAGAGGCTTAGCTTGACATGATCACTGAGAAGTTCAAAGCCATGGACTTTTCAGACAAATATAGGGACAATCTGGCTACACATCAGTTGATTGATCAAGCTCATCATTGGTGAAAATCAGTTACCAAAACTCAGTTCGAAAATGAAGATGTGATCATTTGAAGGGACTTCAAGAAAGTCTTCAGGAATCACTACCTCTCTTCACACATTAGAGAGGAGAAACAGTCTGAGTTCGTGAATTTACAACAAGGAAGCATGCCAGTGGATGAATACCTTAATAGTTTTTTTTGAACTTGAAAGGTATAATCCTATGAAGGAGGATGAGAGAGTAAGAATCAATCACTTCATCAAGCGACTGAACCCTCGCCTTAGGATGAATGTTATGAGTGGTGATCTAGAAATCATGGCCAAGGAAATCTACCTATCCTCCAAGTTGTCCAAGGAAATGGACACTCAAAATAAGTATAAACAAAGCAAGGAGTCCAAGAAGGAACAAAGGCAAGAAAGGATGGATGAAGACTCTAAGACTTACAAGAGAGATGGTGATGACAAGAGACAACATCATTACCCACGCTGTAGAAAATTTCATCTAGGCGAATGTCGAGTGAAAGTTGGGGTTTACATTTAATGTGGTCAATCAGAACACTATATTAGAAACTGCCCTGAAAAGCACCAAGGCAATCTCCCTATCCTCCAAGTTGGCCAAGGAAATGGACAATCAAAAGAAGTATAAACAAAGCAAGGAGTCGAAGAAGGAACAAAGGCAAGTAGGGATGGACAAAGACTCTAAGCCTTACACGAGAGATGGTGATGACAAGGGACACTCTAAGCTTTTTTTTTTTACAAGGGCCTTATAAAAAGCTCCCAAACTCTCCACTCCTCTCTTTTCTTATTGCTTACCCCACATGATGGATGCAACCTATAGGAAGAAGAAGGATGAGAATGAAGAAAAGAGGAGGATAAAGAGGAAGAGGACATGGACAAGAAAAAGAGGATCAATAGTGAGGAAGAACAAAACTTTACTCAATGCATTTCATATTTGGATTGAGAGACATAGGCACACCCTAGTTCCTATTTGGGATTGTGATCGAGGGCTATATTGATTACATGTTAAGATTCACATGTTTATATGTCTAGAAAATGATGATCATGCTTTAAATATATGATTTTGTATGTTTTAGAGAAGAACCCTAATTTCTCTTATGATTTTCATGATTTTATTTATGTCATATGCCAATTAGATATATATGAATGTCCTTTAAGATTATTAGAGATTATATTTATGATTTCCTAAAGTTTTTCCTCAAAACATTTAAAATTGCAAGTTGAAAATTGGGCTTTCAGGACAGTTGCACGACCGTGCTAGGTTCCTAAGGACCATGACCAAAACAGATGAAGAAGACTCTCGACCACGATCATGACAAACCTATCACAATCGTGAATGAGTCAGGCACGACCATGATTGTCCAAGTCATGACTGTGAGCGAGGAAAAGCTGAACAAAGAGAAAAGATGGGCTCTATAATGCTCATGACGTTACTGTCATGATCGTTACATTGTTTGGGCACGACTATATTCAACCAAGACACAGTCATGAGCGAGAGGCTGAAGGGCGCAAGGCACTATAACGATAGTGAATTACAAGGACCACGGTCGTGATCAAACACTTGCAGGGGTGTGACCAATGAGTCACGGCCATGACCAATGCAAATTGACTTAGATGATATTTTAAACATAGTTTCTAATGCATTTATGTTACGTATGAATGTATATTGATTATATATGACACATAGATACACGTAATGCATACTCAATTATAATTAGACAAAAGTATGAGAAAAAAATAATGTGAATGTTTGATGTATGAATGACCCTAATAAAATATGAAATTGAAGGAAATGCCTTAACACTCATTAATGTTAAGATGTAAATGTCTTTCATCTTATGGTGATTAAAACTTCTCAGAAAATAATGTCATAATCTACAAGGGTATTTGAGATTTCCTAGGGTCATTGGCCTGACTATAATGATGTGGTCCTGAGCCATCGATTAAGCAAAGGTGAAAGATGAATAATAAGTAAATACCTTATGATGATTGAGACTTCTTCAAGAAATAATATCATCAATCAAAAAGTGTTTGAGATTTTCTGTAACATAGTTAACCAATGTAATGATGTCATCTTATGATGACGATTAAGAAAAGATGAAGCATGTTATGTGATGAACTTAGTGAAAGTAAGTATTGAATGTAAATATAAGAAGTAAATGTCTCACCTTATGGTGATTGAGACTGCTCAAGAAATAATTCCATAACCTAAATGGTATTTGAGATTTACCAATGTAAAGATGAAAAATGTCATATGTTAAAGTTAACAAAAGTGAGGTCATATTGAACCCTCAATGATATCATATGATAATGAATGGAAGAAAAATGAATGAATGTCCAAAGAATTATGAAACAACTCCAAGAAAATGTAAAGTAAAAATAAAAATAAAGAATGGATGTCAAATATTAAATAAGGGTGAAGGAGTCATAAAGAAACTCTTAGGAGATACATAGTAATAAAGAAGAAATGCAAGGATAAATCCCTTTAAAAAAATGCAAGGATAAGCTATTTTCTACGTATGCTTCTATTGTATGTGTTGGATCACAAGGCACCAAGAGGAGGGGGCGGGGGGAGGGGGGATGAATTGATATTTTTTAGAAAATGTTGATTTTACAAAATACGTCTTAAGTTCACAATAGAGTAGGAAGAAGAGGAAGAGAGAAAGACAGAAACAAGAACACAGAACAGTTTGTTGACGGGGTTCGGTCACACCTTGACATACGTCTTTGCTCTAAAGCGTCTTCTCAACCTCGATCGTTTTGCCTCCAACCGACCAAGGGCCAGTCGGAGCTATAAAAAGGACAATGGGGAGCGCCCTTGCGCCCCCTTGGAACCCCGGCCGATCACCTCCCCTTCGTCTCTTCCTCCGAATCGACGACCGGCGACCGCAGCGACGCACGAGCATAACAGAGCACGATATTGATCGGCAACAAACGACGACCCTTCGACGCATAGCGATCTCCCTCGATGTGCGCAAAGACTAGGCACACCTTCCGCACCGGCCAAGGACAACCAGTGATCGATGGACGATGAGAGAATTACCGGCAAACTCATTTGAACGAAAATAAAGGTATTCTCGCGTTTAAATCCCATAGATGACGAACTAAGGGTCATTTGATGCGTTAAGTTGATTCATCATAATCCTGAAGTAGTTAGCAATATTTTTCGTATTGTGAACGTTGCCGTTGGACGGCCGGAGGACCACTGGAGATGGAGAAGAAGTTCGGCGGACATGTTTTATTGTAGGGACCGGTCGACGAATTTTAGAAACGGTCGACCGATCCCTATGAAGAACTCGTCGGAGTTCTTGTCGATCGGTCGACTGGCCTCACAGGGCGGTCGACCGACCTACTTACTATCTGACAGGTTTAGCCTTGAAATCGGTCTACCGATCCTCTGAGCGGGCGACCGATCCTGTGCGCAATGCGCATTTTAGTAAAACCATGCTATCGGTCGACCGATCACCAGAACGGTCGACCGATTTAGTTGAGTGATCGGTCGACCGACTCACAAGTACGGTCGACCGATCCAATGACACCTGAAGGTTGACCGATCCAAGAGGACCGGTCGACCGGTATATTAGAACGGTAATATACCGGTCGACCGGTCTCACAGTGGACGGTCGACCGGTTCAAGTCCACAGATTGGCTCGGCCGACCCAGAGAAATGATTGACCGGTCCAGAAACGGTCGACCGATTCAGACAGTGAATCGATTCTAATTTTAAATCATAAATTTGAGATTTAATCAGTTCACCTATATGGGTTGAGTCCTATTGTACAGAGATTAACGCCCAGATGAGTCTTGAATCATAGATTGCATAATAACCAAAGATAAATAAAGTAAAGATAAATATATGAGATTACTATGTGCCACCCCTAAAGTATAGAGCAAAGATCAGAGTTAAAGCAAATGTGGGATAGGTAGTTAGCTGAGGAGACAATAAAACTACTAGTCTTCAATGACCACTGTTCCTGAAATTTCAGGTTTTCTCCCACCTGTATCTCGAATGAAGGGTGATGCTTTAGTCACACTCCTTCCCTCAAAGAATAAAGTATTGTGCCAGAGGGACAGGTAGTTAACTGAGGAGACAATGAACATATATGTTCTTAATTGACCACTGTTCTTGGGTGTAGGTTCTCTCCCACTTACATTTCGAATTGGGTGAGGTATTAACACCCACCCCTTTTTCCCATTTTTGGACTTACTGGCATCAGAGATTCAGAGAGGCACCTCTGGCATCCTAATTAATAGAGTCGAGCTCGCATAAGACAACAAACTTTAAGGATATTACAGTAATGTAAAAGACGTAATGCAACTCATAATAAAGCAGATGCAAAGTAAGATATTGTATAGCATGACAGAGACATTGTAAAGTAAAATATGGAATACGATATTGTAAAGATAATTGAGAGTAATGTAAAAACAAAGTATAGTTACAGTAAAGAGTAGGGCACAGATATGATTAATGTTGAAGCATGATGTATGGCTCTTTATAGTCAATGTATAGAGATCAGAGCATACGATTGATCATCAATGACATATTATTCTATGATTATCATTGATCCTTATTTCACCATCTATTTGCTATTGTACTGGGCATCTTTGCTCATGGGTATTCTATTCCCCTGCATTAGGATTTTGCAGGTGAGAATGCTAATTAACGAGATGTTGGAGGACGCGGAGCTTGAAGAAGTGCTGCACATGACATAGACTATTGTTACAAGCCCAACAAAGTTTTATTATGTTTTTCGCATATTTTCTTCCATTAAAAGACATCATGATCTTCTGTTCATTGAACTTCTTAAAGCTACTATCTCTTCTCATGTTGTTCAGATTATGTTAATTATTCATGTCTCTTAACATTTTCATCGTTTGAACTTCCGCATTAAAATCTTTGATTATAATTTCTTATTATATCAATGCCATGTATGCCATTTTGTTGAATAGTCATGGTCAATAGCGTAATAGACAGTGTAGCGCTCTCAGGATCAATCTGACTGCCTACGTGGTAGGAGGGACGATTTTGGGGGCGTTACAATATTTCCATCTTGATTTTGATAATGCAAAAGCGACTTGTAAATAGGACACTAATTTCTCGTTGAACGAAAAAAAAAGGCTCAACTTTGGAAAAAAAATTGTTCCTCTTCTTTTAAAATGAAAATTCATTTTCCTCTCGTTGTCAAATCTCATGAACATGGATCAAACGTCGTATGATCCATATAGTCGACCCCACCTAGTGGGATAAGACTTTGTTGTTGTTGTAAACTATTACTATTTTATATTTCAAGACAACTTCCTTTGTAACTTCAAATGATGCACCATATTTCCGACATCATTATTTTCGTATCTTCAAATCGGACACCGAGCGCATGAAAAATAAACTGTTCACCGAATTCACCTTCTTAAGAATTTATTTTGTTTTGGAGCTTATTTTCATCAAAAGCAAACGGAGCCGGCGTTCAAGTAAGAATGACTGCCAATCATGTGAGCCAACAAGACTAAAGTTGGTACTTCAACTACTCAAACGCTTCATTCATGGCGCATCAAATCTACTTCTGACATCAGAACGGAACAGGAATCCACATGCAACGCAGAGTGACTTTATGACCAGAGCACAGCACAAAAGGCACAAAGACCTTGTGCTTCCATTGATTCATGCAAATCTAGAACGAGTCTGCAGACTGAATCCAAGCGAGGACTACAAGAAGGAAAAAGCACAAGGTATTATTAGGGCCATGTAAGCAATCATCTCTCTCATGGCCAGTGCAAAAGGTATACAAAAGGTGCAAAAATAACATGCAGATGCATCTTAATTATATTATTTTTCATGGTAACAATCAGAGTTATCAATGTGGTACTACGGGCACTGGTATTTGTGCGATCAACTCCAGGATCTACTGCTGCTGTGCCGAAACTCATGCAAGTAGCCGACTAGACAGTCGGATAACAATCTACTTAATGGAATGGTGGCAGGATGCCCCACTGGTGCAAGAAGCCTTGGCCTGTAGTAACTTCTAGTACCAAAAGAGCGAGGACAGCTATCATAGCTGCCCTGCCATTCCAGGTCTCTGCACTTTTGGTCCATCCCCATTCCCAGACTATGACAGGAGGAGGAAGTTCGGCGCGCTTTGAATCATATGCTGCCAACAGTTCTTCAACACTTCCAAGGGGAACAAGAGACTGCAGATACCAGATTACTGAAATTAGAAAAAGCACTTCTGGCTATCTTGGTAAAAATTGTACCAGACGAAAGGCAAAAATCAGCATTATTAGTTACTGCAAAAAGTCACTAGGGCACATGACAAGCATGACACAAGAGAATTTATCTTGATGGAACTCCATTCATGCTACCATTAAACATGGATTTGAAGAAAAGTTACCGGATCGTGCAGTAATAATTGGCAAGTTTCAAACCCCATTTGATTTAAACTTTAACTAAAATAACCAGCAATGCAACTTACCTGTCGAGCCTCAATATTTGACACCGCCATTGCTCCTACATATGGAAGACTTTCAATAACTGCATCAGCAAGATCTGAAATAAATGTCGGCTCACATCCTAAAGCAGGAACCCTTCCCCATTTCTCAATTCCAGATTTCAGTGCCAACTCCCTGTATTCCACGTCAATTTCTTCAAGAGTTTCAATGTGCTCACTGACAAAGCTGCACATTGAACAGAAGCAGTCAAAATGACCAGATGCTTGGAAAACTTAAAATAAACTGCAGAATGAATCAACTGAAAAAGTCACATATTAAGACAACAATAGTATCCTCTGAAAGCAAAAAAGGCACAGTTGAACCTACCTAATTGGGACAGCCAGAAGGCTTTTCACTCCTTTTTGCCCAAGCTCAATTATGGTCTCATCAGTGTAAGGCTTCAACCATTCAACAGGTCCAACACGACTCTATCACACAAGCAAGCATTTCACAAACATTAAATCATGATGTCACATTCAAATCATATTTTTGTGTCGATAAGATAATGGATATTCTGATGAAAATTTTAGGGAGATATATGAAACAATTCATGATAACTCCGCCTATATTTTATAGCCGGTCCCAAGCCCGGATAAAGGAGGAGGGTTGTGTTAGGCCCCGACAGCCAGTATAAAATCCTGTCGAATCTTATGAACATGGATCAACGAATTGGCGTCGTATGATCCATGTAGCCGACCCCACCTAATGGGATAAGGCTTTGTTGTTGTTGTTGTATATGAAACAATTCATGACCGAATATAAGATTCAATGTTGTAAAGAAAGTAGAGACAAATAGGATGAGATATCTGTGAAAATAAAAAGCACTAAAATTGTTTTACTTGGTAAGCAAGTGTATATGGATTGGTTATTCCTCGTTTTTCCAGCTCTTCCATGATTAAGTCAATGCATTCCTCCATCTCAGCTTTGTATGGGTCCCCAGCTTCTTCAACATAAGCCAGCGGCACCCCATGAGCACTAAAGAACACCATAACCTGCCATTGAAATTGTCCATGTGACCTTAGGTAAGGACAAGATACCACTATAACGAGAACAAAAGTGACCATATTAACACAGAAAGACAATATACTATTCCTCTAAAAAAAAGACAATATGCTAGGAAACAACAATGATTTCTCGTGTAAAAAAAATGAAATATCATATGGAAAAAAGATTGAACAGACATTTTCATATGAAAAAAAGATTAACTCAGATTACTAATTTCAAACATTGAGAACTATTACATGACATCTACCTTGTTTGCCAAGGCAGCATCACACAACAAACACACTTATAGACTATTGTAGAGCAGGAAACCAACTTGGACCAAAACAGTGCTACACATATATAATAAGACCTAATTGGCATAGCGCTAAATTCCAAAAGTTTATACCTTTTCAGGAGATTCAAATTTTTGTAATTCCTTTTCGATCAAGTCCCCCATTGCCTTGATATATCCATCACGTTGATACCACGATGGTATAACAGTATGTTGCATATTGACCAAATACTCATCCTCCCTGGAGAACTATATCCGTGTCATGAAAACAGGGCAACAATATTACTAGTGTGAACATTTGTACTCCATTACCTAAATATACTTTCCAACAGACGAAGACTTGAACCACTAGTTGAGATTGAAAACTGTGGATAAAGTGGAAGTACAACAAGTTTTGTGATCCTATCCCGTTTAATCTGCGATGAGACATAAGTTAAAAATGAGGAGTGCAAAAGCCAATTTTATTGTGGCAGGGCTGGAAACCACAGAGATGATGCTAATACTTTCTCTTTATATTCTTGTTATTCTAATCGTTGTCAGTACATGCAGAAAGAGGACATAATTGCAAATTTGCCATTGGGAAGCATTAATTTACACAGCATCTATCAAGATTAAAATCAAACAATGACTAGAGGTTCTCCAGAGGATTATTGCAATTACCTAACACTGCATTTCTTGTAAATAAATTTAGAAACCTCTATTTTTATTTATTTTATTTTATTTATTTTGAAGTCATAGAGACCTCTAAATTTATTTCAATTAGTCACTTTTTCCAATAACTTGGGGAAAGTTCACCAGTGAATATATTTACTCTTAAGCAAATTACAAGATTGTAGATTGTATTTCCTGTTTTTATTGTTGATAGATCTCCAATCTTCTGTACAGCACAAAATACAGCTCTTATTTTCAGATACAACTACATCCAATGCAACCAAAAAATGTGTCAACTCCAATTTCTTCACGACTACATAGAATGCTTCTCATTTCTTCACAACTGCATATTTATTACAATTAATAAAATTGTGTTGATGCATATCAAAGACAACAAGCATATCCACATATGAATCAAATGCTAACAATAACATAAGTTATTTGCAACTCAATAAAACAATTACGAACATTATAGTTAATTGTGAAGCTTTTTAAAATGCAAAAGTTTAAAAGAATTAATTGGGGCATTGATCACAAAAGAAAATTTGAATGCTAAACAGGAATGTCGTCATGCTAATTGCTAGGGTCATTCATATAAATAAAGTACAGCCAAAATCCTAAGACTATCAATTCAAGTACAAAGTCATAACAAGAAAACATGAAAAAATATTGATTAAAACATGGATGATCGAGTTACAGTACAACACAAATGCACCAGGACCTGTTCGATAGCTTCTTCAGTAAATGGATGCCAATAACGCATCCCAACATAAACCTTTGCCGGGACATTTTTGTCACATAAAGCTTTCCTCAATGCTTCTGCCTACAATAACAGCAAGCAAAACTTAGAAGAAAATATGAATATAGTTTTGTGGCTTATTGAAGCTTGGCATGAGTTAGATTAAGCAAGCATAAAAGATGGCACATTTGTGCTGGAATTTGTTGACAGTTGTGTCCTTTGCCGTGTTCTTCATCATCTACTTATTTCTAGGTTGCTGGGTGCCTCAAAAGGTGTGGTCAGCTTCTGAATTTGATTCGTGACACAAGTTTGCCCAAGGTTTCTTGGATGAGTTTCAGGGCAAGGAAGATGCACGCCCAAATTTCTTGGATGAGTATCGGGGCAAGGAAGATGCACTACTTTGGGCGTGTTTACACTTTACAGGCCTAACCACTGTGGAATTCTCTATTAACTTTTTCTTTGTAGTTTGTTCTATAAGGATACATCATAATTTTATCATTTTGCAGGTGCTTAGTGTTATGTGGAAAATATAATGCACTATGCACAGCTTTTGTTTAGGGAATAGAGACAGCACTCGTGAGCTATACCTTTGGCTACACTAAACAACTCTGCTGAACCTAACTGATGCCTATCAATGCAAATTTTCTTCGTCATAATATGGATTGCCTGTTAATAAAGTGCATTTAACTAATACATGTATGTTCGAAAGATGCTTGCCTGTGCATCAGTTATCTGCCGAAGTGGAGATCCACCACCAATGGATGCATAACCTTCTTTGCTCTTTGGTGCTCTAGATATGGAAATGAATTGTGCTAAAGGTTTCTGCAGAAACCGGAACAATCGTGGTAACCGGATGATGTCCTGTCATTTTCATGAACTCAGGTAGCATTATTAAATGGTCCTTCTCTCGAGAGAAGATATAAAATTAATTTTTTTTAGGAGGGATATAAAAGTAAAATGAAAACTGAGAGTAAATTCTTTGGCCTTAAACAGAATACATTTTTTTTTCTTTTTTGTAATTTTATGTGTAAAACATGCACATATTGTTGCGAGTATAAAGACATTGGTTTTCACAAGCCTTTATCCATTACCTGCGAATATCTATATTGAAGTTGCAGTTGTAATGAAGCAAAAACTAAAGAGGAAATGCATGAGACTACTTACTGGATCTGCAAAAAGATTGAATAAGAATGGTTGTACATCGTCAAGTGTTTCCGGACCTCCTAGATTGAGTAACAATACTCCCACTCTTTCATTGTCAGTAAGAACTGAGTTCTGAGCTGCCGAAGAGGTTGAGGTTACTACTGCCTCAGAAGATGATGCATATCTTTCAAATGGTCTCTTGGATATGGATGAAGGCCATAATGTTGGGTAACATCCAGATACCACAGGCTTCCAGTGACGTGGTCTGATGCATGTTAATTGGCCCCCATGATGGTGAGTCGAAAACTTACTCAAACATATTGCTGGAAGTACACCTCTACAAAATGAAATCAGTATGATCAGATACAGGAATTGAATACCATTGTGATTCATGAACTAAGACTTATTGTAAAAGAGGTAAACATATATAACAATGAAGAAAAACAACCTAAAAAGGACCACAGGCGAAGGAACATGAAGTTATCACCTAGACAGAACATCATAGTAGATAAGAGGAATAATAGCTAGTCATAAGCAAGTCAGCATTGTTGAACAATCAGAAAGAATGATAAAGGACGAAATATCAAAAAACATGTACTCATGGCCATTAACTAAAACTTGTAAACACTATATGAGTACAATGATGGAACAGAAGAAGAAAATAATTGATAAGAAAGAAAAGAAACTGTAGGATGGCTGGTAAAGAGATTCCAAGCAAAAAGTCATTTACTGAATATGTGGGCTTGGTGGCACTTTATACGGAAGATAAAACTAAGACAATATGACTTGAAACTTTTCTTGCTAATTATTGAAAATTAGATAATCTAATCCCAAGGGAAATAGTTCTTTAAGAAATAGAGGAGACATGTTGTAAAAGATAGAGTAGCAATCAAAGAAAAATCCAACTTAAACTATTAGACTATTAGCAAATCACAGAATCAAAGTAGTCCCAAAGAAAGGTGGTGCTTTCAATATAAGATGCAATTTAAAACAGATTTAATAAAAGGCACTATATAAGTGAAACATTTTCTTGGAACAAGATGCCAGAATTCATAAGTGCTCATCTTTTACTGGGTTAAAAAAACTATAGGAAGCCTGTGGTATGGTTTGTATTATCCAATGAAACATAAAAGGAATTCTTAGACTGGTCTGACAAGAAACAAGGAAAACATGACAGATCAGTTTCTCAGTGCAACAAGAAATCTTCAACTGGAAATATGTCAGTAGATGTAGCCTGAACAACAGAGAAGTTTCCCTAGGCCAGATCTCATAATCAGATCACCTTACTGCCAAAGTTTTCTGATGAGTTGAACTTGAAAATCTAAGCTCCGAGCTTCCAATCTCAATTGTACCCCTGGTACTAGCTTGTTGGCATGATGATAACCGTTCCCCTAGATACAACAAAAGTAAAGATGCATGCTGATTACCATAATGAAATTCAACAAAATTATACTTTACCAACTTTTAGAAGTGAAGAAACAGCTATTACTGTCAGTCTCATCGGATGTTTTTTTTTGGGGGTGGGAGGTAGGGTGATTTGGGGGAAGGAAATCATATTACCTTTCCGGTAACCAGTCTATTTTTATTTTTCTATTTTTTTGGGTTTATTGTCAGCTCAGTGGTTTCTAGAAATCCAGCTAACTGCAAACACAAACAACTGCAATCGATTATCTTTCATGCCACAAGAATAACATACAAAGGAGCCACTTTTTGTTAGGAAAATCTTTTAAAGCACCTTCCTTTTAAGTCAATCCGTACCAACCAAACAAGATTATCAAGGTAGTTCTATTTTTTTATTCTTAATCAAAGTCTACTTTACTAGTCACGAGCTCCAAGATAATAGTTGTGCAGCTCCACTCCAATAACCACAGAGATCGAACTTTTAAGCTAACGACACAGTTTACCCGACCTATTTTTTAATCTTTTCTCCTCAACTTCCTTCTTCAATTCCAAGGCTCAAAATTATTGAACTCGTGACAAGATAGCCAAAAATAACAAAAAAAGTTAGAACTTTAGTGCAAAACAAGTCCTAGATCCCCCGATTCTCGCCGAGAAAACAAGACTAACAGGCAAATTCCATCTTCTTGCATAATGTTAGAGGAAAACTGGGAAAGCGAAGAAATACGCGTAAAGAAAGATAAGAAAGGACGAGGAAGCAGAGATCTTACACTGAGAAGCGGGCGAAGGGAGCGACAGGGCCAGGACCTCGATCCCCATCCCTGATTCCCTCTCGATCTCTTTTGCTTCTGCTCCCCTCGCTGGGAAAAAAGCTCCAGGATAAATGGAACCGATAGACAAAGATCCAGTAGTACTGCGTACTAGTAAGTAGTAAGTACTAGTTGGGGGGAGAGAAATAGAGAGGGTGGAGGAGGAACAAGGGGGGAGAGAGAGAGAGCGAGAGAGGTGTGAGGCAACGAGGGGTGCGGGGTGTCGCACTCGTGGGCATTAAGTAGCCCAACTTTAATGGTGATGGGAAAATATAATCGGGAACGGTTGGGCGAGACTTTTCTTCCCGGTACATCATCCCATTTCTCCCTCCACTCTGCTCTGCTCGTCAATGTCCTTTCTTTTTCTCTTGACATGAATTTTATTTTATTTTTCTTACAAAGGGATAATTTTTTTCTTGTGAGAGTGGTCAGAAAAAATGTGGACCTTGTGGTAATTAATTTCTTTCTTGGAAATGGAAGTTAAAGATATTTTAGATATTTTTCCTCTTGATTACCACAAAATCAATTTGAGGGTTGGAATATTAAATTAAAAATTTTCCATCACACCTTAAGGTGAAAAGGGCATCTCTGATTACAGCAATTTCAATTTTCTCTGAAATATTTTGGTAACGAAAAATCAATTTCTAATTTTCTTCTTGCTTTTCTTTTTGTCCACATCGGCAAGATTATTAAAGTAGAGTAGTATTAATTTATTTCCTAATGATGACTTGACCCGAAGCTACTTATACTCGTCAAATATTTGTTTGGGACTCAATATTAGTAGTTGTTAGTTTCTTTTTGATGAATAGTTAAATTACCAAGATGAGGTTTCGGTATTAGAAACATAAAGCACATTAGAACATCCTTTTTACCTAAGCGTATACTTGGTCACTCCATCAGTAACAACTTAATACCACTAGCAGTATGGCATGGTCCTAGAAATCTACTTCTTGCTTTACAAGTAATAAATCTCGGCTTTTTGAAGCAGATAGGTAATGAAAACTCTATATCTATACCTAGTGATCCTTAGATCTCTACAACCCCTGTTGCTTGGATGAGAACTTATGTCAATATGAATGTTGATATGGATTCTTAGTTAGTTTGTAATATGATTGCAAATGACTCTTGGAATGTTGCTTCACTTAGGAATCTTTTTTTATATGAATTTAGTCGCGTGTATATTATCTATTTATATTTCTCTAAATGTCAACGTTGACTTGTGGTTTTGAGTGAAAGATATTCATAGTGCCACGAGAGCAAAATCTATGTATCGATTTATGGCACGCCAACTTTTCCCACCACAAACACCCGGACGACCATCTTGGAAGCAAATGTGAAACATTTTTGTCCCTCCCAATGTAACTCATCAAAAAAAAAAAGGGGGGGGGGGGGGGGGGGATGAAATGAAGAGGCAACCTGCCCCCTCTTCATTACATTCTCTTCCCCTTCCTCTCCCCCTCTTGATTACACTTTTCCTCTTCGTCTCCTCTCTTTATTACATTCCCTCTCTCTCTCCCTTCCTCTCACGAGATGTGAAACCAAAGGACAAATACCACATATTTAAAGGCTTCACATCCCTTCTTCCCCATTTGATGGTCCTTTGCATTTTTCATTCCTCCACTTTTCATGCGAGTTGTGTTCCTCTCGCTGGCTATGGATAGAGGGCAAGGGGACAACGTCGGTAGTTTCATTGGTGCCAGAGACAATGGAGGATGCGGCCAAAATCGAACCACCGCGAAGAAGAATTGAGAAACGTAGGCTAAAAGGTGTGAATTCGGGATCTTCTTCATAGATTAGCTTCTGAACAATTCATGCATACTTTAGGATAAATCAGTAGTAAGAACCGTGATTAGGAAGAGAAGAGAACCTGCTGCGTACTATTTAGAGAATTGCAAATCTGTTTCATTGATTCTATGTTCTACTCATGTGACTGATTTTTGTCGTCACGAACTTGATGTCTGTGATTCATGCTTTAAAGACGTAAGTAGATGAGAACTCATGTCTATATGTTTAGAAGACGAAGCATAGGAACTCTAAAAGTTCAAATCTTATTCTTGCAAGTTCTACGAAACTGCTCATCTTCAATTATACATGAATTCGACTTTTGCCTAGACCCTTGCATGTGAAGATTCCTTCTTTTATAGTTTAGATGATCAGATGATACCTTAGTTATGTTCACAAACACATGATATCGATACATGATTACCAAGATTAGTGAAAGAAACGAAATGATAGAAATCGAAAACTTGCGCAGCTTTCTGCGAACAAGGAACCCGGCCCGGGTTGCCCATAACTCGGCCCGGATCAGATCACCCCGGACCGAGTCCTTCCCAACTCGGCTCGGATCCGCCATTGACGATCGACCCGAGCTCGACTCGCACCAGTAATTCGGCTCGGGCTCTGCCTGACTCGACTCAGGTATCGATCAGAGAAGACGATCGGGCGGCTCGACTTTTCCGACTCAATCGCGCACCCAGCTCGGCTTGGGTATGACCCTGACCCGGCCCGGGTTCCCACTCGAAATTTCTGAGTTTGATTCGGTTAGGAACTCGGCCCGAGTTTCTTTGTACTCGACCCGATTCCTGACTAACAGGTTGATGATATTATGATTTACGGACTCTTATTTACGTATTTGATATCTAATATGTCCATGAAGTAAATTGCGCCCAATAGAACTATGTTATACTTTCTTACGATCAAACGGAACTGATAGAATGTGATGCCAACTTGATATGATCCTCCATGAACGATGAATGATAATGACTCTCATAAACCACATGAAGAACAATGATGAACCATTATGAGCCATAAATAACAAACGGTCGTCCGGTATATGGACAGAAGAAATTCGACTCTAATTGAACCCTCTGATTTATTAAGCCTCTGTCCACCTGATTTATTATCGAATGAAATGAGCAATAGAACAAATAGGGAGAAGGAAGTTGATGTATTAGGTTGTTATAATGAAATGCATGTCAAGTTATTGGATTTATGATAAGGAGAAGTTAGTTAATGCTATGATATATTTCTAAGATGTGAATGCTTATATGTTATTAAATGATGCATCGATTAGATGATTTCTAAGTTGGGTGAAATGCTGCCATACGATTGCTTAATCCGCTGTATTGAAAGTTCTTCTCATGTGACTATACATGTTTAAGGTTGTAGAAGTTATATTATGATTTGGTACTTTAATGACATATGAAAATTCTTGTTAGTTGGTTAGGATATGTGGTTAAGAATGATTCTTGTTAAAGACCTAATGATGAGTTATGTATTGATGTCAAGTTAAGAAGATGGATAATTGTATAAAAAGGAAAATAATGCATGACATGACAATGGACTAAAGTATGATATGGAAATGGATTATGATATATTATGAAAATGGACAAAGCTATGAACGAAGCAAAGGAGATATAATGCACGAAATGAATATGAACCTTGTTTGAACTCTCTCTGGATGATAGGCAATCTTAGATGCAGGTTAGAATTAACTGAAAACCAAATTAAAACGTAAGGACTTCCAAAAATGACCTACAGTTCTGCCTAGTAGAAATGGTCGACCGGTCCGTTGTCGAACAGTAGAATATAGTGGACCGTCGGCTGACCGAAACTCTCGATCGAAACTCCAGGGATATTCACAAATTATGATGACCACACTCTTTCGATCGACCGATGAATATTGATAAACGAACTTCAGAACCTCTTTCGAATGACCGACGATGAATCTCAAACGATGATTCATGGATAGAGAGAAATGTGATCTTAAATTAAACCTCATGATTCGACAAGCCCCTGTCCACTTGATTGGTATTGAATGACATGATTGTTAAAAATGACTTGGAGCCACTCCTGCTCCCTATCAGCTTGATTGATCTAAGTCCCTATCAGCTTGATTGATCTAAGTGATTGACATAAGGTGATAAATGAAATGAACAAAGAATAAACACAGAATGGTCGATCGCTCCCTCTTCGGTCAACCAAAGAATAGTAATAAACGAGCGTCCGCCCTCTTGTTTATCGAACAACCGCTGAATGAACCCAAAGCGGATGACCCTTGACTTTCGGGCATCTGTTATGTGGACGGGAAGAACACTTAACCGACTCTTCTGATTTGATAAGCTTTTGTCCACTTAATTAAAGTTGAACGAATATGATCATGAAGTGAATAAAGATTGAATATCAAACGGTCGACCACTACCTTTTCGGTCGACCGAAGGATTGATGAACTAGCATCCGTTTCCTCCTATCGGACGACCGCTGAATAGACTTATGATAGGCGATCATTTTACTAATGGTCGACCGTTATGTGGACAGAAGAGAATATGATTCAAAATCGAACTCCTCTAATTTATAAGACTTCTGTCCACCTGATTATTAAAGAGTGAAATGAATTTAAAGAAGTGTCAGAGTTTTGCTCCATACGGCCTTGACCAATCAACAGATTGTGAGATAAGTCCACATGGTTCGAAGCTTTGCTCCATACGGCCTTGACCAATTTACAGATTGAAAGATAGGTCCACATGATACGGAGCTATGCTTCATACGATCTTGATCAATCTTTGTATTGAAAGAAAGGTCCACTATGATAGGGGAAGTCGAGCGAACCCTAAGCAAGGCACTCCTTTATGGGTTACCATTTGTCCTATCTAGATGGGAGTTTCTCTCTTACGGATGTTTCTTCATGGCACGAGGTCATCCCAGCTCGACGGGGCTGGCCGTGTCACTGATCACCCACTGACCCATAATGGTATAGTAGCACCACGAGTGCAGGTAATAGTATTCCCTTTAACAATGAAGAGCTCTTTCAAAGAAAAAATGAATGAATGAATTGAATTGAATGAAAGAATGATTGGATATGAATGAATGACTGAATGATTGGATATGAATGAATGAATGAATGAATGAATATGAATGTATGAATGATGAGCAAGTGCTCATGATGTTTTCATTGATCCTTCGTATTGATTCATTCTATTATATGATCTATATGTTTGTCTCATGCGACGAATAAGAGGACCTTATCCTCAAGAGTATGAACAATGGATATGAATCAAAGAATAGAAACACGAGTGTGAAAAGAAATGAACTATGGACATGATTTCCTTATTGATTTTCCTCATTATAATTTTCTCTCATATTTGATTTGAAATGTTTATCTCATGCTTATTCTGACAGAACTAATCTATAATTTATATGAACTCATACTTTGCTTTATACTAACGATTGAGCTTGCTCCCCTGTGTGATCCTCACAGGTACTTGCTGATGATTTTGCGAGCCGTTGATATGTGTGCGATGACTACAGCTTGGTGGCGGATGCACATGGTTATCTAGAATATAGATGGAACCTATAGAGTTACACTTATGGCATGGACTTTACATGCCTTATGGATAAATCATTACCTATTTAGCTTCCGCATTTCTTTATTATATTATTTTATTGGTAAGTCTTCCGCTTATGTGTCACTTTCCTTGACCATTAGAGTCAACAAAAGAGTCAATAAAAGAAGAAAAGGGTAGCGCATGAGAGGAGATCACGCCACGTGACGGGTCGAATTTCGGAGAGTTACACACAAAATATTATATTCCTATGGAAGCTTACCCACAACCATTTTACTACAACTGATATTACCTTGCGGTTCAATCCCTCTATTGCTGCGTCTTACAAGCTTTGTGTAGACAAATAGAAACTAGTAGCCATCTCTTCTTCTCGTGCAATCTATGCTTCTCGACTTTGATCAATCTTGCAGCATGATGTAAACTTTAAATTTGAATTCATGCCCACTTCGCACTCCGGTTCTTGGATATCTAAGGGGAAAGTTCTTGATCAACCTTCCAAATCTAAGTTGTTTGTCTAGCTTTGCACACTATTTATGGGGATTATGGACTGCTAGAAATGGTATGTTTCATCTCAAGATTGCAATCATGAATGTGGTTTAACATAGGTCCTTGGCGTGCTTGAATGATTATACTAATATTCATGGTTATCAGGATCCCGATCTAGATAGTAAGATCTTATGATCTTACAATCCTCCAGACAAAAAATGATCTCGATCCTACTTGAAGGATCTTAAACGTAGAATCTATACCGTATCTATAGCCGGGTCTTAAGATCGGTAGGATCTTACGATCCTAACGATCCTACGATATTAGTACAAATTTATTTATTTGAATAAAAAATAAAAGTAAACATAAAGGTCCTTGAGAAAATTAGATTTAACTATTATATATATATATAATATGTTAATCTCACTTTCATGAATTTTAATATCTTCTAATAACTTAATGTTATATTATGAATCTAATGATATATTATCTTACATGAAAATATTTTTTATTATTGTACGTATGCTAAGAATTATATTGCACTTTAATAAATTTTATAATTCATTAAGATCAAATATTATATATTATTATTTTAGTAAAAAATCTATTAGACTTGAAAATATGAATAAGGTATTAATGATCAATGTTTAATTAACTTATATATAAATATTTCACTACAAGAAATATGAGAATTACAAACGCTTGAAACAGTCTGTAATTTCCTCGAAAATTGTCGAAAACGTCATTTCTGACGATATTTTCGACGAAACCGATTCGTCCGAATACCTCGAAAAGCAATCATGACAATTTTGCTAATATTCACTTATTGATCCGTTGAGACATTATATCTCCAAGACCACCCGCTGGTGCAGTGGAAGCCCCCAGATGGATAAAACTGAACATCCACGGATCCTTCACATCCCTAGGCTATGATCTTATTACAATGTCTTTCTAGCTGCAGGTGCTCCACGTGTACTTCTATGTTGGAGCTAGAATCCTTGGCTATTTTGGAGGAATTCGGTACAGTTCGCAGATAGGAGTCAAATGGTTGATCGTGGATACTAATTCGAGGGCCCTTGTGCACATTATTAATAAGAAATCACCTTTCCCTAGCAAATTAGGAACATTATAAATGATATTAGCCATTTAATTATATTTTTTAAGTAGTGGACTGGAGCCTCCTGTCATTGCTATCATCAAGCGAACCACGTAACTAATTATATTGTGTATTGTGATCGTACCGTGGACACTGACATTTTTTGGGTGAAGGTCCCTTCCCCGGGCTTTCTACATATTTTGTACTAAGCTACCCAATTCTGATAGTTATTTCAATTATAACTAACTTTTTTTAAAAAAAAAATAATTAAAATTAAGCTGTAACAGTGCAGGCATCTTTTCAAAATCATTTTGTCACGTGACAACTCATTTTGTTTTCAAATATGCTTTCCTTTTTCTTTCTTCCCTTATTTTCTATCTCTTACTTTTCTCACATAAAATAATTTATTTATTAAACATAACACATTTAATATATTAGAATTAATTTAATATTATTTATTATTTATTAAAATGTTATTTAGTATGTTTTCTTAAATATAATTTATTAAAATAATATATTTTATCATAACATTTTAACTTAAACTCAATATTTATTAATTATTATAACTATATTTTATATCTATAGTTCATATATTTCATTCAAACATCCAATAAAATAAATCTATCACGTCAAGTTTTAAAATTTCATCATTATTTATTTAGGAATCAATGACATATTCAGGTATGCGTTTTGGGTTCATTCATTTTTTTTTTAAATTGAAAACTAAATATTACAAAAAAACCTAAAAATACGAAATAATACAAACAAAAAAAATAATTTAACAGAAAATTATAACTTAATTGAATATAAAAAACTAAACTAACATAATATTATATTCATTAATAATGTAATGCTTTAAATACTACACTTGTGACTAACCAAAAAATAGTTTTTATATAACAGTAGGAAAAAAATAAAGTTGGGAAAAAGAGAAGGAATGAAAACAAAAGAAAAAAATGAAAGAAAAAAAAAGAAGGCTAACACCAATGTGTTTAGAATCAGATCGGATTCCTTACCGGTTCACGATTGGACCGGTCCGATCGGGTTCGATCGGATTGAATCGAATTTTATTAAAATAATATTATTTATAATAATTATAAAGGTATAATATAAATTACATGATATAGTATATGAATATTGTATTAATAACTTATTAATAATATTAAAAATTAATATAACATATTTTTTATTTATTAAAAGTTTTTAATAATGATTAATATATAAATATAAATAGATTATTATTAATTTAATATCTACTATTTATTGATGATAGATGCTATATTAATAAATTTTATCTTAAATTATTCTTATTTCTTTAACACTTTCCTTTTTATCTCCTTTATTTATGTCCTTTAATGATTTCCATTTTAATGTTATTCAATTTTAAATATTTACCTTTTTTATTTTAATTCCTAATTTATTTTATACATGTCATATTTCCTCCTTTTTTACCTTCCTTATATTTCTTTCGTTTTTCCTTTTCTAACTTTCCTAATTTCACTATTTTTTAATATTATTTTTCAAAATTTAATTTAAATCAAGTTGAACCGATTCAACCGCTTTTTTCGGTTCAACGTAAAAAATGATTTGATATCAAATCGAATCGAATTTTCGATCAATTCGCGATTGAACCAATTGAACCGATCGGTCCAATCCGAATTTGGTAACATTGGCTAACACAGAAAAAAAAAGTTAGTCCGCATCAAGCAATAACTAATTAGTGGTTGTTAGGGAGTCAAACAGATGAAGGTCGGATGGGTTTTTGCATTTAGAAAAGCATGTTATATCTTTTGGTTGGATTTTTAAAATTTAAAACACCTTGTAGGTTTTTCGTGTAGCTTTTTATGGGCCTAGATTTTGTAGTTTTTTATATTTATAAAAAAAGATTTATAATATAAAGAGATGTTTTATTTCATAAATTAAAGTCGTTCACATATTAGAGATTGTAATAGTATTATTTATAACTTATATAATTTTTTTATACATATAATGGTATAAATATTATATTTATTGAGTAATTTTATCTATATTATAAATATTTAAAATATAATATGAAAATATATTTTATAAAATTTTAATTATTTAGATCTTCATCGGCTCCTCAGGTAATTTTTTTAAATTTAAAATCACATAGATTTTTTTAATCTAAAAGAATCTAAACAATTTTGTGTTGGGTTGGGTCGATTTTTTATTTTTCTATTTTTTTCTTACACCCCGGTTCTTGCACAAGTAATATGATTATTATTATCATTATTACAGCATAAATAATATAGTACGAACTTTGAGCTTTACAAACTTGGGATTTTTATTAGTTAAAAAACGAATATTTCCGCATCATTAAAATTAACGAGTGATCTCGAATGCCAAAGTCTGAGACCTAATTAACTTTCCATGTGCAGTTTTTTAATGTCCATTGGCATTTCTGTTCTGGATATGAAAGATAAATAACTTGCAATTAATTATATTGCCCCTTCTTAGTAAACAAATTGCATTGCTAGTAAACATAACCATCAATTTCCATATCCCAATTCTACAAAGATAATTATACGTCTTAACTAATCCATTTAAAGATTGCTTCGTCACGTTTGATCTATCAAAATTGAATAGCAATTGTACCCCAAAATTTGATGGGGAAATACGAGAACAAAAAGAGAAGATCGTAAAGAAATTGCAGAAAAATAGAGAAGATACACGAATTTATTCAAGTTTACTCTTGAGATTAGGGCTATGTCATGCAAAGAGGTTATACTATATTGTTTAGGTTTACAGCCGTCACACAGATTACATATGAAAATAAGTTATAAATAGTCTCTCCCAAACGAGCTCAAAATCCGAACAAAATAGAGAAAAAATCTAATTTGAACCACACGAACCGACTAAACAAAAGCCCAAAACCCGTCTAGGTTTAGGGGACGCTGCCTCCGAACCCCCGCTCGTCTAGGTTTAGGTTTAGCGGGACCGCCGTCGGGCGACGTTGTCTTTTGAACCCCCCCTTTTGTTCGCACGCTAGCAGTACAGACAATTGGGTAAATACTCTGATTCTTTAAGCTCACGTGGACGAACCCGTGAGAAATAAATGGTCCTGAGGTATTCACCAACTCCAATAAACGGCCTGAATTGTTTACCGTTTTGTTCGTCATCCCATCCCAACTTTGTTCCATATAACCAAGAAATTTAATGCTGACATAAGAAGTTAACCGATCTGTGATATCACATAAAATTTCCCAAGTCAGTCCATTTTCCACCTTGTAGTCCACTCCAGCAATAAAATCGGACTTGTAATTTCTAAACATCTTAAATTTTTGCACACACGATCCGAACAAAGTTGAGAGCATCTAAGCCGAGTTTGCAACTCCCAAAACAATTGAGATGCTTCATCCAAGCTCAAAGGTGCACACACCCCCTTTCTTCTTTTCCAATCTATATATGTCAAGTTTCTCAAATAGTGGCCTCCCACGTACATAAATCTTTGGCTTCAATTAATCGAGTAGGCATCACCTTTATTGATTTCCACAATTGGTTGTCTTTGATTGTTACTTGCATCCATGACCATATAACTTGTCAACGATCATTAATCATTCTATGCATTGCAAAGTTGCTAATACACGCTAAATGTAATATGGTTGATTATAGTTATTTCATTTTATGACAACAATAATATTGGAAATTTTGATAAGTTTTCACTAATAGTTAAAATTGAATATATTGTCTACCTACTGTCAAGTACAATAGCAAAGATACTTTATCACTCCAATATATAATTATTTTTCCATTGGGAGGTAGTCAGGTAGATACATGCACGAGGCGCCAATACAACAACCATTACTTATCTATTAGTAATATTGATTATTAATTATGAGTCGTTATATGTTAGCTTACAAAGAACTTTTGCATTAGTTGGTATACTTTGTTTCCATTTTCATTTTTTGACTTTTTAGTGAACTAATTTTCATTTGAGTGACGAGCATTATAATAATTCATCCATTGATATAATATCATATATATATATGCACATATTAAAATAAAAATATATGTATGAATTTTGTTTTGTGGCTACGCATTCCATGGATTGGAATCTGGAAAGAAGGAACGCTACAGATTAAGAAAATTGGAATAAATGACAATAAATTATAATAAAAATGTACTCATCATTATGTTTGTATAAATAATATAAAACATATTAAAATCTTTATGAATACGTATTTATCAATAATTAATATATTCATACATCAAAGCTTGTAATGGGATTACCAAGTTTTAAAAAATAACAAGACAGATACTTTTAAAATGCTGGCTTTAAATGTGCATATTACAATTTATAAACTCGTCATATGTATTCGACAATTAATATCAACTCAAGACAAAGTGCAAACCCTAGAATTGTTAAAACACATTACATAACATTGTTTTTCATTCAATGATAATTTATTTTTTTTATTTCTTTTAAAAAAAGAAAAACTATAAAGGTAATTTAGTACTAATTAATTTCACACATTTCTTGTTGGTTTGTTAAAAATAAGGATTGGTTCGGTCGGAAGTTTTCTACGTCGAAAAAAAATTGATTTTTAAATTTTGGATGATTTTTTAAAGGTTTCGAAGAAAAATATTCGACGTAAGTGATTTTAATTTTTTTCAGATTAGGGACCTACTTAAAATTATATATATTTTTAAAAAAATTAGTAACCATTAAATACATCATAAATTAACTCAGTTCAACTTGTAAATTTTTTTACGTAGAAGAACAAATTGAGGACAGGAAGACGGTTTGAGAGTTGGACACTTTGACGTCAACACTCGCTTCGTTTAGCCGTCCAAATCTACGCCGTGTGCGTCACTCCCCTTTGACCCAACTTCTACTATAACCATGAATTTACATTGCACGTGGAACATTAATACAAAGAAATCCTAGCAAGCTAAGGAATTGTGTGACGTCTTTAGAGACGGTTGGATCTAGTTTTAGATTAAGTTTTTTAGAATCATTATTTCGTTGAAAGCTTATTTATTCATGTCATTCCTTTTCGAATTAATCAGCTGCTAATCGGTGTGGACCGATAGCAAAAATTTCCAAATCATCTATCAATCCTATGCCTTAAGTTAGAGGGAAGCCGCTCAGCCCCTAGTGATCCTCTCAAACTTTACTCTTTCTCCATCACTGTGATAACTCACTGACTAGTTGCAGTTTGTTCTTCTTAAACATGTGATCATCGGAGGTACAGACTCACTTACCTTCGATGAGAAATCTCTCTTTTATCATCTGATTCATAGTCCTTATCCCGGTCATATGATCTCTTCCTTCTTTCTCTCTCCGTTTGAACTAAAAAATAGCTAGACAACGTAGTCCAATATTGTCGAAGGAGTTCATTCATCGTTGTTTGGCAGATCAACGAATCAAATCTCAGAAAGCTCAAATGAATCTATGCGAAGATTTGAAGGATTGATTGGTGCAGGACAGCACAAAAGTTCAGAGGTGCGTGGACGAAAATGGAGGAAGCATCATTCTTGCCTCGTCCTGCACGGAAAGAATGGCCACCCCGCCTTGCGAAGGTCGCCTGCTTCGCGCTCGCGTTCGCCGCCGGCGCGATCCTCAGCTATTCGGCGGGAACGAACTACCGCAGATACTTCGACGTGCGGCCGCCGGAGCTCTTCGCGGCGGGTCACGGACAGCAGCAGAAACAGCAAGAGGAAGAGGAGGAGGATGGTTCGTCCGGGTCGAACAGGTTCGTCTGGCGCCAGCCGAGCTTCACGCCGGCGCACAACATGACGGACGAGGAGCTCTTCTGGAGGGCGTCCATGGTGCCGGCGGTGAGGGAGTACCCGTTCAAGAGGGTGCCTAAGGTCGCGTTCATGTTCTTGGCCCGAGGGCCGCTGCCGCTCTCCCCGTTGTGGGACAAGTTCTTCAGAGGCCACGAGGGGCTTTATTCAGTTTATGTGCACTCGTCGCCTGGTTACAGGCTCAACGTTTCCGATTCCTCTGCTTTCTACGGCCGACAGATTCCTAGTCAGGTACGAAAATAAAAAAAACGGACAAAGACGTGTTCTTTGATCCTTTGCTCACGAGTTCCAATAGAAATCATAAATTTGCAGTGCAGAATTCTGCTGTAAAGTTCATTGGATTCATTCTCTCTCCTCGTGCTGTCTACACGATCGCAGAAAGTCTCGTGGGGATCCATAGCGCTGCTGGACGCGGAGAAGCGCCTCCTAGCGAACGCGCTGCTCGACTTCTCCAACGAGCGCTTCGTCCTGCTCTCCGAGAGCTGCGTCCCCGTCGTCGACTTCGCGACGGCCTACGACTACCTCGTGAAGTCCCCCAGCAGCTTCGTGCAGTCGTTCGACGAGAGGTCGAGCCGCGGCCGCGGCCGCTACAGCCGGCTCATGGCGCCCCACATCAAGCTCTCCCAGTGGCGGAAGGGGTCGCAGTGGTTCGAGCTCCCCCGGCCGCTGGCGGTGGAAGTGGTCGCGGACGGCAAGTACCACGCCGTCTTCCGAGCCCACTGCCGGCCGTCGTGCTTCCCCGACGAGCACTACCTCCCGACGTACCTGAACATGTTCCACGCCGGCCTGAACGCGAACAGGAGCGTCACCTGGGTGGATTGGTCGAGAGGAGGGCCACACCCGGCGACGTACGGCCGGAAGGACGTGTCGGAGGAGTTCATCCGGTCGATCAGGGGGAGCGGAGGGCCGTGCAGCTACAACTCGAGGCCGACCTCCGTGTGCTTCCTCTTTGCGAGGAAGTTTGCACCTGATGCTCTGGAGGCTCTGCTCAACCTCTCTGCAACAGTCATGAACTTTTGAGCCCTTGCGCCTTCTTTCTTCACACTTTGTTTCTTTAATTTTCTAGATAATATTTTGGAGAACGAGTTTAATTTTTTTTTGTTTTTCTCTTCATCATAATTGCTTATTATTTATTTTATACATTCCATATGCATATATAGCTCGGGGAGAAAACAAAGATTATATAAATCCTTAATAATATCGAGCAAAAAATAACATATCTTTGTTTCAGAAACAAAAGATTGATGATAAATTTGACTGGATGTTGAAGACCATGCCGTCGTCTTCTTCATGTTCCTCATGTCGTATTGCAGAGATGTCCTAGTCGATGTGGCATTTTCCTTTTCATACATCAGTTCCTTATGGCAGAAATGCTGGTTTAATTATTAGGCCGTGTTTCTATTTAATTGATAGATTAGTTTGAGATTCATATTTGGATGGAGTGAACCATGATAATGAGAAATAGAGAGTTGATGTGAGAAAAAAAAGTAGATGTGATTAAGTAATTTTTAATGGATGTTTAAATTTAAAAAATAGTTATTATAAATATAAAATATAATTATATTAATAATAAAAAATTTAAATAAAATTTAAATTTTTTATGGAAAAAATTTGTTAAAAATATATTATTTAAATATAAAATCATTTTTAATAAATTATATTTCATGAAATATTTAAATTTTCATAGAAAATAGTAAGTAATAAATAATATTATATTAATCTATTATTATAAATCTTGTATGGATTAGTAAATAAATTATTTTATATAAGAAAGAGAAAAAGAGAAAATGGCAAAAGAAGAAAAAATTGAAAAGAAAAAAAAACAACAACGTCAAATGAAATAAAAGGTAACACCTTCTCAAACCAGACCACCATCTCGTGTTTGACGAGATCAGCTCCTAGTTCTAGTGTGATTTCATTGCCAAACGTCCTCTTAGTGCATCCTTTAGGTATCGGCTAGTAATTAATATAAATAGGTTGTAATCCATTTTCAAGTTTGAATAGAATTTTTCTCTTCTGCCTTAACTTTTCCTTTTTGCTTTGCTCGTCTTTTTCATCTCCTTCCATTTTTTCGGCGACTCACTGACAAGATCTTGGAAGCTCATGTTTCTCAATATAATATCAAAGCCAAAATCTTACTAATCCTTGTGAGCTCCTCAACGTCCATCCTACAACGGCGTAAGCCCCGGCGATGATGAGCACAATGGAAATTGATCTAGTCTCTAGTCTTCAACGCCTGTGAACAAAGTTCGAATAGTGTTTGATTTTACTTCACAGCTCGTCGAGAGCAAGATCGGCGATTGGAGCTTCTCTCCTTTAGTTTTTTTCGCCAATGATTGGACCACCAGATCATTCTTCCTTCATTTATAGTTTGTTCCTCTTCTCCAATCTACTTCCATGTTTTCTTGTCGCATCATCATCAGATTCTTGTTTCTTTATCTTGTTCTTTTTTCACCTTGTTTCATGTTTCTTGCTCTTCTTCTTGTTATTCCATTCTTCAATTTGGTCTTTGACAAGTAACAAATTGACACCCGAGTTCAGACATTCCGATAATCATTTTTTATTGGCATCTCTACCTACCGTGATGGAAGTCTTCGTTCCTCAGGTCACCTTTCTCCGACAATGGAATTGCGTTCAAAGCATTCCTCATGCTGCTTTTATTTGGTGATAGATCGTGTTTGTCTTCCAAGTAGATGATCATCATGTACTTTGATCTTTTTCCGATTATGTTTCTTCCTTCTCCAGTTTCTTCTTGTTTTTCTTCCTCCAAGTTCTTTCTCCAATCGTAGTTGACCCAACCTTCTTCTTCGGCTTCCTTCATCTTGGACCCAGCTTACTCCCGATGATGGATCGAAGCAAATCAAAGCTTTTTTGCTTTTTTGTTTTTTTATTTTCCTCGTCCTAGTTATAGTTTAGTTCATTCTTCGATTCGTTCTTCTTTCCTGGTTCTTCCGTCAACTGATCGTTGTTCCTCTTTTTTCTGATTTGTTGTTGTTCTTCCTCTTGTCTGGCCATATTCATCGGCTTCTTATTTTCGGCTTCTCGAGTCTGTGTTGGAAACCATATGTTGACAAAGGTCATATGAAGGAAGTAATGATCATGTTGTCATCTTCAAGCTCAGGAGTAATACAAGTGTTTTGGTGTCTTCTTCTTGTCTTGTAGCACTAGCTATTTGTTTGTATCAAGTTGTAATGTCATTTAAGACTTTGTATCAGTTTATTTGTTAATATAAAAAGAGTCTTTGTCTGTTGTAATGGACCGATGAGGAGTAATACATTTCTATTGGTGTCATCGTTTTCTTCCCCTATAATTGTTGCTTCTCTCCACTTCTTTGCTTTTCCTCCTTACCTCCGATCTAACTCTAGTGAAGCACCCCTGAGCTAAGATTCTTGACATGGTATTAGAGCCTCCCTCTTGAAGATCCTGCTGAGCTCCCTACTTCGTCGTCCGTTAGCTATCGGAAGCGCCTCTTCGTTCAACTCCTCTGAAGGGTATCGTTGGGCACCTTTAGCTACAATGGCGCCGAAGAGTCCAGGTTCATCCAGATCGGAGGTGGATCAAAGACTTTCCTTCTTTGTTAATCTTCGTCGACCATCGTTGCACCGGATTGGAGTCCATCTTTTTGTTTCTCTCCCTCTATTTGTGTCTTTCTTCATGCCTTTCTCCTTTCGAGTGACATGTTTTGATTGGAGCTCGGTGTCGACTGTGTCACTTCATTCTTCTTCTTCTTCTTCTTCTTCTTCTTCTTCACTTCCACAATTTCTTTCAATTTTCTTCTCCTTTTCTTCCACTCTTGTGTTTGCTCTCTGGCAAGTAGATCATCATCGTCTGAGTTCATTTCTAGCTGGTGTCTCAAACTGCAACAATTGAAGATTTCCTTCAAAGCATTCCTCAGGTCGTCGTATGTCTGGCGATGGATCGTGTACAAGGCATACCACCGCTTCTTCGGCGATGCAGTGTACAAAGCGCTCCTTAGGTTGTCGCCGCGATGGATCACATTTGGTCTTAAAAGCATATGGTCGATGGCACCCGCCGCTGTTCGGGGTGGGGGACACCATCCCCACCCCGACCCCGACGACCCGACCCCGCCCCGAATCCCCGGTCCGAGGGAAATTTTATTCCCCGCCCCGATCTCCGCAGGGCCCCGAATGCCCGCGGGGAATTCGATTCCCCGAAATTTTTATTACATAATGTGAAAAAATTATAAAATAACCAACTATGCGAGTAATTAAAAAAATACAAAAAAAATCTGCACTCTGCGCACAGTGCAGAGGAGTCACCTCTGCGCACAGTGCGCAGAGGTGACAGTGCGCAGAGGTGATCACCTCGCGCACTGCGCAGAGGCGAAATCGCCTCTGTGCGCAGTCCGCAGAGGCGACACTGTGCGTCACCTCTGCGCAGCACGCAGAGGCGATTTCGTGGCGGCGGTGGCGAAATCGCCGCCACTCGGCCGATTTCGCCTCTGCGCACAGGGTGGCGGCAAAATCGCCTTTGCGCAGACGATTTCTATCACACCCAACTTCGTGACTAAGTTCTAATCCCAATTATCATAATCTCAGTTACGTTTAGCCATTCCTAAAATAAAATCGGCAAAACCTCCCTCCTTTACTTTCTTGTGTTATTAGCCCACACATACACAAGATGGATATATATTCATCAAAGTTTAAAAAGAACTATAAGATATGACATTCACATATTGTCATCATATTTTTTTTTACAAACCATCTCACATATAACCCCACAGGATCAAGTCTTATACAATCTTACAAAAAGTTTCTCACAAACTTAATTACAACATCTAAGACTATCTATTTCATATGCATGCTTCAAAAAAACAAAAATGAAGGGAGATTAAAGTGCTCCAACGGCTCGGCCTCTTCTATATGCAGCAAAACAAACTCTGAGTCGACTCAACTCAAGAACTTACGAGTATATGAAAGAAACATTTAAAATGAGTTTTGTGAACAACAATCATTTGCTCAGTGGGTGGAATAAAAGTACAACATAGGGGAACAATATGAGTGTATATAACATTAAATAACTACATTCTCCATATGATAAAACATTTAAAGCATAGCACATATAACATAACTTGACAAATCATATGAAATCTCATATAAGTAAAAGTAACTCAAAATATCATCATTTTCATAATTAAACTCCACACACGTGTCATTGCACATACTCATCATGGTTCAATACGTATCCCTCTATGATCATGTGTCATATAGTTAAGCAGAGCTTCATAATCAAGAGTCACGGATACGCAGAGCAAATCATGGGTCAATACGTATCCCTCTATAATTGTGTGTCATACAGTTAAGCAGAGCTTCACAATCAAGAGTCTTAGATATGCAGAGAAAATCATGAGTTAATATGTATCCCAATCATAATTGTGTACCACTCAATCATGATTCTCAGATACGCAGAGCGATCATGGGTCAATACGTGCACGCAGAGCAGCCCCCAAAGGGAAAAGACACCCGATATACGTCCCAAAGACTTCATGTATATCGAATGCGGTCCCAAAGACCTTTTTCAAACAATATGGCTAATGAACACATGGAGTTTAATAAAATCAAAATACAAATGCCATAATCTCATATCACTATAAAGTAAAACTTATTTTCACTTCACAAGCATTGTTCTCTGAAAATATTTTTGTATAAGATGTTACTCCATCTCATATAAAATCCTTGAAACATATCATAAATACTTTTCATACCTCAAGATATGTTTCAATAATAACAATAATAAGCTTTGCTTGAGGTAATACCATAAATAAAAGAATTAACATATAATATTTTGCTATGTTATAAATTTACCCACTCACCTTGTACTTATCACTTCAAGGAGGCTTATTAGATTTTCTCCCTTTCACTTGCAACTTGAGGTTTTCCTACAAACAATAATATTTTTTTACTTTCCAATCACTAGTAAGGTAATATGCAATGTATGCTCATGATGTAGGAATGATTATGCACCCTAAAATGCATATAACCTCCTCTAATATCAACTTCTAACTTCAGACATTTATATTCATAAGCTATTACACACTTAGAACTTTTTAATTCTCAAAAACTTAACTAGGAGCTATTTCAGAATTTCAAACTGAGTGTCTGTCAATCAATAATTCATAACTTCTTAACCACATGGGCAAATATTATGATTATGGATTAATTAAAAACTACTAGACATACTAAGGTTTTCAACCCCCAAATATCATTATCTAAATCCAAGTGAGTAAGTCATAACATCTAAGGCAATCTGACCAAAGGTTTGTGCCCTGGCAGACTGTGTGTCACTCAAATATTGATTTATATGTTTCTTAATACTTGTCCATTTAATTAGGGCATAATTTTCCTGAAAACTAGACTTCATTATGTTTTGTAATAAAAATTAGAGAATTTAACTCGGTATTATACCTAAAACAAAAATAATTAATTCGGGTCGCAATCTATCAATGTCCTGGAATCTGACAGAAGCATCACTATGAAATGAAAAATTCATTTCTCCCAAAATACAAGTTCAACTAGATGATTCCACCTCTCACCGAACCCTTGGAATGTCTATTTATGCATGTCCAAATTTCAAATCCTAATTCACTCTATTCTAGCTGTGCCCTAATTTACAAATGGAACTTGTATCAGACTCGGGACAGGCTGAGTGACTTGCGAACGTAAGTTCATAACTTCCTCTATAAAACTCCATTTTAGGTAATTCCAGAGGAATAGAAATCTAATTTCGAATGGAGGAATCATACAAAATTTCATAATTTATGGTTCGTTTAACACTAAGTAATGATTCTCTCAATCAGAAGAAAATTTTCTGGATCAAAACTCACCTGGAACAGCCGACGTTCCCGATTTTCCCCAGGTCGGTTCGCTCGAGTTCTTCCTCTGGTAATTTATTCTACGGTGAAACTATAATGTTAAGTGGTGATATATTTTTTTCATAATTTTCTGAGATCTTATGGTGGTTTGGAAAAATATCTATTTGAGCAGCTCTTACCTGTCTGCTTCAGCTGCTTGGAACTTAAGTGATGACCAATCACATTGTTTTGCCATAACTAAGTGTTTTAACCCTAATTAAGCTTACTTAATCCTATTTAAACATATATATCATATTATTTAGAAATTTTATGATTTATTCCTAATAATCCTATATAATTACTTTGTAAAGTTTATCGATAATTAAGTAATCATTATGCACTAATCGAAATATTAATTACTATATACAAATATCACTAAATGGACATCCAAACTAACTTAGTATGTTAATTAAATGCATGATTATGCACAAATGGTGTTTCTGGGGCACGTCCGTGATAATTTCGGCCGCCAACGACCACGATGACGCCGCCGCCCACGACGACCACGATGATGCCGCCGCCCTTGACGATGACCCGCCCTCGACGACGACGACCCGGCCTCGATGACGACGCCCTCGACCACGATGACGCCGCCGCCCATGACGACCACACGATGACTACATGACGATGACCATGACGACCACGGCGTGATGGCGATCCCCTCGACCACAATGACGACGCTGCCCCTTTAGGCCGCCGCCCACGATGATCCCCTCGACGACCACGTTGAAAATTAATACCTTGTAAAGATCCCATAATTGCCGGAGACGACATTGATGCTGGTGGTCGGCGACTGCGAGTGGTTTCGGCCGGGGCGGCCGATTGGGTCACTGCACTGTAGGGTTTGATACTTGAGAGAAAAGGGAGAAAGAAGAAGAGGATTGTTAGGGTTTAATTTGATATATATATATGTAAAATGGACGATTCAGATGTAATCTAATAAATATAATTATAATAATTATTAATTATAAATAATATATTGGGGATTCGGGACCCTGACGGGGCGGGGGGAACTACCCCCGCCCCGATCCCCGAAAAGGGGGACGGGGGTAGTTTGGCCCCCATCCCCGCCCCCATGGGGAAAAAATTCCCCGAATGCGGGACCCCGAATGGGGAATCCCCGTGGGCCCCGCGGGGGTGGGGAATATTGCCACCCCTAGTCATATGTTTGATCTTACTTCATCTGATTTCTACTTCATTTGTTGATACTTTCTTTCAATCTCTCTGTTTGATTGTTCTTCTTTTGTCTAGTCATGTTCATCAGTGTTCCTCCTTTTTGTTCTAGTTGCAAATCGAAGTTCTTCTTCATCTCTAGTTTAATTTTCCATCTCCAAGTTCTTCCACTCATTGCCGCCCCAAAGCTGCCACGCGATCATGGTGTTCTTCTAGTGTTGGACGATGTTATTTCTTGGTGGAGAAACCCATCGGTGACAACAAGTTGCAGAGTCATCTCCAAATGTTACAATCTGCCAAGCTTCTCTATATAGATATTTTTGCCACTGCCAACGGAAGCACTGAGGTGAGTATTACGTGTTCGACAAATTGCGTCTATGACTCTCTTCTGCCATCTTGACTAATCCTATTGCTATTGTATGACTTTGCAGTCGATTGATTTGAAGCCATCACATTTCAATTTCTTCCCGGCGACGACTTGAGGGGCATGTTGGAAACCATATGTCGGCGAAGGTCACATGAAGAAAGCAACAAATCATGTTGTCATCTTCAAGCTCAGCAGCGGTACAAGTGTTTTGGTGTTTTCTTCTTGTCTTGTAGCACCGGTTATTAGTTTGTATCTTATTGTAATGTTGTTTTTGAGTTTGTATCAATTTAGTTGGTAGTATAAAAAGAGTCTTCCTCTACTATAAAGACGACGAGGAGTAAGACATTTCTTTTAGTGCCATTGTTTTCTTCCCTTGTAATGGCTGCTTCTCTCCTCTTCTTGGATTTTCTTCCTTACCTACGATCTACCTTCGGTGAAGCACCCTCGAGCTAAGACTCTTGACACTGGACACGAAGCATATTGTAGATCAAGAGGTAAATGGGAGTTTAGTACATTTTCTTATTTACGTTAATTTTGATGGATGTGAATTATTATTAAACTAATTATTGTATGACATAATGATGAACTAATACATTTCGTTATAGGTTTATCCATAAATATCATATTAAAATAGAGAGAAATACTATAACCTCCTAAACTCATCAGTCTAATAATATGTCTAACAATGTAAAGTTGACATGTGGCACTGACAATCTCTTTTTAAAACATTAAAATATACTTTTATTTTACTTCCAAATATACCTTATCTCTCTCCCACGTCAAATCTACTTGCCTTTCTCTAATTTTGCTTCTCACGTCCACACCTTTCTTCTTTGGGTTTAATGGAGGTGCTCTGATGCGAAAATTGATAACAGTAGCTAGCAAGTGCATTAATCGCTCAAGTAATAAAGTGAAAAGTATAGGTTGTCGATTCCACAAGGAACTAATTTACTTTTCTATTAAATCTCAGAGGCTAATAGGAGAAGACATAAGATTTTGGGATAAAAGTTGTGCAAAAAGTAAAGATACATTAATATAAAAATATAAAGAAAACTAAACTACGAATGTATAGGTCCTTAGGATGATATATCTCAAAACAGACAAACTAATGGTCCTAGAAATATTAAGTTGTTTCGATTGTCGGATTAAAATCTACTCCAGACATTGATTTTCTACCGGAACAAATCAAACTATCTCAATTTTCAGTTTCAATATAATTATTCTATCTAAGATCATAATTAAATAAAACAAATTTTGAGACACATTAGATTGCAAATTCTAGACTATTGATACCCATATAATGGTAATATTCAATAGACCACACAATACATAATTCCATCAAGGATCATACGACTGTGTTATATAATGCTTTGATATCTAAATCTTAAATCAATTCCAGAGCTATCATGCAAACTTAGGATGACAATTCCCACCAGGATAATAGTCAAATTAGGATAACAACCAATCTCTGGAAAGCATTAGAAGCAGCATGTATAATCAAAAGAACTAACGTTATTTCATGAAACATAGGTCTATGACCATCTGCCTTTTAACAATAAAAGTATAAACCTATAACAATAAAACTAAATTAAGAACTAAGTACTAAAGTAGTCTTTAAACTACAAAAAAGAACTGCAGCAAAACTAAAGATTTAATAGATCTAATATCATCCCATCATAGAATAGAACAAATAACACTTTTCAAGAATCATCGATGAATTGCTGCTGAACTCTCGTCTAGAGTCGATCTAGCCTTTAGAGTCTTCTCAACAAGCCTTCAGAGTCTTCTCACGTTCTTGGCTTTGAAGAATAAGTTGTAGGCCATAGCATAGCATGATTAATTCTGGCTGTCAGACGTCTCTTTTTATAGGGTCTCTGATTTTCAAGTGGCTTAGGAAGAAACATAAATATTTCTCATATGAAATAAGGTAACTTCAGAGTCCCATTGTTTTTGAAAGTTTGGCCTTGTAAAATTTCAAGATTTCTGGCTTAATTAGTTTCCAATTGATCCTTAGGACACATAGTAGGAGTTGGAGTCCTTGTGCATTGAGAATTCTTTCAAAAATACATTTTTGTGTTGATTTAGGTGTCTGTCACCCCTGCAATAATTTTAACGGCCAAATCAGAGTTGGAGTTGAAATTTTCCTATCCTTCACGGGGCGTGGACAAGATCTCACGGCCGTGATTCAGTCAATTTGTCCTTCGATTACACGACTTATGAATTTTCACGGTCCGTTAACCATGAACCTAAAATCTTTAATCATTCTGTGATATCCGTGAACAGGCTGTAACATCCCGTTAAATATTTGTCTTGTAGTCTCTTTGACATCTAACACTCCCGTTAAATATTCATCACGGCCCGTTAGTCGATGATGTGTCGATTCCAAAGTTTTTGTGATGTTCGTAAAAATAATATAACGACTAGTGATAAGAATGTCAGAAATGTGTAATGACCCGTTAAGCTTCTCTTACGGCCCGTTAATTCGGCGAAGATGTCACGACCCCGATTTAAATCGTGATTTAAATCGGAGTTCAAATTAGAAAAGATTGCGGAAACATGATGTAATTTTTTTTATAACATACATAAGAATAAAAATATCATAAAATAAAGTACACAATTTATGATGATCCTTTAGAGCAAACCAATAATCCTTAAGTTTTACATTTCATAAAATGATTTTGCCTTCTTACAGCATATAAAATATTACATATGCATTATGCATAATCAAACCTCTCGACATCCTAATAGAAAGATACGAGGGACTTAAATCTTTCCATCTTACCACGAACCCTTCAAATACTATCACTTCGCATGATCCCCAAGAATTATCTGAAAAATGTTAGAAACAACTGAGTGAGATAAAATAGCTTAGTAAGTTGATAACTCATAGCCTATATGTTATCAACTAATTAATTCGAAGTGATAGAAAAGCATGCAATAATCATAATAGCAAAATAGGTATTTTCATATATTTGATAATTACATATATAACATCCTAATCAGAAATATCACAATCAATTTGCAATCAATATCATATAAATAATATCAAACATGTGTATGCAAATGCAACACACTCATATGTATGCACGGATCACCAACTGACCAGTGATTGATAGGTGGACTCTAGAGTGGCTCCTATCGTAATCAACGATGTAGCATTTAGCTCCATTCTACCTCATCTCTTTCGGAGAACACATCATATAGCGATAGGTAAACTTTAGAGGTGGCCCATACCGATTCTAGAGGTGGCCCCCATCGCGACTACTCACGATGTAGCACTTAGCTTCGCTAGCTCTAGCCTATCTCATCCCATTATTAGGAAAAAGAATGATGGATTAGAATCTAGAGACGGCTCTCATCGTGATCATCGATGTAGCACTTAGCTCCAACTATCACATATGCAGATCCAAGCAGATGCATATGCATGATTCATCATATAACAATTTCATATCAAAGATCAAAAGATTAATCATATCTTATAACTCAAATATCAGAAGATGAATCATGTTGAATACTGATTTAAATGGATTAGGATTGCATATTATTAAATCAATCATTAACATACCACATATGCTTTTCAATTGTATCATCACTCAATCAATCATTTCAAACGGAACAAGATTGCACTTCTTGTAATCCATTCATATCATATCACATATGCTTTTCAAATGTGCAATCATACAATCATTCATATGTATTTTTCATAATTGCATTTCGCAAAATCAATTCATAACATATCGGAAACATATTCAACACTATAATAATTTATGTCACACCAAATTCAAAAGAGGTGAATACATAAAGTAGGAGAAACCAACTTACCTATAAGAGCTACCAAAATATTTTTCCTTTCCTTTTTCACTACTTTACTCTTCTACTCATATATAATAATACTAAGAAACACGTCACTTCTATGATATGAACAAAAGCCTATCACATATGAAACACAATTAATTGAAGATGTACATGACCCTTGAGTATTTACTCTTATAACTTAAGTAACTATTTATCACTTAAGAGTTAGCCTACTATTAAGACAGATTGTATACACAAAGAAAGAAAATTTGTATCTGCTTGAATTGATAACCAAATTTGTTCATTCCAATTTTGCTTACTTCCTGCTTACTAATATATTAATCTATAAAAGTTTCAGATCTTATTTCATTGTGGTTTGTTCACAGGAAAATCAAGATTCAGTTTAACTTGCAGAGTATTTCTTTATTACGACAGACTGAGTGATCTTAATTGTACTATTTATAAAAAAAGAAACAGGTCATATTTGGGTAACGTAAATTTTGTATAAATGTAGACTTCATAAGTTGCAACTCTTAAAATTCCTTGAACTTATATCTATCTATACTAATCATAATAAATTTAATAAATACTAGCACAATCTGTCATTTGTTTCATCCTGACAGACTAAGTGAGGCTCGGTAAAACGTTTATAACTTTCCCTACCAATATAATTTTCGAGTGACTATAACGAAATCTAATCTCAGTGTCTGTAAAACCCTCAATTATTAGATAATTCCATAACATATTGGATTTGATCCATAATTTAGAAAATCGGGTAACAGTTTCGGAAGACAGAGTGATAGTAGCTTAAAGATAAGAACATAACTTTCTCTATAGAAATCATATTAACTTAATTCCAAAGCTCAAGGAAACAGAGGGGATCAATCAGAGTAATTTTCATAATTTTTGGACCAACAGAAGGTATGAAATTATGTAGCTAAAGATTCGGGAAAAAATGAACATGGCTAGGGTTAATTTTGCTCATGAAGAACATGAGTTTTGCCCCATGGTTAGCTAAAATCCGAAAGTGAATGAGACGGAAAAGGTTCATAGAAACTCTAATTAGGAAAGTATGAAATTAAAATCAAAAGAATGTGAAGTATGAACTGTCACGGACGTGCTCTACAAACCTCATTTGTGCATAATCATATATTTAATTAACATACTAAGTTAGTTTGGATGTCCACTTAGTGATATTTGTATATAGTAATTAATATTCCGATTAGAGCATAATGATTACTTAATTATCGATAAACTTTACAAAGTAATTACGTAAGGTTATTAGGAATAAATTATATAATTTATAAACATTATAATATATATGTTTAAATATGATTAATTAAGCTTAATTAAAGTTAAAACACTTAGATATGATAAAAAAATGTGATTGGTCATCACTTAAGTTCCAAGCAGCTGAAGCAAGCAGGTGAACAATTGCGATATTTTTTCAAACCACCTTATGTCATGAAAAAATTCTGAAAAAAATATATAAACTACTTAACCTTATCCTTTCACCGTAGAAAATTTACCAGAGGTGAAACCCAAGTAAATTGGATTGGGGAAATTCGGGAACATAGGCTATTCAAGGTGAGTTTTGATTCGAAAATTATTCTTCTGATTGAGAGGATCATTTCTTCGTGATTACCAAACCATAAATTATGAAATTTTGTATGGTTAATCCATTAGAAGTTAGCTTTTCATGGTTTTATAGAGGAAGTTATGAACTTATCGTCGCAAATCACTCATCATGTCCCGAGTCTGATATAGATTCAATTTATAAATTAGGTCACGGTTGGAGTAGAGTGAATTAGGATTTGAAATTTTGATATGCTTAATTAGACATCCTAAGGGTTCGGTGAGAAGTGGAATCATCTAGTTTGGACAAGCATCTTGGGAGAAATGAATTTTTCATTTCATAGTGATTCTTTTGCCAAATTTTAGGACATTGACAGATGACGACCCAAATTACCTATTTTTGCTATAAGGCTATACAACAAGTTAAATTCTCTAATTTTTATGACACAATACTAAGGAAGTATAGTTTTAAGGAAAATTATGATATAGTTAAATAGACAAGTATGAAGAAACATATAAATTAATATTTCAGTGACACACAGTCTGTCAGAACATAAACCCTAGGTCAGATTGCCTTAGATGTTATGACTTATTCACTTGGACTTAGTTAATGATATTTGGGGGTTGAAAATTTTAGTATGTATAATTTTTAATTAATCCAGAATCATAAGATTTGCCAATGTGGTTAAGAAATTATGAATTATTTATTGACAAGTACTCAGTCTGAAATCCTGAGACAGCACCTAGTTAAGCTATGAAGGATTGAAAAGTTTTAATTGTGAAATAGCCTATGAACATAAACACCTGAAGTTAGAAATTGGTATAAGAGAGGATTATATGGATTTTAGGGTGCATAAGTATTCATGCATCATGAGCATGTATTGCATATTACTTTGTTGTAATTGGGAAGTATAAAGACATTATTACTTGTAGGAAAACATCAAGTTGCAGTGAAAGGCAGGAAATCTAGTAAACCTCCTTGAAGGGATAAAGTATAAGGTGAGTGGGTAAATTTACAATATTGAAAAATGATATATGTTACTTCTTTTATTTATGATATTATTTCAAGTAAAGATTATTATTAGTATTTTTTATTAAACATACCTTGAGTTAAGAAAGATATTTATAATATGTTTCAAAGATTTCATATGAGATGGAGTATCATTTTTCATCAAAATATTTTCAAGGAACAATACTTGTGAATTTAAAATAGGTTTACTTGATATTGATATATAATGGTGATATGTTATTTTGCTATTATAAAACTCCATGTGTACATTGACCATGCTGAATGAAAAAGGTCTTTGGGATCTCATTCGATATGCATGAAGCCTTTGTGGCGTATATCGGGTGTCTTTGCCCTTTGGGGTCTGCTCTGCATGCACGTATTGACCCATGATATGCTCTACGTATCCAAGAGTGCTTGAATACGTATTGACCCATGTTATGCTCTGAGTATCCGAGAGTGCTCGGATACGTATTGATCTCATGATTTGCTCTGCGTATCTGAGAATTCATGATTGTGAAGTTCTGCTTAACTGTATGACAGACAATCATAAAGGGACACGTATTGACCCATGATTTGTATGTGCAATGACACATGTGCGGAGTTTAATTATGAAAATGATGATATCTTGAATTACTTTTACTTATATGAAAGTTCATATGATTTGACAAGATATGTTATATGTGTTATGCTTTAAATGTTTTCTCATATGAAAGAAATGTGGTTATTTAAATGTTATACGCACTCGTATCGTTTCCCTATGTTGTACTTTTATTTTACTCACTGAGCAAATGATTGTTGCTCACAGTACCCATTTTAAAATTTTTAGATCTTTTTGAATTGAGTCTACTCGGAGCTTATTTTTTTTGCATATAGAAAAGAGGTTGAGCCGCTGGAGCACTTTAATTCCCCTTCACTTTTATTTTTGGAAGCATGCATGTAATAGATAGTCTTAGATGTTGTAATTAAGTTTGTCAGAAATTTTTTGTAAGGTCGTATGAGACTTAATCTTGTGGCGTTATATGTGAGATGGTTTGTGAAAAAAAAATATAATGACAACATGTGAATGTCCTGACTTATAGCTTTTTATTAAACTTTGATGAATATATATGTATCTTTTGTATGTGTTGGCTAATAATACAAGAAAGTAAGGGATGGAGGTTTTGTTATTTTTATTTTTGAAATTGCTAAACATAACTAAGATTATAATAATTGGGATTAAAACTTAGTCACGGAGTTGGTTGTGACATGAACTCACCACATGCCAAAACCCTAATTCCCTTTCTCTTCTTTCAAATTCCTTCACTAAAAACACATGGTCCTTTTGTTCCTCTTAAATTTTTGGATGGGGCAAGTGAGGAGGTGAAAAGATGTGGTATATCGGGTAAAGATAAGGCATGTGGAAACCGACCTTAGGTGGGCCAAATATAGAGGTAAGTAATTGACCTATATAGAGGTAAGTAATTGACCTTGGTATTGAGCTTATTTACTTCTAATTCCATTTAAGTAAATGGTTTTGCTTTTTCTATTTATTTATTTATTCATTTACTTAAGATATTACTATCCCCATTTGGATTCAAATAAAATATTTATAAAAATAAATAATCAAGGAATCGAAATCTAAATTTTTGTCCGAAGAACAAAAATTGCAAGTTCACATATTTTCCGCATCTATGTTTTACCCAAGTAAAACACCTCCTAAAAATTGTTAAAAATCACATCTATAATTCTTTGATATATAGGAATAATTACCGGGACTTTAATTTTCTTAATTCTAATAATTTTCAAAGATAATGTTTTCATGCCTTGGACGAATTTTCGCCAAATTTCAGTGATCAAACACTGAGTTATAACTCATGCCTTAATACATATATCAATTTTCTTATAAAAAATATGATATAATATTAACTCATATGATTACATGTGAATTAAATTTGGGATATTACAGAAGATCTGGTTGCTGCAGGAGCCGTGAGTTCTGCATGATCCGTGAGGTTCAGTCTTCACGGTCGTGAGGGGTGCTTCACGACCCGTGAAATATCTCTTCTGCTTTTGCCAGAGTCGTGAAGTCGGGCATTGGAAACGTGAGTTTGTGTCTCACGGCCCGTGAGATATGTTTCACAGCTCTGAGATTTGTTTCTTCTCTGCATCTTCTCCTGTGAGTGTCATGAACGACGGAGTGCGGGGCGTGAGCGAATGTCTCACGGCCGTTATAAATTCATAACGGCCCGTGAAAAAGGTTGATTCATATTTCCAGAAGCTATTTGTACTCCGTTTTGAGTTATTCATCTTTTTTTTTCATTCTTCCACCATTTTTATCCATAATTCCTGCAACATCAGCCAACTCAAGGTAGAGGGTTGCTTCAAAGAATTCATACGAATAAATGTAGACAAAGATGCATGCTATGAGCAATTTACACGAAATAAGTCTAAATGCAAGTCTTATTATATGTTATAAAATGCATGCATCATGCTCCCAACTTGAGTTGGGAGCACCTTGCTCCCAAAATATCCACCATTGGATGGTCGATCGATGACTCATAACGCGCACGTGTTTACAGCCGTTTGATGTTCGAACCCCCTAACCAACGCACGCTCCCCCACTGACTTTTCGTCCTCGTATTCTCTCTCCTTGCCTGCCGCCAAACTCAAAGAATGATCCGCAACCTCCTCGCCGATGACCGACGCTCATATCTCGCCCGACGCTCGACCTCCTCGCCCGACGGCCCGATCTTATCACCTTCGATGCTCGACCTTCTCGCCCGACGGCCCGATCTCATCACCGTGACACTCGACCACCTCGTCCGACGGCCCGATCTTGCCTGAAGTTGGACCTCCTCGCACGATGCTCTGATATCGACGACGCTCTCTCACTGACGCTCCGATCTCGTCACCGCCGCCACTATAGCCTCTCATTCGCCGCCACCGCCGCTGAACCCTCTCGTTCGTCACAGCTGCCGCTGAAGCCTCCCATTCGCTCCCTCGCTCATTCGTCGCTCGACCTCCTTGCCCACTCGTCGCTATCCCCTCGCCCACTCGACGCTCAACCTCATCGCCCACTCATCGTTAACGCCGCCTCGCCCACTCAATAGAACATTTTAACATTATTCTCGAAAAATGCTAATGCTCAATTAACATTTCACAGTTTCACAATTAATGCTCAAAATTCACAACAAAATTCATATAAAAATAATTTCATTCTAACTCAAAATTAATACAAATTGCACTAAGGGAGGAGGAAATGCTAATCACAGGAAAAAAAGGAGGACAACATCAAGGCGTTCAGAGCGTCCGGGTGTTTTATGTCAGGGCAGCAACCTACTATCAATGCAGAGAGTTTTAGGGCATGACACAAAAGGCTTAGATCGAAAAAAAATAACAGGGGACTTGCGAAGGCGGGAAGTGACGGCGAACATATGGCGTAGGCGGGGCAAGCGAGATCAGAGCGTCGGCATCGGGCATCGGCGAGGAGGTTGATCGTCAGTGAGAAAGCGGGCGTCGGGCGAGGGAGCGGGTGTGTCGATAGAGAGGACATTGGCGAGAGAGGGAACGTGGGGCGCGATCTTGCATCGGCGAGGAGGTCGAGCATCAGCGAGAGAGCGGGCATCGACCGAGATCGGAGCATCGACGAGTGAGCGATCTCGTCGGGCGGTGGCGACGAACGACATGAGCAATTGGCGATGATGGGACGAGGTGGTTCAGCAGCGACTATGATGAGATCGGAGCGTCACCGGGCGAGATTGGGCCGTCGGGCAAAGAGGTCGAGCGTCGGGCGAGATCGGAGGGTCGAGCGTCGGCGAGGAGGTCGTGGATCTCCTATGAGGTCGGCGGTGGGCGAGGCGAGAGAATGCAAGGACGAAAAGTGGGTGGAGAAGTGTGCATTAGGGATTAGAGGGAAGAAACATATTGGTCAAAAAATGGTCGAGATGAACCGTCAATTGACCATCAAACGACTGTAAACACGTGCGCGTTATGAGTCGTTGATCGACCATCTGATGGTGGATATTTTGGGAGCAGGGTGCCCCCTTTATATCCTTCTTCTTCTTCATCTCTCTCTCTCTTCTTTAATCTCACGTTCCTCTTTTTTTTTCATCTGATGTCCGCACCTTTTGCCATTAGAATAAGTTAAAGAAATATAACTCCATTTATTTAAGATTATTTACTGTAAAATTTTGTAATTCATTTTTTTTGTTTGCATAAGCACCACTACGTTATTTGAATAGTTTACTTATAGTGAAATGTTACTACTATTTTTATGTCATCGGCAATTTTTTTCCTGAATAATAAAATTGGTTTTATTTTTAATGCCTAACGATAATGAATTTTCTTCTAAGCATGATGCATTGAATTTGGTCTTAATAAAATACCCTAACTAGGTGAGTTTTCTTATTAAATAATTAGATATATTCCTCGTTGTATAATGTTCTATCGACAATAATCACTACAAGTAATATGGCAATTACATACGGTCGAAACCGTCTGTAATTTCTCCGAAAATTGTCAGAAATGTCATTTTCGACGATTTTTTCAACGGATTCGATTCGTCCGAAAAATGGTCATCGCAAATTAATTTCCGACGGTTGGGAAAGAAGCACAAGAAATTTTGATGGATTTCCGACGGTCACAGCCGCCGATGTTTGCAACGGTCGATGAAACCGTCGAAACTTTGATGGTCAAAACCGTCACAAAAATATTTTATATTATAAAAAAATTAGTCGGTCGACGGCCAGATTCGACCGCCAGGTGGCCAGATTCGACGGCCAAGCGGCCAATGCCAGCGGCCAGCGGTCGAATCCGGCCGCCAACGGTCAAGCGGCCGGGTCCGACTGCCAGCCGGCCGAGGTCGGATCCGGCCGCCAGCCGTCCGGCTACGGCCAGATCCGATGGCCAGCGGACGAATCTGGCCATCCGAACCCCCGCAGCCGGATCCAGCCACTGGGGAGGTCCGAGCCGGAGAGAGAGACGCCGGCGGGAGAGGGTCGCCGACTTGACGTCCGGTCAGAGGCGAGCCGGCCGGGAGAGGAAGAGGGAGAGGGAGAGGGAGAGGGAGAGAGAGAGAGGAGACGAGGGAGAGAGAAGAGGAGGGTATGATATATATATATATATATATATATATAATATATATATATATATATATATATATTGGTGGAAAGTGGGAAAACGAAAAAAAACACGGGATAACGAAATTTTAATTACCGACGGTTGTGATCGTCGAAAATTATTTAATTATAAAAATAAAATAATATATTTAGTTATATATAATATTTTTTTATTTTACCGAATAGTCATTAATTATTACCGACAGTCAGAACTGTCGAAAATTGCGACGGTTTGGACTGTCGCTAATTATATTAATAAATACTCATGATATTATATTATTATACATTTACTGACGGTTACGACCGTCGAAAATTGCGACGAATTTTGCGACGAATGGATATCCGTCGGAAATATCAACGTTCCTAATCGTCAAAAAATAAAATAATAATATAATAAATTACATAATTTATTATTTTAATTTTCGACGGTCGTAACCATCGAAAATTCTTTCGGAAATTACGACAGATGGATATCCGTCAGAAATATTGATGTTCCTAATCGTTGAAAAATAAAATAATATAACAAATTAGATAATTTATTATTTTAATTTCCGACGGTCGTAACTGTCGGAAAATCCGTCGAAAATCACGATGAATATCCGTCAAAAATATCGATGTTCCTAATCGTCAAAAAATAAAATAATAATATAATAAATTACATAATTTATTATTTTTATTTCTGACGATCGTAACCATCGAAAAATTCGTCGCAAATTGCGACGAATTTTTATCCATCGGAAATTGTTCGTCGAAAAATGACAATTTTCTTATAGTGAATGTCATCTTAATTTTATTTCTGCGATGTCTTTCTATGCAAGTTAATGAAGTAAGATCTATTGGACCATTGAGTTAGAAAATATATGTACCAATTTATATATGAATTAAAAATTGTTGGTTTTACGATACTCTTTTAACTTTTGATGAAAAATAATATATTTTTTTGAAAATGTATAGAATTTTTTTCAACAATATATATAGCGATTTAGCTAATTATTATTTTATAACTTCATTGTTATTTTTTTTGGTATTTAGTAATTTTTCCATTGGTAGAATAACATGAAAAAATCACAATAAATAACGGCAAGTATGAAGAAAATAAAGAAGGCAACATATCGATACATGGTACAAAAGAAAACCACAATAAATTAAAGCTTCTTAAAAAATATTAAAAATAATATAATGGACAAAATAAATGAAGAGAAAAAAATATTTAAAGTGATATATTAAATGTGGCAGCATAAAAAATAATATTTAAGATGAAAGATAAAATAGATGGAATTCACGTGGGAGAGAGATAAGGGCATATTAGAAAGATTGCCAAACTAATTAAAAGATTCGATCGGGATCATCTATCATGATAGCAACTTGGTTCATGAATCAATATCTAATCGACGGATCAATCGAATGACAGAACGTGATATTGTGGAATGTTCTATCTCATGAAAACGGTGTGGTTGTCTTTATCTTAGCAGTTAATTGGTTCAGAAAATATACTTTTTATTTAAAATGGATTGACCCAATTGGTAGCTAAGCCAGTCTCCAGCGTAGACAAATGTTAATAGCTTGGCGTTCGAATCTTAGAGTCATATACTTTTCTTAAAAAATAAATTATTACTATTTTATTTTTGATTTCGAATTACTCCGACACTAATAATTTCGAAAATAAAAAATTTCTCATGAGCCCGGACCTACGAAAAAGAAAAGGAAATAATTTTTATTACAAAGCTGACAAATTATTCCACCTTCCTCTTTTCTGGGTGGGGGTGAGGTGTGGGATTTTGACCTTGACCTAGGGAGGAAGATGCACCCTTTTTCCAATGTGATGTGAGGTGTGAATGTCATAATTAATGTGACTAAGTTGACACTTCATCACGGCCGGCAAATCACTTGCAAAATGCTTGGCTCTTGTAACAAAAAGGACGCACTTACTTTTTCTTTGTTCCACTCAAAAAAAATTAAAAATTAAAAGTGAGAATATCATTTAAAATAAATTTTTAATAAATTAAAATTGACCCGTTAAAATTAAGACTTTCCTCGAAAAAATTGCAGAGTCCATTTTTTATGATTTTTTATATAATTAATACATAAGTTATCAATTTTTTTATTACAGATATAATAATTTATGCACATAATTTCATTTTTTTAATCACATTATCAAACTTTAATTTGGTAACTTTAAAATTTTAAGAAATATATTTTATATTTAATATACAATTAAATATTTAAAATTAATTTTAGTTTATTATATATATTTTAAAATATAATTATATAAAAGTAAGATCTCGAAAAAAAATACTCAAAAAAATGACCCACTAGAGTGTCATTTTTAGTTTTAAAAATGATTTTAAGATAATTTTTTATTTAAAAAACTGAACCAAAGAATAATGGATAAATTTTTGAACTGAAAATTCAATCCAACTCCAAATTACTTCCACTCCAAGTCTCCAACCCATTAAGACGGTTCGGCAGAATTTAACAATTCTTGCACCATTAAATCCTCTTTTTTTCCAATTTATGAAGCATCTGGAAATTTTGACTTTGAAAATTCAATATTCAAGAATAACCAATTGAACGTTGGAATAAATAGAAGAACATTATTCTTCATCGCAAATTAACGACTCTAGAAATATTAGTTCCACTTTATTTTGAAATGTAACTCTCCCGATCAATTGATCCCATGCATTATTATTTATGTAATTGCAATACCTCAAACTCTAATTGGTATATAATCATTCGTGTTATGATTTATATGTAATATGATATATATGCTAAGACATGAGTTTTAATTCAAATTAGTGAAAATTTGTTTAAAACATGAAAACATAATTTTTTAAGGTTATAAATTCAAAAAACTTATTATACTAGTACTTATTAAATTTATTGTACACAATACAGAAGATTATAAATTCTAAAAATTTGATGAGTTACGTCGCATGAAATTTTTGTTTAAAGAAAATTAAAAGTATCAAAATAAGAGTTATTTACTAATCGATATAAATCATAAAGTTAAGGTCACTCGGTTTGTTAGACATAAAAATACTGTTGAATGTTGATTTTTTTTAGAAACGAGATAAAATTTGAAAATTTTAAGTGTTATTTGGTTGTTAGAAATAAATTTAGGAATAGAATTTATTCCTTAAATTCTTGTCAAATATTAGGTTTATTCTCAACTAATCACGAGGGGGCAATAATTGGTATTAAAAAAATATTCCTTGTCAACAGGGAGAAAAGACAAATAAGCAATTCTTGCTTGAATTGCTAAATTCATGTTTCAATTCCCTCCAAAAATGTATTCTTCATAATTAAATTAATCCTGTTTTAGGAATAATTTTAAAGAGTCACACAACCCGTGTGAGACTAACCACAGTTGGAATGACAATATTGGATTAATAATTTCGTAAAATATGAATTTGACTTTATTGAGTACTCAAGCTCGCAAAATATAAGATCAATAATGATATGTGACTTTTGTGAATATTATGTTTCATGTATGATATGTAGGATTCAAATCATAGTAGTAATATTTTCATTATTAGCAGTGTTATAGGACATTTAGAGGAGTAAAATAGGAAAAGAAAAGGAAAATATTTGGTCAGCACCTATAGGTAAATTAATTTCTCCTACTTTATCTATTCATAAGTTCATATGAAAAGTATGTTTGAAATGATTGATCAATTGATTGTGTATTTGAAAATCATATATGATATATTATGGTTAAAATGCAATCATATTTCTTTTGAATGAATATTTGATATGATTTACCTTCTGCTATTTGAATTATAATTATTATGATGAATAATTCATATGCGTCTGTCTCTATCATGCATACACATGTAAAGTGATTGGAGCTAAGTCCTTTGATCACGATGAGCAAGGCTGTTAAACTCGCGAATTAACTCGTAAACGCATACGAGTTTAAGAGTCCATGCCTAAGTAACACACAATATCGGGAAGGACTTGCAATCTAGGTTAAACTCGATAAACTTGCGGAAAATCGGTAAACTCGCGAATAGAATCGATAAACTCGTTGATTCGAGAGAATCATATTGATAAATTTGTAGATTCGACGAACTTATTTTCACCTGGTTTTTCCTGTTATATAACCTAAAAAATTGAGAGGACATTCCATATAGGGTATTAGGGAGAAGCAACATCTTCATTTTCGAATGTATAGTATGTAAGGTAAAGTTTGAGTTTAAAAGAAGATTAAGCAACACTTGAAATAAAAAAATTTTGAGTGTAATATCAGTTGTGATGTTGACTATGGCAAGATCGACAATGTGTTGGAGTTATTATGAGCACAAATAGATATATTCTTGGAGGTGAGACATTGTTTTGAATCTTTTCTTTTATTTAAACTATTGAATCATTCTTTTGACATATTAGTGTCATCTAATCAAATACATATTTTTTAAAGCAATAACAAAGCTTATAAAAAAATTTAGTAATAGCTGTTATTTATAATTTAAAGTTAGTGGAATATAGTTATAGTCTATTTTATTAAGTTGTGATATAGTCTAATTTATTTAATTTCTTATTTGAATAATATATATTTTACTCGATTGTTGCAAATTGAGATGGATTGTTTTACTTTGTTTGTAATTTTTTGTTTGGATCATGCATAAATTTAATTTGATTTTAAAGAACAATTTATTAATTAATTATTAACTTTTAAAATAGACTTCCAGATAATTGATGTTTCATAGTTCATTATTATAGTTGACATGTACTTTTTCAAATATATTTGATATTTATTTTATACATATCAAATATTTGATGGCTAAAATTGGATCGTACATTGATTCTACGAATTTACGAGTTCAAACTATGTTTTGAGTCCACGAACGCTCGACCGAATTTACTTGAACTCTCGGACTTAACTGTATTGACGATGGGAGTCACCTCTAAAGTTCAATCCATCATTTTTTTCTTGATATGGATGAGATAAAAGGGAATAAAGTGTCTTGCAGAGCTAAGAGCTACATTGTGAGAAATTACAATGAGAACTACCTCTAAAAACCATTTATTGCTTCCTAATATGTATAATTTCTACCTCAAACATCGTTAATCATGATGGAAGCCATCTTTATAGTTGAATTCATCATTTTGTTTTCCAAATATGGGATGGGATAAGAGGGAATCAAGTGTCGTGCATATCTAAGTGATAAATCATAAGAAATTACGATGAAAATCACCTCTAGAATCCGTATGATTCATCTTTAGAAGCCATCTATCGACTATACAAATTGATCAATTGGTGATCCGTGCATTCATATGAGAAAATTACGCATGTATACACATGTTTGATATATGTTTAAAATGGCTGCAATTTGAGTGTGATGCTATTAACTAGAAGGTTGTATATGTAATTAACAAAGTTATGAAAATACTTATTTTGATATTATAATATTCACGTGTGTTTTATGTCTCTCTGAATTTATTGGTTGGTAACACATGGCTTATGAGTTATCAACTTAAACTATTTTTGCTCATTCTACTATTTCTAATTTTTTTTCCAAATTCATAGAGCCTTTCAAGATCATACTAGTCGAGGGATCTAGCAAGGTTTATATTTTTTATGCTAAAGTAATGAGGGAATTTGTACGTGTCCTTTTATTAGGATACCAAGGGAGTTGGTTCTATGAATTATTAATTTGTATCTATATAAAAGATAAAGTTATTTTATGTAATGTAAAACTTTATTGGAATTTATAACAAATATAAATTCTAGAGGTTGCGGAATACCTCTTGCAGCGGAAACGAATCGTCGGGACTTTTTTCACGAACTCTTGACGAACACACTTGCCTCGGGATTAGGAACTGAATCTCTAGGGAATGAAACTCTTTGTCACAGCACAAGTGCCTCTGGAAGAACCTCTCGAAAGCGTGTTTGGGACCTCTACTTTGGGTCCCCTTTTATAGGGGAGGAAGACTTGGGCGAGAAGTTAGACAGAACATATCACGCGCGTCCATCGTGATGACGTGTCACCTCAACCCACGTTTCTCGCAGCGCAAACGTCAGTCGCGCATGTCGCGTGGTCCGCGCGCATCGTGCGGTAATGCCCATGCGAGCATTATCCAACAATCTCTCACTTGTCCACATTGGGCATTGTACTTTCATTGATGCAAAATTGGTAAATATGCCGTGCGACCCACGAGTACAAGCACGCTTTTTTATAGAAGCTAAAAAGATACATGTTAAGGCTCAATCGCTCAACTATCTCTAGAGCGTATATCATGCCCGTTAAAAATTCATGACAGCTCACACATGAGCCAACAAATGCTCAAATAATGTAACTCGTTATGCCATATATTTGTCTTGCAACATAACCAAGACAATGCATGTCTTGCTCCGCGGCAACTGTCTTTTACATACACTATTTTCAACATAAGAAAATAGTTGGCCAATTGTACGTGAAAACTTCATGCAGGTCATAACCGTTCTTTCTCTCACCCTCATGTCTTTTAGTAGTGAATTAGCTGCTTTCTTAGACGTGGCTCGACAGGCTACTTTACTTTTCATATTTAAGTACCTCACTAAAGTAGCAAACAATAATTCCTTTCCTTAAGATATAGTCAAGAGTCTAAGGGCACGTGCAGATGACAGATGATTCACACCATGATCTATCAAACTAATCAATTCATCATGTTTCTTTAGGGAGACTTTGCATACTTGGTACTAAACACAAATACTACGGTGGAGATTCCCACTAAAGGATCATATGTCTAGCTCTGTTTAATTATACATTGCACAAACTTAGGTTCAGTCGCTATCTCTTAGCACCTGACTCGAGTTTTCAAATTGCTCGCTATTTTATAGCGCCAAATTTGAATCTCGTATCTGGCCCCTCTCTCTCTCTCTTCATCAGATGACATTGAGTTACTAAAACTCATGTTTTAATAATCACACCATGACTCACATGGTTCATTTCGCTCGCTGTCCTCGTGAGCGTCGAAAATATTTGTTCGTGTGAGTGAACAAATCTAAGCCTGATTAACATATTTTTCACATGCATAACAAAACTTCACAACAATGAATTTAACAAAGAAAAAATAATCTTTTATTCATTGAAAATTTTAAGTACATCATTACATTTATAATCTACCCAGCTTTAAGGCATTTACATGTCTAAAAATTGCAAGGATATTGTGCGTTGATATGTACTCAACTGAGATCTCCTCTTTGACTTTTTGATTTCGTACAAATTTGTACTTCGTGCCAATATACTTTCTTTTACAATGGTATTTCTCATCCTTCACATAAGTAATGGCTTCTTTATTGTCACAGTGAAGGGATCATCTTCTTCATTGCATTCTCAGAAATCCTCATGTTTTGAAGGAATCTTTTAAGCCATAAGACTTCTTATACTGCCACTGAACGAACTATGAATTCTGGACAGTGTCATACAATCTTGTTTCTTACTACTCCAAGTAACATCACCATTGCTGAGCAAGAAAGCATATCCGAGGTGGATTTTGTTCATCAACGTCACCAGCCCAATTGACATCGGTGAATCCAGTAAGTTGTAAACTTCCTTCATGATAGCACAGTGCAAGATTTGCAGTACCCTTGAGGTATCTCATGATTCTCTTCACCGCCTTCCAGTGTTGGCGTCCTAGATTAGTTTGACATCGACTAACTACACCCATGGCAAAACATATGTCCGACCGAGTACACATCATAGCGTACATCAAGCTGCTGACCACACTCGCATAGGGAATATTAGACATTTCTTTTGGAGTTTTAGAGCACATGTCCAAGCTTAAAACCTCTTCTTTCGTAAATAGGAGTGTCAATGGGTTTGCGGCCATCCATGCGGAATCGTTCCAAAATCTTCTTTATATATGATTCCTACAACAAAGCTCGGAGTTTGGAATGGCCGCGTTGGATTTTCACACTCAGTATGTAGACTTCTTCACCCATATCCTTCATCTCAAACATGGAGAATAACTATTGCTTAGTGGTAATGACAAAATCTCTATTATTTTCAGTTATTAAAATGTCGTCCATATATAATGTCAGGATAGCAAAATCTTCCTCGGACTTATGAACATACACACAGTGGTCTTCATCAATCATGTTAAAAGTATACAAAATGATTGATTGATGGAATTGAAGGTACCACTAATTGTATTAGTCTATAAATGGACTGACACAGTTTACAAACTTTGTGCTCTTCTCCTTTTACAACGAAGCTTTGAGGTTGCTTCATGTAAATTTTCTCATGTAGTTCTCCATTGAGAAATGCGATTTTTACATCCATTTGATGTAATTCTAAGTCCATATGTGCGACTATAGCTAATATTAGGTGAATTGAAGCAAACTTTACAACATGTGCAAAAGTTTATTCATAATCAACACCCGTTATTTGGGTGAAACCTTTCGCAACTAGGCAGGCTTTATATCTTTCAATTGATTCATCCATGCCACGTTTAATTTTGAGAACCCATTTGTTCCCAATTGTCTTACGGCCTAGCGGAGATCAATCAAGTCCCAGACTTGATTTTTCTGCATGGTCCCTAATTCTTCCTCTATTGCCTTAATCTATTCTTCCTTAGTAGGAGACAAGAGAGCCTCTTTGATAGATTTGTGCTCAAATTCATCTTCCAGATTTACTATGTGACCTTTATGGTCCATGTTCATGCAGCCCTTTGATTTAAAATCGTCGGCGCGAAACACGTTTTCTAGTAGTTCGTCAAAGAGAACTTTCAGGTTGGTCAGTTGGCGGTTATGAATTTCTTCCGCTCGAATCAAGCTGTGGAATGAAGAAGACAAACTCCTCAACGGGTTGATCTGCTTGTGCCGCCAATTCGGGATCTTCTTCTTCATGTAGGAGAAGTCCCTTGTCTATTTTGCCTTGCCTGAAAAACTCATTCTCTATGAATGTCACATCTCTACTTTTGATTTCCATTACCATACTATATTCTCTTTCTCCTATGAATACATAGTCCTTGGAGGTATCGCAATATCTTATAAAGATGCATTTCTTTCCTCTTGGACCCAACTTCCCATACTTATGGGAGTTGTTTAGAACATAGGCTGCGCAATCCCAAGGACGCAAATAACTAAGGTTAGACTTTCGACCTATTCAAAGTTCATAAGGCATAGTAGGAACGAATTTTGATGATACACGATTTAAAATGTAGGCAGCAATCAATAGCACATTTTCTCAATACGAAATCGAAAGATTAGCTTGTGTCATCATGGATCGAACCATATCAAATAAGGTACAATTTCATCTTTCTACAATACCATTTTGTTGCGAAGTTCTTGGTACCATTAGTTGCCTAACTGTACCCTTTTCATCACATAACTTTTTGAATAAGTCAGAGAGATATTCGCGTCCACGGTCGGTTCGCAAGGATTTAATCTTGTGATCACTTGATTCTCTGCCACGTTCATAAATCGTACAAAATAATTCAAGGCTTCAGACTTATGAAAAATCAAGTATATAACACTGTAATGTGAATAATCATGGTAAATGTGATGAAGTAAGAAAAATCGTGTCTTGCGTGAAGATTCATTGGACCACATATGTACGAATGGATTAATTGTAATGGGTAATCGACGTGTTTTTCCATCCCAAATCATATTTTTATTTTCTTTCCATCTAGACATTCCTCACAAGTTAGAAGATCAATTTTTGCGATAGACCCCAAAAGGCCTTCTCTAACAAACTTATTCATTCGATCTTGATCAATGTGTCCTAATTTGACATGCTAAATATTGGCACTTTCATTCATATCAACAGATGATTTAATGAATAACTATCAGCAACAGATGTTATATTTAAAAACATAGAAACCATTATTGAGAAAATCATTGCATATAAGAATATTGTCAGGACATATTGTCATTTGTTTCCTTTAAAAACTTATTACATAATCAAGCTTGTCTAATGCTAACACAGAAAGTAAATTTCGTCAAAAAGCTGGGCCATATAGAACGTCGTGAAGATAAAAAATTTGGTCGTTGCAAAGTTTTAACTTGCACGATCCAATGTCTTTAATTTTAACTTTTTCGTTGTTTCCAACGTAAATCCATTTGCTCCCCGCACTTATTCGACGAAATTCCACGAAGGCAATCTTTTGCAACATGCTCGGTGGCTCCTGAATCTGCAATCCACAAAGGATGAGTTTTAGCAATTAAGGCACAACTAAAGACATAAGAAAAAGAATCATGGTTAGGACAAACTTTCTTCGGTTTAGTACAATCACGAGCGAAGTGATCACATTCGCTATAATTGTAGCATTTGACTTTATTCATGTCTATCTTGCCGCCATGTTTGCGCGGGTGGCCTTGGGCTTTTTTTGTTCAGCATCTCCGCTCTTTTTATTGGGTTGCAACTTATGCGACCTTTTTCTATTGGATTAGGAACCAGTTCTTTATCCACCATTTTAGCAAGTAATGTTTCAGAGGATTGATTCATGGCTTGAAGTGCCTCATCCTCCATTTTCATGTGACCAGTGACTTGGTCAAAAGTTTTGACACTTTCATTGTGCATCAAATTACAATGCATGTGTTTCCAACTTTTAGAAAGAGAGTGGATCAGAGCCTGCAGCTGTTTCTCATCATCGAACACTTGTCCCGCATTCTTGAGTTCACGAATCATGTTAGACATCTCCTGAATATGCTCCCTCATCGTATGATTTGGTCGCTTCCAATAAGAGTCAAATTTGATCGTGAGCATCCGGCCTTTGGTAGTTGTGGCGACCCCATACTTATTGTGGAGCGTCATCCATATTTCGAATGTTGTCTTATAGATCTCGAATTCGGACAAGAGGGAATCGTTCATCGTGCTCAATAACGTAATGCGAGCAATTCGATTTTTCTTGATTCAGGCCTCATATGCTTCCATGTTCCTCTGGCGATAGGCATTGTTTCCATGTGCAGATTCAGTGACAACATGATTAATGGTCTCTAAGACCTCTTGTTCTTCTAAGAGATATTGGACCTTGCGGTGCCAAATATCATAATTGTCACCATTGAGCTTCTCATTCTCAACAATTATTATTTTGGAACCCATAGTCTAGTTTGGTCATAAAAATAGGAGAAATCAGTGTTATCCATGTTCGAATTTTGTCCACAAACAACATAAAATTTGAAATAATAATATTCATGAAGTAGTGACATCGAGAGGTTGTTAAGCTCCCACTCACTCCCACCCTCTTCAAGAAATATTATCATTCATTATTTTAATAATGCGACAAAATTAATCTAAATATTTAAATTTTGGATCAACACATAATTCAAAATTTTCTACTCTATATATTTTGAATCAACTTATAATTCAAAATCACCGAAATTCATTTCGTGTGGTGCACCGAATTATTTCTAATATGACCAGGACAATCAATACTAGTGCAACGGGAGCTCTTCCCCGAGGGCTGCTAATTAAATAACCGTGGACTACCCTTTGCCTCGACATCAGTTCAAAAAAAAATTGTACTACCACTATCACACTTCAACACTATTTGTAGAGTCTGTGTTGACCATGCACCAGGTCAGTTCCTCGGAACCTTTCTAGAGATGCATTTTGGGTCATGCACCACTCAATAGAAAGACATTAGTTATTATGATAATATTTGAATTTCAAAGTGCCTTTGTCCTACAAAAGAATTACCTATGTTTCATATATTCTTTAATTACCTATAGTTTGTATAACTACACCAACTAATTATTTTTATTATAGGTTTGTATGAAATATGTATTTCAGCACAGTCAAAAAAAATATTGCCATGTTAATTAATTCTCACAAAGGAATTAATTTTGATTTATTCAATTTAAAATTCTATGCAAGTTATCATGCTTAACAAGATTGGACATACCAATTTTAATTTTAACACATAGTCAAAATTTTAATCATAGAAATAAATATCATTATGACATACATAAATAAAAATATTTATTTCATGCATGATAACACATTTGTTAGACAATATTTGATATTGACATGCAAATCTAATCATTTAATCCATGCTCCAAATCAACAAATAATTTTCCTTTAATAATCGTAAATTGCATGCAATATTATAGAAAATTTTCTAAGGAAAAAGAATTTTTTCCTAATTATTCAAATTATAATAGAAATTTTCTATTTTCGGATTATTTTAAAATTCAGACGAAAATCAGAAAAGAAAAGAAAAAGAAAAAACTGTTTATTGGACTTCTCAGTCAGCCCAATTGCCAATCCTCATATGTGCAACACCTTTGCACTGATTGGGCCTTCCAGTGGGCCATGTGTCTACTAGAATAGTTTTTCTTTTTAGCTGCAACACATGAAAAAAAATCGAAAAATTCACCAAAAATATTAAAATAAATCTGAAAAAATATATTATGGTCTACGTTCATCCATAATATATTTGTGATGAAAAAGTTCACTTTGTCCCTCAGTTGTGGTCATACAATCGAGATGCGTAGATCCCAAAAATAATAAGAAATATTATTTTTTTCAGCGCAATCACGAGTTTGAGAAAAACATAAAAAAGCTCTGATACCATGTTAGAATTTATAACAGATATAAATTTTAGAAATTGTGGAATACCTCTTGCAGCTGAAACAGATCATCGGGGCTTTTCCACGAACTCTTGACGAACACACTTGCACCTCGGGATCGGGAAGCGAACCTCTAGGGAACGAAAATCTTTGCGACATCATAAGTGCCTCTGGCAGAACCTCTCGAAAGTGTGTTTGGGACCTCTACTATGGGTCCCTTTTATAGGAGAAGAAGACTTGGGCGAGAAGTTAGGCAGAACGTATCACGCGCGTCCATCGCGCGTGATGATGTGTCGCCTCAACCCACGTTTCTCACGGCGCAAATATCATATCACGCGATCTGCATGATCCCCACGCGACAACATGGTCCGCGCGCGTTGCGCGGTAATGCCCATGTGAGCATTATCCAACATTAAAAATATTGATATCTTTTGAATGATCATCTTAAATTGTGTGGTTTGCTTATTAGCATTGTCATTGCTTATGTTAAACTTTTTTCACACACTTTCCTAATTTTATTTGATAATCCATAATGAATCACAAACTCCATATTAAATCAAGGTTTAAATCGAGGCCGTGAAAGTAATAATGTAGAACCCAAGACCTTTTTCAGCCTAGTAAGGAAAAACATAAATTGTGGAATAAAAATCAAATAAAGAAGGGACATTAAGGATTTGACATGTCGAAAGGGAAGTTAAAAAACCTCTATCTTTCCTTCTCCCTTCTCCCTCACTATTCCCTTTTTTAATGCCTGCAAACCTCAAAACCCAAAATGAGTACTCCTACCCTTCTCTTTCTTAGTGTTGGATCATAATCCACTAAGGCTAACATGAAACTTGATATTCTCATCCGGTAGGTGTCCATAAACCTTGAAAAATTTTTTGGCCTGCTTGACATGGAATTTTCTAGTCTGTTTGATGTGAGATTTGGATGGACATTGATTCATGTATTTGTGTTATGAGGCTGCTTCGTTTTCATCCCTACAATCGATTCTACGACCAACACTAGGAATAGTCCAGAGATCATTTTTTTGTGATTTGAGTTCAAGTAACTCTCCATATTTGATTAGTGGGTTTCTTGGACAAGATTGAGTCTCAATTGAGGCATGAATCTATTTTGGTCATTAGGGTCCCAATTCTTTCCAATTGTGATGCTGATCAATTGGAACACTAGTGAGCCAATCACTTGAGGTTTCCTATAGGTAAACCTCTTGGAAAGGCTTCTTACTGCTTAGTGAAAGAACCCATATGCTAGTTTAATGGTAATAGGTTTGACTAGTAATGTATTGTTAATAACTTTGATGGGTGTTTAGGTAAAGCTGGTTATTATAATCCTTTTTATACTATAATAAGGGGATAAAATCTGGTCCTAAGTATGATATGAGGGTCACTATGTAGTATTGGGTTAAACTGAATTGTATAGTAGTATAAGTAATGAATAAGAAGTGTATTGATCAATCTGCTTAGTATGAGTGGACTAATCAGGAGTAGTAGGAAACAATGGCAAAGTAATATTATGTAAAGAAAATCCAAAGGCTAATTGGAATGATTCATTCAAGTGGCCTGACCCTTAAATGCGCGTGTGTAGAGATCATAACAAGGAATTTTGATTTGTTGTTAATAATAAGAACATAGTTATTGATTGTAACATTAAATACTAATATGAGTGACGAAAGAAACTGCCAAATAAGATTAATACCTAGGTTCTAATCATGTGAACAAAGAACTAATCAGTAAAATAGGGAACATTAATTGATTAAATAATCTGATTAACAAGCAAATAATAATAGGTATTATCGACAGCTAATAACTAATTGAGACTGGAGAAGTATTTCATTCGCGAAGGAACTCAGTACATATAAGGCTAGAATGAATGAGAAATGCAATGAAAAATGCAAGTTTCAAAAATTGAATATGTATATTATGTTTAATGATATTGGTCTAAAAATTATGTGTAGACTAAAAAATAACAGGATTATTCTGTACATTGAAGATTTGAAGTGACAAAGTAAATATTTGTAGCAAAAAGTAAAAGTGTTACTAAAATAAATAAATAGAAGGAGATAAGAATAATATATGTATATACACGTACGTATGATTATTAGAATTGATAATAACTTTTCATATTACCAAATGGATATAGTAATGGATGTTCATGGGATCATATATCTATTTGACCACGATTTCTACCTAGTTGCTAGGATTCGAAAGTGTACAATCGGATGAGTTTGGACATAAGGTGAGTGGATTATATGATAACATTAAGCAAAGCTCTACTTAGCTCCCATAGTGTTACTCCGATGTAGGATGACTTTTCTGCTTGGATTTTGATTCCCTCAAGTGAATACTTTGCATCATATGCAATGTGTACTTGTATGCCATTAGTGAAATCAAAACTATAATTGTTGACACAAATTATTGGACATCTGATTTGATTTATGAATTTACAGTGTTTTCTCAAATTTTCGTACCTTATGTGAAACAATGGATTATCTAAATATTGATAAATTGAACTCTATATTGCTTATATGACAGATCATGTGCTTTTATACATCATGTTAATTATATCATGCAAAAACCGCTTTATAGCAATATTTTTTTAATTTCACTTCATTTGAGATTGATAAACTCCGTGTAGGTGCGGCAACCATTAAGATTATTCCATGACAGCAAATATTAAATTCATAGTATATAGTTATACTTTCCTGAATAAGGACGATATCGTAGTGGTAAATCAGTAAGTACCTGGTACTTTTCTGAACTCTATTAGCATTCTTTAATTTCATTTTAAAGTTAATATCATATCTATAATCAGTTTATCACTATTATCAATGTAGTTAAGCCCAATTCATGTTATCATTTGTTCTCATCACTTTAATATAACAGCTAGTATACTCCAACACCAAGTAGTCATTAATTTGGTTATTAATCTTTTTGCTTCAATCAGCTCACTTTCAGATGCATTTGAACCTAATTTAGCTGAAATTAATCTTTTTGTGGGTAACACTAGTTAACACTCATGGGTTTGTCAGAAATTAGAAAATGTCTAGAATGGAATCAAAACTTTTGCGACTATGTTAAATAGGAAAACTTGACTATTTGAATTAAGGAATTTAAACTTTACTTGAGTTTGAACTGCTGCTCACTTCATGAATAGAAAAAAATAAAGAAAAAGAGAAAACGAAAACTTGCATTTTGCATTGCATGCATGCATGAATAAAGAGAGTTAAATTCAAAAAGAAGACTCTCCTGAATAAATCCAAGATTTTTATCATATTGACACGCATGAATAAAAATTAGGTTTCAAAATTGTTTGTTTGCATTATCATGAATAAAGTCAGGTTTCAAACATATTTAAACAATATAAAAATTTGTTCATCAAGAGATTGACAGTTCAACTTTTTTAGTAAAGTTGAAAATCCCTAAAACTTAAATGAATTATTGTTAGTACTTCTTTCATGGCTTAAATTTGCTTTAACCTCTATGATTTCTCAGTTAGAAATTGGGAATTAGAAAGAATGACAGGGAGTATTAGCAAATTGGGAAACCCATTTGATTCTAAATAGCTGAATCTAAATTTATTTGTGACCTGTTTGATTCAATCATTGTTCATAATATCTGAATATTTTACTTGAGGACAAGCAAAAGACTAAGCTTGTGGGAGTTTGATTACTAGATGATCATACTAAAATTTTACTCATTTTTCTTCTTAATTCATGTACATATAAGCTCTGAAATGTTCATATTCTGATAATTATGCTTAATCTACATGCAATTATCTTCTCGACATAATATTATCTTACACTTACACTTTTGAGATGTCTAATATATTGCTTTAGTTCTTATTTGACTAATTTTTATTTGAAGAATTGATGCTTGTTGTTCTTGCTTATTCAGCCCCCAAATCAAACATAAAAGACAAACATTCTTGTTGGAAAAGAAAGAGGGGGGGGGGGGGGGGGACTACAAAACTACAAGCTGCTAGAATCAATGAGAAATGAATCTTTTTGAAAGAAGAGAGGGACATCATAAGGAATAAAAACTTCTAATGGTGATCAAAACGTGATGAGAATATCATATAAAAAAGGAGATTTGAGAAGCAAAGAAGGGTCTTCTACCATTCTCTACTTCTGCACCTTGAAGCTGAAGGAAAGGGAAGAAACAACTAAGATTTAGCAAGAGGGCATCACTTCTTCCTCTTCTAACCATTTAGCTGGAGGTTGGGATTTTCTTGCTGGAGTTGAATATTCTATCTTCATGTTTTATAATATTTTTTATTCTGTTTGTCATTTGTATTGTATTGATTTCATCACTTATGATGAGTTAAATCTTAGTTGTTTCTTCTCCTTCCTTCAACTTCAAGGTGCAGAATGTAGAGAATGGTGGAAGGCCCCCTCAAATTCCCTTTTTTATATGACATTCTCATCACCCTTTAATCCCCATCAAAAACTTCTATTCCTTCTTATTTTTGATACTTGTCCTTTGGTCTCCTCTTCTTTAAAAAACATTCCTTTATCATTGCTTTTGGCATCTTACAGTTTTGTGGTCCCCTTTTTTTCCCAGCAAAAATGTTTGTCTTTTATGCTTGATTTGAAGGGTGAATAAGCAAGAACAACAAGCATCAATTATTTAAATAAAAAGTAGACAAATAAGAACTAAAGCAACATATCAAACAACTCAAAAGTGCAAGTGTAAGATAATATTATGCCGAGAAGATAATTGCACATAGATTAAGCATAATTATTAGAATATGAAAATTTCATGACTTATATGTACAAGAATTAAGAAGGAAAATGAGTAGAATTTTGGTATGATCAGCTAGTGATCAGTAAGCATGTGGATGGTGGCAACTCCTAGTCCGTACAATAACTTACTTAGGAATCGTATTATCCATACACCTTAGGTAGGTATTTCACTATTTACACTACTTTCTTTGTAGTTAAAGAGAGTAACTATTTTCTCATATCATCTCATACATTTGTTTTGGATTTTTAATGATATGTATGTGGGATATCGTTTTTCTTGATTTTCATATATTCATGTACCCTCCACACCCCTCATTATCTATTTCTTTGCAAGTGATGACTACTAAGCACACTTATATATTCATGGTTAGGAGTAGCTTGCGTGAGGAAAGAGACACTTTTTAGTTCTTTTTTATCTATGGCTTAAAAAAAGAGAACTTTAAATATATCTCGGTTTATAGCCTTGGAAATTTCTGACAAATGAATTTAGATCTTGTGATCATGGTGTCATATTATATCGTTTGTTGGAGACCTATATCTTTTTGTGCCACTAGATGTTGAGCTGAAGTGCCTTTATGTTTTATTATCATGTTATGAACTTTTTGTCCCTTTTTATCATATGACAAATTATATCTTGAGATTGATACATTGTATGCACATGTTGTCATTTTCGCTATCCCTCTATATGCAGAGGTCATGTTGAAATTTTTTGAAAACAAATTATGACCAAGTCTCTTTTTGAGTCACAACTTCCACACCTTATTTCTCTTTGAATTTTAGGATAAATAGTATTATTATTTTACCCTCGTGATGACTAATCGTCGAGGTTGGTCGTCACAAATAATTTGTATCATATATCAATATTAATTAGCTATAGTTAAAAATTTTAAACCTCTTTACTTTCTTTATAAATTTAATAAAATAACTTGTCATAACTAATTTTAATAGATAAAAATAAATTATCATGATCAATTTTAAGGTTATCTTGATTATTTATTTAATTATTTTTATCAAAATAATAATTTTAAGTACATAAACAAAATTTATTAATAAAAAATATTTATTTTTAGATGATACTACTATCTAATGAATGCAATTATAATAATTAATTATCATATAATTTATTGAATATACATAATTAAAATTTCTAACTGCTACATGTTTAATTTTAGATGATGTAACTAGCTAGTGAATTGAGTTATAATAGTTGATCACCTTACAATTATTTTAATTTCAATGAATTGTAACCATTTATTTAGCTTTTTGTAATATATTACATTCAATGTTACTATACTATTACTAAATAATATTTGAAATATTATAATTTGCAATCATTATACATGAGGTCCTAGATCCAACCATACATGTACATACCTTGTTAGTTTGAAGTCATTGTGTCAATTATTTTGGTAGTGTGAAACATATTGATTCATATACTAGCATATTAACTACATGATCTTATATGATTTTGATGGTTTTTTTCCTTTTTGAACATCTACGGAGTGCTTTTATATTGTTCCTCTGTGAGCAGTCTTGAACTTTTACATCTATATTGCTACAATCTAGCTTGTGAGTCACTATTGAACCCCTCTTGAGTTTGACATTATATGCTTTGTCTTGATTTCTTCCTTTGCTATACTTATAGTTAGGAGGAAAACCTATACGCTTATAGCATTGACTTCTTATGACCTTGCTTTTTATGATGATCACAAATTAAGCTATAATCCTTTTTTTTTGTTTCCCATTGAGTGTTGCATTTATATTGCCCATAAATGCAAGTTGTCAATCTATGGCTCCTAATATATACGTCTTTTTTTGTCTGTGTTTCTTTGATTAGAAGAGAGCAAGCTTGATTCATTATCAATGATGGACTCATTATTAAGATTTGAGATGTAGAATGATTGAATTTCTCAACTTGTAAAGTTTCTACTTTTTAAGAGACTCTACATAATTTTTAACTACCTCCCAAAGATTTTTTAATTTGGTATAATGCTTAGCAGCAAGAAGAAAGAGTTCCCTAATTCAAGGCATCAACCTCATTCTCCATTGTACAAACTTTCTTGGCATTGAATTTGTCAAACTTTCGGGTGGTGGCAATCCATGACAACACCAATGGTACATGCCTATTCTTAGGTAATAATGCATTAAAGATAGCATTACTCCATTCCGAGTAATTTTCAAATCCAATCAATAGATCTAGAATCAAAATTTGACTAGGTGAATAAAAGGCATTTAAGAACAATGGACTTGAAATGTTAATAGACATCATAGATGAAGCACCAAAGAAAGACCTCAATCTAACAAGAATATCAATATTTTTTATGCAACGATTTACTATGAATCATAGAAAGTTATTAAATCATAGAGAATAAAAACAAAAAACTAATTCAGATTTGAAATTAAAAATAGATTCAGACAGAACCATAAGAAAATTCATATGTCATTAGCAGGGAAATCAAACTCACAATACAAGTGTGTAGGAAACCATTTAACTAAGGTTTAACATCAAGTATAGATTTGACCCTTCTATGAGGTCTCTAATATCATGTAAAAAATTATTGTGAAGTGATTCCCTCGTGAGAGAGTACAAACTGAAAATGTGAACCAGAACAAAAGAAGAATAAAGGAGAATTGGGAGAAAGGATGTAGCAACAATAAAAACATTGTATCCACCTTTTCTATTTATACTCTCCACCAATACACCAAGTACACAATTATTCTAGAAACCCAATAAGTTATGATTATGGAATTGACTACACATTAGGTTTACTATAATAATGACCGCCACTACCCGGACATCCAATGGCTTACATAATGAGTGTAGTAGTTTGGAGGCATTGGATAAACTTCATAGATATTGATTATGGTTTAAAGCTAAAACACTTCAACCAGCCGTCTTAGCTCAGCCGGTAGAGCGCATGGCTTTTAACCATGTGGTCGTGGGTTCGATTCCCACAGACGGCGCTATGTTTTAAAATTTTTAACACACTTTTCTGCGGCATTCAGTGATTGTTGCTAAAACTTGCCGCAAAATATATTTATATATTTCCCTGGACCCCCCCTGACGATGTTTTCGGCAATCCATTAGATTGTATAAATTTCCCGCAGTAATATTTTGCATCCATCCAAAAGGACCAAAACAAAACTAATCTCATATTTGTGTTTTATGCAAACCTTGAAAATCTATGTTGCTATTGTAATGGACATTTTGGTTGATTGATTTCATATGATTTCTCCATCTCCTCTATATACTGTCCTCCTAATCCCATCCATCAAGTCTCTTTAATTTCTGATAATAGAATGAAAGCCGCAGCCTTTAATGCTGTCAACATCTCCGAGACATCACAGGTTGGAGAAGTGAGGCCCTCATCTCATCTCTTTGTTTTTAATATCATCGCTGGAGGCTTTGTTTGCCAATCAATCTCAGAGTCCAAGCAGAGAGCAGCATTTTGGTCATTTCTGAACTGTTGAACAAATAAAAAGTCCAAAAACTTCCAACACAGCATCTGCTAATAGAATATCTTGTTTATTATTCTCTCTTCCCGTTCCTTGTCAGGTTTTTTCGCCTTGGCGTACTGATCTAATCTACCATTGAGCTATCAGATACTATGAATCTTGTGTAAAAATATGATCTTTCTGGAATAGCATCGAAGCCCCTGAATTGAAGAGGCATCATATTTTTTTTAGCCGAATCCAACATGGTGCCATCTCAAAGATCCTGCCTTTTTGTGTTCCTCCTGATCTCTACCCTCTTTCTGTCGTCCGCCGAGGATGAGACAAGGCTCTCTGATCCTCCCACTGCGTACGAGCTGCTGGAGAGCTACGACTTCCCAAAGGGAATACTCCCGCAGGGCGTTCAGAGCTACCTGCTGAGAGACGACGGCTCCTTCGACGTGTACTTCTCCGGCGACTGTGAGTTCAAGGTCTCCGGCGGCTACTTGCTGCACTACAAGCGAAAGATCAGCGGCAGCGTGAGCTCCAGGACGCTGACGGGACTGAAAGGGGTGAGCGTCAAGATTCTTTTCCTGTGGTTCGGCATTAACGAGGTGGTGAGGGACGGCGATCAGCTCAGCTTCTTCGTCGGCCCGCTCTCGGCGTCCTTCTCCACGGACAACTTCGAGGAGTGCCCCCAGTGTCGGTGCGGGTTCGACTGCGGAGCTTCCATGGCTGCTGCTGATGCATAGAGGCCCCACTGATTTTGGGATCAGCTCCTGTTTCATGCTCTGTTGCGTAGCCATATTTATACATATGGAATTTTTATGGATCAATCTGTCCACATGCTGCTTTTTCTTGTCTTCTGCTTCAATCTATGGAATTCTGTCGATTCTGATTTTGTGAACAGTTATTGCAGGCCTTGCTGTAAAGGTTTTGCATATTTCAGTTGGAATTCTTCGCGTTTAAAGTCTTTCTGGCTATTGCCGCATGATCTTTCAGGGGGTTGGAAGATTTATGTTCTTCCTCTAGATCATCTCTGGATATCCACAAATTATTTTTCAATTCACGATCTGAAAATCAACCATCTCATATCATGCACACCTCAAGTTTGCCCAATGATAAAGATCCCCAAAATGTATGTCCACACAAATCATTATTTTGTTCTTCAATGCAAGAAAGGTGTTGATGTCGATTCAAAAAAAAAAAAAGAAAAGAAAAGAAAAGGAAAAGAAAGAAAGGTGTTGACTATTGACATTTGTAACTCTCATTCCAAAATTACAATTTTTAGAACTCCAAGCTGCCAATTGTTTTACTCGATGGCTGGCCCATGTTATGAACCTCGTGGATCGGACAAAATGTCTGTATACACACGAAAATATATACATTAACATATTTGAACTATTTGATAAATATAAGACTATAGCGATTTTTCGTGTCAAATCCTAATATATGAACTTTTCCTATTACAGTCTTAAATCACTTAATTCATCTATTTCATTCTGTTAATCTTTTTATTTTTTATTTTTTATTGATTAAAAGACTAAATATAACATCTCGAGATGTGATTTTCACGTACTCAGAGTCGTCCTAAAGGAGCTATGCAATTCTATATAAATATTTTTTTGCGGAAAATAAATTCTATAAAATGTGGAAATAGTAACAAGATCGTCTAACAATATTTAACGTCAAGGACCGGAAACACTCCACCATACTAAATATGTGAAAAATAAAATCTAATTCAATAATCTAGTAGGACTAAATCCTACATCATGCGTAACAATTCTCTGTCACTGAGCATGACCACATGCATCACTATCTTCTATCATCTCACCTGCATGAATCCAGATGCAGGAAAAAACTCGTGAGTATAAGAATACTCAGTACGTAAGGTCTAACCATAACAATAAATAATAAATCAATGGTGCTCAAAAGTTAATAAACAATAATCAATAAGCAATAAACAATAGAGCACATGATAGACAAATATAAGATAGCTCAATAATCAATATGACCATGAATCAGTCATTGAGACCAAGTAAGGGATCAATGAATCAATCAATATCAATTATCAATTATGCCTGATTACCATGATATCTATCCAATTTAACAATTCATTTCAATTATCAAAATCGATGGTCAACGGCCAATAATAATTTCTATTCAATTCAATGGGCGGAGGCAAAGCTGGTCAACGACAAAATTCGAATGACCATGATTCGATTCAGTTTAATTCAATTTTCATTCTATTCAATTCAATTCAATATTTGGAGTTATTCAATTCAATAGGGAGCGCTCAGCCAGTGGAAGATCAAATCACGGCAAGCCGCCCTCCAATAGTAGCGCTAACAATAGCTTTGTGATGGCGAGGGACCATGACCTTCATAGGACAGTCATAGCTTTTCTAAAGGATGACGTTTCAAATCTTTATGTACACTATCTGCGCCATACAATACGATAACAATAATGGTCCAGGGTGCTTAGAGACAATCGGAGAACTTGGAGACCCAACATTTTTCCATCTTTTATCTTGTTTACCCTAAATACCTATCTTTAACAATTTAATTTAGGTTAAACAAGTACCCAATCAGAGAAAAACTACTGGATCAATATCATGATGGATAACAGAATCTGATAGGATTACAATAAAAATAATCTCAAATCAAATCTAATAAAAATTTGATGAGGTCAGATCTGCTAATAATATAATTCAGGAGCAATTATAGCAACTATTCAATTATTTATATTAAAACATTACAATTTATGTTTTCTGTCCCTAGAACCCGGCCCGCGTCAGGTGGAACCCGGGCCGTGTTCGAAAATGATCAATATCACTTCGGCCAGGGCAAACTCGGGCCGGGTGTATGGTGAATCCGGGCCGAGTTGGCCGGTTCACCTCCAATTCAATCGCGCCGCGACCCGAGTCAAGCCGAAGCCAGAACCCGGGTCGGGTCAACAGAACCCAGGCCGAGTTGGACAACCCGATCCGGTTCCGAGTCCAACTCGGTCCGAATTACGTAGAATCTGGGCCGGGTACAGTAGAACCCGGGCCGTGTTCTGGTGCCGACGGAGAAGTGCGTTCCGACGTGACTTTCCGACCATCATAACCATGCCCTACGATATCCAAATTATGTGTACGATAATCAATGGATTCTCAGTATGAAGGAGAAGAGAATATGGTTCCATGTCGCGAAAAATCGACAATATAGGGATCCCCCTACGTATCTAAAGTTGATTGAAAACCTAATTGGAGTCCCTTCTCTGCTGCACGAATGCCGAACTTTGGTCGGCGATTGCTCTCTGCCCTCGCTCCGAAACTCACGGCCATCACCTGAAACTTCTTCTCCTATGTGCAGGTTTCAAAACCAACCGCCACATGTTCTCGGGAGTGCCTCGGTTCGCGTGCAAATGAGAGGAAAAATAGAGATTTTGTGGTAGAATTCTGTTTGGCAGAAAAAGGGATTTTCAGCCACCCTTTAATGCCTACTTATAAATGTGGGCTTGGGATTTCAATTCTATTAGGCCTTGTACTCTTTTAGAATCAATCTTGGCCACCCATAAATGATTTATCACCCCATAATTTCTCAGATTTAATTAAATCCGAGATTAATTATTTTCCTATCATAACAACTCCATTAATTTCAATCCCTTTCAAATTCCCTTTTATCTCTTTAATAATCCTTTCCAATTTTCCTTTAATTTTGAAATTAATTAAGTCCAGAATATTAACATTGAGATTTTCATATCCATTAAATTAAAATATTATCCTTTAATTATTTTTTAAAAATTTGGATCGTTACACTAAATTAACTTTTTCTACTCTTTTTAATATTTAAAATTTTAAAATAGTATATAATAAATCATAAAAATATTACAAAAATAAGGAGGCAGTCCCCTGCATCATTTATGCAGACAATTCTTGTCCATTGTCACCGGAATATATGGAGTAATTGGATAAAGATCTAATTCATTATCATGATTCATAAATTATATATTTAAAATTTTATGATTACAATTTGGAAAAATATTTATATTATAATAAATATATTAAAAAGAAAGAAGTTTTAGAATAAATATCATTAAGATAAAAAAACTAATAATCATAATTTTGTATTAAAGAAATTAGAAATTAATTATATAAAAAATATTATTTATTTATTTATTATAACTATATTATCTAAATAATAAAATCATAACCATATTGTATCAATATCTCAATAGTTAGTCATCAATTTATTGAAATAAAATTATCTATATTGATTAATATTTATACTATACTATGTTTATATATATCTCTCTCTCTCTCTCTCTCTCTATATATATATATATATATATATATATATATATTAATGAAGAAAGATGTTGAAAATAATAAAGGAAAGTATACATACACTATTAATTCCTTAGACATCTAAATCGAAAATAATAAAAGCAAGGTTACTAAAATCGGACCGGACCGACCGGTTCAACCACGAACCGATGTCTGGTCGGTCCAATTTCATTCCAAAATCGGATTGATTTTTTGGCCGGACAAAATCTGGTTAAACCGGTATGAACCGGTGAACCAGTGAACCGGAAGAGATCCGGTTCAATTTTAAAAAGGTGAAAAAAAGTTAAAAACCACTAAAATGGAAATAAAAAGATGGAAAGAGGAAAAAACTAAAACTAATTGAATGCATGAAAACAAAGTTAACTGAAAAATTAATAAAAAGAGAGAGGAAGCAAGGTAAAATAAGGAAAATGAAATAAATGAAGAGAGAGGAAGAAAGGTAAAATAAGGAAAATAAAATAAATGAAGAGAGAGGAATGAATGGAAAAATGGAAAAAATAATAATGAGAAGATCAATAAAGGGAGTGATTTACGGAAATAATAAAATAATATATCGGTAATAGCATTAAATGATAAATTGAATTAATGGAGAGAGGAAGAAATGAAAAAAAAAACAAAAAGTGAAACTAATGAAGAGTGCGCAAAAAAAAAAATAACGAAGAGAGAAAGGAAGAAATGAAAAAAAGAAAATTAAATGAAAATAAAAGATAAGAGTGATTTATGGTAACAAAATTAACATATTACTAGTAGCATTTAACGATAAATAATAATAATAATAATCACTATAGGTATTAAAAAATTGGAAGTAATTGGCTTATCAATAATAATATCTTAATATATATAACATGTTAGTATTTTAACTTTAGTAGGTTTACTGACTTCTTTATTATAATATAATATTTGTTATATATATTCTTAATATTAATATTATTATAAATAATATTATTTTAATAAAATTCGATTCAATTTAGTCGAACCTGATCGAACCGGTTCAACTACGACCCAGTTAATCGTTCGATTCGATTACCAGTTCGGTTATGATAACATTGAATAAAAGAAAGTATGCGTAAAATCATTTAAACCGGTATGAACCGGTGAACCAGTGAACCGGAAGAGATCTGGTTCAATTTTAAAAAGGTGAAAAAAGTTAAAAACCACTAAAATGGAAATAAAAAGATGGAAAGAGGAAAAAACTAAAACTAATTGAATGCATGAAAACAAAGTTAACTGAAAAATTAATAAAAAGAGAGAGGAAGCAAGGTAAAATAAGGAAAATGAAATAAATGAAGAGAGAGGAAGAAAGGTAAAATAAGGAAAATAAAATAAATGAAGAGAGAGGAATGAATGGAAAAATGGAAAAAAATAATAATGAGAAGATCAATAAAGGGAGTGATTTACGGAAATAATAAAATAATATATCGGTAATAGCATTAAATGATAAATTGAATTAATGGAGAGAGGAAGAAATGAAAAAAAAAAACAAAAAGTGAAACTAATGAAGAGTGCGCAAAAAAAAAATAACGAAGAGAGAAAGGAAGAAATGAAAAAAAGAAAATTAAATGAAAATAAAAGATAAGAGTGATTTATGGTAACAAAATTAACATATTACTAGTAGCATTTAACGATAAATAATAATAATAATCACTATAGGTATTAAAAAATTGGAAGTAATTGGCTTATCAATAATAATATCTTAATATATATAACATGTTAGTATTTTAACTTTAGTAGGTTTACTAACTTCTTTATTATAATATAATATTTGTTATATATATTCTTAATATTAATATTATTATAAATAATATTATTTTAATAAAATTCGATTCAATTTAGTCGAACCTGATCGAACCGGTTCAACTACGACCCAGTTAATCGTTCGATTCGATTACCAGTTCGGTTATGATAACATTGAATAAAAGAAAGTATGCGTAAAATCATTTGTATATACGTGCGGGTGTATATATATATATATACATATAGATAGAGAGAGAGAGATGTCTTAGGACAAAGAGACACAATTTTGATGTCTTAATTTTTTTTTACATAAACTATACGATTTAAATATTGTAAGTCATAAATTATTGCATTTGATCGATATCAAAATGATTAAAATCACTCATTTAATCGATCAAGACCAATTGCTAACAAAATTATCATTCTCACTTAAATAGAAGTTAAATCTCAACCATATAATCATCATCTAATAATTTTAATTTGTTTGTTGCATATTGTGTAAATTGGTTGTACAAAAGTTGATTGTATGCTAGTTAACCTTTAATCATAATATTATAAAATCACTAAAATGTCTTACTACTTATGAAATTGTTAAACATATAATAATTAAATTAAAAATATATTGTATCGTGGTTAAAATAATTGGAATCACTAATTTATTGGATCAAGGTAACTACTCAAGAGACTGTTAAATAATTCTCATAACAATTCAATCTTAAACAAACTCTTGAATCCTTCAAATATTCTTTTTTTTTGTATGATTTATTCTTTTTTTTTCATTGGCACATGAAAAAATTTAACAAGAAGCTTAGGTAATCTACATTTGAAAATTAAACTCTAATGTTTATCCAAAGTTGTATCTACCGATCTTCTTAATTTAAACTAAATGTCTTCCAAGATTTCTTTTCTTTTGGAGAGAAGAAAAGCACAATCACCGTGAAGCATTGTCCTCACTACTAGTGTGGCAATTAATCTCTTTGGCGTGTTGTGAACTCAAGTTTTGACAAGTTTTTTTCCTCTATTTATATTTAAATATTATTAATATACTTTTGTTTACATTTTTCAGCATCACACTCTGATTGTTTTTTTTTTGTGTGTTATTCGCTCAAGTTTTGGTCATTTTTTTCTCCACCAATATTCTTTATCTGGTGCAATTAAGGTAATATTCTTTGCCAATAAAAGATTTTATAATACTGCAATGTTGATTTTATTGTACCTTTGCTAATTAATCAGTAATAATAAATGCAGTATGGACCGAGTCCGACTAGGTCATCTTAGCACATACTCACCCCTAGTTAATATAAAATGAGGGCTTAAAATTAATTATACTAATAAATCAATATTTATTTAATTTATTTTGAAATAACTAATATAAAATTTAAATTAAATAAGGACAAACTACATCATTCCAATCAATTGCAAGATGAACCCGTCCTTGACCGGAATGAGACCAATTTTAGGATTGGGTTCAAATTTTGGAGACTCGACCAAAATCAAGTCAAGACCAGGAGAGGAGCGACCCATCCTGAACCTAATTTTGCTCACCCCTAATATTAATAAAATAAATAATAAAAAATATTTCAAAATAATTTTAAATAAAAATGAGTAATGTATATTGCTTATTATTGTTTAACATTTAATGCTTACAATATTAAAAAAGATTACATGGATTATAAAAAGGATAGTAGTAGAAAAATATATGAATACTTTGCAAAATAATACATATGCATTTAAGTTATACTTAGTCACAAAGATTGCGGGTGCATTACATATACTCTTAACACAAAAATGTTTTACATATTTATTGATCTTCGTATGGTGTAGATCATTATTTAATATTTTCTTATTTGTCGTCTTAGTCTATATTTGTTTTACCCTGGTTGTTATTTGAGTCTTGTTGTTGATATGATGTTTCCATTATTGTGAGATACTATTACTTTTTATTTGATATTTATTGATATGAGATATATTTCTTCCAAATCAAGCAAAAGTATAATATGACCGATAAGAAAATATTATTTTTGATTTAATGGTCAGCCTACCTAACTGAGTGGGTAGGAGACTCCTCCTCCTTACTAGCGTATCTGTTCAACCGAAGATGGATGGCAAATCTGTTTGGGCATGATTCACACATTTTCAAATGAAAAATAGTGGTTCAACCCCTAATCCAAAAATCAGATGTCAAAGTGAGCCGGAGGGATTTTGAGAAGTTAGCACGATTTTTCCTCCCTCGTTACATCCCTTTTGAAACCCTATCACCCCCATCATTTTGTTGGGTTGTCGATCTCCTCAATCTTGCCATTTATTTTCACGACAATGATAGAGTTTCGAGAGGGAGGTAACATAGGAGAAAAAATCTATGCTGACTTCTGAAAAACCCTCCGACTCACTTTCATGGTCTGATTTTTGGAATAAACTATCGATTTTCCTTTGAAAATGTGTGCGACTTCTATCGAACAGATCTGACGTTCATCTTTGATCGAATGCATGTGCTAATATGAAGGACCCTCCTACCCGATCAGCTGGGTAGGATGCTCGTTAAATCCAAAACAATAGTTTATTATCAATTATATACCTGTATTATTTAATAAACTAGAACTAAGTTTCATGGAATTTAATAAAAAGGATCTATGGGCCTAGACAAATATGAAAGTGAGATTTATCTCATTCAGTGAGTTTTTTTTTTCTGGTAAGGAGCCCACCCAATTATAAGTAGAAAATGCGAGATGCAATTTTGAATGGACGATTAGATTATTAGTGAGGCTTGTAACAAAAAAGTAATATTGGCACCAATGTGTTCTTTTAACTTTTCTACCTCCTCATTTTTTTGAAATCAAAATATTAATTAAATGAAAATTTTATGATTTAAAAGAGATAATTAAAATTTGAGACAAAAATAAAAATATTAATAAGAAAAAATAAGTATTAGTTGACATTGAGTTTTAGATTAAGATCATATATTCAAATTTAAATTTGAATTTAATCATAAGTTTATGTTATAAATAACTTTCAATATGAATTAAATTGAGTCTTAAGTTTTTAAAAATATTCATAAAATAGAAAAACAATATTATATTATTTTAATATGAAACTTAACAGATAGCAAGAAGAGATAATAATTTTATTGAAAGGAAAAGAAAAGATGATAAAGTTAATTAAGATAAGAGTTCAATTATTTTGAGTTGGGATTGAAGTTTGAATCTGGTTATAACTTAATACAACCTAAATTAATTTCCTGTAGTAGGACTACAAGGGTCTCCCATTCTCAACCCTTCACCTTCATCTACAAGCAAACGTTCTATCTTTGTACTCTCATTTTTTTCTTCAATGTCTGTTTGCAAGTACAATTGACATCCATCTAACATCGATGATCACATAAAGACATTAGCCATGGGAGTTAAATGAAAGTTGAAGCTGAGTCATCAATAAGTTCACAGAAAATACAGGTTTAAAGTAATTTTTCATAGAGGTGCATAAAAATTTTAGATTCAAAGTCCCATTTGAAAGTGAGAGATACTTTTTACATGTTCAAAGATCTCCTTAGAAGTTGCATATGCTCATCTACATAAAAATGCAATGACAAACATACAGAAGTTTCTTAAACAATTATATGGAGTAAATTTCACTAAACGTCATTCAATTTTCTCACTTTACTAACTCTATCCTCCAAGTTTACTTTTTAGCTAAACTGTCATTCAACTATTAACTGTTTCATTAAAGATTCTTTTGACATGTAATAGTTGGTTCACCGATTACATCATCTACGTGGCAATCATATACCAATTTTATTTCTCTTCCACATCATATTAAAAATAATAGAAAATCAATCATATTATCATTTATTCCATGTCATATTAAAAAAACAACAAAGGAATTCTCAGGCTGGAGCAACACGATGCTACCACCGTAGGTGGCCACCCGATTGTAACTCCCCCAAAATCGTCCATTGTCACGTGACAAGATCCAACTTGAAGATCGCTACTGATAATACTATACCTTAACCAAAACATTGACTTTGACCGGTCCTTTGACCAAATGAAATAAAAGCGGAAGACTCAAAATAACATCGATAAAAACAACACTAAAAATATATATCCAAATAATAGTCTTTGATATAGTTAAAAAAATAGCCATGACATCATTGAAGATCAAAATAGTACGGAATCCTAATAACATGGACTCAAAGTATCTAAATCAGTCTAATAGAAATAACATTAAGACACCACATGTGCACTGGACCATCACGAACGTCGTTAGCCGTAGCTCATCATTGATTATCATCGTTACCTACAGGATCAATGCAGGAAAATAATAACCCGTGAGCTTCGCAGCCCAATAGGTGGATAATAAACCAATGGATGAACATTATTAGCATGGAATGAATAGGCATAGGTAGGAGAATCAATGGGAATATAATTAATGACATGCTATATCAGAATCAATGGAATAGATCAATGCGATGCACTTAGTAAGATCAATGTACCATGAAAGGCGAATCAGTGCTCTGGATCAATGCCATCTATGCAATGTAATCAATGAGTTGTTTTGATTACAATGAGGTGCCATGTACTTCATGAGATCAGTGATTGCGCACATCACGACAAGTCATCCTCGCTACAAAGGGAGGTATCCTCTTTTCTCACACAATGGGGAGAAATCGTGAACCGGGATAAGGCTGAGCCAGTGCCCCAACAATACGATGAAAACACTACCATGAGCTCCCGTCAATCCGTAATATGGGCACCCAAGCTTTTATCTTCATTAATTAATTAGGTTTTCGTCTTTGTCTGGATTGAGACTTCAAATCATGCAATGCAATGCTAGATGAAACAAGCATAAAAGTAATAATAAAATGAAATCACATTGCAAGGCATCAACTCGGCAGAACCGGGGCCAAGTTCTTCAGTGGTCGGTGACTCGGCCCAATCCTGATCGAGTATAAACAGGACTCGGTCCGGGTCACATACTAGGCACGCCCGTGACGAAATTTGGGTCGAGTTCCGATGTCAGTGTGCTCGCCGATAGCGATGCAGGTCAAGCGACGGGGAGCCCGGGTCAGACGTCGATTCTACCCGATGGGGTCATACCCGGGCCAGGTGTTATGAGACTCGGATCGGGTTCTGTGATTCCGGTGAAACCATGGTCACGGCTTCACAATCTTTCATGCGGTTTCATCGAAATAAACCTCTTAAAACTAACAGTAAATACATGGATCGATGCAGAATAGATAGAAGACGATGCTAGGATCTAAGTGACACTACAAGAAAAAGTCGTATTTTCGACGATCCATTTTCGACGGCCCGAAATTCATCTTAAATATCGACGGTTTTTTCGGCGGATCTTCCAAACCGTTGATATTTTCGTCAAATAATTTTCGACGGTTTAACTCGTCTAAAATTTCGACGTGATAAATTCGTCGGAAGATTCCGTAAAAAATATTTATACTTCGACAGTTATGACCGTCGATACTTTCAGCGGTTTATCTAACCGTCGAAACTTCTAGCGGTCTGAACCGTCGAAAAATTTTAAAACTGGTTGCGCATAATTATTGAACTTATCGACGGTTTTGACCGTCGAAATTTGCGACGTTCAAAGCAACCGTCGATATTTCGGCGGTCATAACCGTCGATAGTATTTAAATAAAATATTCTACCTTACTTTTTTTCGACGGCCTCAACCGTCGAAAATGGAAATTTATAATTTACACAAACTATGTATCTGTCGATGTTTTTAAAAATTTATCATTAAGGGAATCGATGGCTAAAACCGTCGATATTTCGACGGTTTAAAGAACCGTCAAAACTATCGACGGCTAAAACCGTCGATATTTAGACGGTTTAAAGAACCGTCAAAACTATCGACGGCTAAAACCGTCGATATTTCGATGGTTTGAATACCGTCAAAACTATCGACGATTTTTCCAGCGGATTGGAGTCGTCGAAACGTGAATTAATATAATATTATATTTACCTATGTTGTGACGGTTTCGACCGTCGAAAAGTGGTTATATAAAAACCCGACCGCACTCTTACTTAGAACGTTTTGAACGTCCGTCCGCCGCCGCTCGTTTCGTCCACCGTTCGTCCGTCCGCCGCCACCCGTTTCGTCCGCCGTTCGTCCGGCCGTCGACCACCTCCCGCCCGAAGCTTCCGCCGCCGACCATCTCCGGCGCAGGTAGGTCCGATCCCCGCCTCCTTTGATATATAATTTTTCTCTCCTTCGACCATCTCCGTGCAGCGGCCAGATCCGGCCGCCATTCTTGCACGACGGCCAGATCCGGCCGCCATTCGCGCGCGGCGGCCAGATCCGGCCGCCCTCCGCACGCGGCGGCCAGATCCGGCCGCCCTCCGTGCGGCGGCCAGATCCGGCCGCCCTCCGCACGCGGCGGCCAGATCCGGCCGCCCTCCGCACGCGACGGCCAGATCCGGCCGCCCTCCGTGCGGCGGCCAGATCCGGCCGCCCTCCGCGCGTGGCGGCCAGATCCGGCCACCCTTGCGCGATGGCGGCCAGATCCGGCCGCCCTCCGTGCGGCGGCCAGATCTGGCCGCCCTCCACGCGCGGCGGCCAGATCCGGCCGCCCTCCGCGCGTGGCATTTGAATTATAGTTGTAATATTTAGAATTATGGTTTAGAATTATAGTTGTAATATTTTTTTCCTCCTTTTGTTTGATGGAAAACGATCATGAGCAAAAAGGGCCAAAACTGTTATATATACTTATTATATGCTATCTCTATACCTAGCAGTATGATTAGTAAACATTAGCTAAACAATCTGTTCTTCCTCAGTTGTTTCATATTCATTTTTCTTTCCTTATACAATTTTGTATGACTGAAATTTTTTATGATTTGCAAATAATGCAGTCATTATGTCATACTTGAACGATCGTCGATGGATGTACAAAAGAAATAATCCTGGTCGTAGAGGCTTGACACAAGAATTTATAGATGGCGTTGACTATTATGTTACTGTGGCTTGTCAATCTTTACAATTTCAGCGGGAGGGAGCAATTAGGTGTCCTTGTTTGAAATGTGCTAGCACAAAGTTACAGACGATAGAGACTGTCAAAGTTTACTTATATAGAAAGGGTTTCAAACCCAATTATTGGGAATGGGATGATTTAGGCGAAGGAGCGCCTTCGACAAGCGTCTCAAATGAAGGTCTTCATTTTGTGGATCCTGAACCAACATTTGCTTCGCAATATGAACAGTCTGTTTATGACGCAGCTGCAACTGAGTATGGCAATATTAGATTTGAGCAGAATGAAGAGGCACCAAATCCAGAAGCAAGAGATTTTTATGACTTACTAAACGCATCGAGCCAACCCTTATGGCCTGGGTGTGAAAGTCATTCGGAATTATCACTTGCTGTTAGATTGTTGAATTTGAAAGCCGACCACAATATTTCACAAGCATATTTTGATGTATTTCTAGATATTTTAAAAGAGGTCACACCAACTGGGGCTCATATTCCTGAAAATTTTTATAGGACAAAAAGATTGGTCATAAACTTGGTCTTGGCTCAACTAAAATAGATTGTTATCGTGATGGTTGTATGTTATATTACGGCGAGGACATCAATCTAAATGAATGCAAGTTTTGTGGGGCCGAACGATATAGAGTGACTAACAAGTCTCAAGTCGCTGTAAAAAGAATGCATTATTTGCCTATTATTTCAAGGCTTAAAAGACTATACTCGTCTATAGGGTCAGCGTCGCAGATGAAGTGGCATGCACAGCATAATACTTCTGAAGGTGTAATGCTTCACCCATCAGATGGTGAAGCGTGGAAACATTTTGATCGTAAGCATCCTGATTTTGATAGGGACCAAATGAACATAAGGCTCGGATTATGCGCAGATGGTTTTACACCATATGGTCAAAGTTCAGTTCCTTATTCATGTTGGCCGGGATTTGTATGTCCGCACCTTATATGTTTTTGACATGCATTATTCCTGGTCCTCAGAGTCCTAAACAGAGGATAGACGTGTATTTACAACCTCTAATAGACGAGCTAAAAGAACTGTGGGATAGTGTCGTCGCTTATGATGTGTCGACCAAATAAAATTTTACATTGAGAGCTGCCTTATTGTGGACTATTAATGACTTTCCAGCCTACGGGATGTTGTCTGGTTGGATGACTGCAGGGAAATTAGCTTGTCCATCTTGCATTGAACACTCAGATGCGTTCACTTTGAGAAATGGGGGTAAAAATACTTGGTTTGATTGCCACAGACGGTTTCTTACAGCTGATCATCCGTACAGAAATAATCGAAATGCATTTCGACGGAATAAGGTTGTGGAAGACATGCCTCCGGTCAGACGCTCAGGAGCTCAATTACGTCGCATTGTCAATGCTTTATGCAGAATTATCGACGACCCAAATGTCACATACAATGAGTATGGTGTTTGTCATAATTGGACCAAACGAAGTATATTCTGGGATTTACCTTATTGGTCTGATTGTTTGATACGTCATAACTTGGACGTCATGCACATTGAGAGAAATGTGTTTGAAAATGTATTCAACACCGTAATGGACATTAAGGGTAAAACAAAGGACAACCTCAAGGCAAGACTAGATTTGAAGGAGTACTGTCGACGGCCAGAGTTGCACTTAGTGACTTTACCTAATGGAAGAATATCTAAACCAAAAGCAAGTTATGTTCTCACTAAGGAGCAGAAGACCCAAGTATGTCGCTGGATCCAAGAGCTGAGAATGCCGGATGGTTATGCATCAAATCTGACCCGATGTGTGGACATGAATAACTTGCGTTTGTTTGGCATGAAAAGTCACGACTGTCACATATTCATGGAAACTTTGCTTCCTACTGCTTTTTCTTCACTCTCGGATAAGATTTGGAAGCCGATAACGGAGTTGAGTCAATTTTTCAAAGAATTGTGTTCTACAACATTAACGGTGGAAAATATGATCCAATTGGAACGTAATATTTCGATAACATTATGTAAGTTGGAACGAATATTTTCATCAGGATTCTTTGATTTTATGGAGCACTTACCTATTCATCTGCCATATGAGGCAAGGGTAGGTGGACCAGTACAATATAGGTGGATGTATCCTTTTGAAAGATATCTCAATCGAATAAAAAGGACGATTAAGAACAAAGCACGTGTCGAAGGATCCATTTGTGAAGCGTATATGATTCAGGAGATTTCATACTTCTGTTCTTACTACTTCGAGTCCCATGTTAAGTGTGCGAGGACCAGAGTCCGTCGAAATGATGAAGTTCCAGAAGAACAGTCTGATGTGGCATCTTTGTCGCTCTTCAATCAGTTAGGATGACATTTTGGGAAGCCAAGGAGTAGATGGCTCAGTGATGCAGAATTCAAGTCTGCCACGAATCATGTCCTTCTAAACACGCCGGAGGTGCAAAGCTACATTAAGTAAGTTTAATATCCATGCGTTCTTTTATTTAACGTCTTCCCAAACACCATTTTGATTTAGCCATCACTTCGTATGTAGTGCTTTCTTGCAATACTACATTGTCCCTGAAGAACATGTACAAGATAGAGTCGAGAATGATTTCGCACCGTGGTTTAAGGAACATGTAATTATCAAAATATTCTAAACAATTTGATGTCTTCAGCGTCTACTATACTCATTTATTTTTATATTAGGTTCTCAATACCGGCATGGCGACTGGTCTCCATAATTTGGCATGGGGACCGGCTCGAGAGGTGAAAAGTTGGCCGGTGTATTTTGTGAATGGTTATAAGTTTCACACTGAAACTTGATCGATTGGGAAGAAAACCGTGAACAGTGGAGTATGTGTCGTGGGATCCACGGACGGAGAAAATGAGCGTGACTACTATGGTGGTCTCAAAGACATTATTCAGCTGCAATATACTGGAGGTAATAAAGTCACATTATTTGAGTGTAATTGGTTTGATCCAAAGGAAAGAAGAGGGATGCGAGTTCACAAAGATTTCAAAATAGTTGAAATACGTCACAATATGTGTTATGATCGTTTTGATCCTTTCATTATTCCGTCTTCTACAAGACAAGTATATTATGTGCCATATCCGGAGAAGACCAGGGACAAATCACAATGGTGGGTTGTAATAAAGACGAAGGCAAGAAGCGGGATAGAAGTTGATGGTGCATTGCAATGTGCCTTTCAAGATGACTCGCAGACGTCTGTGGCCCCTATTGTCGACACCGAATTAGTCGACGATCTACATGATTCGGAACACGTATTTGAAGACTTCGATAACGTCGACATACAAATGATGAAAAGGATTCGGACGAAGATGAATTTGAAACTACGACGACTTCTGCTGATGATGATGATAACGGGTACCAGTCATGTGGAAATTCAGATGATGAGTAAATGTGTCTTTACTTGTCGTCACGAATTATCAATTTATTTTTACCTTACAACTAGGATATTTTATTACGAATGTTGTCATCTTATGGATTGTTCATTTACGACTCATATTCATTTTGTTTGAGGCAATAGTTTGTTTGAGGCGTTAGCGATGCATGTGGATAAACAATCGGATCAACAAATGCCTGACGCGGACGATGCATTCTTATATTCGCTACCATCTCGTGAGTGTTTGAAATAATGATCAGAAGAAGTCATTCGCAAAAGCTTATTCGAATTAATTTGTTTATTTTTTATAAGCGCCTCCGGATATTAGGAATTGGTTCTCGAGTTATACGTACAATTTCGTTCCTCAAGATGCAATACAAGACGTAGCCGAACATAGTCAGGTCGAGACGTTGTGACATTTGAATTTTTTGTCAATTGTGAATTTGACTTGTAATAAATTTTGTACTATGCAGATGTATCGATTTGTTAAAAGTAAAAACAAAGGAAAGGAGTCGGTCGTCCCTAGAGCTCTCAGTACTCCGTGTGCTCCTCCGTCAGCCACGGGCATTCGCATAACAGAGCGTTCTTCTCCTCCGTCAGCTTCTCGATCAGCCACGGGCATTCGCATAATATAACGTTCTTCTCCGCCGGGTCCTTCCTCTCACGCTGATATTGCGGACTTGGATACACAATTGCCACAACAACCCGTCAGAACTCATTGTTCCGTGGAAGACTCGGACCAGGCTTCGTCAAATCGTGTTTACAAAGCATACGTGCAGCCAGATGGGAATTTAGAGTAAGTGTTATTTTATGTATATCGAATCCTTATTCATGCTTTGATTCAGCCATGACATTTTATAATTCTGTGTCCTTCAAGATTTGTACCGTCGAAACCAGCGGCTGCAGCAGTTACTAAAGTATTGCGACATAGGTATACTGAAGCGTGGCTTACATGGAGGGAAGTTCCTTATGCCACGAGACAGATGTTATTTAATGAATTTCAGGTATCATTAGAAGCCAACATCATCATTAATATTTTTCTTCGTCATGCACATTAATTATTTTTAAACACTTATAGGCTGATGTGTGGTTGGAGCCCGAGCATACGAAAAAAATGTGGAAAGCTTTTAACTCTCGGTGCTCAAAGAGATTGTCCGCGATACTTTTTGAAGCTCGAGCTGACGGAGAACGACACAATTGGATCCCCGAGGCCGTTTGGATCGATTTGCTAGGAAAGTGGTCCACCGAGGAGTACAAAGTGAAATGCGAAAAAGCAAAAACCAGTCGAGAGTCCGACCAGGGAGCGTGCTTGCATTCGGGCGGATGTCTATCCACGAGCACGATTGCTAAGAAAATGGTAAGGTCTTTCTCCGAACTCAGGACGAAATATTATACTTTAAGAAAATGGTAAGTAATTTGCAAATTTTAAAATATTATCTCATTGCAGGAGAAAGAGACGGGTAGACCACCGACTCAGGACGAAATATTTTTCCGAACCCATCAGAAGAAGAACAAAGAATGTGTCTCGAGTTATGCCTGGGAGACATGTATGTAAATTTTTGTGCCTTTACTTTTTTCTAAATTGCAAGTTAATAATTAATTAACAAAACTTTGAAGTTGATCACCTAGTCGTCGTTTGTAGTTAATTATTTTCTTTATATTTCAGGAGTCTTATAAAACAAAAGAAGTTGATCATATTACGCAAGCCACGCAGGAGGGGACCACACCGTTGACCCCGAGACAACTTTGGACGGACCACGTCGGCGTGAAGAAGGGTCGCATTTACGGACTTGGATCTTCTATGAGTGACACAGATATTGGATATGGTCGACGAAGTACTTCAGGTTCATCTCCTTCTACTATGCAAGAAATTGTGGATCAGGAGACCATCAAGATTAGGGAAGAGGTCAGACAGGAATTCGAAGAACGTGAACGTCGTAACAAGGATGAAATGAAGAAAATGATGTGTGCCTTCATGCGTGGCGAATTGAATGACGACGACGCCGAGGTAGATTCATATATAGTACATAATTATTTTTGGAATTTGCTTTAATCTGATGCATCATTGTACTCATTAGATTCATATGCACTTTGACACTAACTTAGATTTTACTCTTCATCCCTTTCAGTTAGATCTGTAGACTTTCAAAGTTTTCACCGAAAATAGAGTGCAGACAGTTGGATCATGTAAATGTCAGTACTTAGTATAAACTTGTTAGTTTACGCTCGATTTTGAGATTCGGCGTTAGCTTGTTAGTTTACGCATCTTCTAGATTTATCAATTTTGAAGATGCTCAATCAATTATTTATCAAATTATGTTGATGTTAAATTAAAATAAAGTTTTTATATTTTAGATTTTAGATTCAATTAGATTGTGATTACGCATCTTCAAAACTGAATTCATGTTTTTTTTTTTGCATTTTATATGTTATAACTTTTACTCTATTTTCAATTTTGTGCAGTGATGTTTTGCGACGAAGATGATATGCGAATTGAACTTCAGCTCTTCATCGTGACGAAGACGTTATGCCGTTCCATTATCTCGTTCCACTATGGTTGACGTTATTGAATCTGTGAATTATGGATTATGTTTCATGTTTGGATACCCTTATGTCGAATTGAATTATCTGTGATGTGATGTGATGTGCTTTATATGTGAATTACGATATTTCAATCTGTGATGGATTATATTTCAATCTGTGCCATTCAATTGAACTATGAAATGTGTTGTATTATCTGAGAATTATCTGTGAATTCATTATTTTTTTAAAATTTTTTTTACGTTTTCGACGGTCCTGACCATCGGAAACAGCTAAAATATTGCAATTTTCAGCGGATTTTTTCGATACTTACCGACGGTTATATCCGTCGGTACACAATTATCGACGGTCATAGCCCACGAGTAAAAATCGTCGATACTAGATTGTCGACGGTTTTAACCGTCGATAAAATCGACGGTTCAAGCCGTCGATATATATCGACGGTTAAAACCGTCGATAGTTTCCACGGTTCAAGCCGTCGATAGATATCGATGGCACGAACCGCTGATACTGTCGACGGTTTAAGCCGTCGATAAATATCGATGGCTCGAACACGATATTTAACGTTCGACTGCCGCGCCCGTCAGCTAGACCGTTTGTAATACCGACGGTTCAGAAGAAACCGTCGCAAAAAATTTGCGACGAGCCTTTTTCACACTTCATTGTCCGTCGAAAGAACCGTCGAAAATCGTGATTTCCGACGGATCTGGCAAATTTATCGACGGTTAGGACCGTCGGTAAAAGATAATTTTCTTGTAGTGTGGGCCCTTAAACATGTAAATCTATTGTTAAAATCGATGTAGAGGTTGATCCAACGATCAACCTACCTCTGTTCCCTTTTATCAGTGATATGATCTCTTTCCTCTCATTCTTCTCTCTCTTCGGCCATCGCTGAAGGTTCTCCGACCTCGAGAGCACGTCTTCCATGTCTCTGAGTGTCTACGGTTTATTGGGGGAAGAAGGAAGAACCACCGGAATGTTAAATACGAAGAGTAGCAATAAAAAATAATGCACTAGAGGATGAAGAGGCCATAAAAGTCTTTTGTGCGTCGTTGTTGATGTCCATGTTCGAGTGGCAATTGGTGAGAGAGCTCCTTAGTCGCTTCGAACTCATCATTTTTGTTGGACATCTGCGCCCTTTATGGGCCTCGCTTGCATATTGCATGAATGCAATTAGCAATCACACGATTGAAGTTGCTATAACTGCATACTTAACTGCACTATAAAAGAAGATGATGTTCTTCTTTGTGTGGGGTATTGCCTCTTCTGTGTGGTGCTATCCGACCAACAGCGAGAGGCTACGCACTCCCGTCGTGATTCTGACGCTATCTTGAAGAATTTGAATTGTGAACAAGTGTTTTCTTTCATTGTCATCGAATTTCCGACAACGAGTATGAAAACAACGTAGAAAAAATATTCCGTAATATTCCTATTTAATTATTACCAATTCTTTTAATTGATATAATAGCTTAATAAGCTTTTCTTGTTAAGATGTTTCGAATAAAAAAATGTTTCTCGTCCAAACTATTAAATTGTGCGAATGAATTTTTTCTTATTATGTTGCGCATTCAAAGGATCGAACTATTTGCATCTTTTATTTTTCACTGCATTAGCACGTGTGTGACTATTGACTTGAAATGCCATGCGTGGAGGCGCGTCTTTTGGTGACGATGACTGCATGCATGCAAATGTTCTATACACAGGAAGGTTCATGGCTGGCCACTCGTGCTGATGCGTTGGACGTTGATTTGTTATTTAAAGCATTTCTTTCTTGTTGTTGTGGTGCCAATGTTATCTTTCTGTCCTGAGCCCCTGTGATATCTGTTTTATGCCATGGATGACAAACCACACCATTTGTTTTTTTTTAAAAAAAAGGAAACGACCTGTTCAGAAAAATGCTACTGTAGCGCGCTGCGACGCCAGCGGGGGCCCATGCCCCGCTGCGTGCGTGTGCGCACTACACGGGCAAGACGTCACGTGTGTGCGGGTAGCGGCCCGCTACGTGACACAGGCGACAGTGTGCGCGGGCTGCGCCCGCTGCTCGACAAAGGCGCACGTGCAAGAGGGATTCGGCCCGCTGCATTTTTGGGCCAGCCCAGTTGGACAGTAGTTCTTTTTTAAAAAAACTAGGACAGAATTGTAGAAAACCTGGGAAAATATAGAAAAAAATGAGAAAATTATATTTTTGGACTCAGAAAATTTCTAAATATTTTCTGAATAAAATTGTGATATATGCTTGACATAAATGTATCCATTGTTTAATGATATATTTCATATGTGTTATTATGTCATGATAAATATATAAGAGAAATTGGATTATTTCTAATTTATGCACATTATTGGTTTTTAAAATTGTGAGTAATTTTTTGAAAGTTCCAGAATATTTAATATGAATATTTAGTATTTATGAATATGTTGTTTGTAGATTATGCCTTGTAATTATGTGAAGACATGAAAATGAACTTTGTTTTTTGTAAAATCAACATGTAATGTTAATAAGAAAATTTTTAGAATAAATTTTCTGAAAGTTGTATGACATATTTTTTATGCATGTTAGTGGTATTATGCATATTTATCAGTAAATGGAATAGTCATGTTATTTTGTTATACATTATATATGATTATGAATTTAAGTAAAAAGTTATTCATAGATATTATTATTACATATATGTTTTAAGTGTAGTATGTCACACTTAAATTAAATTTCCATATGAATTAAATATTCATGCACATAATTATCTTATATTTACTTAAAGTGTATTGAAGTGTGACACTTATGTAAATTGACATTATAATTGGAATATGCACATTATTAGTTCATTATGTGATTTGGACTATGTAATAAAAAATTATTTTCTTTATCAAAGAATATGTGCATAATGAAATTTTGTTACATATTAGGCATAATATGTATTATGTGAATTTATGAGTAATTAATTAACATAGTTATATTAAATTATGCGCACACTATTTTTGTCACATTTTTCATGTGAAATATAGACATTAATTATGAAAAATTATATTTCTTTATGAATAGAAATATGTGCATACATTTTTTTATTACACATGAAATGAATTGCATGATTTTATATGATAAAAATTTATGCAATAAATTTTTAATTAACAAGACATGCATAATATGAATTTATGTACATGATTGAGACTATGTGATATAAATGTAGAATTATACATGTGATTATATTTGTGTGATTATTTGTATGTCTACTATTATGCTTATGTTAATTATATGGGTGTTACAAATAATATTCATTTATATGTAAATTCATTGTATGATTTTTTGCGTGCATAATATACATTCATATATGTGATGTATGCAATGTTTACCTTGAATGCATAAATATTTGTAAATTATGAATTTGACATGTTTCATAAACTTAGGATGAAATAAGTTTGGCATTATGAAAGATAAGTAGTCCTTATAGGACTAAGGCATCTAAGTTGTATAATGGTCATGGTAACAATTTTTGTTGAGTAGTGCGTGACATGTGCATGTATAAGAAAGTATTGAAAAGATATTGTTAGTGAAAAATATAATACCCTCTTTCTTTGTGGATTTACTTGGTGTGTTGTTAACGCAGTCTTCAAGAATTATTATATTTACATGAGGTGATGACATTTTTCAATTATTGTGGTGACAAGGTGAAGGGGTGATGATTTTCTAATTGGCACATTGCAAATGTAAAAACCTTGATTTTCCTGTCCAAATTTTTTAAAATGATATGTTAATCACATAATATATTTTTTAGATGATTTTGGATGATCGTTCTCCAAAGTAAATAGATAGTGCCTTGGCGCGGCATATTATTTTTAATGAATGATAATTATTTTTTTAGATAATGAGAGATGAGTGGGAGCATAGCGACCATCTCGATGCCATTGTCTTAAAAATATTATTATATAATTATTTATGAATATATGCGACAAGAAGACATGCAAAAACTAACTCATTTTCCATACGTAATTTTGACCATAATGACGCAAAAAGAAGTCTTCACAATATGACAAAGTCAAAAGAAATATGTCAAAAGTGGCACATGACAAAAGATGACCTCTGTCGAGCACGATCACTATCATGATTCTCACGATATTGATGTAACGAAATCATTAAGAAAATAATAACTTTTACATAAGTTTTCTTCAACATATATATTATATATCTGTATGTGATGATAAACTTGACGACTGAGTTAAAGAATCTTTGCCATACTTTAAGAATGACCACATGATAATTTCTTATTTCTAATAAGTATAGTAAGCTTGCACACATATTTGATGTTTAGTGAAAATATCAAATATTTTGATATTTATTTGAAGAATGTATGTTGTCTACAAATATGACATATGTTGTTCACGTCAAAATAAAAAAATTGCTGTAAGTTTTTGACAGAAATAATAGTCCAGTGAATAATATATATACTAAGAAGGGCTAATGCTACTCAGATTGATGTGGAAACATGATGGCAAAGTTACTATAAGCAAAAAAAAAATGCTACAATTGTAGAAAATACGATAATTTTCGCTCATGATTGTACTGAGTTGAAAAATGTTAATATAATCGTATGGTAGTTTTGTTTAATGATAATGTTGCTTCGCTATTGAAACTCATCCATTTGTGAATTGAGATTATTGGAACAATTTATCGTGCACTTAAAGAATAATGAATTCTTTATATGACTTAGTCTATAAGCCAAAGGACATAGGTGGAAACAATATGAAATGGGAGTTTAAATATTATGACTTGCAAAATTTTCTTTTGCAATAGATGAATCTTCTTATTTTCATTGTCCTACTATACCACTATTTTGAAGTGGATATGTGTATAGTATCTACATTCGATATTTTGGACAAACGTAGCTGTGTACTCACGTTCATCATTAAATTTTGTATTTAATGGCATTCCTTTATGAAAATTTTTTGAAAAATGATTTTTTATTTTTTGATTATTTTAAGTATTCAAGTTGAATATTTATGTCATATGTGACGTAAATGAGTGTGCCAAAAGTTTTGGCTAGTCAATTTGTGACATTTTTTAGGCAACATAAATATAGGCTAACTTGAGAATATATTTTCTCACAAAAGTTATTTTCTACTTTTGTGATAATGTCTAATTGACAAAAAAATATGAAAATCATTTATGAACAAAAAATTGTAATAATCTATTTGTTTTGAATGTTTAAGGTTCTATATAGTTTCTTTCATCACATTTTTGCACTGTAAATCATACATATGATTTATCTAAATTAGTAGCTCATATGATTTATCTAAATTAGTAACATGAATTATTTTATACAAATTAATGAACTTAGATGGATATTTAATAATGATCTCAAGATTAATGCCTTGCTGACTAAATTGATAATGTGAAATGGTTGATTTATTCAAATAGTCTAGTGATGAAAATGATATAGTTTTGCGATTAACTATATTTCGCACTTATAAGTATTGCAGATACGATGAAATCATAATCTACTTAAATGTGTGACGCTAATAAATTTCTAATGTTATATTTGGAATATTGTTATTAATGCTGCCTAAATACTGAAATAATAAATAGAGATATGACATTCATGTATATATCTTTTTGGCTGAATGAGATTAACATCTTCACTTTAGAAGTTGAAGATTCATAGTTAACATACAGATTGATTTGTGGTTTGTCCATATTCTCTTCTCACACCTCACTCGGAGTGAGAGCAATTCATAGCCAACTCATGATTAATGTTTATTTATTAAAACATATGAGTTGTGTAATATCCCTAAGTTAACCATGCATAGTTATATGTATGAATGTGATGTTAAGATTTACACTTCAATGTCAACTATTGGAGTGCAAAAATAATGGAAATTTATTTATGGCATGAAAATGTGATTTTGGGAAAAGTGAAAATTTGGAAAATTAAAGTCCCGATAATTATTCTTATATATGAAAGAATTCTAAAAGTCATTTTAACAATTTTTAGGAGGTGTATGAGCTAGGCCAAATGTAGATACAAAATTGAAAAATCATGAAATCATGATTTTTATTTTTTGGACAATAATTTAGATTTTGATTCCTTGGTTATTTATTTTCTTAAATATTTTATTTGAATCCAAATGGGGGATAGTTCCTTATTTACATATAATGTCTTAAGTAAATGAATGAATAAATAAATAAATAATACAAAACCATTTACTTAATAAGTCAGTTCTCCTTTACCTTCTACCTTTTCCACCACTTTCTGTCCTTTTCACCACCCTTGGCCGAATAGCAAAGGTAGAAGAAACCATACTATATGTTGAAGGAAATTTGAGAAAGAGAAGGGGAAATTAGGATTTTGGCATGTGGTGAGTTAATACTTCACTTTATTTTGATTTTAAATGCATACCTCTATAATTAGGGCTTCTATGAATCTCTCACATCTCATTCACTCTCGGATTTTACCTAATCATGGGGCAAAACTCATGTTGCTCATGGGTAAGATTAACCCTAGTCATGTTCAATTGATTTCTGAATTTTTATCTACATAATTCCATATCTTCGGGTGGTCCAAAAATTATGAAATTTATTCTAATTGATCCTCTTTTAGTATACTTTCATTGAGCTTTGGAATCGAGTTAATATGATTTCTTTAGAGAAAGTTATGCTCTGTACTATCACTCTATCCGCCGAAATTGTTTCCTGAATTTGTAAATTATGTATTAAATCTAATATTTTGTTGAATTATTTTATGATTTAGGTTGTTATATAAATTTATGTTAGGCTTCATTGACAATTATAATAACTCGAAAATGATATATGCAGAAAAAGTTATAAATGTTTTACCAAACTTAAGTCAGTCTGTCAGGATAGAACTTAGGGCAAATTATTGGTTAAATTTATTGTGCTCAATACAAATAGATATAAATTCAAATATTTTTATGATTGCACCCTAGGAAGTCTACTCTTAGTGAAAATTAAAAGTACTAGAACATGAATGTTTATTATTTTATATAAATCATAAAAGTAAGGTCACTCAGTCTATCAAAACATAGAAATAACATAAAAGTTAGGTTGAATATTGATTTTCATAAGAACAAACCATAAAAAAAATAAGATTTCAAACTTTTACTTATTAATGTATCTGTAATCTGGAACTAAAGAAAATTGGAATGATGCCATTTGGTTATGTATACCAAAAGATATGAATTTTCTTTACTATGTGTGCAATCTGTCATAATACTAGGTCAATCCTTAAGTTAAATAGTTACTTAAATTATAAGAGTAAATACTTAAGGTTCATATACCTTTGTAATTAATTATGTTTCATGTGTGATAGGCTTGTGCTCATATCATAATAGTAATGTGTTTCTTAGTATTATTGTTATAGGAGTAGAAGAGTAAAGTAGTGAAGGAAATGAAATCATTTTGTTAGCCCTTATAGGTAAGTTGATTTCTCCTACTCTATGTATTCACCTCTTTTGAATTCGGTGTGACATCGATTATTATATGTATTGAATATATTTTGGAATGCTATGAATTGATTTCGAGAAATGCAATTACGAAATGTATATCTGAATGATTATATGATTGCACATTTGGAAAGTATATGTGATATGATCTGAATGGATTACGATTGTTCCTTTTGAAATGGTATTTGATATGATTCATCTTCTATATTCAAGAGATGTTTGTTATGTGATAAATCATGTGTCGACATGTGTTTGCATTTGCATATATGATGGTTGGAGCTAAATGCTACATCGCTGATCACGATGGAAGTCACATCTAGAGTCCAATCCATCATTTTGTTCCTCAGTAATGAGATGAGATAGGCTGGAGCTAAGTACCACATCATGAATAGTCGCGATGGGGGCCACCTCTAGAATCCGTAAGGACTACCTCTAGAGTCCACCTATCGTTATATGATTTATTCTCCGAAAGGGATGAGATAGAATGGAGCTACGTGCTACATCGCTGATCACGATGGGAGTCACCTCTAGAGTCCACCTACCGACCACTGGCTAGTTGGTGATCCGGGCACACATATGAGAGTGTCACATTGCATACATGTGTGATATGTTTAAGTGATAATGAACGTAAATTGAGTGTAATGATTTTGATTGGAATGTTATATATGTATTTATTAAATGTATGAAGATATTGACTTTAATATTATGATTAATGCATGTATTTTTATTTTTCTCCGAATTTATTAGATGGTAACACATAACTTATGAGTTATCAAGTTACTTAGCTATTATTTGCTCACAGTGTTGTTGTACACTTTTTCATATCAGTAGAATTATTGGGATCGCGAGAGACAACCTTAATAGGATGTGGATTCTTTTTGCTGCTAAGGTATTGAGAAGTCACGTGTCCCACCGCACGCACTAGATAGAAGACTTGTAGCTCTCATATTTCTTTGTTAGGATATAGAGAGAGTTTGATATGTGCTATGTATGAAAAGTAAATTTGTATCTTGTAAAATATAAATCTTTCATGACTATATAGTGGTGTAAACCATAGGGTTGTTACATGCTCTGAATGATCAATATAAACTGCGTTGTTTGATCATATGTGTTATCACTTTCTTGTATTATCTAGAGGAGTTATGCACAATCTTTTTTAAAAAAAATAAGAAAATATATTTGATCGTCTGTAATAAGCCACGAGCTCTGATTTAAACCACTATTTAAATCAAGATCGTGACAAGTTGTGTTTCACGTTGTCAACGTTGAATGATTATATGAAATGAACATGAACCTAAAATAAGTGATGGAGGCTCTCTCGGCGTAGACACAGAAAATAGATTAATGAAAAGAGTTAGAATCTAAAGAAAAATCAAGTCAATGACTTGTTAAATCATCTATCTTGTCGAAAGGTAAGCATTCAAAATAAGTCGACATTAAGTGTAATATCCCAAAACTAATCCCTATGATTTGATATTTGTTAATGTGGTTTTAAGTGATTGATATGCATTATGATATGAATGTTATGTTATAAGTTCCAACTATGATCGTCGGAACGTCTTAAGCGCTGAAAATTTCGCTTAAGGCATGAAAATGTGATATCGGAAAATAATAGAATTAAGAAAAATAAAGTGCCGGTAATTGTTCCTATATATGAATGTATGCTAGATATGATTTTTAATAATTTTTAGAAGATGTTCTAGTTAGGTAAAAATGATGTGTAAAAACGGAAAATATGAAAAATCGTCGTTTTTGTTCTTCGGACCAAAATTTAGATTTTTATTCTCTTGAAATTTATGTTTGAAAATATTTTGTTTGAATCCAAATGGGGGGTACTTCCTTATTTACATGTAATGTCTTAAGTAAATGAAAAATAAAATAAATAAATAGAAAACCAAAGCCATTTACTTAAATGGCATGGAGTGTAAATAAGTACCAAAATCCAAGGGCAATTTTGTACCTTAGTTTGACCACCCTGAAGTCGGTTATTACAAGAACTTATCCACCTATTGTCGGCCCTTACTTCATCCATCCGAAACTTGAACACAAAGAAAAGCAAAATTCAAGGAAGAAAGAAGAACTTGGAGAAGTAAACAAAAGTGGATTTTGGTCATTTTGTGGTAAGTATTACATAGATCTTGTAATTATGGTCATACTCTGATTTCACATAGTTCCTCTGGCTTTTTCTTTTTTTTTTCATTCCAAAATCTCAGTGTAGTTAAGGGGTATACTTAGCTTGATCTCTTTTGATCAAGAACAAGCCCCAGCTACAAGCAATTCTATGCCCGAGATTTGCTAGGTCATCTGGATGCCCTAGTGACCTCCTAAAATTATGAAATTAATTATAGAACATCCCTTATGAGTTAGCTTTCGTGTGTCTTTGGAATTAGCTTAATTGGATTGGTGTACAAAAAGTTATGCCCTCATGTTTAAGGGTCTATCAAACTGTTTTGCAGAATTGCTCACCCGAATTGTAAATTACGTAGAAAATTCCATATTATATGATAATTCTTGATATTTAAGGTTCAGATATATGTTGAAGTTAGGATTCGTCTCCAATTCGAATCACCTTGAAATCAATTGTGTTCTTAGAGTTATGAATTTATTATTGCACCTTGCCCTGTCTGCCAGAACTAGGAACTATAATTGATATTATGCTAATTGTCGATTTTTCTGCGACCTAATTATGATGAAATAAAATCTGAAACTTTTATTAGTCATTCCTGAGGAACTCTAGGTTCATAACAAATTATAATATGAATTTTGGCCCTAAATATTCGGAGTTATGAATTTTCTTGCATTAGGTTGTTAATCTGCCATGTGCAACATGAACACTTCTAAGGATTCAAGTAGTTGAATTATTTGAGTGAAGGGGGTAAATGATATGTATAGTTTATCTGATATGTTTTTCATGTATATTATGTTAGTTCTCAGATCATAGTATTTAAATGGACATATGTTATTATTTTAGGATTAAAGGAGTAAGTAAGGATAAGAGGAGGCGATTAAAATTTTCACATCACTTATATAAGGTAAGTTGGTTCCTCCTATTCTTTGTGATTTCTACATTGACATTTGGAGGGAAAGTATTTTGAACTATTCATTGTTCTCTAAAGAGTATTATTGAGTGAGACATTGATTTGTATGAATGATGTATTTGTGTGAATGACTGATTCGAATGATTTGTCAGAATATCTGAATGTGCAATTTGTGTAAGGAATCATTCATTTGCATATGTGTGTGTCATGCATTTGCATGAGTGATGATTGGAGCGAAGTGCTACATCGTTGATAGCGATGGGAGCCACCTCTCAAATCCAACCATCAATATATTCTGATCCCAAAATGGGATGATGTAAGATGGAGCAAAGTGCTACATCGTGAGAAATCACGGTGGGAGCCACCTCTTGAATCCACTTACATTCTGATTCGTTCTGTTCCCCGGCAGGGATGAGGTAGAATGGAGCGAAGTGCTACATCGTGAGTAGTCACGGTGGGAGCCACCTCTCGAATCCATCTATCGACTATACAAACTGGCCAGTTGGTGATCTGTGCATTCATGTGTTTGCTGCATCATTGCATATGTTAAGTGATTTGTCTGATTGATCGGGTTTGCAAATTGTATATGATTTTGCGCTTATGATACTAAAGGTAACTTATCATTTTGCTTCTTACTATTGTATGTAATTGATATCCTTCTGAATTGAAAGGTGGTTAACACATTGAGTATGAGTTATCAACTTACTGAGCTGTTGGTTGCTCATTACGTTGTTTCAACATGTTTCAGATCATTAGAGCTTTTGAGATCGTGCACGTGGACTACCTTAGCAGAGTCGCATACTCTTTCTGTTGCTAAGGTATTGGAGAGTTTTGGCATCTTCGTGGTGACATAGATAGAAGACTTGTACTTCTTGCATCCTTTGTTGGATGTCAAAGGAGTTGTGTTTGTAAAATACATAAACGAATATACTTTTGTATCCTAAAAGAATATGGTTTTGTGTGATGTAAACCTTAAGGTTTTCTGTTATGCTCTGATGATCAAATATATGAATTGCGTGGATTGTTATGTGTGTTATCCTCTAATGTTTTCTAGGGGAACTATTGCACGTTTCCGCAAAATTTTATTTGATCGTCCGTAATTACGTCGCGACTTACGGGTTAGGCCGAGACTTAATTCCGGGGTCGTGACAAGTTATGGTATCAGAGCAATAGGTCCTTTCCCTTTGTTATGTGTTGCATAGCTATGTCTAGGAGGACATTGTTATGCTTAGGTTGTACACCCTTGTTACGTTATATCATTAATTTCTGTGCATTGACTATGTCATTAGGACCATGAAGACAAGGGGGGAAGGCTCGGCCCAAAGTCAAAGTCCTGATCATGATCCTCGACTCGAAGGTGTTTTTCGTGCTCTACAAGAAATGAGCGACATAATGAAGGTGCAAGCTACTCAGAGTAATAAGAATAATGATAATACAGTGGAGCAAGCGGGAAGTAGCCGGAAATGTACCATTGAGCAGTTCAAGAAACTCGACCCTCCTAGTTTCAAGGGTACAGGTGATCCAACTGAAGCCGAGAGTTGGATAAGCAGAATGGAGAAGATATTTGCTGCCTTATGTTGTGATGAGCGAGAGAAAATAGTTTTTGCAGAATTTATGCTTGAGGGCAATGCCGAGCATTGGTGGAAAGCAACTAAACCTAGAGTTTTGGCTACTAATGCCAACCTGTCATGGAAGAAGTTTGTAGAAGTGTTTCTTGGAAAGTACTTTTCAGATTGTGCACGAGATCAGAAGGTCATCGACTTTCTGAAGCTCGAACAAGGAAATATGACAGTTGATCAGTATGAGGCTAAGTTTGCAGAGTTATCAAGGTTTGCGCCACACCTAATTTCAGATGAAGCTGGAAGGGCAAAGAAGTTTGAGAGGGGATTGAAACCGGCCATTAAGAACAGACTTACAGCTTTAAAGCTACGAGTATATGATGATGTTTATGAGAGGGCACAACTGGTGGAGAATGATTTAAATATGTACCAGGTATCTCAAGAGCAAAAAAGGAAGGAACATAATGTTGGTCAGCATCTGAGACCAAAGACTTTTGATTTTAAGAAGAAGAGATATAATGTACCTTTTCGTGGACAACAATCACAGTCACAAGCACAAAATGCTCAACCATGCAAAACATGTGGGAATTTTCATGGTAATGCCCCTTGCCATAAAGAAGTAGGAGCTTGTTTTAGGTGTGGAAAAGTGGGTCACTTTATCCGGAACTGTCCATTAATGCGACAACAACCTCAACAACCCCCGCGACCAAACAGACCATTAGACAAAGGAAAGCAACCAGTTGGACAAGGACATGTGTATGCTTTAACACAGAAGGATGCTGAGGCCTCAAATGCAGTGATCACAGGTAATCTTCCTATTTGTGGCACTAAGGCACGAGTTTTGATTGATCCCGGTTCTACTCATTCCTTAGTATCTCCAAATTTTGCATGCCATTTGAAGGCAAAAAGGGAACCATTAGGTTATTGCCTCACAATTACTACACCTGATGGGCACACTTTGCCTTCGAATATAATATATAAGTCATGTAGTGTTAAAGTTGGTGACAAATTCTTAAGTGCTGATCTGATTCTTTTATACATGCATGACTTTGATGTGATTTTGGGTATGGACTGGTTGTCATCATATCATGCATGTTTAGATTGTTACAAGAAGGTAGTTACATTTTCACTTCCAAATCAGCCCTCATTTTGCTTCATGGGAGATAAGGAACCAAAAACATGTTGTTTGATCTCTTATATGCGTGCTAATAAATTGCTTAGGAGGGGATGTGAAGGGTTCTTGGCTTTCTTGGTTGAAAGCAAAAAGGAGGGAATCAGTTTGGATAATGTCCCAATCGTGAAGGAGTTTCCGGATGTATTTCCGGAGGAGTTGCCTGGCTTACCCCCTGATAGAGAGATAGAGTTCTCTATTGACCTTCTTCCAGGCACAGCTCCTATTTCCAAAGCTCCTTACCGTATGGCACCTACGGAATTAAAAGAGTTGAAGGCGCAATTACAAGAGCTGTTAGATAAAGGTTTTATTCGACCAAGTGTATCACCTTGGGGAGCTCCAGTTTTATTTGTGAAGAAGAAAGATGGATCTCTCAGGTTATGCATTGATTATCGTCAGCTGAACCGAGTTACCATAAAGAATAAATATCCTTTACCAAGAATAGATGATTTGTTTGATCAGTTGCAGGGTGCATCTCTATTTTCGAAGATTGATCTCAGATCGGGATATCATCAGCTCAAAATAAAAGAAAGTGACATTTCAAAAACTGCATTCAGGACACGATATGGGCACTATGAGTTTTTGGTAATGCCATTCGGATTGACTAATGCTCCAGCTGCCTTCATGGATATGATGAATCGGGTCTTTAAACCTTTCTTAGATCAATTTGTGATTGTTTTTATTGATGATATTTTGATATATTCCAAAAGTCATGCTGAACATGAAGAACATTTGAGAACTACTCTGCAATTGCTCAGCGAACGAAGGTTATATGCAAAGTTTAGTAAGTGTGAGTTTTGGCTTGATCGAGTGGTGTTCTTGGGTCATGTTATCACCAGGGAAGGCATATCGGTTGATCCTTCAAAAGTGGAGGCCGTGGTCAATTGGGAGAGGCCAACCACTGTTACTGAAGTAAGGAGTTTCTTGGGTTTAGCAGGTTATTACAGAAGATTCGTTGAAGGCTTTTCTTCTATTTGCATTCCTCTCACAAGGTTGACACGCAAGAATACAAAGTTTACATGGTCTGATGAATGTGAGAGAAGCTTTCAAGAACTCAAGAGAAGACTAACGAGTGCTCCGGTTTTAACCATTCCCTCGGGTACGGATGGATTTGTGATATACAGTGATGCGTCTCGGAAAGGCTTAGGATGTGTACTAATGCAACATGGCCGAGTAGTGGCATATGCCTCCAGACAACTTAAAGATTATGAGCAAAATTATCCCACACATGATTTGGAGCTTGCTGCTATTATCTTTGCATTAAAGATTTGGAGACATTATTTATATGGAGAAACATTTGAGATATATACGGACCACAAGAGTTTGAAATATTTATTCTCCCAGAGAGAATTAAATATGAGACAAAGGAGATGGATGGATATTCTAAAAGATTATGATTGTACCATCCAATATCATCCGGGGAAGGCAAATACCGTTGCAGATGCATTGAGTAGGAAATCAGCATTCATGGCTAGTATGATGGTTAGTGAATGGAAACTTCTTGAAGAGTTAAGGGATTCAGGTTTTAAGTTTATTGAACATAGTCCTAATGGAATTGTGGCGACAATGAAGGTGGAACCCGAACTGATACATAGAATCAAAGAAGCTCAGCAGAAGGATCCTCAGTTGTTAGCACTCCAGACTACAAGGAAAGGAGAAAGAAATCCAGATTTTCAAATGCATGAAGATAGGATATTGAGGTGTGGAAATAGAATTTGTGTTCCTAATGATATTGAGCTCCGAAAGTTAATTTTAGAAGAAGCACATAGAACTCCTTATAGTGTTCATCCAGGCAATACGAAAATGTATCAAAATTTGAAAAAGCATTATTGGTGGAATGATATGAAGAAGGACATTGCTGAAATGGTATCCAAGTGTTTAGTGTGCCAACAAATCAAAGCAGAACATAAGAAGCCAGGAGGTACGTTACAACCACTTCCTATTCCCCAATGGAAGTGGGAAGATGTAACTATGGATTTTGTTCAAGGATTACCGAGGTCTAGCAAAGGGCATAACGCCATATGGGTTATTGTGGATCGATTAACAAAGTCAGCTCATTTTATACCTATTAGGATAGATTATACCTTGAACAAATTGGCACAAATTTACATTGAGGAGATTGTTCGACTGCATGGAGTTCCTACTAGCATCACCTCTGATCGAGATCCTCGTTTCACATCACGTTTTTGGACAGCTTTACAACGAGCTATGGGAACAAAGCTTCAATTTAGTTCTGCCTTTCATCCTCAAACAGACGGACAATCAGAAAGAACTATTCAGACTTTGGAAGATATGCTTCGTGCATGTGTTTTAGATTTTGGAGGCAATTGGGATGAACACATATCTCTTATAGAGTTCTCGTATAATAATAGCTATCATAGCAGTATTGAAATGGCACCTTTTGAAGCTTTATATGGAAGAAATTGTAGATCGCCAATTTGTTGGGAAGAGGCTGGTGAAAAACAACTAACAGGTCCAGCAATAGTTCAGACAACCACTGATAAGATCAAGGTTGCTCAAGAAAAGCTTAAAGAAGCACAGAGTAGACAGAAGAGTTATGCTGATAATCGTCGAAGGCCCCTGGAATTTCGACAAGGAGATCATGTATTCCTAAAGGTCTCCCCATCTAAAGGCGTGATGAGATTTGGAAAGAAAGGCAAACTAGGTCCTCGATATATAGGACCATTTGAGATACTTGAGCGAGTGGGGTCAGTTGCCTATCGCTTAGCATTACCTCCTGATATGGAAAATATACATGATGTATTTCATGTATCCATGTTAAGGAAATATGAGCCAGACCCGTCGCATGTGATTGAATATGAACCCGTGGAGTTGAAAGAGAACCTGTCTTATAAAGAACGACCAATTCGTATTTTGGATCGGAAGGAACAAGTTCTCCGAACTAAAACTATTCCGTTGGTAAAAATCCTATGGCAGCATCATGGTGTTGAGGAAGCAACATGGGAAACTGAACGAGACATGCGTGATCAATACCCCTACTTATTTGATCAATAAGGTATGCTTAATTTCGAGGACGAAATTTCTTTTAAGGGGGGTAGAGTGTAATATCCCAAAACTAATCCCTATGATTTGATATTTGTTAATGTGGTTTTAAGTGATTGATATGCATTATGATATGAATGTTATGTTATAAGTTCCAACTATGATCGTCGGAACGTCTTAAGCGCTGAAAATTTCGCTTAAGGCATGAAAATGTGATATCGGAAAATAATAGAATTAAGAAAAATAAAGTGCCGGTAATTGTTCCTATATATGAATGTATGCTAGATATGATTTTTAATAATTTTTAGAAGATGTTCTAGTTAGGTAAAAATGATGTGTAAAAACGGAAAATCTGAAAAATCGTCGTTTTTGTTCTTCGGACCAAAATTTAGATTTTTATTCTCTTGAAATTTATGTTTGAAAATATTTTGTTTGAATCCAAATGGGGGGTACTTCCTTATTTACATGTAATGTCTTAAGTAAATGAAAAATAAAATAAATAAATAGAAAACCAAAGCCATTTACTTAAATGGCATGGAGTGTAAATAAGTACCAAAATCCAAGGGCAATTTTGTACCTTAGTTTGACCACCCTGAAGTCGGTTATTACAAGAACTTATCCACCTATTGTCGGCTCTTACTTCATCCATCCGAAACTTGAACACAAAGAAAAGCAAAATTCAAGGAAGAAAGAAGAACTTAGAGAAGTAAACAAAAGTGGATTTTGGTCATTTTGTGGTAAGTATTACATAGATCTTGTAATTATGGTCATACTCTGATTTCACATAGTTCCTCTGGCTTTTTCTTTTTTTTTCATTCCAAAATCTCAGTGTAGTTAAGGGGTATACTTAGCTTGATCTCTTTTGATCAAGAACAAGCCCCAGCTACAAGCAATTCTATGCCCGAGATTTGCTAGGTCATCTGGATGCCCTAGTGACCTCCTAAAATTATGAAATTAATTATAGAACATCCCTTATGAGTTAGCTTTCGTGTGTCTTTGGAATTAGCTTAATTGGATTGGTGTACAAAAAGTTATGCCCTCATGTTTAAGGGTCTATCAAACTGTTTTGCAGAATTGCTCACCCGAATTGTAAATTACGTAGAAAATTCCATATTATATGATAATTCTTGATATTTAAGGTTCAGATATATGTTGAAGTTAGGATTCGTCTCCAATTCGAATCACCTTGAAATCAATTGTGTTCTGAGAGTTATGAATTTATTATTGCACCTTGCCCTGTCTGCCAGAACTAGGAACTATAATTGATATTATGCTAATTGTCGATTTTTCTGCGACCTAATTATGATGAAATAAAATCTGAAACTTTTATTAGTCATTCCTGAGGAACTCTAGGTTCATAACAAATTATAATATGAATTTTGGCCCTAAATATTCGGAGTTATGAATTTTCTTGCATTAGGTTGTTAATCTGCCATGTGCAACATGAACACTTCTAAGGATTCAAGTAGTTGAATTATTTGAGTGAAGGGGGTAAATGATATGTATAGTTTATCTGATATGTTTTTCATGTATATTATGTTAGTTCTCAGATCATAGTATTTAAATGGACATATGTTATTATTTTAGGATTAAAGGAGTAAGTAAGGATAAGAGGAGGCGATTAAAATTTTCACATCACTTATATAAGGTAAGTTGGTTCCTCCTATTCTTTGTGATTTCTACATTGACATTTGGAGGGAAAGTATTTTGAACTATTCATTGTTCTCTAAAGAGTATTATTGAGTGAGACATTGATTTGTATGAATGATGTATTTGTGTGAATGACTGATTCGAATGATTTGTCAGAATATCTGAATGTGCAATTTGTGTAAGGAATCATTCATTTGCATATGTGTGTGTCATGCATTTGCATGAGTGATGATTGGAGCGAAGTGCTACATCGTTGATAGCGATGGGAGCCACCTCTCGAATCCAACCATCAATATATTCTGATCCCAAAATGGGATGATGTAAGATGGAGCAAAGTGCTACATCGTGAGAAATCACGGTGGGAGCCACCTCTTGAATCCACTTACATTCTGATTCGTTCTGTTCCCCGGCAGGGATGAGGTAGAATGGAGCGAAGTGCTACATCGTGAGTAGTCACGGTGGGAGCCACCTCTCGAATCCATCTATCGACTATACAAACTGGCCAGTTGGTGATCTGTGCATTCATGTGTTTGCTGCATCATTGCATATGTTAAGTGATTTGTCTGATTGATCGGGTTTGCAAATTGTATATGATTTTGCGCTTATGATACTAAAGGTAACTTATCATTTTGCTTCTTACTATTGTATGTAATTGATATCCTTCTGAATTGAAAGGTGGTTAACACATTGAGTATGAGTTATCAACTTACTGAGCTGTTGGTTGCTCATTACGTTGTTTCAACATGTTTCAGATCATTAGAGCTTTTGAGATCGTGCACGTGGACTACCTTAGCAGAGTCGCATACTCTTTCTGTTGCTAAGGTATTGGAGAGTTTTGGCATCTTCGTGGTGACATAGATAGAAGACTTGTACTTCTTGCATCCTTTGTTGGATGTCAAAGGAGTTGTGTTTGTAAAATACATAAACGAATATACTTTTGTATCCTAAAAGAATATGGTTTTGTGTGATGTAAACCTTAAGGTTTTCTGTTATGCTCTGATGATCAAATATATGAATTGCGTGGATTGTTATGTGTGTTATCCTCTAATGTTTTCTAGGGGAACTATTGCACGTTTCCGCAAAATTTTATTTGATCGTCCGTAATTACGTCGCGACTTACGGGTTAGGCCGAGACTTAATTCCGGGGTCGTGACAAGTTATGGTATCAGAGCAATAGGTCCTTTCCCTTTGTTATGTGTTGCATAGCTATGTCTAGGAGGACATTGTTATGCTTAGGTTGTACACCCTTGTTACGTTATATCATTAATTTCTGTGCATTGACTATGTCATTAGGACCATGAAGACAAGGGGGGAAGGCTCGGCCCAAAGTCAAAGTCCTGATCATGATCCTCGACTCGAAGGTGTTTTTCGTGCTCTACTCGAAGTAATAAGGAATTTCTTCTATTAATGAAGAATTTAATGTCTTTCTATAGAAATGACACGTGTGAGACAATTATTCACATTGGGTGTGAAATTTAAATAAGAATTGTTCAAGTAAATTTATTACTTTATAGCAAGAGTCGATAGAAAATTGTATACTCACCGGTACCCTTTTTAAAAGAAATATTTTTTTAATCTCATGATATTTTTTAAGACTCTATAAGTAACAAAAGGAAATGTCCTTTTGTATCAATAATTAGATATTCACAATAAGTTGAATAGTCTTTTTGTGTATTGGCCAAATGAAACATTTACATACTAATGCATGACGCCTATATTGGACGGTGATTAAGAGAATAGTGAGACACCTTATGAGCATGTTGACTCTCGTTTTACGTTATTATGGAGATCGAGTTATAGACTTAATAAATAGACGCCTATTAAGATGGTGATATTAACAAGTAAAAGTTTATCTCCAATTATGTCTTCATGTTATAGAATGACATTGTTGCAAAGTTTAGCTAAAGCAAAACTATATAAAGTAGTCAATTATGAAAATTGAGTTTGTATTATACTCAATGATGATATGAAGCCCTCTGGTTAAGTAAATTCTTTTACTCTTATATTGACAATGGTCAAGTATGTCTTTTGCTGCAATAAGTATGTCACTATTGCTTGATAAAAAGGATGAACCATTGTAAGAGAAAACACTGATTTTTAGTATGTTTTGACAATGTGAAGAAGTTAAAGTTGATGAATACATATATAAGTATGAGATATTTATTAAGCCACGTTTGACTAACACATTTATATGCACAATACTTATGTAATAATGTATTCTAAATCTCTTATGATAAATAAAATTATGTTATTTTTATTCTGGATTCAGATATTATTTTTTTTATAATGCATGTAGAGTATGTCAATTCAAACACGAGATTATCAATCACATAGATAATCACCTCGGCGCTTAGTGTATACCGAGCGAAGATGAAATGATTTAGATCCATGTATATGATCTAAGATCACCCTAATATGTTTGGGAGGATGACACGAGTTCATATATAATTCTGTGTAGTCTAATAAGAGAAGCCAGATGTGAGACCTCGTAGCGCCAATTTTGGGCGACTAGTGTGAGGACTCAGGTCAGACGTCATGGGTAGATGTTTAGACTTTAGTCTGTGTAGTATTATGAGTTTATGACATACGCTCCTTTAGTGGGAGTCTTCATCGTAATAATTTGTATGTACCTTGTATGTTAAGTCGACCCTAAGACTTAACGAATATTTTATAATTTTTCATCAAAGTATGAGTCTTTAAGAATTGAACAAGTCCAGAAATTACACTTACTCTTGACTATATTTCAAGGTAATGGATTGGTGCTGCTACTTTATTGAGGTACTCAAAGGCTAAAATTGTATGCGACCCAGCCATGACTAGGAAAGCAGCTAACTTAAAACTGAAAAATATGAGGGCTAGAGGAAGATTCACCGGTGCTTCATTGTGTTTATAATGTAATTGGCCAAATACGTAAGCATACAAATATGAATCAATCAAAATCGTGCATGATAAGACATGTGCCATCTGGAGTGTGCAAGTAAGGTGTTTTTAAGGCAAAGCAAGTAACATGAATGTTTGAGCGACTATGTATGAAATCATAGTATTGGCTCACATGATAGTTGAGTAGCTATACAACAATAACATGTTATAGCATGCACTCACACGCTGATTGAGCAATTATGTGGTCATAACTTTGTCTCTCAAATTGATCAAACAACTATGTATCCCAAACATATTATAGTATAGGCTCTCAAGCGATCGAGTGACTATGTATTTCTAACAGGTCATAGTTCTCCCTTAGTTTTGGATGTGCTCATGGGTCGCAAAAATGGTCATCTTCCTTGGATGGTCACACCTTGTGGATCGGCATAACATCAACTTCTCCTTGCTTGGCATAACATCAACTTCTCCTTGCTTGTCGTTGTCACACCATGCACAATTGTGCAACGTCGCTCAATCCTCGAGGTGGCTAGAGAACTCAATTGAGGAAGCTGATGTGAGCAAGCGCACGAGAACAATCACTACCACAGGCAGTCGGCTCATACATGTCAGACCTATCGAAGGATCGAAGAGGAAGATGAAGACGTGGAAGAGGATGATAATGGCAGCGAGACCAACTCGGTGTCCAAGAGCTCGATCATCGGGGGAGTGGTTGCACTGATGGGGGAACTACCGACATTTCCTTCTCATCGTCATTGTCCCGCTCCCCTTGCACTGATGAGGCTGCCGGAGAGAGAGGAGGGTGCTGCCCTCCTCGCCCTCTCCCTCCAACGTCATTTTTTAAATTTTTATTAACTATTATTATATTATTTTAATAGTTTATATTTTTTTATATTAGGCATTTTGTCAGGCCAAACACTTGGTACACGTTGAGAAGAAAAAAAATATGATGAGTGGCTTTCACATAGACGGGACGATTGGAAAATAGGCTATTGTAAATAAAAATGATAGTTAGTGAAATAAGTCAATAGTTAGAGGATAATCTAATTAAAATATCTTTTAACAATTTTCTTGTAAATACATATACATATTATTTAAAATATTTTTAAATAAAATTAACGGCTCAAATCGTCTTAAGTCTCGACGGTCAGAGTTGCCGATACTTTTCGATGGTTAGCACCGTCGATTATTAGACCGCTCTGACTGTCACACTGACTGTCGAAGGTTTCGACGGTCCTTATGTAACCGTCAAAAATAATTTGAGATGCCAAGTTTTCGCGCGGATGTGAGCCGTCGAAAAATCCGTCAAAAATACTCATTTTCGACAATTTTTGTCTGTTTACAGACGGCCATGACCGTCGATAAATAAGGAGTGGCATTCTAGAATTGTCCCAATTTAGATCAATCTCCTACTCCTAGTCTGGACCAAATTGGAATAAGGAGCAATACCATTTTTTATTATCTGATTGACACTACAAGAAAAACACGGATTACCGACGGTCCGAACCGTCGGTAATCAGCCCGAAAACCGTCGGTAACACAATTACCGACGGTTTTTCAGTCAGAATCGATCCGTCGAAAAAACGCTCGACGCAAACGTATTTACGACGGTTGAAAAAAATTCGTCGAAAATATCGACAGTTCTGGCCGTCGGAACAGTCCCCGGCGGTTCGACCCATCGAAATTTTCCGACGGTTGCAACCGCCGTAAAAGTCCCCGACGGTTCGAACCGTCGATATTTCCGACGGTTTCAATCGCCGGAAAAGGTCGGCGGTCCAAGCCGTCGATATTTCCGACGGTTGCAACCGCCGAAAAAGGCTTCTGGCGGTCGCAACCGCCGGAAAAGGCCGGCGGTCCGAGCCGTCGAAATTTTCGACGGTTGCAACCGCCGGAAAAGGACGGCGGTGGGGGCCGTCGCAACTTTTCGACGGTCCCAACTGTCGAAACTTTAGACGGGTGTCGCAACCGTCGATCTTTTGACGGTCGCAACCGTCGATCTTTTGACGGTCGCAATCGTCGCAAATAATTTTTTAAATATAAAAAAAATTAGCGGCCGGATCCGGCCCGCCTGGCGGCCGATCCGGCGCCAGGCGGCCGGATCCGGCCCGCCTGGCGGCCAATCCGGCGCCAGGCGGCCGATCCGGTGCCAGGCGGCCGATCCGGCGCCAGGCGACCGGAACCGGCCCGCCTGGCGGTCGTTCCGGCCGCTGGAGGTCGGATCCGGCCGACAGCAGAGAGAGAGATGCCGGCGCGGAGCGAGAGAGAGAGAGATACGCCGACGCGGGAGAGGGTCGCCGGCGTCCGGCGTGGGAGGGTCGCCGGCGTCCGACGCGCGGGAGAGGCCGTCGAACCGGCGTAACCGGCGTCCATGCTTGCGGCCGGGAGAGGGAGAGAGGAGAGGAGGGAGAGAGAGAGGAGTGGAGGGAGGAGGGAGAGAGAAGAGGAAGGAGGGAAAATATATAAAGGAAAAAATTTGGAAAGAAAGCGGGAAAAAGGGAAAAAAAAAGCGGGATAACAAAATTTTAATTACCGACGGTTTCGGCCGTCGAAAACATAAATAATAAAAAAATTTATTTTATTTAGTTATATATAATATTTATTTTTTATTTTACCAACGGTTTGAACCGACGGTAATCTTTACCAACGGTCAAAACCGTCGGTAATTGCGACGGTTTGGATATCCGTCAGAAATTACGGCGGATTTAGCGACGGTTATGACCTTCGGAAATTGCGGCAGATTTTACGACGGATGGATATCCGTCGAAAATATCGACGTTCCTAACCGTCAAAAAATTAAATAATAATATAACAAATTATATAATTAATTTTTTTATTTCCGACGGTCACAACCGTCAGAAAATCTGTCGAAAAAATTTAATAGTAATATTAAAAATATATAATTTATTTTTTTATTTTCGACGGTCCTAACCGTCGGAAAAGTCGTCAGAAATTGCGACGGATGGATTATCCGTCGAAAATATCAACGTTCCTAATCGTCAAAAAATTAAATAATAATATAATTAATTATATAATTAATTTTTTAATTTCCGACGGTCGTGACCGTCAGAAAATCCGTCAAAAAAAATTAATAATAATATAAAAAATACATAATTTAATTTTTTATTTCCGACGGTCCTAACCGTCGAAAAAGTCATCGGAAATTGCGACGGATGGATTATCCGTCGAAAATATCGACGTTCCTAATTGTCGAAAAATTAAATAATAATATAATAAATTATATAATTAATTTTTTAATTTCCAACGATCGTGACCGTCGGAAAATCTATCGAAAAAATTTAATAATAATATAAAAATATATATAATTTAATTTTTTTTATTTCCGACGGTCATAACCGTCGGAAAAGTCGTCGGAAATTACGACGGATGGATATCCGTCGAAAATATCGACGTTCCTAATCGTCGAAAAATTAAATAATAATATAATTTTTTTCCGACGGTCATAACCGTCGAAAAATCCGTCGAAAACGGAACCGTCGAAAAATCCGTCGCAAATAGCGACGGATTTAGAACCGTCGAAAATTATCCGTCGGAAAATCACGATTTTCTTGTAGTGTGATATCGGGACTAGGACACATGTATTGACCATCCCTAAAAATGTCTTAACACACGTTCATCAAATTTATGCATAATTTTAGTTAAATTTATCCTTATTCGTAAAGGGATTAATTGAATAATTAACAAATATATGAGATGTTTTTTTATTAACTTTATACATATGAAATACTTTTTATCTTAACATAAAAGGAGTTCATTCAATCAGTGACATTTTGATCAGTGATGTTTTATGAACAAATGCATAATTTTAATGCACTACACTACGTTACACGGGACAAGGCACCCTTTCGTTTGTGTTATTATACACTCTTAAGTTGTACATAAATATTTCATCCGGATACTACTTGTCGATGTCTCAATCTCATCATGCAAGCATCATGCCTGTCAGCAACAATGTGCTTTTCACACTTTGAAGCAACTCTTAGATTTTTCTAGTATTAAGCAAGGAAAAAAAGTGTTTGTGAAGCCTTTGATTGAACTATTGAACTACAAATGTGTTGGTCTTTGATTTAGCTATTGAACTAAGGAATAATATTAAAAAAAAAGAAGTGTAGCCTTAATGCAGGTACACCAAACGTCTATTATTTGAATGTGCGTAGTGATTGAACTGCACAAAATCACAAACATATTAGACCTCATACTCCTGCTTCCATATAAACAATCCAGATTCTCAGGCCTATGGTTAGCTTTTAACAGCGAGATATTTCTCATGCACATGAACAGAAAATGAAATGAGAATGTGATGAAATTCATATGGTCATTTGATCATTGGTACGCTTATCTTGAATGAGATTTGTGATCTTGATATAATTAAGTGAAACGTATTATGCAACTCGTGCATCAAATATAGAAAAGTTGCATCAGATCCCCAGGAGTTTTTTTACTCACTTTATGTTCCAAAAACCTGATCACCATCTTGTAATGGGGGCAAATCCCAATGAGTTTTTGAGTATCATTAAAGAATTGCATCCATGGATCTGTTGATTGACCACAATGCTGAAATTCCAAGGGCTCATAGTCAGATGGTGAGATCATGACAAGTGGTGGTGGGTATTAGATGTATTACTAGTTTTGAGCACCCAATCGCTTGAATCATGCACAGCCACTCAGCTTCTGGAGCTCCAACTTTGGAACAATGAACGCCAAAAGCTGATAGCAGACTTAATGGTCATGGCAGAATCAAATATAGCAAATGTGTTAAGAGTAAGGAGTAAGCATATGAACTGTTAGCTTTCGCCATGATCAAAAAAAAAAATCCCCCAAGGACTACATCCGAGGAGAAGTCAAATTAGATTGAGGCTAATAGAAAAGAATCAGAAACTAGGATCTATATAGTGGCTCCAACTTCACTTTGTTTTATCCAGAAGTAACCACCATGATCTTTGCTGAATGACTGAACTAATACTTCTTGTCGCTACTAGTCATTAGGCATTACACAAAGATGAACTTTGATTTCTGTCTTAGTGATCAAGGTTAGATCTCTCAGAAGACACATGATAATAATACTTTCATAGACTCCCCTCGAATCTTTTAATTTACCTATGCCCTGGACTCCAATGAATAAAAAAGACTTCGATACCACTTTTGTAAGGTTCAGGATACAAATCTCAATTACTTGTCAATCCACAATATTGTTGCTTTCCTGACCATCTCAATTAGTGTGCCAAAATATATGGTGCCTTGTGTAAATATAAACCTTCAGAGCTAGAATATTAATCCTTTCAATGATCAGGCATACTTACCAATACATAGTCTTAAGTTTCCTCATGGCATTACTTCTAGACAGAATTGAGCCAATCAAGAGCTCAGTCCATTTCTTTTTTCTTTTTCTTGACAAATTGCAGGTGAAGAATTGTGCCCACTTCCACCCTTTCTATATTGTACTCATCGTTGGAAAATCCTTTTCAGCTTTAACAAGAATATATTTGAGGCATGAGAATGACAGTGGAGGAATTTAGTATTAGCAAGGTGAATTAAGCAACCTTATGGATGACGAGTAGTAAGTCAGAAATCTTCTATATAAACCAACAGGTTCGTCGTTTGGCATATGTTCATCACCATTGTGGGAGCCAATGGAATCAGCAAAGCTTCTGTTTGCTTTCTTATTTGCATCCTCCTTGTTAAGGTTCTTTGCCTGTGCACATCCCAACTATGGGGATGCATTGGCCAAATCAATATTGTACTTCCAGGGACAGAGGTCAGGTAGGCTTCCCCCGGATCAAAAGCTGACTTGGAGGTCAAATTCTGGACTCTCTGATGGTTCAGCAGCCAATGTAATTTCACAACTCTATTGATCAATCCTAAGCTTCTTTAGGCTGTCACCTTTCACCGACCGTTCTTGAAGCTGCCCATTTCCTGTCAGTCTGCCTTATTCTGCTAATATAGCTCATGTAAACTTGGTCGGAGCAACATCAAGTACTTACAATTCTCCCGACCTCCTCAGTTGGCTAAATTTAGAATATTGACTTCTGTTATCAGGTCTATAAGGGACAGCTAAACTAAGTCTGTATGTTTGTAGGTAATGAGCACAGTAGTTCATCCAGCTTTAGGAAATCAGGTTGATCGTTTAAGACAAACCAAGACATTTGGCATCCAATAATGCTTAAACATAAACTAACTTATGCAAGCCATTAATTTGCATCACAAGTTTTCTCTACTCTTGGGTTCCACAGGTGGATCTAACCGGAGGCTATTATGATGCTGGGGACAATGTCAAGTTCGGGTTTCCTATGGCCTTCACCACCACTATGTTGTCATGGAGCGTGATCGAGTACGGGAAGCGCATGGGGACTCAGTTGGGCAACGCGAGGGCAGCCATACGCTGGGCCACTGACTACCTGCTGAAGGCTGCGACGCAGACGCCTGGAAAGCTCTACGTCGGCGTCGGGAATCCATACTCCGATCACCAATGCTGGGAGCGACCGGAGGACATGGACACGCCAAGGGACGTCTACTCGGTTTCAGCAAGCAACCCGGGTTCCGACATCGCTGCAGAAACTGCTGCGGCACTGGCAGCTGCTTCGATCGCCTTCCGAACTGCTGATCGGGCATACTCGAATAAGCTGCTATCCGCAGCGAAGAAAGTTATGAGCTTTGCAGTGAAGTACCAGGGTAAGTACAGTGACAAGCTTGGAGTTGTCAACCCTTTCTACACCTCATATTCTGGTTACGAGGTACGCAATGTGACCATGCAATCAATGATCAGAATTCAGATAGTTTCAGCGTTCTTCCGAAATGGGCACTCAAATTATCCATGTCAGGATGAACTGCTGTGGGGAGCCACATGGCTGTTCAGAGCGACTAATGACCTTTCTTACCTCAACTATCTGCATTCCTTGGGAGTCAATGACAACACTGACATCTTTAGCTGGGACAACAAGTTCGCAGGAGCCTACGTGCTCCTGGCCAGAGTAAGTGCCGGAGATCAAGTGCTGTTGTGCTTAGCAGAAGCATATATTTACTCTTCTGTTGTCTGCTGCAGAAATTTCTGGTGGAGAATGATGACACCTTTGAGCCATACGTATCACATGCTGAGAATTTTATGTGCAGAATACTACCCAACTCGCCGTATTCCACAACAAAATACACACCAGGTACATGATGGAGTCTGCATTGCAACAGGAGTTCGTGTTCCTCCACCGAGTTCTGAACTTGGAGCTTGTGCCTTTTGTTTCTTGTTTCAGGGGGGCTCATGTACAAGCTGAGCTTTGCTAATCTTCAGTATGCTACTGCCATATCCTTCTTGCTCTCCACCTACTCCAAGTACATTCTGCAGGCCAATCATACCTTCACCTGCGGCAACCTCCTGGTTAAGGCAAACGTCCTAAGATCCCTCGCCAAGAAACAGGTTACAGATAAACATCTCTCCGATCATGTCTGCTACATGACTTAAAACAGCTTCAAAGCTTTCCATGATCACCTAATCAGACTGCAAGATGCAGGTGGACTACATACTCGGAGACAACCCCCTGAGGATGTCCTACATGGTGGGCTTCGGGGCGAGGTTCCCGCAGAGGATACATCACAGAGGCTCCTCGATGCCCTCCTTGGCCTCCCACCCTGGTCGCATCGGCTGCCAAGATGGTTTCCGGTACTACTGGTCCGGCGCTCCGAACCCCAACGTCCTCACCGGAGCTGTCGGGGGTGGCCCTGATCAGAACGACGCCTTCCCGGACGACCGAACGGACTACAGCCGCTCTGAGCCGGCGACGTACATCAACGCGCCTCTCGTCGGCTCCCTCGCTTACTTGTTGCAGAGCTACAAAACCGGTTGAAGACAGAGAAACAGAGCAAAAGCAAAGTAGCTATCAACGCTACGTGCCAACCACAATCTGAAGCGCTTTATTGTTATTCCTCAAGGAATTTAACTTTATGTCATTGTAAAATTTGACACTCATGTCAATTTCAGCAATCCGGAAAGTTGGATCTCTGGCCATGCAAGATATTTGAATCATTATCTACTTTGCGTTATTTTTTAGGCTCAAAGCTTAAATAATTATTATTTATATCAGAGTTAACAAGAGTGACTTTGTTAAGGTCTTGGACTTCGAAGGCGACATCTTGGATGGATGCAATTTGTCCAAAATGAGTGAATAAAAATTCGAATCACTATTAATTTGAGTTGCTCGAGTCACACTTCTCAATACGACGAATGAATGATATTTCTATAGAATATTCCGCGTACACATAAAAGTGCATACGGTGCTTAGATTCCCTTGTTGTTACGATGCAAGTTTGACAGAGGAAATTTTGTTGTTTGAATATTTTTTTTCTTATATGACGCAGCGGGGATAGTAAATTGAAGGAGATTATAATTTTTGAATAAATTTCGAAAGAAGTTGATAGTTCAAAGCATTATCAATAACTTGATAATCTCAGAATCCACCAAGGATCGGAGTCCTTCGAATAATAAAATCACATAAGTTTATAAAATAATTGGATAATAATTAAACTATCAAATATTATTTCTAATTAATATTTAAAAGATAATAATACTAATTAATATATTCTAACTAATTTAAAAGATAAATATAATAATAATAGTTACTAAAATATTATCTTATTTCTCTTACATCAATCTCTCTTTCTTCAAAAGAGTTCGACCTCGAACTCTAAAAAATTGAATTTGGAGTTTCACGCTTGTTATCTTGCAACGGTCTAATCTTCTTTTTCAACTCATCAAAAAAGTCATTTAAGCTAAGTATATCGTACTAACAAATATATTATTCTCAAAACTTGGCGTGAAAATGCAATTTGAAAAATTTTAAAATCTTTGGTGATGATAAAAACTTTGACGCATTTCATATTAACTTAAATAATTTGAAGCAAATCTTTTTTGTTAGTTGATTAATTCAATTTCAACTTTTCAATCACCTCCTGAATAAATTTATCTTCTTTTACATTAGAAAGAAAATCCAAAATAACCAACTCTTCAATATTTGGATAGATTCTAATATCTTGAGTAGTTTCTTGTAATTCTTCAATTGGAACAGACACAACTTCCAAAGATAATTGATACACAGATTCCGAAAGAAAATCCAAAATGACTAAGTCTTTAGTATTTAGATAGATTTTAATATCTTGAATAGTTTCTTGTAATTCTTCGATTGGAGCATATATAACTTTCAAAGATACTTGATCTTCACAAGAGTGCATAGAGACTGATGGAGTTTGGGGAGCCTTATTGATCATGTTATCCAATCGTTATTGAAGCTTCTCAATTGAATTCTTGATATTCTCAAAATGAATTTGAACTTCTTACATTAAATTTTGCTTATCTTGTTGAGACTTGCTTGACTGATGAAAAATAAGATAATGATACGATGAAGGCAAAAAGTGTTGGATATGTAATTTCTTCAATTTTTGTCATGTTCGGATAGGTGATTTTTCATGATAAGCTCGAAAGCGCTTATTATTTGAAAATTTGTTGATCATTAATTTGACTTGTTGAAATTTTAAAATATCACAATAATAAAAAAAGTGATCAACTTTAGAAATTCAGCGTGAAAAATCATCAACATGAAAATAACCATTAAATGATGATGGTTCTATCCTCATGTTGTTAGTTAAAATAACAAAATAAAATAAAAAGAAAACTAACAAATCATGGATAGAGAGAAAAAGAATGATAAGGATATAATGAATTGTAGATAACAAAATGGAGAAAATAAAAATAAAGAATAAATCAATTATAAATGATAACAAAAATAAAACAACAATAATAATAAATGGATTATGGGGGAGAAGATGAGTACCAAAACGAAGAGGTAAATCTCCTCATAACACTTAACGCAACGGGTGCAAAGTGAAGGAGATTACAAGCAACATCAATAGCTTGATAATCTTGGAATCCACCGAGGCTCGGAATCCACCGAAAAATAAAACCACACAGGTTTATGAAATAATTGGATAATAATTGAACTATCAATAATAAAAGAGTTCATGCCTATTTATAGGCATTTTACAATCAAATCTAAACTAATTTAAAAGATAACAATACTAACTAATCTAAAAAGATAAATATAATAACAATAAATACTAAAATATTATTTTATTTCTCCTACATCATTATAGCAATTAAAAATTCACGTACTCCAAATCAATTATGATTGGCATATTCGGATGATAATCCTGAAATCGTTTGGTGTTAATAATCTTAATTTAATTATTAAGATCAAATAAGGATTTATTCATACCTCTTTTCTTCAAATACTCAGTCAATCATGTGTTAATACATGTGTCCACCTAAAAATATACATATACTCTAACAAAAGTTTGTGCAACGTTGAGTTGCACTAGACCGTACTTCTATTGAGTTGCATATTTTTTTGTATACACACTACTTGCTAATTCATTAACGCAATACCCCAGATTTTTCATTAAAGGTAATTTAAACTTTTTGTCAACCCCTCATGATCTCCTCTGTATAAAGCTCCATATTCCTATTGTTCACCTCTTTTCTCCAAATCTCTTGGTGGCTAGGGTTTGAAAAAGGAGAAAAAGAAGAACAAGGAGGAGGAAGAAGAAGATGAAGAAAGAGGAGAAGGATTCAAGATTAAAGTATGTAAATGGGATCCAAAATCTCTCTCTCCTCTCTCAATGGTCTTTTATGATTGGCTGAGAGCGGGTAAATTACACGAATGGTCCGCCAACTTTAAGTCGATTTCCAATTGGTCCCCCAACTTCAATTTATAACCAGAACGTCCTCCATCTTTCTTTTTCTTGCATGCTTAGTCCTCCTGACCGGTGATAGTGGATTTTCCGATTACATTGCTGACGTGGCAGATTTTCTCTCTCCTCCACGTCATTTTATGTTCATCATGTCATTATAAAAATTAAAAAAAAGAATAAAAAAGAATGAGGGTTGTGTTAGGTCCCGACAGCCATCATAAAATCATGTCGAATCTTATGAACATGGATCAACGAATATGCGTCGTATGATCCATGTAGCCGACCCCACCTAGTGGGATAAGGCTTTGTTGTTGTTGTAATAAAAAAGAATGAAGTTTCCACGTCATTAAAAAAAATTAAAAATAAAAAAATCAGAGCCGGAGAGAGAGGAGGGAGGCGACCGCCCCCCTCTCTCTCTCCAGCGAGAGCTCGAGAGACAGAGAGAGCTCCGACGAGCTCGAGCTCGGTCGCCCCCCTCTCTCTCTCCAGTCGTACTGGAGAGAGTCCCTCTCTCTCCCGCAGCGCGGGAGAGAGAAGGAGGGGGGCGGTCACCCCCCTCTGCTCGAGCTCAGCGGTCGCCCCCCTCTCTCATTCTCCAGTCGTACTGGAGAGAGTCCCTCTCTCTCCCGCAGCGCGAAGGAGGGGGGCGTCGCCGCCCTCTGCTCAAGCTCCGACGAGAGCTCGCCGGAGCTCGAGCTCTCTCTCCAGCCGTGCTGGAGAGAGAGAGGGGGCGACCGCCCCCCTCCCTCTCTCTCCCGCAGCGCGAAGGAGGGGGGCGTCGCCGCCCTCTGCTCAAGCTCCGACGAGAGCTCACCGGAGCTCGAGCTCTCTCTCCAGCCGTGCTGGAGAGAGAGAGGGGGGCGACCGCCCCCTCCCTCTCTCTCCCGTAGCGCGGGAGAGAGAAGGAGTGGGGTGGTCACCCCCTCTGCTTGAGCTCCGACGAGTTCGAGCTCGAGCTCTCTCTCCAGCCGTGCTGGAGAGAGAGGGAGGGGGGCGACCGCCCCCCTTCCTCTCTCTCCCGCAGCGCGGGAGAGAGAAGGAGGAGGGCGGTCGCCCCCCCTCTACTCGAGCTCCGACGAGCTCGTCGGAGCTCGAGCTCTCTCTCTCGCTGGAGAGAGAGAGGGTGGCGGTCGCCCTCTCTGCTCGATCTCTCTCTCCCGCCGTGCTGGAGAGAGACAGAGGGGGACAATATGAGCTCGTCGGAGCTCGAGCAGAGAGGGCGACCGCCCCCCTCTCTCTCCAATGAGAGCTTGAGAAAGAGAGATAGAGCTCGAGCTCGCCAGAGCTCGAGCAGAGGGGGGCGACCGCCCCCCTCCCTCTCTCTCCCTTCTCTCTCTCGAGCTTTCGCTGGAGAGAGAGAGGGGGGCAGTCGCTCCCCTCCTCTCTCTCCGGCTCTGATTTTTTTATTTTTAAAATTTGTTTTAATGACGTGGAAATTTCATTTTTTTTATTATTTTTTTTAATTTTTTATAATGACATGGCAAACATAAAATGATGTGGAGGAGAGAGAAAATCTGCCACGTCAGCAAGGCAACCGGGAAACCAACTATCACCGATCAGGAGGACTAAGCGTGCAAGAAAAAGAAAGATGGAGGACATTCTGGTTATAAATTGAAGTTGGGGGATCAATTGGAAATCGACTCAAAGTTGGGGGATCATTCGTGTAATTTACCCGGCTGAGAGCATGAGGACTCCTTGTCTTCATATTGGATTGTGATGAGGATGTTTATTGTTGAAAGCACTGGATTGTATAGGCTTTTATTATTAGATCTAATAATTAGGATTCATGTTTTTCTTATTGTTCATGATTTAGGGATGAACCCTAAATCTTAGAAATTTATGGATTATAATATTTTTTAATGTACTTTTGATCCTAGAATGCCTAGGAAATCCATATGTTTGATTCTAATTATTATAAATCATTTTAACCAATTTCTGAATGAAAAATCATTACTGGGCGGCGGAACTCTAGAGTTCCGTCATGGTCGTGACGCACCCCGTCATGCCCGTGACAGGAGGGCTGAAGAACATCCAAAATTATGCTTTTGTCACTCCTGTGACAGATTATGTCGTGGTCGTGACTGTGATCCGGCACGACCGTGACAGAAGAAATTTTTACAGGATTCTGTCATGGACGTGACAACTCATTTCACGACTGTGGCCATCAACAGAAGTGGTATATGATAGTTAAATATTATTTTCAAGGTATAAATAGTATGTATTGATGTTTACTGATTGTATAAGAACCTAGATACACGTATATGCATGTTCCTCACGTAACCAGGATAAAATCTAAAGATTGAGAGAAGTAAATGTTTATTGATTTGGATCTAAGTTTTAATGACATATTAAATTAAATTTTGATGATACAAACCTCGAATGATTAAAGATAAAATGTTAAAAAGTTTAAAGAAAAAGAAATAACTTTATGCACTACACTTTGATTAAATAATTGGCACTGATCTTATTAGTTTTGGATGAATGTCAAATTGTAGAGAATTCTGTTAGCTTTCCATAGACTCCAAGATAATCTAATTTGGATAACCGTGCAAAATGTTATGCTCAAAATAGTGCAGGGCGGTCAACCTGCCGGTCGAAGCTATAAAGGCGGTCGAGATAGTCCGGTCGACCGATCTAAGACATCGATCGACCGATCAATGCATGAGCTGCCAAATCCACGTCAAGACTATATCAGTCGACAGTCCGATCGAAGCACCGGTCGACCGATCAGTTCAACGGTTATAAATCAAAGCTGTGAGACTGTACCGATCGAGACACCGGTCGACCGACTAGCTGTGGTAATTGGAGAAATCAACGCAACGATCATATAGTCCAATATAGTCCGGTCGACCGGTCCATAAATGTGGTCGACCGGTCCATTACTGAAATGAACAGCAACGGCTATATTTTGAGGAGAAAAATGTGAAATTAATTTTAGACGAATTTTCCACATACCAGAGCCTATAAAAGGAGTGTCAAGGCCAGAAGCAAAAGCAATGAATTCAAACATCAAAACGAAACTTTAAGAAATCAAAAGAAGATCACTTCTCTTGAAGTTATCATTTAGAGCTTTCTCTCTCTTCTCTTCTTGTGAGTGTTCTATTGTAAAAGAGAGAAACTATTTTTCAAAAAGATTGTGAGAGCTCCTGTGTAAAAGAGGTTCCAAATCTTACCTCTTGAGCGAGATAAAAGATTAGCTTCCTAGGATGAGAGGTTGTCTTGCATCTCGAAGCGAAGAAAAGGTAGTTGGTGTAAAGGGCTTTCTTCCTTGCCCCATTTGGAACAAAGAAAGGACTTAGTGGAATCTCCGACGATCTCGAGGTCGAAAAGGCGGAGCGATGACGTAGGTGTGGCCGAACCTCATCAACAACCATCGTGTCTATTTGTGTTTGATTTCTCTCACTCTCTCTCCCTCTAATATTGTGTTTATAATCTGAATTGTAAAGGTTTTAAAAATCGGTTTTGTGCTTCCACTACGAATTCCATGAAATCGATATTTTTGATTAAACACCAATTCACCCATCCCCCCTCTTGGTGCCCTTTGGGATCCTACAATTTGTATCAGAGCGGGTTGCTCTTATTTTGATCTTTTGAATCATCTTGATTTTAGATCTAATTATTTTAAGATTCAATCATTTTTTTAAGATTTAACAATCTTAAGAGCTATGACATCAAGTGAATTTATTTTTGCAGAAGGATAATCAATTAGTCGTCCTCCCCTTTTAAATGCATCAAATTTTGCACATTGGAAAATCCGGATTCAAGCCTACATATGTTCAATTGATATAAACATGTAGGATATTATTGAAAAGGGTTATTATTTACATGAAAAATTACCTTCCGAACATGACGAAAGACAAAAGATTTTTTTCGAAATTGGATTGGAAAGTAAAGAATATTTTCTATTGTGCTTTGGATTCAACGGATTTAATTCGGATTTCTAATTGTGAAAGTGCAACCGAAATTTGGAAGAACTTATTACTACTTATGAAGGAACGGATAAAGTCAAAGAATCTAGATTAAATATTTTGAATCATCAATATGATTCCTTTAAGATACATCAAAATGAATCTATAAATGATATGATTGCTCGATTTAATGATATTGTGAATGGTCTAGCTTCATTGGGCGAGCCAAGAACTAACCCTCAAAAAGTGAAAAAGATTCTCAGGTCTCTATCCCCTCAATGGCATACAAAAAGACGGTGATTGAAGAAAAAAATCTGAACCAATTAGATTTTGATGATCTTATTGGTTCACTTCTAACCTATGAGACCGGAGTCCAAGAAGAAGAAGAATCCAATGCTCGCAAAAAGAAGACATTGGCTTTGAAAGCAAATAAAAGTGAAGATGACTCGAGTGAAGAAGAAGTAGACGAAAAAAGACTCGCTCTCTAGACAAGAAAACTCGATAAGTATCTCAAATTGGTGAAAAAGAAAAAAAAGAATGCGAAGCCTATCCAAAGATCATACAAAAATCACAAAGAATATATACCTCATAGAAGAAAGAAGAAAAGGTATGAAGAGTCAAGTGAAGATGAATCAAATGAATCATCAAATTCACATGCATCAAATGAGGACACATATCTATGCTTAATGACACATAATGATGAGGTATCCTCCAACTCTTCTTATTACTCTAGTGCTAATAGTGATAATGATTATGAGGATGATAATATCAGTTTTGACGTGCATAAAGAATTTTCTTTCTTAATTGAAAAGTATCTAATTCTTAAAAAGAAGAATAAAAAATTAATGGATGACTTTCATATTATAAAAGATGACCTTGATATTTTGAAAAAGGAAAGAGATGCATGTCTAATTCATAATGAAACTTTGAGAAATGATCTTCATATTATGGAAAATGAGATTGAAAAATTAAAAGTAGAAAAAATACATATTTTATGGAAAATGAAAATCTAAAAAATGAAATTGAAACTTTGAAAGCTACACATGCATGTGAAATTGTAAAACTGGCATGCTATTTAGGAAAAGAAAAGAAGATAAATGCCTCTTTGAAAAATATAGCTATTTCTCATGTAATAAAAAATAATCCTAGAAAACACTTTGGACATAAAAACTCTTATTGAAAATTTAATCGTACATATGATAGAAAATCACATATTACATATTTTACATATGGATTTAATGATCATTTTGCATATCAATGCAAAGTAAGAAAATCTTCACAAAATGACATGATTTGGATTCTGAAAGGAACAACATCTAATAAAATAGAACTAAAAAAATTTGGATACCAAAGGTTACATAATCATTTTTGCTGGTGTGCCTCGCATATAAAGGACAAGTGGAATTAAAAATGTGAAGGCACAAATGTTATGGTAAAAGTATCATTGGTTGCATTCTTATATTTCTTAATTGATTAGGCCTATTCTTTTAATTTCATTCAAAAAAATTCAAAATGATTATTTATTTGAAAGAAAAGGGAGGAACAAAAGAAAATTTGTCATAATGATAGGGGGAGCATGTTAAAACTTTATTTTGACATATCATGAATATCATTGTTGTATCAAAGTTTTATGCCATATTTTAATTCATAAATATATTTTTGAAGTTCATCAAATTGTCTTCATTTTACGATTATAAAATAGTCATAAGTTTAGGGGGAGTTATATTTTCAAATCTTTATGTTATAATACTCTACATGTCTATTATATGACAAAAGGGGAAGAATAAATTAATTTTTTAAAAAATTGATTAAGGGGAGCTAGATATGGTTTCTTATATGTTTCATATATATAAATTATTCTTTTTAATGAAACAAAAGGGGGAGAAGTATAGGAGAAATATGATCTGAATATCATTTTATATGAAGAGTATCTTACAATTAATATTTCTGTGAATATCTACTATTGTAAGGAAAGCTATGTGTTAGGGGGAGTAAAATTATTTTTACAAGAATTTTACAATTTTTTCGTAATTTATATATTTTTCATATTTCTCGGTTTATCTTCATAAAAAAGGGAGAGATTGTTGGATCTAAGTTTTAATGACATATTAAATTAAATTTTGATGATACAAATCTCGAATGATTAAAGATAAAATGCTAAAAGGTTTAAAGAAAAAGAGATAACTTTATGCACTACACTTTGATTAAAAAATTGGCACTAATCTTATTAGATTTGAATGAATGTGAAATTCTAGAGAATTCTGTTAGCTTTCCATAGACTACAAGATCATCTAATTTGAATAACCGTGCAAAACGTTATGCTCAAAATAGTGCAGGACGGTCAACCTACCGATCGAAGCTATGAAGGCCGGTCGAGATAGTCCGGTCGATCGATCTGAGACACCGGTCGACCGATCAATACATGAGCTGCCAAATCCACGTCGAAACTATAGCGGTCGACAGCCCGATCGAAGTACCGATCGACCGATCAGCTCAACGATTATAAATCAAAACTGCGAGACTGTATCGGTCGAGACACCGGTCGATGGTTCGATCGACCGACCAGCTGCGGTAACTGAAAAAATCAGCACAACGGTCATATAGTCATGTCGACCGGTCCATAAATGCGGTCGACCGGTCCATTACTGAAATGAACAGCAACGGCTATATTTTGAGAAGAAAAATGTGAAATTAATTGTGGACGAATTTTCCACATATCAGAGCATATAAAAGGAGTGTCAAAGCCAGAAGTAAAAGCAATGAATCCAAGTGTCAAAGCAAAACTTCAAGAAATCAAAAGAAGATCATTTCTCTTGAAGTTATCATTTAGAGCTTTCTCTCTTTCTCTCTTCTCTTCTTGTGAGTGTTCTATTGTAAAAGAGATAAATTATTTTTCAGAAAGATTGTGAGAGCTCTTGTGTAAAAGATGTTTCAAATCTTACATCTTGAGCAAGAGAAAAGATTAGATTCCTAGGATAAGAGGTTGCCTTGCCTCTCGAAGCGGAGAAAAGGTGGTTGGTGTAAAAGGACTTTCTTTCTTGTCCCATTAGGAACAAAGAAAGTGCTTAGTGGAATCTCCGCCGGTCTCAAGGTCGAGAAGTCGGAGTGGGAACGTAGGTGTGGCCGAACCTCGCCAACAACCACCGCGTCTATTTGTGTTTGATTTCTCTCACTCTCTCTCCCTCTAATATTGTGTTTATAATTTGAATTGCAAAGGTTTTAAAAATTGATTTTGTGCTTCCGCTACTAATTTCGTGAAATCGATATTTTCGGTTAAACATCAATTCACCCCCCTCCCCCCTCTTGGTGCCCTTTGGGATCCTACATATTGATTGTATAGCATAATGAACACAATTGTGAATGATGCTACATGTCGATCCTCTATGGCCCTTTTATCAAATATTTACTCGGAATGATTGTTACACACATCGACAACAGTTTATCATTCCGATGTCGTCCTCAGGCAAGAGTACAAAATGATCGTTACATACATCGGCAAAGGTGTGTACATTTTGATATCACATTTGGGTGAGAGGGGAGCATTGTCTCTAGGCTTAATTAGCCTATTGAGAGGTAACGATATAAATCCCAACTATCGGAAGATATAACTAAATGAAAGGGGTCAATAATCAATGGAATGGAACGATGTCCCATGAAAGTAGAAGTCCAAAGGGTTATAAAGAAACTTTGAGGAAAGTTATGGAGGCGCTGGTTATGTAAGTGTATTTTACTTGTGCGTCTATGGATTGAATTTGTGATTGTCATGATTGTCCATACTAAAAGTATGATGATAATGATTACATGTTTTTCCATGCTTTTACTTATCGCATGATGATAGAAATGAATAAATGAATGACATGTAGTTCATATATTAAGACATGACATGCATATTGTTTGCTTCTTTTATATAAAGATGATGATGCATATCATGTAATATCATGTATAGGATCATAGCATCATATGCATTGACCTTTATATAATCTAATCGGGGAAATCCCTGCATCCTGGATCCGTATAGGTGCATAATGATTGAATTGATGACACTTCTGACAAGAAAGTTTGCACTTTGGTCTTAGGATATTGAGTCATTATATTCTAGAGTCATAAATGCGGTCGACCGATCCATTACTGAAATGAACAACGGCTATATTTTGAGGAAAAAAATGTGAATTAATTTTGGATGAATTTTCCACATACCAGAGCATATAAAAGGATTGTTAAAGCCAGAAGCAAAATCAATGAATCCAAGTGTCAAAGCAAAACTTCAAGAAATCAAAAGAAGATCATTTCTCTTGAAGTTATCATTTAGAGCTTTCTCTCTTCTCTTCTTGTGAGTGTTCTATTGTAAAAGAGAAAAATTATTTTTCAGAAAGATTGTGAGAGCTCTTGTGTAAAAGAGGTTCCAAATCTTACTTCTTGAGCAAGAGAAAAGATTAGATTCCTAGGATGAGAGGTTGCATTGCCTCTTGAAGCGGAGAAAATATGGTTGGTGTAAAGGACTTTCTTTCTTGCCCCATTAGGAACAAAGAAAGTGCTTAGTGGAATCTCCGCCGATCTCGAGGTCGAGAAGTCGGAGCGAAAACGTAAGTGTGGCCGAACCTCATCAACAACCACCGCGTCTATTTGTGTTTGATTTCTCTCACTCTCTCTCCCTCTAATATTGTATTTATAATTTGAATTGCAAAGGTTTTAAAAATCGATTTTGTGCTTCCGCTACGAATTTCGTAAAATCGATATTTTCGGTTAAATACCAATTCACCTCCTCCCCCCTCTTGGTGCCCTTTGGGATCCTACATATTGATTGTATAGCATAATGAACACAATTGTGAATGATGCTACATGTCGATCCTCTATGACCCTTTTATCAAATATTTACTCGGAATGATTGTTACACACATCGACAACAGTTTATCATTCTGATGTCGTCCTCAGGCAAGAGTATAAAATGATCGTTACATACATCAACAAATGTGTGTACATTTTGATATCACATTTGGTGAGAGGGGAGCATTGTCTCTAGGCTTAGTTAGCCTATTGAGAGGTAACGATATAAATCCCAACTATTGGAAGATATAACTAAATGAAAGGGGCCAATAATCAATGGAATGAAACGATATCCCATGAAAGTAGAAGTCCAAAGGGTTATAAAGCAACTTTGAGAAAAGTTATGGAGGCGCTGGTTATGTAAGTGTATTTTACTTGTGCGTCTATGGATTGAATTTGTGATTGTCATGATTGTCCATACTAAAAGTATGATGATAATGATTACATGTTTTTTCATGCTTTTACTTATCGCATGATGATAGAAATGAATAAATGAATGACATGTAGTTCATATATTAAGACATAACATGCATATTGTTTGCTTCTTTTATATAAAGATGATGATGCATATCATGTAATATCATGTATAGGATCATAGCATCACATGCATTGACCTTTATATAATTTAATCGGGGAAATCCCTGCATCCTGGATCCGTATAGGTGCATAATGATTGAATTGATGACACTTCTGACAAGAAAGTTTGCACTTTGGTCTTAGGATATTGAGTAATTATATTCTAGAGTCTTTTGACTATATTTCTAAAGAGATGTTTTTACTATAACTTTAACATATTTTAAATTACTATTAGTGATGATGTTTAGATGTGTTTTCAATTTTATAATATTATTTTTTTATGTTTGCATGAAGTTTTCCCCATTTAATAAAAGAATTTTCTTATCTTATTTAATGAATTTATGCTTTTGTTGAATTAATAGAAAATCATATTATGATTATGTGATGGAGAATAGATTAACACAATCGAATGACCTAATATCTTTTGACAATTTAAGAGTGAAATTCGGGGTGTTACAATTAATATTCATTCAGTCATAATTAATTGGTACTATAAAGTTTGAAGTAACTTATTAGTATCTAACCAATTCAATTCATAATTAAATTCACGATTAAAAGTTAAAAAAAGTAGGTTAAACCAACGGCAAACGGTAACGATCCTTTTACAGTTTTACCCCTGCACAGTCGTAACCAAAATTTTAGGTGTCATACCCGCCAGTCAACCAAAACGTCACCAAAACGCACCAGCCGCACGGTAACATGATCCCGGCCCACCGATTGTTCCAAACTTCCAACCGGTTCATAATTTTTTTTCCTTTTTCTGTTTCTCCTCGCAATCACATGCAAATCTGCGTATACGTAGTGCATCAGTTTAATTCAGACCACCGAAAAAATAAAGATCCCAAGATTTCGTGCATTTTTTTCATGCACTGCATGCGTAGATGATCAGATGCGATATCCCTCGTAACCTTATAAATACACGTCGAAAACCTTCCATTTCGATCACACAACATTACAGTCTGCTAAGTGATCTAGTAACATAAAGATATGGCCAGGCTTTCTAGCGGATCGTTCTGCGCCTGGGGCGTGCTTGCACTCCTGGCGGTGGCCCGCGGCGCCGCCGGCGAAGGGTTCGTCGAGAGGCAGGGCACGCAGTTCATCCTCGACGGCGCGCCGTTCCTGTTCAACGGCTTCAACTCTTACTGGATGATGCACGTGGCCTTCGAGCCAGGCGAGCGGGACAAGGTCACGGAGGTGCTCCGCGAGGCCTCGACGGCGGGCCTCACCGTCTGCCGGACGTGGGCGTTCAGCGACGGCGGCGATAGAGCACTCCACGTGTCCCCCAGCGTCTACGATGAGCAAGTCTTTCAGGTGATCGATCGACATAACGAAATTGAAAAAAAAAATCACTTGGAGGAGCTGATTAATTAGTGAGCTTGGAGTTTTCTTTCGATTTGTTCAGGGGCTCGATTTCGTGATATCAGAGGCCCAAAGATATGGAGTTCGTTTGATATTGAGCTTGGTCAATAACTTCAACGATTTCGGAGGCAGAACACAGTACGTGGAATGGGCTCGCGATGCGGGTGCGCCGGTGAACGCCGAAGACGAATTCTACGTCAACCCCGTGGTGAAGGGATACTACAAAGATCACATCCAGGTCCCCAATTATATTTCCTTTCTCCTTCACTCCCTCATGGAAGCAGCAAAAGCAGCAACTCACCCACCTCATCTCACACTCCCTCATCTCAAGGTGGTGGCGGCAACTTCCATGGAGTAACAACACATGCCTTCAGCTCCTGGACAGCAATAGCTTTAGGGGAGGAGAGGAAGAGCTAGAGGACTATTCAGCTAAAAGAGAAGAAAGAATGGATTCAAAAGATTTTTAGACAAAAACCCTAGGTATGTACGGTGAACCCTACCGGATTAGAAGTATTGATTTATGGATTTGATTAATCTTGCATTAATGGATTATTTATTAGATTGATAGTCCTCATGAACATTTATTGTCTAAAAGTCATTGAGCATATGGCATCTTAATGTCAAGTTGATGTATGATGATAGTTATGTATTCAAATATTAGAAATATGTTTACCTTTAATCTGTCCAGAATCATGTACCATATTCCAACGAGCTTTTGAATAGGATTTCATTGTCCACAAATCATGCATAATATATGGTTGGAAAGATTTTGAAGTCTAGATTCTAGATATTTTGGTTTTAGCTCAATTTTGTGTATTGAGAGTTATGGACGAAGAACCAACTCACTATCTAGTAGCGCGATAGATTTGAGAAATTCATCAAAATTAGTATTTACTAATTTGAGAACTAAATTTATGGAGTAGATAGATGATTAAATCATCTTTCTATAGAATTTGGATTCATCTCAAAAGTTGATGTCTATAGGGAGATATTAATTGTTTAGTGCTCAAGTATTAAATTAGTTAATGTGGTTAGCACATAATTAATGTGAGAATTTATGAGGGTAAACAGTAAAAGAATAAAATATGAAATAATTATATGTTGTTTTCCTAGGGGTTTAATGCGAAGATAAATTAGAATCATGCAATTTAATGACTTCTGGACTGAGTTATGGACTTTGAACCAACAAGATGTCGAATATGTTCACCTTGAAAAATGAGTATGTAATGGGTGAACCTAAAACCCTCGTTCTAAACATCTTTAGGTTAAAGGCATGATTGTGTTATTGTGAATGGTTTAATTTTCTGCCTTGATTTGTTTGTCAGGTTATTATGTGATTTGTATATGAAATGTTGACGTTTATACAAGGGTTTGATAATGTATGCCTTAAACGAAAATCCGACATTGTTTTCTCTTACTCATATTCATGAACCCTAAATGTTAAGCACAAGCAGAGAAAACATAGAATGATTCCCTCCCCCCCCCTCCCCCGAATGTTTGCAATTTTTGGCTTGAAATGATCGTTTTGTGGTTTTCAAGGATTGACCGGTCGACCGATGGCACGAGCTCGGTCGACCGCTCCATGGTCAACAGTGGTTGGCAGAGCCATTGAGCATGGTCGGACGATCGGGCGATTGACCGATAGGGGGCTTAAAACTCGACCAGCAATGTCATTGATCATGACCGATCGAGTGGACGGTCAATCAGTCAAAGGTAGACTTTGATCAGCAAGACCATCATGGCCGATCAATGGGATTGTCGACTGGTCAGGAGTTGAAATTTGACTGGAGAGACCATTGATCACGACCGGTCGAGTATACAGTCGACCGGTCATATTAAAATTCATATTTTCAAAGATTTTACTTAATGATTGTTTTTTGTTGTTGGTTCATGCTATGTTGTCATGTCATGTTTTATGTATGTAGTGACATGATTGTTATGCTATTGGTTTACTTACCTAGAATCCGACTTGGCCTGCTAAGTCGTAGGGTTAAAATGAATTGCATTGAATTGGACATATTTGTGGCTAAAACTTGTCTCCTCGACAAATCGGATCAAATTGTTATTATAATATTATATTATCATCGAACTCGGATGCGGGTTATTGAATTGGCACGCCCTCGAGGTGTCAATTGGGTGCTAGTACCACCTGGCTTGGCCAGCCCTCTCATGGTGCCGAGACCAACCAAGTACCACAATGCATCAATGGGTTCACCTAATATTGATTGTTAATGTTTGCCAACTCCAAAATCAGTAAAAAAGATAATTTGAATCATGAAATGACTAGAAATTGACATTGTTATCGTTCATGGGCATTAAATGTTAATGAGATCATTTATTGATTGGCCATTGATTGATATTGTATTTGGGCATTTATTGTGATTAATGCAATCGGACTTATCGCTATCGAATGGAGTCGAATTGTTCTTGGATAGTTTATTAGTATATTTCAGCCTTTATTATGTTTTATTATTTCATCGCAAATTATTGCTTTAAATTATGAACCTTACATATAACTAATGTGAGGGGGGCATCCCCTACATCCAGGTTCGTGCAAGTTTGCATGAATGATAAGGATCGGTGGCATGCTCATGATGGCGGGTTGCACATGGTGGTCATAGTGTCGTGTTATCATGTCCTTTTTATACTATTATCTTGTATCTTCATATTATAGTGATGGTCTTTGGATTGTGGATGTATTTTGTTAACTTTAAGTCATATACTTTATTGGCCTTTCTGCCATATCGAGCTTCATGGATTTTATTTCAAGACAGTTATGCTTCCGCTATGCGTCTTTTGGTTTATGTTGTCTTTGGTATTACTTTGTGCAATTGGGCCTCATTTAATATTGTATAATTGTGGTTTATGCTACCTTTGATATTTTGTGCAATTGGGCATCGTTTGATATTGTATAATTATTTTCATTGTAATTGTCTTACATTGGGCTTTAATAATCAAACGCTTCCGCAATTGAGTTTTTGTTAATGGGCTTTTAATATGCATTTTATCCCAATTTATATTTTAATGCATATTTTAATTATTTATTTACAAAATTTATAAATTCCTCTATAATATTTTATATACAAATATAAATTTAATACTTTTGAAACAATCATTATTGTTTTCTTTCCTTTCTCGTGCATTTGCAACATTCCAAACTATAGAGGTATTTTGGAGTTTAAAGGTGGTCGGGAGAAGAGAATTGTGAAAAGACATGTCAAGTGAGTGAAATTGAGCAGGTGTTATCACCTATAGCATTTAAACATATCAAACATAGGTATGCATATGCAACACTCTCATATGAATGTACGGTTCACCAACTGACCAATTTGTATAGTCGATAGATGACGCCCATACGAATTCTAGCGATGGCTCCCACCGAAATATCTCACGACATAACACTTAGTTTCACATGACACTTAATTCCATCTTATCTCATCTCATTTTTTGGGATAAATCAGAAAGCGATAGATGACTTAGAGAGATGGTCCATACGAATTTTAGAGGTTGCTCTCACCATAATTTCTCACGAGGTAGCACTTTCGCACGGTACTTAGCTCCATCTTATCTCATCACATTTTTGAAAAATCAGAAAGAGATAGATAACTTCCACGGGTAGCCCAAGTGGATTCTAAAAGTGGCTCACACCATATTTTTTCATGATGTAGCACTTAATTTCGCACGGCACTTAACTCCAACTTATCTAATCCCAGAAGAACAAAATGATGGATTGGAGTTTAGAGATGACTTCTATCGTGATTAGCGATGTAGCCCTTAGGTCCAATTATCATACATGCAAATGCAAATGCATGATTCATCATGAACAATCATATTTCAAAGATCAGAAGATGAATTATATTGAACATTCATATAAATGACATAGGATTGCACATTATAATATCAATTTATAACATATCACATATGCTTTTCAAATGTGCAATCAATTGATCAATCATTTTAATATATTTTTCATAAAATATTATACAAATACATATCATAATCAATGTCATACGAATTCTTTAAGTGAATACATAAAATAGGAGAAACCAACTTACCTAACATTAGTGATCACACAAGGTGTTTCCCCATTTCTTTTTCTTATCATTCATCTAACCCTATAGTAATAGCATAGGTTCATATTACTCTTTGGCAAATAACTAATAGAGAGATGGGATGGGACGGAGTAGTGAGTAATAGGGTGTTGAAGTATGGTGTAGCATTAAAAACTCCATGTTTGAATAATAAATTATATAAGATACGGAGTGAGGAATGAAAGATTTATTTGTGTAAAAGACATTTTTATCCTTCATTATATATTTAAAATATTTATAATTGTTAACGATTAACAAATATTTATTATATAGTTATTTATTACTTAAATTGTTTTTCTCTTTTATTTTTTGTTTGACATATTTTTTATTGTATTATTTATTTTTATATAATATTTTCATTCATCCATCTATTTTAAAAAGTTAAAATTGAGAGATAAATATAGAGAAAAAATAAGTATAGATAAAACTTTATTTCACCACAATATTTGTTTACTAGTATGAGAAAGAGGAGAGCTTGATGAGAGAGAAGAGAGATGGAGAGAGATAAAAGAAGAGAGGAGAAAGAGGGAGGGTTAATTTAGTCCAAAATTATTAATCTCTTCTCATTCCACCAATTTGGTGGAATAAAAAATATGATGTTACGAGGGTTTAGCTACTCCACCCCACCCCTTCTAAGTAATATAAACTTATTATTCAAACAAGACTTATACTCTCATATTTCACCTTACCCCTTCAAAACCTCAATCCAAACAAGCCCTTAGGGTATAGGTGTCAAAATAACTTATACAACCATATTAACATAAAGATTATATCATTTACACATTCTTTAAAGCTCAAGCAATTCAATTCATCACAACTTGTTGCCTTGTATTAAGACGGATTGCACACCTAGTTAACAAAATTCATAACTCTTCTATAAATAATAAAATAAAATTATTCTAATTTTACTTAGCTCTATATTACAGAAACCTTAATCTATACATATTTTATTTCATTAGGCTTGGTTCTCAGGAAAATCAACATCCAATCTAAATTTTATGTTGTTTATATGTTCTGGCAAACTGATGGACTTTACCTTTATTATTTATATCAATTAATACACAATTCCTTCTCAAGTACTTCTAATTTTTAGAAAATTATAATAGGGTTTGACTCATCAAATTGTTTCAATTCATATCATTCTAGGCTGGGCATAATAATTTTGACAAATAGTAGCATGATCTTCCCTAAATTTTATTCTGACATGAATAAGGTTCAACTTACCATTTATAATTTTCAGTAGACACAACCTTCTCAAATGATTCCAATTGGAAATAATTCCATACATATGTATCATACTGATCCTAAATTATCAAATAATTTATAAAATATTAAATTTAATACCTAATTTGCAATTTCATAAGACAGAGTGATAATAGACATGGAATGGAGTAGACCTATATGACATTTTATATAAGTATCATAAAATCCCATGATGAGACATATTTAGATTCTATATAGCTCAAGCAATTCAATTAATCACAACTTGTTGCCTTATATTATTGCTGATTGCATATCTAGTTAAGAAAATTCTTAATATAAATAATAAAATCAAATGATTCTAATTTTACTTAGATCTATCTTATAGAAACTTTAATATATAGAACTTTCATATTTATTTCATTAGGCTTCTCAAAAAAATCAACATTGAATCTAAATTTTATGTTGTTTTAGTGTTTTAACGAGTGACCTTACCATTATTATTTATATCAATTAACACACAACTCCTTCTCGGATACTTCCAATATTCCTAAAATTAGACTTATTAGGATTTTCCTCATAAACTTTTTTGAATTCATATCATTCTAGATTGAGCATAATAATTTTGACAAGTTAACATGATCTTCTCTAAATTTGATTCTAACAGACTAAGTAAGGTTCGGCTCACCATTTATAATTTTTGGTAGACACATCTTTTTCAAATGATTTCAATTGAAAATAAATTCAAACATATGTATCCTTCTGACCTTAAATTATCAAATAATTTTATAATATATTAAATTTAAAACCTAATTTGCAAAGTTGGGCAATGGTTTCAGAGGACATAGTGATATCCACCCTAAAGATGAACACATAACATTTTCTATTGTTCCGATTCCAAAGCTCAGTGATAGTAGACATGGACTCGAGTAGACCCACATTCTATAAAGCTCAAGAAATTCAATTCATCACAACTTGTTGCCTTATATTATGACTGATTGTACACCTAGTTAACAAAATTCATAACTTTTCTATAAATAATAAAATAAAAATATTCTAATTTTACTTAGCTCTATATTACATAAACCTTAATCTATACATATTTTATTTCATTAGGCTTGGTTCTCAGGAAAATCAACATCCAATCTAAATTTTATGTTGTTTACATGTTCTGGCAAACTAATGGACTTTACCTTTATTATTTATATCAATTAATACACAATTCCTTCTCAAGTACTTCTAATTTTTAGAAAATTATAGTAGGGTTTGCCTCATCAAATTGTTTCAATTCATATCATTCGACGGTCTCGAGGTCGAGGAGTCGAAGTGGAAACGTAGGCCAAGAAGTTGCATCGAACCTCATCAACACATATAATTTTCTTGAGTTTGATCTTTTTTACTTGCTCTTTAATGTTACATAATTGTTTATGATCAAATTTTGTAAAATGGTTCTTGGAGTTTTTTATTACGATTTTAATACCAATTCACTCCCTCTCTTGGTGTTTCCGATTCTACAATTGGTATCAGAGTTTGGTCACTCTTGTTTTAAGATATAAACATCTTTAGAGCTATGACATCAAATAGTTTTTGACAAATCGTCTTCCTCTTTTTAATGTTTCTAAATTTACTTATTAGAAAATCAGGATGCAAACCTCTGCGTATTCTATTGATACTGATATTTAAAATATAATTAGAAAGTCAATTTGATTTGCATGGTAAAACATCTTCAAAATACACTAAAGGTGAGATATTATTTGTTAAATTAAATTGGGAAATTGGATGCAACTGAATTTAATCAAGTTTTTAATTACCAAAGTGCTCGTGAAATATGAAGAAAATTTATCATTATTTATAAAGGTACCGATAAGTTTAAGAAATGTAGATTAAATATCTTGAATCATCAATATTATTCTTTTAAGATACAAAATAATGAGTCTATAAATAAAATGGTTATACATTTTAATGACATTGTGAATGTCTTAGCCTCTTTGAGAGAGTTAGGATTAACTTGCAAAAGGTGAAGAAGTTTCTTAGGTTTCTTTCTTCCAAATGGTACACAAAAAGAACCGTAATTAAAGAGAAGAAGTTGAAAAAATTGATCTTTGATTATCTCACTTGACTTATGATATTAGAATGAAGGAGAAAAATGAAGCTACTTCTCCCAAGAAGGCTTTGATATTGAAAGCAAACAAAGATGAAGAAGAGACAAGTGAAGAAGATCGAAGACTTTAATGAAAAGAAACTTAGCTTTATGCTAAGAAGTTTAACAAGTACCTCGAGTTTGCAAAGAAAAAAATGATTTTGTAAAGAGAAAGTTTTCATCAAAGAATCAAGTGATATTTTTTTAGTGAAACAAAGTTGGACACTATAGAAATGAGTGTCCAAATTTAGTCAAAAAAGATAATGGAGAAGAAAACTCAAAGAAGAAAAAGAACACCCTTAAAACTATTTGGGACGAAAGTGAAGATGAAGAAAATGAATCATCTTCCTCAAGTGATGAAAAAGAGGCATATATATGTTTAATGGTAAATAATCATGAAGCATCATCTAACTCATCCGACTTTAGTGATAGTGATTCCTTTAACATGCAAAATGAGTTTAGAAAGTTTATTAATAGATATGGATGCTTCAAAAAGAAATATGATAGCTTGAAAATAGAATTTGAAGACTTAAAAAAGAAAAAATAAGCATGTTGATTCTATAGTGTGTGAAAATTTATTGAATGAGGAAAATTCTAACTTAGAATTCATAGTTGAAAAGTTGAAAATGGAAAATAATGCCTTGAAAATCTCATACAAATGTCTTTGAAAGGTGAACATGAAAATTTACAAATGATGGAAAGATGTTAGATGCCATGTTATCAAAACAAAAAAGATCTTTTAATGAAAATGGACTTGGTTTTAGCTCATTTGATATTAAAAGTTATAAAAGAATTTTATTTGTTAGAGCATCACATAACCATCATGCAAAATCACATATTACTTGCTTTGGACATTACTATTATGAATGCAAAATTAGGAAAGGAATAAATAGTGGCATGAAGAAAATTTTGTAGAAAACTCCAAAATGCAATGAAGGTAAATGATATTTAGATAATGGATGCTCAAAACATATGAGGAACGAGAAAAAATGGATTGAAGGTTACTTTTGAAGAAAAAAAACAAAGGAAGAGTATATTGGTACAGGTAATTTTGATAAAAATGACAAAGAATTAGAAAATATTTGACTAGTTGAAAATTTGAAACATAATTTAATCAGCATAGATCAACTATGTGATAAGAATTCTTTACAAATTTGAAGAAGACAATTGCTTAATAAAATAATAAAGTTTTATATATTTGTTTTAGATATAATAATGTATACAAAATTAATTTTGATAACTTAATAAATGAAAAATATCTTAATTTCATGCAAGATTAACTCGCATAAAATATATCGTGATGTGAGGAGCTCATAATAGTATAAAATAATGCACTTCGTATGAAAGGCTACGTATTAGGAGCAGTTATCCCTAGAGGGTTGATTCATAGAGACAAAGGGATAAAGTTCGAAAAGTTCACACTTGACTGAAACCGTTGAAAAGGAAAATCTTAAGTCTATAAGTTTTGTTTAAAGTAAGAAAGTGAAAAGCTACAAAAAAGAAATTATAGCAAATAAAACTACACTCATTTTATGTGTTTTAATACAAAAATAGACAAAGATCAGTGTAGGTAAACACTAGGGTTTAGGGAGATGTTTTCAGTTGGGATTAACGTTGTCGGGACATAAGCTATTGTTAAGATTATAGACTACCCCCAGCATGCACATGAGCATGTACTCATGATAGATAACACTTAACTCATCCGATGACACTCTATGTACTTAACTCATCTGATGACATTCTATGTACTTAACTCATTTATGTATGTGGGTAGCTCAGCTCATACGCTCAGCTCATACGTAGCTCAGCTCAACTATCCAGCTTTTGGCAACACTCTCATGTGCACCGATGCAAGTAGAAGAACAAATTTCTTTCAATAAGGATTGATTTTGATAATGAAAGTTTCAACCAACCTCTCGGTCCATATTAGACTTCCATTGTTGAAGATAGTCCTCTCATGTGAGAAATTTCTGCAAGTAAAGAGTGTATAGACCAGAGTGTTCAGGTGAATAAAATCTTGATCAAAAATGAAAATCGTGACCCTCAGCAACCACTCTAAATGTGATTTTGTAGTTGTATGCACTCTCGAATCCTCCACAATTGCAAAGTATAAAGCTTCCTCTCGGGTAGAAAATCGCTGAATCAATAAAACAAGATTAAAACAAAAAAAAGATGGTGATGCATAGCAAGGAACAAATCGAGTTCAGCTCCAATACATAGGGTTTGTGATTTTCTTTTTAGATGATTTAGTCTCTGCCCCACCTTTCGGCGTGCATATACAACCTCAATGGAAAGCTTCCCTCTCAGTCAGGAAATCAATGAACATGCACTGCCTGAACGGACGAATTAGCAAACACTATCACAAAGAACTCGTTCACTTGCAGAATAATAACCTTGTTCAGTTGGTGATCAAACACCATCACGGTATTCAGCGGGAATAGATTTCCCTCTTGATTTGCACTTGAGATAAATTCTTAAGCTCAATCAACATTCAGAACCATTACAATAGATTAGATATGATAAAAACAGGGAATGATTCATAAAGAATAGTAGAAAAATCAAATAGTTCGTCGAACAAGAAAATATCAAAAAGCAAATAGAGAACATAAACATTGCAATATCAACATCTCCCAGCCTTAGCTGGTTCAATTACACATAAAGAAAATAGGAAAAGAAGAAAATGAGAAAAGAGAAGAGAAGGAGAAGGGAGGTTGTTGTTGTTGCCTCCTCTTTAGCTTCCTTCAACATGCAGAAATGACCTCTCAATTCAGATTCGAAGCTAGATTCAAACCCCTTCCATGGATAGACTCCATGTCCTTTTATAGATTGGCGCCCCATGTCCAGCTTTTATTTACCAACTCTTTTGTTTTTTTTTCTACTAACTTTTTAGTCAAAAGAATCTTATGGTCCCTCGGTCTCTTAGCTTAGCTGTCACATGTCCATTGTTTCAGTCAAAGGAATATGCTCTTGTGATCCTTTTTGTCTGCCTCCCTTTAGCCTATCACCTGTCTAACTTTTCTAGCAACTATTTTGTCCACATTTGCTCATAAAAGGTGTAGATGAAGTTTCCTTTCTGAATCTGCAATCATATTGTGGAAAGGCACTTTTCTCTTACTATTTGTTGTTTTGGACGAACTAGCTTTCTAAAGTATGTTGTCTGGTCTCGAATTCGCCTAAGTGTTCAAGTATGGGTATACATATGTATGCCCCTAATAATGCATGTGTAAGGCATATGCATGCCCCCATGTTTTGCCGGATGAGATTTCTACATGAAAAATAATCAAAACAAATAATTATATCACAGGAATGCAAATTATCATAAGATATGGAGAAATCATAAAAGTTACATTTCAACAATAAAAATATATGTTGGAGCATGAAAAGATATCAAAACATGAGATAAATGTATGCTCATGTAATTTCTCCACATCAATGATGATACAAATTTATGGTATAAAAAATTAGAGCATGCAAACTCTAAGTTGCTAAATAAATTTCAAGTTATGAATTAATTAGAGGTTTGACTAAAGTTAAATTTGAGAAAAATAATATTTGAGATTCGTGCCTTAAAGATAAACAAATCAAAAGCTCTTTCAAATTGATATATGTTATTAGTACACATAAGTCTTTAAAACGTTTACATCTTGATTTGTTTGGACTATTGTTATAATAAGTTTAGTAGGAAAAGAATACATATTTGTAATTGTGTGGACTTTTTTTACAATTAAATATGAAATTATAAGTATGTTTTCTAAGTTTGCAAAAAGAGTCCAAAATGAACTTGAGCTAAAATTTTCAAAAATTAGAAATGATCATGGAGAAGAATTTGAAAATCACAAATTGAATAATTTTTTAAAGAAAACGAAATTATCCACGATTTTTTCTACTCCTACGACACCTCAACAAAATGGAGTGATAAAAAAATAGAACTATTCAAGAAATCACTATGAAAATATTAAATGAAAGTAAAAATTAACAAAGTATTTATGGACGAAAGTTGCGAACAATCATGCTATATTTTAAATAGAAGTCTACTTAAACCTCTTGTGAAGAACATATTGTTGGATCACAAGGCACCAAGACGGGGGCGAATTAGTGTTTTACCAAAAATATTAATTTTATGAAATACGTTGCGGAAGCATAAAACTAATTCGGTTAACTTTAAACTAGTATAATAATGATCAAATCACATACACAATAGAGTATGAATAACAGGAAATATAAAGGCAACCACATGAATGCAAGGCAGTTTGTTGATGAGGTTGGTCACACCTTGACATGCGTCCTGCTTTGTCTTCTTAAACTCAAGGCCGTTTGAGATTTCACTAACACCCTTCTTTTGTTCCAAACGAGGCAAGGAAAAAGCCTTTTATAACACACCACCTCTCTTCCGCTTCGAGAGGAAAGTTGCATCTCTTTTACGAGAAAACACTCTTAATCTTCTCTTACAGATAGCACACATCAAATTTCAAACAAATGTTTTTCTCCATACAATGTCAAGATCACATGAAAAGAAGAGAGAAATAAGAGAAGATTAAACATTATAGATCAAAAACTTGAAATGATTTTTCTTTGATGCTTAGTGTCCTTCTAACCGTTTGAGAAATATGACTTCTTCTGATCATTTGAGAAATATTATTGTTGGAGGGTTCTAATGAGGCCCGCACTTTTCTGGTTGATGGGTCAATAACACATTTTTACTTGCCGATCGATCACTCCTTCTGACGTTTGCAAAATATGATCGTTGAAGAGTTCTGATGAGTCTCACACTATTTCGATCGCTGGGTCGTCACACTTTTTCACCCACCTATCGACTGCTCGCTATTGTTTTATATCACTGATCAATCGCTAGCTTCAATCGGTCAGCCAGTCTTTAATAATCGATTATTCATGCATTTACCATGTTGACCAATCGCTTCTCCTCCTAACTAGCCGATTGATTAACCAACCAATTGTTTGACCACTTTACATTATTTTGAACATATCTTTTGGCACAGTTATTAGAGATGTGAGTTTTTATTCCTTAAAAAGTTAACAACATATCTATAACTTTTATATTCACATGTTAGTCTAGATATAAATAAAACATTTTCAAATATTGATTTATATTTTAGTGCATAAAATAATTCATTCCTACTTAATTTTTTTTATACTTTAAATATAACTCTAGTTAATCGAGGTTCGCATCATCAAAATATAATCAATTAAGCCATAAAAATTTTATTTCAACAATATCTCTCTTTTTTCTGAAAATAAATCGAGAAATATGAAAAGTATATAAGTTGGAAAAAAAGATATTAAAGTCAAAATTTCATTTCCTTGAACTCAAACTTTCCTTACGATAAATATGCATATAAATCTTAATTAGAAGGTACTTTTCATATCAAATTATATTTATGAGGTGAGGTTCAGACTATGAGGCCCACATAATTAATTAGAGATTATATAAGTTGGGAGTTATAGTTCTCATATATAAATTTCTTATATTCTTAACATATTTATCTTATATTTCTTCCATTTTGTCTCGTGAAAAAGTAGTTTGCACATGTTGCAAAAATTAGAGACAAAAGTTTACCCTACCCCCCCCCCCCCCCCCCCCTCCCACCCCATCATATATCATTTTCATACTTCCCTCCTTTCATTATTCCCCTATTGTTATATAAAACACAAGGTATAAATAGGGAAATGAGAAATGATAGTTTTCATTCTTTTGATCATATCATAAAAATATTCAAGTGTACCAAATGTGATAGACAAAAATAGCTCTCCATAAGTTTATGATGGGTTCATAAATATGAAGTCAAAATTATATAGGGGTCATAAAATCACATAAGAACCCAAAAAACACATATCAAAATATTGCATAAAACTTTAAGACAACGATTACATGTCAAATTAATAGTCTAAGATTTGACAACATGAGCAAAAGTTCTCCATAAAATTTTATTTAACAAAATGATATTCAAAGTGGGTGGAGTAATTAATATTTCAAACATTTGAATAAGTTCTCCTTATCATTATGGTAATTTTCTTTCTCTTTTCATTTTCCTTTAGCCCTTAATATGTTTTCGTCATGTTAAGAGATGATAATAAAATAATTCTACAAATCATGAAAATGTATATCCATACATAAGTAAGCTAATGAATTGTTATTTTTCATGGCATGATATAAATATCTCAAATGTAAATACATTTTTACATAAGTAATAAAGTCTTACATATATTTTCATTTGTTGAAGAGATATATCATTTAAACATCATTTCAAATTTGATGGTTATGTGTCATATGATATTTGAATATTTAAATGATTATAAGTCAGTACCCTATAAATTTGCCCACATTAATTTGTAGCACAAGAGTTCATGTGAGAAGAAAAATAAAATGAAGTATATGATATTTTCCAAAAGTTTTCCAAATTTTAGGTAGATTTTAAAACCTTTTCTTTAATTTCCAATTCATAAAACATCAAATTTCTAAATGAAAACTAATAAGAGCATAACCATATACACACTCACATTTTTTTGTAAGTGTCAAGCATATGTATGCATAATAGGCAACATAAGCAATTTCAAAGTTAAATAAGCAAAAATAATTCAAGTATTACAAAAAAATTTTGATTTTTTTTTTGAAAAAACAATGAGCTCGTGCACATATGATAATTAGTGAGCAAAATTATAGTACAAATAATTGTGACATCAAAATAGGTCTACATTTTTATTTGTAAGTTCAAAATGATACTTTTATCATAAACTTTTGTATCTTCACTCTTTGAAATTCATTTTTTTCTTTTCTTTCTTTTTTGTCACAAGATAATAGTCAAAATTAGTGACAAAAAAATAACAAATGAAACTAAAAAGATATTAATGATGACCAAGAATGTTCATAACATGACATGATGACTTTAAACTTCAAAAGGTGAGAGTCGTGTCTAGATATTTCACATGAATGAGCCTATAAATCAATATTAATAGTAAATGTCTATAGCAAGTTGAAAATGAACATGCTTCATTTCAAACATGTGGCACATAAGTATAGATGCTAGTAATTAAATGACTTATGCAATAATTTTTAAATGCCACACAAATATGATCATTCATTTTATTGCAAATTAATTTTTTGAAAATCATAATGTGCATGTATACCCAAATGATATAGTAACAAGTCAAAATAATATCGATCGTGCACATGCACATAAAGCTCATAACACAAGAATCATATCAAAACATGTTTGTCATATAAACAAAAATTATTCAAGTTTAGAAGACCTTGCAAATAAATTCACATGTGTTTTTTCTTTGTCAAATCAAAAAGATAATTGTGATAATAAGCATGACAAGAGTAAACGTAGGCATATAATTTTCTTCCTTTGATGTGAGCAACATAAATTTTGCAAATATACTATCACAAGTCAAAAAGAAGTTAATATGAATTAATTTTAAAACTTTTCATAAATTTTCGTTTAAATATTCAAAGATATTCAATTTTTATCTCAATATTATGACTTCTCTTAATTTCAAAATCTTAAAACATCAAATGTCATCCAACAAAAAGTCAAACTTCAACCAAACAAAATTATTTATTATTTCCACTCATAGTTTAAAAAAATATGGTTCCTTTATACTTTAAAATCATGAGCATTATATAACTATATTGAATTACAAATATCGAGATGTGAAATAGTATGCAAGATTCATATAAATCAATTATATATGCTCAATGTCAAAATCAACATATGTTGAGTGTGAAGAGTTATATATGCATGCAAACTTTAGTATTTATATAAGTGCATTTATTTTTTCTAAATATGATTTCTACATTGAATTCACACGGTAGGCCAAAATTTTCAATTTAACAATCATCATGCATAATTCACATGTCCCATTAAGCATATTTAGGCAAAATGAGTAAAATAAACACTTCCAATATTAGATGAACAAGATAATTTTAGTACGCATAATGGTTTTAATCTTTCATCAATTATTAGTCTATGCACATATGATGATAAGAAATGGACAAATTCAAGACGTAAGTATGCATCTTACTAAAAAATAAATTAAAATATTCATTTTTATATGTTATTTACCACAAGCTTTGTGTCTCAACCTCAAATCTTGTCATGTGATGCACACCTATAAGCAAAAGATCATTTGAAATATAGTATCCAAGATTGTTAGTTACGTTTTCTTTTAGAATCCATTTCATTTCGTTATGACTAATTTGTCAACTTTGCATTCAAAAGTTAGTGATAATGAAATCCATATGCTAGAATAATATTTCAAAACATTATCACGAACATGTCCGAATTTACAAAAGTAAGTACAATGATGGTCAAAATATTTTTTAAAAAATATTTTTTTCTTTTTTCTCATCTCAAAGAATTATGAACCAACTTAACAATGCATAAATGATTGTTAGTTATTAATAGATAAAATGATTATTAATGATAATTGCACATATTTTTTTCCCAAATCAAAATGACAATTATAATAAACATAATAGGAGATGAAAATATGTATATGATCTACTTCATTTAACATGTGCAAAAGGATGTTTCGAAAATATATTATCACAAGTTAAAAGAGTCTAATATAAATATAATATCAAGATTCAAAATTTTCTTTTAAATTTTTGTATTAAAAAATTCTAAAGATTTTTAAGTCCTATTATGATTTCTTTTAATAACAAAGCATCAAACTTCAAAATGAGAAATAACAAGAGTACACTCAAGTAGACATGCTGAAATTTTTTAAAAATGATTATGTTTAACTACATCAAGCAATATGTAAATTAGCAAAAAGGTTTGAAACACTAACACAAGTAACCATATATCTATTAAGATGGAAAAATATAATGTTCATCTAAAATATTAATATGCATAATGAATTCTTTTTGAACAAATAGGCAACATAACAAAGTGAGAATAAATGTCATATAATAACTTTTATATATCAAAGTAACAATTCATCATAAGTTCCAATTTTCATATAGAAGTATTAACATTAGATCTTATACTTATATCTCAAAAGATGATCCTAAAAATCATTTGAAATTTAAAATTTGATCATGTATATTGCTTCAAGTAAATATTACTTTCTTAAATGTATTTTTCAAGCACGTTCATATCTAGCATGATTCATATGATATTCAAGTGGTACTAAGGACTATGTAACACACTTGTCAAAGAATATACTTGTATAATGGCATCATGTAGACAAGTCCTTTTACAAGTGCAAGTATCATTTCAATTTTAAAAAATATTATCATTATGAACTTACACAAATTCAAAATATATCATTTCAAGTTCATAATTCATATACATTTGAACTTATGAAAGCATAAGTAAATGTAAAGTAGACAATTCATCATGATGTAATTTGCCTCATATATGTACAAAATTAAAAAATGATTTCAATGACACATTTACCAAAACATGTGTTGCTTCACTTTACTTAAATATTTCTTTGTAATTCCTTTTGAAGTACACCTACAAATAAAAATCATTTGCATTTTAGTATCCAAACTTGGTTGGCTTCAACATTATTAATTAGTCATGATTCCTTTTGTAACCCACATCATCTTTATGTCCATATTCATTTTATTTTGCATTCAGATGCATAATGATTATGAACACCAAAATCATGACAAGTAGTAGATGATCTAATAAAATGATTATGATTATATCTAAACTTCAAAGTACCATTCTAGGAGGCATGCAAATCTTTAGCGCCAAGGGAACTATCATAAGAGTGTTTATTTTTCAAATAATAACAATGAGAATGTTTATGTTTCAAAGAATAAGAATATTTCAAATAATATCCATTTGAGTTTCTAATTTTTCTCAAAATCATTTTTCTTTTGTGATGTATAAGAAATATTCTTTGTAAGGGTTTTCACAACATTAATAGACTTTTGAACATTCCTAGTGTGTTTTAAGGATGTAGTAATTTTATTATCCAAATAATTTTGCGAAGAAATATTTTTCTTTTTTTATTCTCATCATGAAATAAATTAATTTTGAATTTTCAAACTTCAAAGAGTCATATGATATGCAAATAGAATATAATGAATCAATTTTCTTATTCTAAATATGATTTTGAACTAGGCAAATATCTCTTTCTTTTTTCAAAGTGTCAAACTCACTTTTCAAAGTTTCAAACTCATTTTTCAAAGCAAGATACTCATTATTAATAATCCATTTTTCTTTTTTAAGGAAAGATACTTTATTATAAGAGATGAAAATTCTTTATGCACATCAAAATTGATATCATCGTCATAATCATTGCTAGTAGATGTAGAAAAATAAGAGGAATTTGATGTTATCTCATCATTTTCATTTTTTGTCATTAAGACAAATTGATATTATCTTGGTCGGATGATGTGGATATAGAATTGACATTTTCTTCATTGTCTATATTGTGAATTTTTTATCAAAATTACTTCCTTCATGTATATATGTAACAAAACTTGCCAAATTTTATGATATGTAGAATGAATAAATAAATATTTAAATTTTTTACATCTAAAGCACAATAAAATACATATCGAGCTTTAGAATCAAGTTTGAAAAGTGAAATTTGAAAATCAATGTACTAAAAGATGAAAAAAAAATGAAAGATTAATAAAAACGCCATTTAAACCTTTCAAAACCATTTTCAACTATTTTCCACAAGTCATAATCAAGAGAACCACTATAAGAAAAGTGCCTCTTAACCAACTTAACGTCCAAGTTTTAATGGAAACTCAATAATGATCAAATTAATATGTTTTCATTAATGAAAGTATTAATAGTGGTGGGCAAAAACTTTGGTTGATAAAAAAATTAAATCTGACTATTAAAAGTAAAAAATAACTACAAGTATAAAGTGGCCATCAATGCCTTACCAATTAGTGGTTCCCCTCTCAAAAAAAAAAAATTTATTATATTGATAACAAAAACACATCTACACCCTTAATCAAATTCCCCCTCCCTCCAATGACAACCGTGCGATAAAGAAAACCTAATGGACAATGAATATAAAAACTCTCCCAAAAATCCCCATATGAGCGGCCGCACAAATTCTCATCTCCTTCCTCAACACGATAGAAAAAAGATTGCAGATTGCTCCTCCACGAACTCCTCAAACAATCGACCATAAGCTCATGTTTGTTGACCCAAAACCACACAGCGCACTCGATGCCCTAGTTTCTAGTTTCTTTCTTTGCTCCATGGTTGCCTTCATGTTGTTGTCTCCTCTAGGTGCTGTTGGTATGCTGGTGCTAGGTCCATGGTGTGTTGTTACCATTCCTCTACCTGATTCCTCTCTCTCCCTCCCTCCCTCCCTCCATTCCTGGCTTAATGTGCTTCTTGTTCACTTTAGCATTTTCCCTATTTTACCTTTTGGAACATTGCAGCAAGGTCGTGAGGCGGTCAATTGCATGGTTGTTGATGGTGAGATCTTGTAGAGGCAGAAGTCTATGCTCGAGGAGGTTTACAAGAAGATGTACATCCTCCTTATCTCTGCTAGGTACTCTCTCATGTCCTTAAATTTGTCTTTGGCATCAATTACATTGCAAATATAATTTTCTTTATCCTCATGCTCAATTTGCTTCTTTAATCATGCTCAATTTGGTTCTTTTTATACCATGTCTAGTGCTCTCTCTAGTTTGTTATACCACACTTTAACTTGACCTCTACTTATATAAAGAAAATAAGCAATCACAACCCAAAAAGAACAACTGAAAAAAATGTCAAACTAGAAGCTTGCCATGAGATGAGAGGCAATCCCAAACCATGGAGGCAAATGAGAGATCTCTTATAGGCAAGGTTATTAAAATGGACTGGACCAATCGGTTCAACTAGTTCAATCACGAATCGATGGCTAGTCCGATCTAATTCGAAGCCAAAATAAAAAATCTTCTGATCGGAAAAAAACTAGTTTAACCGGTATAAATCAGTGAACTAGCAAACTGAAAGAAACTCAATTCAACTAAAAAATGGGGAAAAAATAAAAAAAACCACTAAAAAGGAAGAAAAATATGGAAATAGAAAAGGAAAGTAATATATTTGAATCAAAGGAAAAATAGTGAAACGGACAGAAGGACAATTAATGGAGAGATAAGAAGAAAGGCAAAAAAAAAGGAAAGCAAAAAAAAAAAAATGAAGAGAGAGAGAGGGGTAGGGATGTAAAAATGAAAATAAGAATAAGAATAAGAAAATATAAGAGTGATTCATGGTGATAATAAATTAATATATTGTTAATAGCATTAAATGATAAAACATAGCGAATAAATGAAGAGAGAAAAAAGATTGAAGAAAAGGAAAGTAAAATTAATGAAGAGAGAAAGAAAAAAAATGGGAGAACGTAAATTAAAATAAAATTAAAATATAAAAGTGATTTATGGTAAAAATAATTTAACATACTATTAATAACACTTAACGATAAATAAAATTTTAACAATAATCTATTAGTATTAAGTATTAAAAATTGGGAGTCATTTTCTCGCCAGTAATGATATTTTTAAATATAATAAATAAATATATCTATGTTAGTGTTTCAATCTTAATAGGTTACTAATTTTTTTATACATAATGTACTATTCGTTATTTATATATCTTTAAAATTATTATAAATAATATTATTTTAATAAAATCTGGTTCAATACAATCAAATCGATGCAATCACAACCCAATTGATCATTCGATCCGGTCGATGATCCGATTATAAAAAATATTGTGCATAGTCTAAGGAAACCAAGGCCGAAACCTTCATGTGCCTTCCCTATTCCATTCCGTGTTTACCTTGTCACATTGTCATCCTCTTATTCTTATGCTTTGTCAAATGTATTTGGGCGAAAGTTTAATGTTTGTTGTGTTGTAAAATATATCTATTTTAATGTTCATAATATATGAAAAATAATATATATCTTTAGCCATTGCATTCCAATGACCAATTAACATGGTTATGAAAGAGTTTTGATGAGAAATGATTTAAAATCTTCAATTATTATGCTAATGATTGGTAATGGCAAAAATGGTTATTAGGGACAAGAAATCTTGTCATTAAAACTAATAACAAGAGCTTAATGCATGGCCATAAATGTGACTCGTCGTTATAAATATTTGCAAAAAGCATTTTAGTGTCTGCAATTTATTATTAATGATGGGGTACATGGTCGTTAAAAGAATTTGGTGGCCAACTTTGTGATTGCCATTAATTGTTTTTAATGACGCTCATTCGTTATTGATATGTAATGATGGAGCCTATAATGGCAATTGACGATTAGATATTTTCGTTGTTAATGATCAATAACGATCGGATTTTAACTTATAGCAACCATTTTTCCCTTTGTCAAAGACCATTTTTCTTGTAATGAAGATAAATAGGCTTGCATGCAATTTTTTCATTAGGAAAAGAGTAAATCATAAAATTTTGATAGAAGAAAAGTTGATCAGTCTTCTTGAAAATAAGTGTTATGCTTTAAAATATGGTTAAATATTTAAAAAGAAACAAGAGCAATCTGCTATGATACCAATTTTGGATCAAAGAACCAATAGGAGGTGAATTAGTGTTTTATCGAAAATATTAATTTTATAAAATATGTCATGAAAGTATAAACTTAATTCGATAAACTTTAAACTAATACAGTAATGATCAAATCACATGAACATTATAATAGGAAGGAGAGGGAGAATGAACAACAAACATAGGAATACAAAATAGTTTATTAACGTTTTCATTTTGACTTATCGTTTTCGAGACCACCGGAGATTTCAGTAATATTTTTCTTTCATTCCAAATGAGATAGGGGAGAAACATTGTACATCACACTACATTTTTTACGCTTCGAGAAGTAAGGCACACTCCTCTTCTTACGAAGTTTAGTTGTTGATTCTTTGCTTAAGAGATAAACATAACTCTAACGAAAAAAGTAAACAAAATGAATTAAAAAGTGGAGTTTTTTTATTAATTGGGAAATATAGAATGGGTGTATAAAACATAATGTTGCACAGAGAGCCTAGAATACTTATTTCATGCATACAGTTAGTAATTTAATAACTATTTATTTAGTTTTTGAACATATATGATTAAGTCATGATAACTTATTTATCCTTGTATTTTATTTCAAGCTATTAATATTTTTTGTGATCTTATCTTATGAGTTGCATGATGATGTTGAAAAATACAGATATGGAAAATGACCGAGAGAACAATTAAGAGGAGCCCAAGGCCCATAAAATTTAGGCTCCCCAGCCCATGACAGAGAAGTAGGGGGCCGACATAGTTTGGCTATAAATACTGGAAGCTCCGAACGTGAGGCCCTCTAAAACCCTATCACTCTTCCGTCCGCGAGATCGTCTACCCTTCCGACATCACTCGAACCCTAAACATCATCTCGCGTATCCTCGGAGCTTCCATGGCGGACACAGGGGTCGACAACGCAGTCGCACCGCAGGACGAGCTCGTGACCTCCGTCGATTCTTCGGGCGCCGAAGGGATCGCCTCCGCCGCGGGCGACAACAAGAGGAAGCTAGACGATTTGGAGCCTGGAGACGAAGAGGACGAGGCCCCGCTTAAGAAGCAGGAGGTATTGGCCGATGCCACGCTCCCTGCTGCCCCGGATGAGGGCGAGCTCGGGGGCGGCGTGGGGGAGGCTCCCGGTGCTGATGGGGAGATCGAGGGCTCTCGTAATTATTCCATTCTCTTTGGACTATCTCTTTGTTAGTTGATGTCATTTTGTTCATTGATTTTCTTCTTGCTTCTTGGATACTGGTTCTTATAGGGTTGGATACTGATGAGGCGATGCTTGCTGCGGCTAATGAGACGCAAGCAGAAGGTGTGAAGGACTCTGACGCAAGGGTAGACGATATTGGAGCACAAGACTCTACGATAGGGGTTGTTGATGCGCAGGCTGATGCCGAACATCCGCAAAAAGATGAAGTTAATGGCTCTGGTATATGTAGGCCCATCGTTTTTTATAGTGTTTTTTTCTGTTCCAGTCTAGTACGCCAATTTATAAGTGTATTTTTCAGCCTTTCTTTAAATACGAAAGTTGTCATATTTGGAGATAATTGTTTCATTTCTTTTTACATATTTCCATTGACAGTTGAAACTAAAATCTCCATGTTGTTGCTGTAGTGTCATTATATTGTAACTATACATATCTTCTTCATACATGTTTTCTGTTTTGAAATATGATCCAGTTACCGAAGGAAATGAAGAAGTGCAAAAACCAGATGCATCATCTACTGCCAATGGGCAGCTTGCTTCTGCAGATGACTCTCAGACTAATTCTCAGGCCTATGTTGAGGCTGAACCCACTTCCCGCAGAATGGAAGTTCCTAACAGTAAGGTATGCTCATTTCCATGATATCTTGTTCTATTGTTTATAAATGGTCTCCAAGCTGTTTTTTCCACAACTGTAAACCAATTTTGCATGGTGATTTGTTCTTTTATTATTTGTTGAAACATCCTGCATTGTTAGAACTAGAACTGTTTATTAGTAAGCCATAAAGGCTACAATAGAGGAGACATCATTTGAGAAGCATGATAGTTTTTTGCATTTAAAGCATTTTACTTGCATTCTTTCTTAGAAATTGAACTGTTAAATTATTTCAAATATATTACCTGATTTTTTTCCTTTGAGAGAACTATGCATCCTGTATTTATTTGGCGACTGGAACAAATTCGTGCTTGGCATTTTGACCATTCTTTGCTTTTTATACAATACACCTTTTGCATACAAAGTTTACTTTGCAACATATAGCTCTATTTTGTGTGGAATGGGCAATAAGCATCACTTTTCATGGTCTAGGAACATGTTTGTGGCTATTTTCTAAGTACCTGTATTGTAAAGATATGTGAATTCCTAGTCAAGGTGAATCGGAATGGAGTGGCCACGCTAAAGACTGGTCATTTATACTTTAAAGTGTTTCTTTTGTTCTCAAGAAAGATGATTCTCGCCTATGGCAAAGCAATGTTTTCAATTTATTGATTATTTCTTTGGAAATAGTCATATTTATTTTAACGCTATCAACTGTTTTGGCCTATTATTTTTGTTTTTTGACAACTTGGGCAAATGCTGTGTAGGTTGGCGTTCTTATTGGTAAAGCTGGTGAAACAATCAAGTATTTACAGCACAATTCTGGTGCAAAAATCCAGATCACAAGAGATGCAGAAGCTGACCTAAATTCTTCAACACGGCCAGTTGAACTAATAGGCACCCGAGAATGTATAGATAGGGCTGAAAGACTAATAAAAGATGTAATTGCTGAGGTCTGTTCACTTCTCCTTCTATTTTCTGTTTTTAGTGTGATGTTGGCGCATGTAGTTTTCATCATGTATGCTAGATTCCGTTCTTGCTGGGAAGTGAAGGGCATCACCTTTTTTTTTTGTTTTTTGTTATTTAGGCTGATGCAGGGGGTTCCCCCTCACTTGTGGCAAGGGGTTTTGGAACTTTACAATCTGGTGGAGAGCAAATGGAGATTAAAGTACCAAATGAAAAGGTGATTTTGCATTAAGCAGTATGATAATCGTATAACTCAATGCTTCTGGGCATTTTCTTACTGTGCCATTTTAACACTTTATGCAGGTTGGGTTGATCATAGGCAAGGGTGGTGAGACCATTAAAAATCTTCAAACCAGATCGGGTGCTCGCATACAGGTAGTTTACTGATTAGAAGTATCAATTGTTGTGTGTTTTATTGAGTGAGTGACTTAACTGGGAGCAACTTATTTGATAGTTGATTCCACAACATCTTCCTGAGGGTGATTCTTCAAAGGAAAGGACTGTTCGGATAACTGGAAATAGAAAGCAAATTGATACTGCTAAAGATATGATCAAGGATGCAATGAACCAGGTCTGTTTATGGAACTAAAATGTCTGATTATTTCTTTTTAAATGATCAATGAGATGCTACTTTGTTGGGATGCCCTTTTATGTTTTAGTATACTGTATTTTGTTCACCAATTTGTGAATATTCTTTGAGATGATTGTATGCAAGTTTGGTGCTCTTGAAGCAATAAAGTGAAATGCAAGTCAATTTTTTTCCTTTTGAAAAAAGCCAGTTTTTGTTGTCATGCTTAATGTTTTGTTAATTCAGTGAAAGAATATGGCACCAATCTTTTGAGATCCTCACCGTCAGTTCTGCTTTATGCTGATATCGAAACTAGTTACGTCAAGGTTAGTAGGTCGAGTTTCATGGGTACTAAATTCTATGGATATTTGTTTTTGAAAGTATTTTTTGTAATAAAATATTATTCCAGTTCACTCTTTAGTTTGTAAGCAGTGATTTGGAGAAGTACATTGTGTTGTCTTGATATGAACTCTGGGATGCTGGTAAATGCTATGAAATTGATCTTATATGTGGGATTGGTATCATGAAACTTATATGTTGCACTAATCCTACAAAAATATCATCAAATAAGAAGTATGGTAGTTCTTCTCCCAAGAAAAAAATTAGTGTGGTAATACATTCATCCGGTTTCAAGTGACGAACAACAAAATTCTCCTTCCCCATCTTTCTAGACTAGTTATGTGTTCCCATATTCATTTTCTGTTGCAAAGGAATTCCATAGGTTTAGTGTTAAGAAAGATTAATTAAACTAGAGTAAATTGTGTACTCATGGCTCCAACCTCATAATTTTTAATCCCTTGTTAGATGTATTGTTGTGATAGCCCTAACAGGTCTGATCCTTCTGTGTTATGTAATCTATTTGATTATCATGAAGGTTTAAACATAAATTTGAACAGCGTCTTATTTTCAAGTAATATTCCTGTTATTCCCTAAAAAAGTAATCTTATTATGAAGTTTGCCTTGTATTTCTCCTCAAAAAAAGTTTGCCTTGTATTTCAAGAGATGATAATCCTCACTGGCTTATGTATAATGGTTAATATGTAAGCTTTTTGCTCCCCTTGTGCTGGTTTGTATAAATTTCTATCAAATGTTGGTTTCTTGGTCAATTTATTCAGACATTTTCCTTATGCTGCAATCGGTACAAAGTTGTGCTGTTATAACATTGGCATTCAGTCTTGAATGTAAAACTCTACTACATATCCATTGATTGTACCATTAACTATCGTTCTGTATAAACTTTTCATTGCTCATGTGGAGCTATTTTGCACCATTTGAGCTTTGGCTCTCTTTATTGGATTTGTTTTGCCATAGTTGCAGCTTTGGAGTCTAACTTGGAGAAGGAAAGAACCCCGTGAACAGGCCTTGAATGTGATGCCTCTAATATATGTTGCTTTAATTTTCCTTGCAGTGTGGTAGTAGTGGTTTATGGAGACAATAGTCTAGTGGTTGAACTCAATTATATTTGATAACTTGTATGCATGGCCCTTCTAAAAAACAAACGTGTGTGCATGACCCCTCTCGAACAATGCCAATTCTACAACCATGATATGTTACCTGGATATATCTTTGTGTTAGGAGCTATGTATTGAGTTTTTTCAAATATTTAGGGGACCAGATCTACTGGGCAAGTTATATTCTTTTTTTCTTTCCATTTAGTAATGAGACAAATATTGTTTGTGTTCCCATTCAGCAGGTTTAAAGGACAAATTATAGTGTTAAGTTGCTACTGTGGTATTTTGATGAACTTTACGAATCTTTCATCCTGTTTTAAATTGATTATTTCCTTTTAATCGGCCATTTCTCTTATGGGTAATATGAAAGCAAGTAAACCACTGCAGACCAGAGAGAATATGCCATCCCGTTTACCGAACTAGTTTTCTATGAGAATCTATGAGAAATTTGTTAATTTTCTTTAAGCGGAGTCATATCATGCTATCTATTATTGTCATCTGTGGAAATTTTGCACTATCATATGCTATGACTTGTGACCTATGTGCATTTAGAAAATCCTGTCTAGAAGCGCATGATGTTATCGGTTGGTTTGTAAAGGCTGGAGCCATAGTTGTCTTTTACATGCTAGCTGCCTAATGTCCTGATTCTCTTCACCTAAATGGTTGGAAAATGAGAATTTGTTGCATGAGAAAGGACAGTTCTATTCATGCATGATACAACAACTTGTGCCAATTTCCTTTATTTATGGAGGTGCCAATTTCGAATTGGTTGGCTTTCATAATGCAGATATGGCTAGGCCTTACACTTCAGATCAACATTGGTTTCATGTAGCAAACCACATCCATTCTTCATTCTCATCTACAGAAGAGGGGTTTCAGGCTTTAACCTTTGCAATTGCAGGGCTTTTATGGTTGGTAAGACTACTTAGATCAAGCTTCATTTAGTATCCTGCCCGTTGGTATTATTTGCCAACCTCAGAATCTCAGATGATCCATGTTATGCCTTTTTCTTAGAAGATGTGTCGTTTTGATTGGAAATACTAGGTCACATACTTCAGATGGACCTGAGCATATCCATTGTTCTAAGAATTTCATGTATAGTGCTTTGTATGACAATAGGGTCTCTTTATCGTTATGTTGTCGGCGACACATTTTATTCCCTATTCCTTGAGATTATCAAGATACTGCCTTTTACCCGGTTTGTCACAATTTTCTCTCATGTTCCCTTTTTTTAATTATATCTGGTGTTATAGATTCTATTAGTTTCCTCTGCCTTGCATGTTAAACTGTCTTTGTAGTTTCAGTCTTGAATATCAGTATGCATCACAGGAAAAAATGTGTATCATACAATGACGTGCTGCGCAAAAGTTCCGAACTCAAGTCCTTGATTTTTAATATATAATTCATTGGCTTTCACAATAACGCTATGCATGGTGATTGAGAAGATTCTATCACATATTTTAAGATTGACATTGTCTTCAAGAAACATTATAATTATACCACTTTTTGAACCATAATTTTGGATGTTATCTTGCTGGGGGGAAGGCTGAAGCGTAATACCAAATAGTATGTTAAGACTTGTTCTCTTGCATGCTCGATCATGTCTCATTCTTGTGAAATATTTAATGTTATTGCATTATTTGTTCAGTTGGTATACGGCTCATTCTTATTTCTGGAATTGTTGTTTACTTGGTATAATTGTCAGTAGTGTAAACTAATCTTTTATGGCTTTTATTTTGTTTATATTTTCTGTTGTACTATGCTTCAGATTGTACTGCAGTAAAGATCTATTGAAACACTTCTGAATTTCACAAAATCATTGTTTTGCTCTTATTCATAGACACCTTTTTTAGCATCTCATTTTTGTTCGATTATTCAGAAGTCATGTTATTTTGCAGATGACGATTAGGCCGTCACCCCTCTCTGGTGGTTACAACCAACAAAACTTTCGACCCCGGGGGCCTTCGAGTGTTCCTCAATGGGGTGGTCATCCTCCAACTCAACCTGCTATGGGCTATGACTACCAACAAAGAGGTATGTATCCACCACAGCAATCAACACAATATCGTGGAGGTTACCAGCAGCAGTTTGCTCCAAGAGGAGGATTTGGAACTGGTTGGGATCAGAGACCAGCTCCAGGCCAGAACACTGCTGGTGGTGGATATGACTATTATAGCCAAGGCAACCATGCAGCTGGCTCACATTCCTCAAATCCGATGCCCAACCCCAATTCCATGCATCCTGGTCCGATGAACTACAACTATGGTCAGTCTCAAACCCCAAACTATGGACAACCTACATCAGCACAACCAAACTATGGTCCGGGCTACAATGATCCAAAGTACGGCAGTCAAGCACCGAGTCAGCAGTACTACGGGCAGCAGCCTATGCAGTCAGGTGCTTATGGACAACAAGCAAGTGCTCCACAGTATGGTCAACCGCAACCTTACAGCAAGCCAGCTTATGGTGTGCCACCACAGGATGCACAAACTTATGGCCCTCCGAGAGCAACCCAGCCTGTTGATCCAATGTATCAGGGTTCCGCCTATGCAGCAAATGCACCCTCTCAACCATATCCCTATGGTTCGAATGCCCAACAGCAGCAAGCCCCTGCTTACAATCAGACATACCCCACCTCAGGTGCTACTGATGCATATGCCCAGCAGCCAGGTTCTTACGCTCAGCAAGGTGGACAGGTGGCTCCTCCTGCCTACGGTCAAGGTGGTCCCATGCCTGCTTATGCTCAGCCAGGAGCCCAGCCTGCTGCTTATAGTCAGTACCCTCCCCAACAGAACTATGGTGATCCTGCCACAGGCGGTGCCAACTATGGGTATCATGGTGGAGCAGCTGATGCTGGTTATGGTGCTACTGCCGCAAGTGGGGGTTATGGTGCAACCCCTATTGGGAGCAACCAACCTGGTTATGTTCAGACTGCTCCAAATCAGTCGGGGTACTATGAGCAGGCGGCTCCGCAGCAGCAGGCGGGTTATGGTAGTAGCCATCCAGCTGCTGCACCAGCTGCTTATACTAAGAGTGTCTCTCCACAGCCTGGATATGGTGGTCAATATGATGGTGCTCAGGTGTATGGTCAACCCTGATTACGCTTTTTGCCCCCTGGAACACTCAAAATGTATTCTAGCAGTTAGAAGGTTTTTGCCCTGATGTTTGCTTACTCTAGAACATGTTACTAGTCATTACATGAATTTTTAACTTCTAATTATGTGGAACTATGTAGGTTTCAGATGTTGTCTTTACAGTGCGGTAGTGTACTGTCATCTTGATATCCTACTGCCATCTTAGTACTTGTAGCAAACAAAAAAACATTTGGTTTCTTTTGAATTATGATTTGGTTTCATTCTCATTTGTCATCCGAATTACCCAAGCTACTCATTCATCCTTTGATACTCAACCCGGTCGCTTTTTTCTATGAATTTTTTATTTATCCAAGTACACTTTTATTATCGGTTATTATCACTTGCAGATATTTTCCAAATGCGTATGAAAATACACAATTAAAAGAAAATTTTAAGAGCGTCCTTTTACTTTTAGGTCGTTTGGATAAATTAATGATATAATTAGAGGATGTAAATAATTATTTGTTTACAAATTTAATAAAAATATTTGATAAACATGATGATTAAATTAATGTTTTGTATAAAATGATAAAATAGATATAAGATATAGTTTATATACATCATATTCGTAATTATAAATTAATTAATTATTATGAATAGTAATATTTTTTAGAAATATTATTTTAATATAAAAAATTAATTATTTTAAAATAAATTTTTAATAAGATTGTAAGTAAAATTAAAGATGTGATATATTAGAATAAAAATAATATATCATGTTTAGTAATTAAATAATATTTTATTAAAAAATAGGATAAAATAAGAATAAAATATGAAATTATTATTGTAGGAGAAGTTTATAGCCGTTGTTTAAATTTCTAAATGCTATCGGAAAAAAATTTATCAAACATTTATAATAAGTTTTAATTCTAATAAAACATTATCGACTAATAAATATTTTATTTTTTTTTACCTGTCAAATAGTGCCCTAATATATACGTTTATTTTATTTTGGATGTCTTTCAAACAAAACTGTATCCAATGCGCATTCATTTCATCCGGTATGTCGACCCGTCAACTTAACTGAAATTAAGTTAAGAAAACATGTCACTGACGAAGAACGTACGAGCAATGCAATATGAAGCAATTTTATAGGTCACCGCATTAGAAGGAATATATAAGTCTTCACTCCCATCGTATTGAAAGTAATAACTTCATCCATATTAATAATAGTAGGCAATAGGAGGAATTCCTGACTTGTCTCAGCCATGCTTGATGCCCCAATCTTGCACTTCGTACTCTGTAATTCACGGCCAGTTTCGTAAAGCGATACGCCGTTTGGATGATTGACCTGAGCAACAAAGTTGATATTTTATCCGGACCACATCTCATGCGAGACAGCCAAATGCCAGAATGCAGATATTAGAGCTGTAACAACCGACACAAGATTAAAAAAAAAAAGAAAAGAAAAACATGAAGGACACGGACAGCTGGAGAGATAAAGCTATATCACAATTGAAATAAGGACTCAAGGGTTTAAATTAAATCTTATCTTCTTTTCTATAGAAGATTTAATTAGAGAGGGGATTAATGGATCAAACAACCTAAGCACTAATCCTTCCCCTCAAACCTCACGACATCTGCCCCTCTTGAATTTTGCTGGAGCGCTTGACAACTCCAGAGCAGTCTCGGAGGTAAACATCAAGGAGAGGGAGAACAGGGAGGACACGGCTAATAGAATTTCCGACGAACCAAAGAACGGATTAATCGCGAACCGAGGTGGGTGAATCGAAATCACCTTGCATGATCTCTGAATTATTCTAACCCATGCCCTAATTGATTTTGAAACGAAAAGGATCAAGAAATTATTTTGGGTTTTATTTGATTATTGAATTATTGTTTGAATTGTTTAATTTCTGATTTGCTTACTGTTTGAATTAATTCTGTTGTTCTATTCTGTCTTATTGATTGCTATGATGTAGGATTTAGAGTAGAACGAAAGTACGTTAAGGATCCATGTGATTTTCGGATTGAAACCGGCTGGAATCGGCCGCCGTCACGGCCGTGCCACTCTTTGGCACGCCCGTGCCATTATTGTTACGGCCATTCCACGCCATGTGCACATCCGTGCTAAGACCCGATGAAACTAAGTAAAAAGTCGATCGAGCGCTCAACCGATCATGGCCGTGCCACCCTTCCGACACGGTCGTGCCATGACTAGCCTAGCCGCACGCAGGATAATCGGTCGACCGACTCTTGAATCGGTCGATCGATCTCACCCTCTGTCACGGTCGTGCCCTCTTATGGCACGCCCGTTTCACCACCTATGTACCCGATCGTGCCATTCAGATCGACACGGCCGTGCCACTAGGTTGTCACGGCCGTGCCCGGCCACATTAGTCCTTGATTTTCCACCCATCAGTCTTTCCTTATTTTGATATGAACATTATTGATTGCCTTATGATTCCAACATGAACTCTTTTTCCTGATTTACCTCATACCGATTTCCAGGAATCTTTTATTAGATTTATTAATTAATTATCTTTTTAAATCTGATTATTGCCTATGTACAATTGGTCCTATTTTTCTGACCCTACAGAGATCCCTCACTGGTTTCCAAGATCTATTCTCTCATTGATTTATTTTCTTATTGATCTTATTGTATTCATTGAACAAAGAAGCAAGAGCTACAAGTTATTCAAAGTGATTAATAAGATCAGATGGAATATTAACAATGGGTTGCCAGTCCAAGCCAAGTGCATCAAGATAAGGGTCGCTCCCTTGGTCGTGATTTGATCACCCATTGACCCGCACAAGGCCGTATCATTTGCTCGGCATACCCCAAAAATTAAAGGCACCTAAAGTCACCCTGATTGCTAATTAATAACCAAGATTAAGAAGCATGTTCAAGTCAAGTCAAGTTATCGTCATGATTTTCAAGTATGCATGATTTCAAGTTTACTAAGCATCATTTGATTCTCATGATTTATGATATCCTCTGATTCTTATTATGATCTATGATGCTGTCATGTTATCCTTTCAAGTTCAAGTTAAGCATTATTATTTATCTCTGATTATTTTATTCATGTTATGCATTGTATATTATGTGGTTCCCCACTAGGCTGTAAAGCTTACGGGATGATCTTCTCCCATGTGTCTGATTTTCATAGGACCAAGTCAGTGACGATGTGAAGTAAGTGTGTGGTGACGAAGCTCTGGCAATAAGACATCACATGAACCACAAGACTTATTAGTTCCTTTTTCCTTCCGCATTTATAGCTTCATGATGTAGAACCTTATTATATTCTTTAGGAATGATGTATCCACTTTTTAGACTTCCGCATGTTCATGTTATCTTATTTTATTTTATTTTATTATTTTCTGCTGACGTGTCTCGGTTCTTGATTGAGATATGATCAACATTATGGTCAAAATCATAGCATGTCGTAGCGTCTCCAGGTTGGTCTTCCCCACTTGACGGGGGTCGATTTGGGGGCGTTACATTTATGGTATTAGAGCATAAAGTCAGGACTCTCTTGACGTCCTAGTGTATAGAATAGTATGGTACTGGTTCATGTGCTATCGTCGAGCAATCGCCACATCCTCCACCGTAAAGTACAAGTAAAATCTTTCTTGCTTTGAGTTATTCTTTATTGATGTATTGATATGTATTTCACATGAGTGGTTTATTACTAAGGAGGTTATTCTGTATGGTAGGAATCAACTTAAATGTTATTAGTGATTAGACAAAAAGGGTCATAAATGTTACAAACAAATTAGAACATAATAAGTACCAAGCATGTGGATAAATATACTTACCGAAAAATGAATCTTACATATATTTAAAGAATAAAATATAAGAAATGATTATGTTTCTTATAATTCATGTTTTCTATCTCTTTCATGATCGCTCTATTCACGGACTTCTTCTGCTGAATGTAGCAGTATGAAGAGGGAAATGAATAGGCATATCAATTGCAATGAGATGTAGATTTAAGAAATAAACGAGAGAATTATAAGGGTAATTAAAGGATTTGACTCACACAACACGTATGTGTGAGATGATTTCAAATAGTAGAAGTGAAATTAAGCATGTCTAAGTTATGATTTATCGTTATCATTATGACTTATGTAGTTCCATTGGTCTACCAATATAGGGGTCTAATAAATTACTTTATATGTTTATATTTGATAAATATGGATCCATAATGCTCACTGTGTCTTAGACTTCATATGACCCCTCTATATTATGTTGATAAATGTCCTAAGCAAATCTAAACTAGTTATACGAAATTCTTAGTTGGACTACTTTATTTGGAAAAATAAGAATATAAAAAATTATGTTCAAGTTGTGAAATATCCCTATACAAGAGTTTTAAGAATTAGTGAGCTACCCAAAAATCGTGTACAAGGTATGAATGGACAAACATAGAAGCTTAACGAGTTCAAAACTCATATTGGCTTGAATAAATGTTAGAAGAAATTTTCAATAAGTAAATGACTGTCTGAGTTAATCGAACATTTAAATCTAGCATACTCATACACATATGAACACATAACATAGGACACTTATAAATATATAAAGATAAATAAATAAATAAATAGATTTAATTAACTTAGTTTAGTATATAGTAGAATTGAAATTTTATTAATATGAAGTATATTTTTATATAGCCATTATTAAAGAATTAATTCTATATCATCGCAATGTAAATTTATTTCCAAAATAGACTAACATGGTAGATAAAAGAATTACATATAAGAACAAGCAATGCATGAAAGGGTTAAATGAATGTTAGAAGTTTTATAAAGATTTAAAGTTTCTTAATTGGGATATGCTTAAGGAGGATATGAGCCAGTATGAAAAGATCAAAGCACCAAGTGAAAAGAATTTTAGAAAATATTAGAGGGTTAAGGTAAAGTTTGAGGAATTTTATAAGTCCCCTATAAAGTTACTGGAGAAGTAAGTTATGCATCTAAGAAGAATGATTATGAAGTAACTAAAAAGTTTTAATTAATTTATCTTGACTATGGATGTATTTATTAGTTTTCATAATAAAGTATATATATGTTTAGATAATGGGTTAAGCAAGCCATCATATGATACATAGAATGTCCTCTAAGATGCAAGATATAAGATGATATATAGAATGTTTTCTAAGATGCCTCTACGTCAATATGATGAAAAAAAATGTTCAAGATTTTGTCTTGATCAAGTGGACCACTTATGGTTTGATCATAAGTCTTATAAATGGATTAGTCCTCATTTCCAACTTTAAAGTTATCCCGACCATCTCCCATGTGCTACAAGATATCGTTAGTGCAAAGGACCATGAAATTATGCGCAAAGAAGAAGAATGATTGCTTGTCTTCTATTTTTGTTGATTGCTTTGTTCCTATCCGATTGTTTGAATTCATTCCATGTGTTGACTTGCATTATTTACTAAGGATTTATGTTAGATAGTGTGCATAAATTATTTTGTTGACTAAGAATTAGATTGTACTATGTGATCGACCCCTCATCGTAGATATTGGTCGACCTTAATATTGAGTGCTTCATGATACTCAAGTAAAGAACTTGTTGCGGTCATATATAACCACTGACCTCCCATGAAATTATATGACCTGACATTGCAAGAAACAAATCAATGTAAGCCAAGAAGTTAAGATTGAGGGCAACTCCCATGATAACTATATCAAATAAAGCATTGTTACAATGTGTCGAGACATAAAAAGGATAACAAATGACATTGATTAAGAAACCACCCTATTCCAATGACATAGAACACCAAGAATGATCCGTCCTCAATTGATTTATAGGACTCTTGATTGATACCAAACATAATTGTCTCATTTGATAATTATTCATTTTTATACTTTGTTTAATCCCTTAAGATATCTAATTTAAGATGAAGATAAAGTGACCATAAAGTCCATGCTAGTGATACTAATGACGATTAAAGATAAGATCTTTTCTTCACATCGATTAGAAACTGCTTAGGAGGATTGTGATTGGAATTTCTATTTGATTCTTACTCCTAAGATGTATAAGTATTATGTAAAAAGAAGAAAATAATTACCAGTATTCAAACATCTAAAAGTTATAGTTAGAAGTTAAGTGTCATATATTTCAAGCATGACCTTGATTTCCAAGGCTCCATGACACATGAACTAAAAAGACAAATCTAATAACCGTAAGACGAGGGGTTTATGAGACGGAGTGTCTCATTTTTAGATGTTCCACTTCTTTTGTAAAGAAGAATGATGACTCTATGAATCTAGGGTTTATTAACAAGTTATTAAATAAAATAACCATCAAGACATAAGTGTTTGTTACCATGCAAAGATGACCTATTTAAGACTAGGTGTACTCAAGATCGATCTATGGAGTGAGTACCAACAGTTTCGAGTTGCTGAAAAAGATGTAAGGAAGAGAATTTTCCTGACAATGAACGATCACTATAAGTTGAACGATTCTATTAAGAACACCCTTCAAACCTTTAGGTTCTTATGAACATTGTGTTCAAACTATGCCTACATTTATGTAGAAAAGATTGAAGTGTTCGTCGATCAAAAGAGTCTTAGGTATGATTTCTTTTAGTAGTACGCTAATATGTGACAATGAAGATGACATGAAGTTTGAAAGATTCTCAGTTCTCCATGAAGTACCATTTTGGTAAAAATGAACTCGGTTGCACATACACTCGAACACAAGTGATGCTCACTAGGCTTCATGAGGCTGCGTATGAAATATTGGAGGAACTAAGCATGTGGAAACCAAATGATGAAGTCCTAAAGAGAGCAATATTAGATGAATAACATAAGTCTGGGTTGCGGTCCATTTAGGAATAAGTCTTATAAGAAGTATTAGATGAATATTATAAGTCTGTGTTACAATCCATTTGAAAAATACAAAGAAGTATAAGGATGTAACCATAAGCTTGGGTTGCGATCCATTTGGGAAGTACACAGATGTATAGGGATGAAGAAATAGTGGTAACATGAAACATGGAGATACAAAAAAAAAAGATATATACATATATATATATATATATATATATATATATATATATATTCCAAGTACCCAGCACGTCAATGTGGAAAAAGTAGAGCATCAGAAATCCTATGAGAAGATGATGCATGACGTTAAGAATTTGTAGACCTCACCTTCGCAAAGTATCCAACACATATAGTGGAACGCAATGTGCAACGTCAGAAGAACAAGGATGTACCCATGGCCCGGGTAGCTTGGCGTTTCCATCAAGGTGATGACACAACATGGGAGTTCGAGTTGGAAATATGTCAAGAATTCCCTCATCGTTTCGGTAAGTCCTCTACCCTATGCAAAATTCGAGGATGAATTTTTTTTAAGGGGATAAGAATGTAACAACCGACACAAGATAAAAAAAAGAAGAAGAAAAGAAAACATGAAGGACACGGACAACTGGAGAGATAAAGCCATATCACAATTGAAATATGGACTCAAGGGTTTAAATTAAATTTTATCTTCTTTTCTATAGAAGATTTAATTAGGGAAGGGGATTAATGGATGAAACAACCTAAGCACTAATCCTTCCCCTCAAACCTCACGACATCTGCCCCCCTTGAATTTTGCTGGAGCGCTTGACAACTCCAGAGCAGTCTCGAAGGCGAACATCAAGGAGAGGGAGAACATGGAGGACACAACTAATAGAATTTCTGACGAACGGATTAACCGCGAACCGATCTGGGTGAATCAAAATCACCTTGCATGACCTCTGAATTGTTCTAACCCATGCCCTAATTGATTTCGAAATGAAAAAGATCAAGAAGTTGTTTTAGGGTTTTGTTTAATTATTATTTGAATTGTTTGATTCCTGATTTACTTACTGTTTGAATTAATTCTGTTGTTCTATTCTGTCTTATTGATTGCTAGGATGTAGGATTTAGAGTTGAACGAAAGTACGTTAAGGATCCATGTGATTTTCGGATTAAAACCGGCTAGAATCGGCCACCGTCACGGTCGTGCCACTCTTTGGCACACCCGTGCCATTATTGTTACGTCATGTGCACACCCGTGCTAAGACCCGATGAAACTAAGTAAAAAATCGATCGAGGTCGGTCGACCGAGCGCTCAACCGATCATGGCCGTGCCACCCTTCCGACACGGCCGTGCCATGACTAGCCTAGCCGCACGCAGGATAATCGATCGACTGACTCTTGAATCGGTCGACCAATCTCACCCTCTGTCACGGTCGTGCCCTCTTATGGCACGTCCGTTTCACCACCTATGTACTCGATCGTGCCATTCAGATCGACACGACCGTGCCACTAGGTTGTCACGGTCGTGCCCGACCACATCAGTCATTGATTTTCCACCCATCAGTCTTCTCTTATTTTGATATGAACATTATTGATTGCCTTATGATTCCAACATGAACTCTTTTTCCTGATTTACCTCATATCGATTTCTAGGAACCTTTTATTATATTTATTAATTAATTATCTTTTTAAATCTGATTATTACCTATGTACAATTGGTCCTATTTTCTTGACCCTACAGAGATCCCTCACTGGTTTTCAAGATCTATTCTCTTATTGATTTATTTTCTTATTGATCTCATTGTATTCATTGAACAAAGAAGCAAGAGCTACAAGTTATTCAAAGTGATTAATAAGATCAGATGAAAGATTAATAATGGATTGTCAGTCCAAGTCAAGTGTATCAAGATAAGGGTCGCTCCCTTGGTCATGATTTGATCACCCACTGACCCGCACAAAGCCGTATCATTTGCTCGGCATACCCCAAAAATTAAAAGCACCTAAAGTCGCCATGATTGCTAATTAATAACCAAGATCAAGAAGCATGTTCAAGTCAAGTCAAGTTATTGTCATGATTTTCAAGTATGCATGATTTCAAGTTTACTAAGCATCATTTGATTCTCATGATTTATGATATCCTCTAATTCTTGTTATGATCTATGATGCTGTCATGTTATCCGTTCAAGTTCAAGTTAAGCATTATTATTTATCTCTGATTATTTTATTCATGTTATGCATTGTATATCATGTGGTTCCCCACTAGGCTGTAAAGCTTACGGGAGGATCTTCTCCCATGTGTCTGATTTTCACAGGACCAAGTCAGTGACGAGGTGAAGTAGGTGTATGGTGACGAAGTTCTGACAATAAGACATCACATAAACCACAGGACTTATTAGTTAATTTTTCCTTCCGCATTTATAGCTTCATGATGTAGAACATTATTATATTCTTTAAGAATGATGTAGACACTTTTTAGACTTTCGCATATTCATGTTATTTTCTTTTATTATTTTTCGTTGACGTGTCTCGATTTTTTACTGAGATATGAGAACATTATGATCAAAATCATAGCATGTCGTAGCGTCTTGATCTTCGTCACGTGACGGGAGTCGATTTGAGGGCGTTACAAGAGCTACATGCGCGTGCACGAAACAAATTGTATACAACTAAAAACAAGAAATGTATCTCGACATTAAGATATAAAATGTATTCAAAGTTGGTTGGCCCAATTGGATGTGTTGAAGAGTGTTCCGATGTTCATAGCTCTGGCTTTGTTTCTTAAAGTCATCAGTCATATTAAAAGAGTTACAATATTCAAACAATTTAATTCAAGCCTAAAAGCATCCTACAACCATTTGGAATGAAAAGAAAAACACATCAGGGTTCGTTCTTTTCGTGTGTTTCTCTGAATCTCCACTTTTATCATAAAATATAGTAATTATTTTTTACTATAGATAATTGTCTAATGATATGCTGATACAAGAATGTGAGAGAGACAGAGAGATATGAGAAATGATAAATGCTTTGCAAAGGCTTAGCATTAATATCACATGGATCAGATAATAATCATTGCGGATAAATAAAATATCCAACATTAGACTTACGACGAAGTTGGAACATTACAATATTTGTCTCCTAAGTTTTAAAGTGGAATATAAAAATCTTAGACCGGAAAAGGTTATAAATAATTTGAGGGAAGCAACGGGATCTAAGATTTCACCAAAAGCTACCAAGAACGAGGGAAAGATGATGACGATGAAGGGGGGAGACAAGTTACCACCAAAAGCTTTATCTCAAAAAACTAGCAAAGTAACGGTAACAAGAGTTGAAACAAAAGGAGGTCGAATTAGTATGTCTCTTCTTTTCACAACAACAAAGAAAAAAAATCAAGTGAAAAATCATATATCCCTCCTTTCCGTGCATTATGATTGATGCAAAAGAAAGCAACCAGCGCGGTTAGAGACATCACTTGCAAAACAAACAAGGAGTTGCACCTAAGCCAACTTTTGGTTAACATTTGTGAGTACTTTTTTTTTAAATGATCAAATTAACGAGATGCTGCTAAGTATAAACGTTAGGAATGGAGAGTTCTCGAGTACAAACCTTGGACATGGAGCAGAGTTGCTTCGCGTCTACTGAAGCCCGCATTCTTGACCTGTTTCTCCCTTGCTGCTCGAGTACGCTCGGATGGTAATGGAATTAATTGCCGGGGTAAAAATTTCCAATTCTTCCGAATGATAAATTTATATCACAAAAGGATTCAAGTGAATTCAGCAACAGAAAGGGGGAAATCACTTTTTTTACTATCGAACAACTAATATTTGAAAGATGTTTACAAAAAGGGATCTTCCTCCTAATACACATTTTCTTATTAGGGGCATTTGCAATAAGACTAACAAAGCTCCTTTTCCTAATACATTTTTAAGAGAAAAATACAACCGTACACGTTCAGAACATTATAATTGGCCACATAATTGGTTCATCAGTTTATGCAACTTAACAGATGACTACTGAAAACCCCTCGTATGCCAACACAGGCAAGTATGACAGTTGTGGCCTGGGAAAATTATGGATGCTTTGCAGTATGATTATCAATTATAACATCGACATATTGAAAAGGACAAACACAAGGTTCATGAATAGTAACAAGCTCAAAAGTATTATTCAGATAACTCTGGGAAGCACATTTACAACAATCTTTGTTGACCGCAAAACTTTTTTTTTTTCACCTTAAGAGAAGCCAATGGAGAGTAGTTCAAAAAGTCACATATTCTCCTCATGGTTCACGGAATTCGCTAAGCGGCACCATGGGTCTGCTGACAAATGGTGGAGACCCAGAAGATGGCATTCCATTGGAGTGTCCATATTTCAAGAATCCAGAGTTGCTATTGCCTTCTGAAGCTGTAAATTCATCCTTAGTCATATTGTGAAAAGAAATGGAATCTCGCCTTGTCGATGTCTCAGGGTTTACACCCATCTCTTGATGATTTTGGTTAGCAATGAGAGAAGCACCATTAAAGTAATCATCAAAGGGAATCCCTTCAATTTCAATTAGTCCTATGTCTCTCAGAGCTAGGGAATCTGCCACAGGAAAATACACTAGCATACATATTCCGTTCATGGTGCAAACTATCAGCATTAGAAAGGCTAGAAACACAATGACTTCATATGCTAAAGTTCCAGAACGAGGAAGCACTGAGAAGCCAAGAAGAAGCACCCTCAATGGAAGTAAGATGATCACCGACAATAGTAGCACATAAATCCTTTTCCTAAGCCCTTTGTTGATGACTGAAAATAACAAGCGAGCACCAATACATGTGATATAACAGATCATAAGGGAATAAAAAGCCCCCAGAACTATAGTACTGAACAGAGGATAAGTGCATACACCACCATGACGTGTTGAAGCCATGAATTTGAAGAACTTGTCCATTTTCGTCCCCTTGCCATTATTCACCGAAGTATGGAATCGTGGTCCAACTATCACAAACACAAGATGCATTGCAAAAATAGGAAAGCAGAATAGTATGACATAGCCGACTGTCTTTATATTCCATCTTCTGCTGAGAGTACCCGATTCTCTTTTTTGCAATGCAGCATTCAGAAGGAACGAAAGCAAGAGCAGAATGCTTGGTTCTGCAAACCCTAGATTAGAGAGGATGTAGATCTTGCACAAGTTCCTCTGCCATATTTTGTTGTGGAAGAGCTTATTCTTAAGAAAAGTCAACCTAGAAATCTCCCCAAAACCCCACCAAAGCACAACAAGGATCAGAATGATACGAGTTATCCATGGACCATTGAAAAAGCTGAGCTGCGGAAATCGTCTTCTTTGGATGCAGAATTGGAAGTACAAACAAAGGTAAATGCAGAATAGACCAACAATAGCAGTTAGAGAGACAAGGGAAATGGTTAATACACCGAATGCATCGGTGGCAAGTCTAATCAGGGGCATCACCCACAAGAAATAATTCACACATGCTAACTGCCAGCATCGAAACCAAAGTGACCTACAAGAGCATCACAGATAGTCTCCTTCACTGAGCTTGTAGTCATGTATGTTTTATCAAGTTGGTACATTCTCTTCACCACTCCTAAACAACAAAAAATTGAGTTCAGGAAGAGAAGGTTAATAGTGCAAAGAATTCCTGTAAAACATCGATCAGGAAAGAGAGACTAAATTGTGTTGATTCAGTACCTAGTACGGATCTCTAAACATTCATGCTGTAGGAAGTCTATAGCTAATACAGTTTTAATAGAGAAGTCTCAATTGATGAAATGAATCATGACTGTCCAACGTTCATCCACATATACAGACTACTACTCCACAACTCACCTATAACCAAATATAAATTGTAAAGTTCTAATCATTAGAAAACCAAAGCAACATCATTAGCAACTTCCTTACAGGAAAACCCATCAGAGCAACTACACAATCAGAAACAAAACTGGATTTGATATGTCCAATCTCGAATAAGATCCTCCGCATCCATCATATATAAGCACACCTCGTGTTGCAGATTTTTTGAGTAATCATTATCACGTAATAAAGTCCTTAGGACCAAATTAAGGCATTGCAAACAATGAACCCGTTTCCAACATAACCAGTGAGCTCACGCAAATTACAAAAAAGAAAGACAAAACCTACCTCAATATCGCATAATGATGATCAAAATAACCCTCGTAACCCATAAATGACCAAAGAATTCCCTCTAGCGTAGACGAAAAAGAAAACTTATGAAAAATTTCTCCAAAAAATGACAATGAACCTCCTTTATCATCTATCATACAAAAGGAAACCTACAAAATCACATCGTCCTCCCGAAGAAAGCATAAAAATCACATTACATGTAACATTCTACCGACAATAAAGGAAAAGAAAATAAAGAAGAAGAATCGGCATGAACTACCTCCAGAGACGCGCCTCCTAGAATCGACGAATCAGCTCCCAGGAGAGGAAACCCTAATCCCGAGCATTCCGGGAGCCGCGATGAGACGAACCCCGCGATCCTTACATTGGTCTGCAGCTCCCCGAGCACCGGAGCTCCATCGCGGTACGCGGGAAGCGGATCCCTCGGCCTCCTCCGAGCACGACCGAAACCCTAACCGACGAAACGAGCGCGCCAGAGAGAGAGAGAGCGAGAGCGAGAGAGCGAAGCGAGACGAGGCGAAAAATATAAGGACGAAGAGAAGGACGAGAGAGAGAGAGAGAGAGAGAGAGAGAGAGAGAGGAGAGAGGGAAAGAAGAACAGGCGACAACCTCGTTGTCTCCAGCTGTCGCAATATATTTGGGCGCGGCGGAGGTAACCGCACCAGGCGGAGGAGGATACCGATTTATTACCCGGCTTGCTCTGCCGTCGATTGCCATCACACGGGAGCAGAGGCGTCGGTTGGACGGCTGCGATGGTTTGTTTTATTTTTTAATTTTGGGTAATATTATGTGGGGAATAGAGTGGATTATTGTGAGGAGAAGAAAGGCAGAAAAGTCCGAATTGCGAGGAGAAAATTGAGTAATTAAAATAATGCTGGGTTATGTTTTAGCTTATCAACAATCAATAACTTATTATTACTTTACATGTAATATGTCATGATACAAATCATGCATTACGGTAACGTGAAAGCATAATAATAATAATAATAATAATAATAATAATAATAATAATAATAATAATAAATTAATTGTTGAATTAGTTCGGGCAATCGATTTAAATCAAACATTTGCTTATTGTTATATTATCTAACTAAAAGCAAGTGCAATAAATATAGAGAAAAATATATAGGTAGAGCATTTCATGTAATATATATGATTAATTTAATGATAATAACTTATTTATCCTTAAATGCTACTTCTGAGTATCAAATTAGTCTGATAAATCTGTATAAAATATCTATGATAATTAATTTAATTATGAATAATAAGCATTAAATTAATCAAGTAATAAGGAATTCATTAACCTCACAAATATATCGCGTTTAATTAATGTTAGGCTCCATTTCGAGCTGAAAACTTCTTGACTTTATAAGCGAAAAATAAAAATAAAAGTGCACTCCTAAAGAAGAAGAAGAAGAAGAAGAAGAAGAAGAAGAAGAAGAAGAAGAAATTGCTTTAGGATAAGTATGAAGATGCAATGCAAGCTGCACAATCAACAAAAAGCAGCAGCACCAAGCACAAAACTAGTAGCTGTTAAGATGAGATGATGAGGTGTTTCAGTTTGCAGATGAACATTGAACAACACAAACCAATAGGAGAAGAGATGCACCATTTCTGAACCAAGAACTTTTGCTTCCTACATGGACTTTCACTTTCACATTTCAGATGAAGCCTAAGAAGACTTCAAGCAGGGGATGACTTCGATAATGGCTCGTTAAAATATTCCAAAATCAATAGAGCACTTGGTATTCGTGCTCCAATCAATTGCTTAATAAAATAGGCTTGTACATGAAACTTCTCCTTTTCTTTTGGAACGAAACAGGGGAATGCAGCCTGCGCAAGAGACAGCTACATGGTTAGGGAAAAGATCTCAGGAAAGCCTCATGAATAGAGGAATTGACATCCATGTCATTTCTAAATAATATCCCATAAGTTACACCTGCATTTGCTTCCAAACAAAACTCCATATGAGGAAGCAATCTTCTATGAATCAGTTAATGTTTCAAGCCCCACCAGTTGAAAAACAGAGAACTATGGAAGCAAGGCCTGATGCAATGACTCATTCTACTATTGATGAATTAAGTAATTCTCATTCAATTCTTACCTATAAAACTTATACGACCATGCGTCTCTTAGTTTATTTTTCCTATGAGGAGAGAGCACATCCTGGAATCCATTTGATCAAGACATGGGAGACTCTAATAACATTATTCTTTCGGTAGCATTTGCCAAATAAAATTTGCAGTCTTTCGAGTTTTTAATAAACAATCAAATTAATGCATTAGTTCTCATTGTGTTTGTAAGAAACTAAATGCAATAATAAAAATACTAAAAAAATTGAGTTGACATATTGATCGTAGAGAGTATCTAGATGAAATATTATAATAATAGAGGTAAAACTATGTATTTGAAAGAAATAAATGTTAAGTTGCACTAAAAAATAATGACAAACAATTTTTGTAAGAAAATATATTTCACAAGACATTAGAGAATGTTAACAACTAGGATTGTTCACCGGGTCGGGTCGAACACGGGGACCCGACTCGACCCAAACACTTTTGGGTTGGGTCGGCTCCAGGTTCACCCAAATCGAATTGAACCAAACCTGAGTTGAAGCGAGTCATGTATGAGTTCGAGTTTTTCCAACCTGACACCCATTCACCCGATCGACCAGCATGTGCCGACTGCCTTCAGTGGTTCAACCCTTCAAAGTTTCGGGTTCGTCTTGAGTCTCTTGACTTCGAATGATCGAATCAGCTTGGACCGACCTTTCGTTCACAATTTCACGCGCAGCACGCTTTAGTCTCTACTAATGCTCGACATTCGATTCGATTCGATCTCATCTCTGATGACGCGATTAGCGAAGTAAGGAACTACGATGAATATCGAAGGCTGAAGGGTAAGGCGATTCGATCTCATCTCAAGGCTGAAGGGCGAGGGTCTCGTCCATTCGTTCTCTCCTTCTTCGGCAGTCGGCAACTCCATTAGGGCATCGAGATGATTAGACGAAAAGTGAAGCGGCGAACTCCGACGAACGCGATTTGATCCGATCTTCAAGGGTGAAGGGTGAGGGTCGTCTATCCTCATTCCCAAGCTACATTCTCTCATCCGCCCCTTCCCAAATGTGTTTCATGATGGAGGATTGAGGTAGTAGGCGTGTTGTGAGTTTTTCCATCGGCAGAAAAGGGTTTCGGTGTGGGTTTTTGCAATTGAGGCGGTTCGTGGCAAGGTGGAGAAAAAAAAAGAGGTATGGGGAGTTGAAGAGACTTGAGAGAAAAAGGTGGGCACTTTGCAAGGTAAAGGGAGTGGAAAAATCTATTGAATTTTGCTAACTCATTTTGTTTATGCTGAGTTGTTCACTGATATGGCAGATGACTATTTATTTAGTTGGGTTACCTCTCAATAGGTGCTTTTGTTTTAAGTTGTTGGCTCGACTTAGAAATTGTGCACAATGTAGAACCTCCTTGAAATTCTAAACTCTTGGATTATATGACTTCAACCGTTGTCCGTTGATTTTAAAAACACCAGAACTTCCATTTCGTATTTCTATGACTCCATGAGGATAAATCTTTTGAACAATAAATGGGCCAGATAATCTTGTTCTTAACTTCCCAAGAAAGAGTCACAATCGAGAATTGAACAATAAAACTTGGTCACCTTCCTTGAAGCTTTTTTGTAAGATTGGGAATTATTATATGCGTCAAGATGAAGTTCATCCAGTTGGTTCAATTGTAGGAGCCTTCTTTCGGTCGCATCTTGAAAATCATAATTGAGCGCCTTGATAGCACAAAATGCTTTGTGCTCCATCTCTACCGGCAAATGACAATGCTTGTCATAGATCAATCGAAAGGGTGTAGTGCTGATTGGCGCCTTGCATGCAGTTCGATAGGCACATAGTGCATCATTGATCTTCTTGCTCTGATCTTTTTTTGTCATTGAAACTATTTTCTCCTAGATTGTTTTTATTTCCTTATTTGATACTCCATCTTGCCCATTCATCTCAGGATGATAAGTAGTGGACATCCGATGCTTCACACCATATTTGATCAACAAATTTTCGAAGCTCCTTTCAATAAAATGAGAATTTCCATCGCTTATCACAAGCCTGGGCACTCCGAATCTCTAAAAGATGATATCTTTGAAGAGTTTGATGACAAATTTAAAATCGACAGCAACTGTAGGAATTGCTATAATATACTACTAAAAGAATGAATTTACATCCAAATGAGCTGGATCTCATATAGTTGATTTCCCATATATAAAAATTTATACTTTGAGAATCGACTATTGTGGTGCTTCATTCCTCCGACCAATGCTCCCAGTTCGCTAACAACTATCACAAGATTTAACAAGAGTTAGTGCATACTTGAAAGAGTCGGACAATAAAAGCCTACTTGAAGTACTTTAAAGACAATTTTGAGGTGTCCTCTATGACCACTATAGGGTGATGAATAACATTCTTTCAGTATATCATTATGTTCTTTCGGGACACAACGTCAAAAAATTCCATCCACACATTTTTTTTAAAAGAAAAGGTTCACCCTAGAAATAGTGTTTGATACATGAGAAAAGCTTCTTATGGTGATAAGAAAAATCAAATTGGCATAGTTTGCAAACACGAAAGTTCTTCATGTTTAATTGAAAAGAGATGAACATCCGTGAATGAATCATTGATCATTTGACTTCTTCTGAGTTGCTTTCCTCGTTGACCAACTGGAGACAAGAGATGTGATCAACAACCTGATTCTGCCTCTTTCTTGTCCTTCATCTCTAGGTCAAATTCTTGGAGCCGTAGCACCCATCTTATGAGTATGGGCTTAGCATTTTTTTTCGAAATCAGATGTCGAATTGCATGATAATCTGTATAGACAATAACCTCCAGTCAAATATGATTTGAATTTGTCAAATGCAAACACAACAGGCAGGAACTCCTTTTTTTTATTGTAGCGTAGTTGATTTGAGCTTCGTAGAGAGTGCGGCTTGCATAATAGATCACATGTTGCTTCTTATCTTTCCTTTGACACAATACAACTATTTGATTGACATCACACATGAGCTCAAAAAGGTAATGAGGCATTGAATGATGGGAGCTGAAGTAAGTGATTTCAACTCTTCAAACGATGCATTTGATCCAGGAGGACCCATGCAGTATACATTATATCATTTATGTTTGTTTTGGTGTGATTAAGTGATAAGCAAAATATAACTATACTTGTAATGTCCAACCATAACTTATAAGGCATTGGTAGGCTGATATTTTGTAGATTGTTTGTTATGTATTTGCTCACTTCCACTATGTGTGTGTATATATATATATATATATATATATATATATATATATATATATATATATTAAGGGGAATGATAGAGAAAGGAACTTTTGGCATTTCCAAAAAGATTCCACTAGATGCCTTATTCTTCCTCTCTCCACTCCCTACTTTTTGACTGTTCATCCCTTCCAAAAAAACACTAAAAAAACTCCACCCTTGCAACAACCGTCTAGGTGCATTTGAAGCTCCAAATCCCACAATCCGTAACAACCCTAGATCAGTGTAGCTACTCCATATCGACCTTCTAAACAAATGTCCAAGTCTTACATTTCAGATGTTAGAACTATATAAAAGTGTTCGATTAAACAATGCAATCAATCACAAGTACAAAATTCTTCTATGGATTTAAAGCCTTATTACGGAAGAAGTCATCAAAAACTACCTTTCTCATGGTGTTCACAAGAGACATGGAGAGGACATGGCTTTACTTGAGGATGACCAATGGACACATAGTGTAAGGGGGAATGATTCTCTATGCTGTGGCCAGACAACAAATAGAGCAGGACACTACAATGCATAATAAATGCTCCAATACATCTGGGTCGGGCTTTCAAGTGTTTGATCATTTCATTGCATATGCTAATATCACTTTTTGAGACATTTAATTTTAACGTAAACTTTTTTTGATATATTTAAGACACTATATGCTAGTAAAATAAAATGATCTTATAAGAAGTGATAATAAAATGATAGTATGGAATGGACTAAGTGATGTACTTAATTACCAAGCTTCTCCACTTATTGTTCTTTTATTTTAATTGTAGTTTTAGTTTATGCATTTATTATTCAATCGTTGTATTTTATTTTTTTTATATCTTATGCCAACACCCTTCTTGACCACCTCAGTCAATGAAATTATCAAGGATGACCGAAGAACTATAGTGCACCGAGAGAAGATCTCACCATGTGACAGGGTCGAATTTTGGGGTGTTACGAAATTATTATGATTCTTGATTTTTTATATGATGACCCATATAAAACAAATAAATGACAATGATAAACATATTATGTGAACAAGATAAAGAAATTGTATACCAATGGGTTCATTGAGATTTGAACACTAGTCAATTGAAAAAATTGTATCCACATGGAGTACTCATTGAAACTTAGGGTGCCTACATGTTCATGCATTGGAAGGCACTTGCTTCACCTTTGCTTACGAAAATGGAGGAGCCACCATAATATGCATATCATAGGTTATTGATAGGCATGGGCATAATATATAATAAGTGAGAGCTCTTCATATTTACTTAACAAATGTTATCAGTTAATTGATAATTGATAAACTTTTTATATTGATAAGATTGAATAAGTCAAGATATGATATCTTTTATTGTGACCAATTGATAATTGTGACTGACGAACGATGGAAAACTTATTAATTAGTTGATAATTGTGATTAATTAATTATTATTGTTGATGATAGTATTAATTGCTGAGTTGATATGATTAAATTTAAATATTCATCATTTGGTTGATAATTATTATATTGATAATCTTTATATTAACGTCTTAGTTATGCATACTGATATATGTTTCATAATATTGAATGATAATGCATTAGTCATGTATAGTCCACTTCCACTATAATTCATTGAATATTGTATAGTCCATTTCCATTATAAGCGGATTTATTACATTTAAATCTTTCACATATATAAGCATGTGAATCGATTAATCAAAGTAAAAAAAAAAGTGAAATTATGCAACTAGGTAGCTACTCTATAGCGATCTCCTAAACAAATGTCCAATATTTGCATGTCAGGTTGCTAGAACTATATAAAAGTGTTCGATTAAACAATGTAATCAATTACAAACACAAAGCCTTCTATGAATGTAAAGACTTCTAATGAAAGAAGTCGCCATAATGGAACTCCCCAAGACTAACTTTCAAAGTTCATGGTGTTCTCAAGAGACGTGGAGAGGACATGGCTTTTATTTGAGGATGACCAATGCACAGAAGTAAGTAGTTCAAGATGGTAGTGCATTGAAAGATATCGGTCAGAGTGGAAGGCAGAATGATTCTTTGTTGTGCTGCAGCCCGACAACAATAGGATATTGCAATGCTCAATAATGGACTCCATAGTTTTCGAGACTATTTGATATGCAACAATATTATATGATAGACAATTGATATGCCAATATTACTTTTTGAGACTATTTAATTTTGACATAAACTTTTTAAGATATTATATGATAGTATAATAAAATGATACTATAAGTGATAATAAGATCTGAAAAGTGAAAATAATGATATTTCATACCCACAATTTGTGACTAAATAGATACATATATTTTGTGATCAAAGTTGAGATTTTTCCATTTTCTTTAAACATACGAGCAAAAAAAATCAAGAAAGAAAAAGCTTGCCAAAATTTTGGCAAAATTCAAGTGAGGAGAAGGGAGAATGAACCTTTGACCTTAATAATTTCTATTGAAAATTTGCTACACTTTTATTTCGGTTCACAATTCAGTTTTCTCCAAGACTTGCAAGTAAAAAACAACTTTAGAACTTGACATATTTTAATCTTAATAGCATGATAAACTTTTCAGTCCATCTTCTGTTTTATTTATTATCTTCCTTCTACACAATCACATAAAAAGAAAAAAAACTCATAAAAAGGTTCAGAACTTGTAACTGCATCTGTTTACTATACAATTGGTGTGTACTCAAGGCTGAGGCTTGTCCATCTCCCTGCATGTCGCATAAGATTATACAGAGGTTTGGTAGCTACTTGAATATGGCAATGCTTTCCCAAGAAGTAGATGCAATAATGATTATGTTTTATGCTATCTCCAATGGGGTTTCTCTTGCCTGTGTTAGATCAGAATCAGACAACTCTGGTTGGTTTCATGAAAGAACATCTAGTAGTACAGGATGATCAACAAACCTTGGATTGTTCCCGCCGAATGAGAGGTTAATGCTCCGAGGCTTCTTAGAATCAGCTGATAGATTCATACTTTGTGATAGAAAAGCCTGCATGATTCAGCAAGTTATTAGCTACTTGAGCTACTAATTTAAAGAATACTGAAAAAGATAGGATAGAAGCTACAAATATAAAAAAATCGTGTCCGAGAATTATTGTAAGTTTTATGTGTTTGAAGTAGCTTTTTTGCTGCTACCAGTAGTCAACATATGCGGCTTTTCAAATTCAAAATGCAACAGCATGAATAACTATAATATGTAGTCCAGAAATGTATCCGTGAGGAATGTGATGCAACACAAACTGCACAGTTAACTTCGATGCATGGCAGCATGAACATCAGTGATTACGATGAAAACAATGCTCAGTTGCAGAAAGAGTAGTCCAACATATGTTCTAGAACACGTCTTCTGGAGTAACAACATTTTCTGACTAGATTAGGTAGTACTATTTTCTTAACATTAGAGGGGTACATTATACTATTATAGAATTTAACATTTTGGCTGGGTTTGCTGAGGTTTCCAGAGACAATTGGGGCAGTTTTCTCCGAACTAACAAGATGAACCTCTGGCATTAATCTTCCATGAGTTTTTTCCTGCAGAACAAGTATACGAGTATTTATGAAGACTTACCTAGAACTATATTGTTTTCAAAGAAACAAGCATTCAAACTTCTCAAGATATAATAACTTGGGACATAGCAGGGCATTACCAGCTTCAAAACACACACTATCTGCCTTTCAAACCGGTAAAGATACAATTGTCAAGGATCAATAATAATAATAATAATAATAATAATAATAATAATAATAATAATAATAATTGCACATTATACATTTAAGCAAAATCTATGTTCTGTATTGATAATGAAACTATGAAATAAGAATGGATTGGTTAGAATAAGAGAAACCAAGAAATATGAATGGAGTAGTATGAATAAGAGAAACTATGAAATAATAATGGACTAGTACAAATAAGTTAGCCGTACCTCTTTCTCTTTGGTCTTTATGTCTGAAATTTTCAATTTCTTATCTCCACCTAGCCGGCATGACTCTTTTGGGCGAGGCAAATCAAATGATCTAAAGCTCAAAGTGTTCAAAATGTATCTTAGTAGTTATGTCAGAAATATCATGTCGACAGAAAAAGTAATAATTTGCGTATTCAGTAAAATTGATCCTTGACACGGTAGATTATATATTAAGAAATGTGTATTAAATATATATGTTAGAGGGCATATCGTATACCTTGTTTCTGGTGATTCAAGCATACTGATGACTCTTCCCTTAGATCCAACAAACCTGCTATCAGAAACCAAAACATTTTTATACGACTTTCAACAATACCATCATTACATCTTACATGATACATTCTGAACTAATGATATAATAATTAAAGAACTGACATTCACGCAAGGAGATAGATATTAGTCCTCTTATCGAAGTTGATACAACAATGCATTCTTAAAATTATCAACCTTTTGCCTTCTATTTTTGCTTCTTTGCCGGTGAAAAGTGTAGCTGTTTTGTCTAAAGGTTCCTGCAATAGTAACAGTTGATAGACAAATAAGAAGCAGAATAAAGTATAAAAGCTAATGACACCAAGTTACCTGCTGAAAGAAAGAAGAAGAGGATTATAATGGCAACCACATTTAATGTTGAACACAATGGAGAATGACAAGAATAAAATAAAACTTGATACCCCGGAGCACAATGCCAATTGAGAAGTTACCTGCACATCTTTGAAGACCTTTGCATGAGGTAGAGATGATGCTAATCTTCTTGAAGGACAGGAAACTGGTACCTTTATGCTTATTTCAAGTCTAGACCAGCTAGCACTGGCCAAGAAATTGGAGACTGATTTTTGTCTATTACCTCTTAAACGAGAAGGTGCAGTAGCTCGCTTTTCTGTGGCAAACGAAAATGGGCGAGCAATTGTAACATTTGATCGTTTTTCTGGGAGTGGTTTACTTGAAGAAAATGAAGATGACATGTCATTTCCCAAGGGCTTATCAGATGTCTTTCTTGAATGAACACCATTATCTGCTTTACCAACTTGCTTGTGAATTGGATTTGACCCATGTGATGACTTATTTCTGCACTCGACCTTTGTTGTACCGCCTCTTGGAGGAGCATGACCCTAGGCACAACAAATTGAAATAATTGGCAATTCTCCTCTTGCAAGAAAGAAAAAAGAATATTGATCTACTTCGCAAAAAGAAAACATGTCAAAACAGTTGTCCTGTTTTCTTCAGTTCTATTGATTTATCAATCAACGAAGTAACTGTACAAAATTCTATCATTTAGAATTCAGTGATCTGCGAAGAGTATATCTATATTGCTTCATTACTTTTGTTTCAGTTGGGAGCACAACATGCTTAACTCTACTTTAGATTAATAACGAACAGCGGCATATCAGAACATTGTAAACTCAACATACCTTCTTCACTTTGGGTACTGATGCAGTTTCTTGTTTACTTTGGTTGGTATTTTCCTGGGAGGTTTCCCCTTTTACAGAAATTTTCAATTGTAAAGACTTGTGCTTTCGTGGGCTTACTTGAGGAGTAATTGCTGCGGGCCTTCCATCTGATATGACCAACTCATCGGTCGATAAGGAACTTACATTTTCCCCTGAAACTGCTTCCTTTTCATGGCTATCCTTGCCAACATGATGGATTACTTCTCTGCTTTGTGGAAGAGGGTCATTTATAGTAGGCTCTGTGCTAAAATGCTCGATTTGAATTGCATGAATATAAACAGACTTCTCAACATCCTGAGAACTTTCTCTAGGCAATGATGCTGTTGTTGGTGATGATTGAAGTTCTGGATGTGCAAATGAAATATTTTCCCTACTATCAGACAGAACAGCTTTGCTGATATCTGTGCCTTTTGCAATTTTTTCTACATGAGAATCATATTTTCTTATTGTTTCACATCCTGGATGCTTGGCATTGACATCTGTTTTGGCTTCAGCATTTGGAAAAGATGTACTGACACCACCATCTAATGTGACATGATTATTCTGGTCAGTTTGTGAAGACTTTGCAGCTCGAATTCTTTTGTAAAACTCCTCGAAGTAGGCCTTTTTTTGAGCAACTAAACCATGTGCACTGCATTTGTCCAACTCCTCTTGGCGTCTATTAACAGTAAAGACAGACCTCTTTTCCCATGATAATGACTCAACAGCATATCTTCCAAGTGAAATTGAGCCGTGATCCACTATTTGGGCAACAGATGCTTCCTGTGTAAGTAAAAGTAGACTTCTATCAGAGCACTGATGCATTCAGATCTTAGATATAAGAAAATAAACAAAAGACTAAAATGCGAGAAAGAAATGAAACAAGTTTTTGGTCCAGTTTGAAGATCTGAAATAGTATCAGAAATGCAAGAACATTAATCAACTACCTGAGGATCATTCGTCGATGTTGGATCTTCATGCGGCCATCTGTAATGAGCATGGCCAACATCAGTTGCCATTTTCTATCTGTTTTGCCGGAAAAGTACTCGACTTTAAAAGTAAAATTCAATAGACTTGTTGAAGTGCTCTTGTATATCTGTTCCAGTAGGAGAATTTCAGATCAGAAAGAAAAATAAATGACAATTTATAGTAAGAAGTAAAGTTCTGCTAAACTAACTTCATCTTACTTAAACGAGCATTGCCCATTAAAAGAAAACTCAAGGCCAGAAACTCTGGGGAAGGTAAGATATCAGTAAACCAAAGCAAAACATGCACATGATGGCATATACCTTCAGACGTACGAATTAGGGGATGGAAATGATCAACTGAACAGCACTGAAATAACACAACAAAAAAGTTACAGCTATAGGCTATCCAGAAGGATATAATGTATTAAAAGAAAATCATTCTTCTTCCAAGAAATCGATCTAATGTTTCCAAAGAAATCCCTACTCTCTTTCGCTTGTCAATAAAGATCGACGGGAACAGGAAACACTTGTAAGGTGCTACTTATTGCAGTTTACAGAACATCATATCTAGTTAAGAGCACACAGAAAGCATTTCTTGGGAAACATATTTATTATCCGGAACCTAAGAATTTCCAATCAATGCAGGGGGATTTCTGTAGCCGAATCAAAGATAGCCCTTTCGCCAACCGTCCACCATGCATCCAGCATTCTAGTTACATTTTGCAATTACAAATCCAGCATTCTTATTCCAGCAACCTTTTGTTGAATCAAGCTCAGCTGCTAAAGAAACAGAGTAGCATGCATGCGATCCTGGATGAGACTTTAGTGACCAACAGACACTAAATTAACCACTAATGACTGATTCCTTAGCTTTGTTAAAGATCATACCAATTCCGGCGAACACCTCCTGCTCTTAAAATCAAAAGAAAGAAAGAACGTAATGGGTGCCAAAAAATCCAAGAAGCAAACTTTTCTCAATCAAGATGAAGGGAGGGAAGAAGCCCTAAGCAACACAGATATTGAAAACAGCCTTCTTACCAAATTCTGAGATCCCCAAGATTTGTCCGAAGCGGAGCATGGGGGAGAGAGAGAGAGGGAGGGAGGGAGATTAACCCGTTACATCTTCCTTGGGCTCGCATTGGTCATTCAAGGTAACATTTGAGGCAAGAAAATAAATGCATGCATGAGGCCCTCCCTTACCATCCTGACGTATTTATTTCCCTGTGTTTGAAATCTGCTCGGCCAAACGTAACGGAAACGATGGTTTCCTTCTTTTTTTTTTCATGTATCAATTTGGCAACAAAACTGAAATAACAGGAAAAAGCGGCTTAGATTTGGACGGAATCTAATAATTTTGGTCATTAGGGGGAGCGTTACGTGTTGGATTTTTTTGTCCTTTTCTTGCGGGAGCGGCCAACCGAAGGTTCGCTCATCTTTTTCTCTTGCCTTTCAAGTGAATTGGGGACAGGACATCATAATAACAACAACAAATATGTGAGTTGTTGGGATTATTCATAACAAAAAAAAAAAAGAAAACGAAATTGAGGTGGAATCATTTGCTTGCTTCAATTTGGGTGAAGTGCACGTGAGGATGGTCCGGGGTGGAGGTGTGTTTATGGAATTCATATGGAGTTCATGAACATTCATTGTGTTCTTTTTTTTTCTATCAAGAAAAAAAAAAATCACTGGTTTGTTGAACCAAGATGCATTTAATCTAATTCGAGAAGAAGAGTTTAAATGCTTAAACCTTTGTCTCCCTATTTTCATATTTAACCTCTATACATATTTATTTCTATAAAAAAAGTTAAGAGGAAAAAAACTTATTTCTTTTATCAAAAGCTAAGAAAAAATATTTTAAGATGAAACTTTTTTAGGTAAGGTCCATATGTTGAATTTTTTTTAATCAAGATGCATACAACTTGCTTACAAATTGACCCCCAAGTCATTGATCAATGGGTGCAAAATATAAAGCATTAAATAAATTTTATAATACCGTCAAAAGTAACATAAAATATTATGATAATTAAAATTTTCTTAAATAAAAGAATATTACACTTGTTTAGGAGCTGTCTCGATATTATCAAATACATCTTTCAATATAATAAATCAAGCAATCATTAATAAAACAGTTCCACTACAATTTTACAATCTATAATCACAATCTTCATTGAAAAAAAAAACACTCAGTGCTAACTTCACAACAAATAAATGCGAAAAAAAATCAAATGTCTTTTGGTTTCTAAGTTCAACAATTCCTTTTAAAATTTGAAATTCTTCACTCCTTCACATATCCATAATATATGTTTCAAACTGATTGTCCAAATCCTTTAACACAATAGGAGTGAAAAAATAGTTAAAATTCAACAAGACCAATTAACTTTTGCTCATAAAATTAGAACACATTATCTAAACAAATAGAGCCACTCAAGAAAACATCTTAGTATTTGTCTCATTAAATATATACTTAAAGTTTCCTATCAAATATATAAAATAAGGATTTAATGGGGGGTCATACGCCATCTCATGCATATGACCCTCATACGTCTACGCTCGCCGGATCTCGCTTCAAATCCACACGAGGACATGTCATACGCAACCGAGGAGGTTGTGGTTGAAACCAAGAAGGAGAGACAATGATTTCGGCAGCCGTTGGAGATGTTGAGCTCGTTCGGGAAGAGATCCATGGTGCCGACCAAGAGGACGACGTGATCGATCGGTGAGAAGGAAATAGGGTTCGGCCTCCCATCGGACGACGGAAGGAGAGGAGGTGGTGGTCAAGCTTGGAGCATTTGGAAGGGGGAGGGGAGGAAGGAGATGAGCGGCGGAGGAAGGCGATGCCGCTGCAAGGGTGGAGAGTGCGAGGAGGTTAGAGATGGAGAGGACTGGGATGTGATGAGGGTCGCCGACACTACTCCGGCCACCCGCCATTCGTCCCCGTCGGTCATCTCCCACACGCGCCCCTGAACATCCCTTGCAACCGTGCCATGCATGAGCCCCAACGTCCCTCCTGGCACTTGAACTGGCGAGCGAATGTGTTGAGCAACGCAAGGTGGAGGGTGGAGGAGGACACTAGCTTGTAGAGCAGGAAGAGTCGCCCGACGAGTGTCACGAGGTGAGCTGGCAGGGGAGGAAGTCGAGCGGCAAGGCCTGCCAGCGATCGTGCTTAGGGGCGTGGACATAACAACAGGAAGGAGGAGGGAGGCACTGCGCGTATGGCTATGATACCCATTAAATCCATAAAATAAACTTGTACAATGTCATTTTGAATTCAATTTTTTATACAAGTTTCTTTGTCAGTCATTTTAGATCAACATCATGACAAAAAGAAGAAACTTGTTCCAACTAGGGGTGTTCACTGGGTTGGGTCGACCCGGTGAACCCGAAGATCCTTTTGGGTTGGGTCGGGTTGGACCCGACCATGACCCGACCTAAGTTCGGGTCGAGTTCGGGTTGGAGAATTCCAACCTGACTTGACCGGACTCGACCCGATGTCCTAGGTTTTTTTCTTTTTAAAAAAATTAAAATATTTTTTTGTTAATTTAAGAATTTTATATCATTTAAAATTGAAAAATATAAAACAAACTATTTTAAATGCAAAAATATATATATTTAGAATAATAGTTTTTGGTATTTAAAAATATTTTATTAGTATTAAAAATAAAGTAATAAATGTTTTTATATTAAAAAATTAAATTAAAAAAGATTAAAAATAATGGTGGTCGGGTAACTCGTCGGGTCGGGCCATAGGAAAAAAAAGAAAAACCCGTCCCGACCAACCGTTAGTCAGGTCGGGTCAGGTCAGATATGTTCACGGATCGGATTTGACCTGACCCGTGAACACCCCTATTTTCAACAAAGGCTCTCTCCTTTATCCCTAATATATGGTAATTTAAACAATACTTTATGGTGTTAACAATGTCTTGACAAAAAGTCATTTTTGTTGTGCAATAATTTGATCTATCAATATAGTAATTTCAAGTACACTCAATACTAAAAAGAAGGGAAAAAGGAGCCTCCCGAGCAATTTTGCCAAGGAGGGTACTTAGCACTCGTACAAATCATTAGATCCAAATTTAAAGGTGTAGATAAAAACTCCTTTTCCTTTAGATTTAATGATTTATTTTCACCGTCTAATTTCTATCAACTGTTCATATTTCTTCTCTCACGCAGAAAATAAATTATTTTCACCCTATTTTTTCTCTCTCCTCACCCAACCCTTTTATCTTGTTTTGGAGCGCCGATGACCAATTGCAACTGAACTCCCTCTGTCAGCAACAATTGATCCTTGCCGAAAACTGACATTGCAAGCTTTTTACAATTTTTTTTTGTTTATCTCCATGATCAATCCCTGCACATCTACTAACCTCCGAGCACCGATATTTGAATGCCAACAACTCTCCACTGTTGTTGACCTCTTAGCATAGTCCAAAGAAAAAATAGCTCTCCTATGCTGGATTTATAGGTTCACTCTGTTTCCCTTCTCTTTAAACCTTATAATTCTTGAAGTATCTTTGCCCTCTCATTTTAATCTGAAAAGGAAAAATGTTTTTAAGAAACCAACAAAATTCACTAATTATTCAATTGTTATGTCCGCTTTTGTCGATTATTCTTTAGTTAGGGTATATATGTAATGTGAATAGCTAAGTACTTATGTTCTTTTTTTTTTCTCTGTAGTTAGTGCAATATATAATATGAGTTGCAAGGGTTCTTAGCCAATTGCCAACATTTGACCACTAAAGTTTAAAATCATATCTTTCTTTGCCTCTTTTTCTTTTAATACAATGTAACTTATTGTCTTTCCACATAATATATTGCAACTCACATTTTCTTATTTTTTGCATTATTGTAAATTGTCAATAGTTATAGACATGGACATAAGCAATTATCATATCGAAGAACTTGGATGTACACAAGAAAGGTATCCGCCAGTCTTTGTATTTGTTTTAGTTTTTAAATTTATGTTTATTTTATTATAGTATCTACAATTCTAAAAAATAGAGAACGGAGATATACAAGTTGAAGATAAAATGCATAAGACCTCTTATGAAATTGTAAACCTTATATTGACATGACTTTGGACAAAGAAGATTAGTCATATAGATACTATAATTTTTATGCTAAGGTAGTTGGTCTTTTTGTACGTAAAGTTATCCCGTGAGGTCAAGAAAAAAAATCAAATCATATGGAGAAGACTTATTTGTTCTGAACAAGGTCATAAGAATCTTAATGACAAAAGAAGCGCGGGAAGAGAAATGTAACAAAGAATAAATGTTAAAGATAATTGTAAAGCTCATTAGATAGTTGGTTTAAAAGATGTCAACAAGTGTGAGGTAAAAGCATTCTTTGAGGAGCATACACATGCTTTGGCTACTCCATCAAAAGTATGCATGATGCCTTCTCACAAACGGTGTCATCTGTCATCTTCCTCCAAGGGCTTCATGGAAGATTTACATGACTTCGGACTTCGTCCATCAAGCATAGTTAGGATTCTTAATTATTCTGGCAACTCTGTTGCAAGTAATAATTGTAAAGATCATTTGAAGTCGATAAGGCAAAATAACATCAATAAGGAGTGTATGAATGTGATTTCTTATTTTTAGAGCAAGACAGGAGAGCATGAAGGATTTTTTTTTCTCGTTGGGAATTTGATGAAAATTACATGATAAGAAATTTCTTTTTATATGATAGCCGAGCAAGAGATTCTTATATAACTTTTGGCGATGCCCTTATATTTGATACAACATATAGGATTAACAAATTTCAAATGTCATTTGCTCTTTCTTTGAAGTTAATCATCATAATCAATCAACATTGTTTGGATTGCATTATTAACATATGAAACAGAGATACATTTGTTTAGTTATTCGAAACATTTCTCAGGTGTATGTGTGGCAAACATCCTCTAGCCATTATCATCGATCAAGATGTGGGTAATATTATTCGCAGAGTATTTCCTAATACAAGACATAGGTATTGTATTTGGCATATTCGAAGGAACACTATGTCGCATCTTCAAAATTTATATTCATGAGGTGATTTCAAAAAAGAGTTTGACAAATGGATATATGAATAAAGAGATATCATAGATTTTGAAGATAAATGGATTCAATTGAAGTAGAAGTATGACATTTCAGACAATCACCGGATAGAAAGAGCGTATAATAAACATCATCATTGGGTGTTAGTATATTTAAGTAATGTTTTTTTTTTGCATGAATGAGGACTACACAAACATATGAAAGCATCAACTCTTTTTCTTATGGTTTTGTGAATTCAAATACTAATTGCATTTGTTTTTCAATATGACCAAGCATGTTCTACTCATTATGAGGAACGAGAGGACTTCAAAACTTTCAACTCAACAATTGCACCAATTACAGGAAGCCCTTTATATTTGGCTATAAGTTATTATTGCATGTTATGGCAAAATTCTTTCATGGGAATAGATGTAGAAAATCACCAAAGGGGCTTCAACGTTTTGGAGAAGCATTATGACAACTATACCACGAGTTAGACCATTCTTTAGGGTGACACTAAGAGACAAAATTGATTTTTCAATTTTGGATGGATCCTTGGCCATTTAGGGAATCACTATCAATATCCTTTTCAAGGCTTTATGCGATAGCTGAGGATAAACATGCAGTAGTCGCTCAATATTGGTCAAGCAACTTCCTCAACGATGGTGTATGGACCCCACAGTTAGCAGCCCACCTGTCGGGTAACCGGCTTGAGGATCTTCTTGCACTAATAGAGCATCTCCATGGACACAAGATCAATGACACAAGGGAAGACTCTTGGATTTGGAGAGCTGGTCAATTCTCTGTTCTAACAATTTATAAAACTCTAGATCTAGAGAGAGCTTCACCACATATGAATAGCTTAAAAGAGACTGTCAACTCTTTTGGTGCATTAAAGTTTCTACGCTTATTCGGGTATTTGCATGACTATTGAGGAAAAATAGACTTCTTACTCAAAAGTACGAAATGGGTCACAGGTACGAACATCGCTTGTGTCTTCTGTGATGACAACATGAAGGATACAAAACCTCTTTTCTTTAGCTGCCCAATAGCATAAAGGATATGGCAGGATTCTGGATGTGATTGGCTGGATGTGAGCTCTTTGATAGCGTTATGGCGATCATTTATACAAGACGGGCATGGGAATAGTTTACACGTATTGGTATAAAAAGACAGAATAAGAACAATTGTAGTTTTATTGGCAATATGGCGACAACCTAATGATTACATTTTCATGGGAGAAAAGTTTTATGTTGATAACATTGTAATAGCAACTAGAAACTTGGCAGTGAGTGAACAAGATTATAAGATATTTTGTAATAGATATAAGTTTTTATAATGAATAAAAAATGGATGTGCGCATCTCTTTATCTTCTCAAAAATTACACGAAGCCCTTTGGAAAAAAATGTATACAACAAGTGTACACTCAAAATGTATTTTGGTTAGTACAAAACTAGTTTAGATATGATTGTGGACACGAAAAATATAAGAAAATGAGAAAGAAATTTATTCTATATAAGTAGATGGATTTGAAAACATTGGAATGATAATCATAGGATGTCACACCCCACTCTGTGACTAAGTTCTAATTCCAACTATTGCCTTTCTAAATTATATTTAGCAATTCTATAGATAAAATCAGCAAAACATCCTCCCTTATTTTGTGTTATTTGCCAATATATACAAATGATGCATATATATATCCATCAAAGTTTAAATAAACAGTTATAAGATATATCATTCACATGTTATCATTATAATTTTTTTTTTCACTAACCACCTCACATATAACACCCCACAGGATCAAGTTTTATACAACCTTACAAAAAATTTTCTCACCAACTTAATTACAACATCTAAGATTATCTATTACATGCATGTCTCAAAAACAAAAGTGAAGAGAAAAATAAAAGTGAAAGAAAAATAGCAATGCTCCGACGATTCGACCTCTTCTATATGTCTCAAACCAAGCTTCGAGTCAACTCAACTCGAGAACTTACGAGTATCTGAAAAATTTAAAAGTACAACATAGGGAAATAATACGAGTGCATATAATATTTAAATAATCATATTTCTTTCATATGAGAAAATATTTAAAGCATAACTCATATCACATAACTTTTCAAATCATATGAACTTTTACATAAATATCAATTATTCAAGATATCATCATATTCACAATTAAACTCCACACATGTATCATTGTACATACTCATCATGGGTCAATACATATCCCTCTATTATCATGTGTCATACAGCTAAGCAGAGCTTCATAATCAAGAGTATCAAATATGCAGAGCAAATCATGGGTCAATATGTATCTCTCTATGATTGTGTGTCATACAGTTAAGCAGAGCTTCACAATCAAGAGTCTCAGATACGCAGAGCAAATCATGGGTCAATACGTATCCCAACCATTATTGTGTGCCACACAATCATGATTCTCAGATACGCAGATCGATCATGGGTCAATACGTGCACGCAGAGCAGCCCCCAAAGGGCAAAGACATTCGATATACGCCCCAAAGGCTTCATGTATATCGAATGCGGTCCCAAAAACCTTTTTCAAACAGCATGACTAATGAACATATGAAGTTTAACAATATCAAAATATATATGTCATAATCTCATATTATTATCAAATAAAACTTATTTTGACTTCACAAGCATTGTTCCCTGAAATTATTTTGATGTAAGATAATACTCCATCTCATATGAAATCTTGAAATATATCATAAATATTTTTCATAGCTCAAGATATAATTTAATAATAACAATAATAATCATTACTTGAGGTAATACCATAAATAAAAGAATTAACATATAATATTTTTCTATATTATAAATTTACCCACTCACCTTGTGCTTTATGTTTTCAAAGAGGTTTACTAGATTTTCCTCCTTTCACTTGTAGCTTGTTGGTTTCTACTAGTAATGATGCTATTTTATTTTCTAATTACTCATAATAATAATATGCAATGCATGCTCATGCATGAACACTTATTCACCTTAAAATTCATATAATCCTTTCTACTACTAATGTGTAATTTTAGGTGTTTATGTTCATATGCTACTTCACACTCTCAACTATTCAATTTTCCAAAGTTTAACTAGGTGCTGTCTTAGAATTTCAGACTGAGTACTTGTCAATGAATAATTCATAACTTCTTAACCACAAAGGAAAATCTCATGATTCTGGATAAATTAGAAACTACACTTACTAAGGTTTCCATCCCCCAAATATCATTAACTAAGTCCAAATGAGTAATTCAAAACATCTCAGGAAATCTGACCTAGGGTTTATGTCTTGGCAGACTATGTGTCACTGAATGATTAATTTATATCTTTAACAATACTTATTCTTTTGATGAGATCCTAATTTTCCTAGATTCTAGACTTCAGTAGTGTTTAGGCATAAAAATTGTAGAATTCAACTCCTTGTATGACCTTATAACAAAAATAGTTAATTGGGGTTGTGTTTTGTTAATGTCCTGAAACTTGACAGAAAACTGACTATGAAATGAAAAATTCATTTCTCCACATCTACGTATCCAAATTGGATGATTCTACTTCTCAACGAACCCTTGTGAAGTATACATGTATAAATTTCAAAACACAATTCGATTTACCCTAATCATACTCTAATCTACAAGGCGAACATATCTCTGACTTGGACAGAGGGAGCGACCTACGGTCAAGGGCGGAGGCAGGTGCCTGCACACGCCTGCACGTGCAGGCACTGAAAACATATAATTCATGTAGTAATTAGACTTAATAGATCTGGTTTGGATTTGTCTTCATTGGTCACGGGTTCAATTCCCTCTATTGGCATGTTTGTTTTCCTTTTTTTACTTGCTACATTTGTAGATTATTATATATTATTTTATTCCTAATTTATTATCATATATGATTTTATAACAAAATTTCTTATTCTCATAACATTTTATTCTTGTGCTTGATATCATGTTCTTTCTTTTATTATATTTTAGGTTTCTTTAAATATATTTTATTAAATTTAAATTTTAGATGAGAATTTCATTAACATCATTTTATAAAACTTATATTTAATTTATCTTCATATCTTCTATCTGGATAAAATATTTTTTATTATTATTATAGCATTTATTAAAGTTATTTAAAATGAAAGCCTCATCGAGTTAATTTGTTAAAAAGAATCATCACATTTTTATATTAAAATATCATTAGTTTTTATTATAGTTATCTAATATGAGTTTGCTTGATTATCATCAAAGTTTCTAATGAGATATGACTTATTGTTTACACATTTGTTTTTAAAAAATGATATTTATAATTTTTAGTTTAATTAATTAATTTAATTAGTTATAAAAATTTTATATATAGAATTTGGATAAGAGATTCTTGTTATTTTTTTTATTTTGCTAAAATAAAAATAAATTTAGAAGCATAGAATAATATTTTGAAAAATATAATTTTTAAAAATATTTTATTATCTAGTAATTGGTGAACCCACTGCAAATTCGTCCTGGCTCCGCCACTGCCTACGGTGCTGAGTTTATAACTTTATTTACACAAGTCCTTTTTATATGATTCTTTGTTCATGGAAAGCTAACGTCGAGAGGATGAACCATACAAAATTTCAAGATTTATGAAGAACTACTCACGAAAATATGATCATATAAATTTGAAGGTCAGTTTCGGATCCGCAGATTCACCTTAACCTAGCAAACTTGTGAAATTTCCTCAGGCTGTTCGGCAATGGATCTGATCTTGGAAATGTTTCGGCTTGCAGATAATAAGAATAAATGATTTATATATTTGTTTTAGAATTTTAACACGTCATATGGCGGTTTGGAAAAATATATTTCTAAGCAGCTGGTGAGCTGCTTGCTTGAGCTGCTTGAAACTCTATTGGTTGAAATAAATGTCCAATCATATCATTTTGTTAAAAATTAATGTTAAACCTCTAATTAGCCATATTTAATCATAGTTAAACATGTTTATTATAATATTTACAAATATTAGAATTTATTCCTAATAATCTTATATAATTTCTTTATAACTCTTATCAATAATTTAATTACGATTATGCTTTAATTCAAAAGTTAATTGCTACACGCAATCATGACTATACAAGCATCTAAACTAACTTAATACGCTAATTAAAAGCAAGATTACATTAAAATGATATTTGTGGAGCACGTCCGTGACATAGGAATACATGCTCCAAGTATTCCTATAAGTTGTTCATGCAAAAAATATGAATAGTTGTTGAATAATAGGATAACACAAGACAACCCTCATTGAAAAGCCAAGCAGCAACCTAGAATGAATTGGGTTTATTATACGTTATACAAATCGTGTTAAAGTTAAGGGTAGACCAAAGACATTAGTCATAATAAAATCTGGGTTAGGAATTTCTTTGTCCCAAGCATAGTTAAAAGAAGAGAAGTTGTAAAAAATATGGCAAACAAGGTCATACAATGAAACATTGTCCATTGTTAGGCATCAATTCATTTGAGGTATAGTTATGCATATATGTATTTCTTTTTTTAATGAATTATTTTTTATTGTAGTTTTGGCATTTTGCAGGACACTATATTTTGTTAGACACTTGATGTGTGAGAGGATAGGCTGCATTTGAACACTTAAAGCTGGTGTATTATGACTATTATAATGTCACAAAATTTGACTATGCAGAAGAAGTTGTTTTCCAATTTATAAAATTACTTATACTGTATTTACAATATGTGTTCATATATTAGTCATGTCCTATTAAACATATTTCTTTTGAAAAATATACAATTAATATAGACAAACAAAATAGATAATTAACATTATCATTATTGCACAACTTCTCGAAAGTAGCATCAGTAATATCAAAAGTTACAAAAACAAGAGGAACTTCTTGAGCAAGAATTCCCATCCCATAATGAGTTGGAGACACCCCTTTGAATTAGAAATGAGTTCCCCTTCTTGAAGTATTTCGATTGTAATCGTGTTCATATTTATTCAAGGCATGCAACTGATGGATTGGTCCTAAAGTTTATGGTTGAGAGAGTTGTTTTCTGCTGGCTTGTGGATGTCGATCATGGTGCTCGAAGATCAGAGATGATGAGGAACTATTGTAAATGGAAAGGTGTCGTAGATCTAGAGTGCCGACAAGATCTATTTTTGCAGATCAAGAATGGAGATTTGTGACTCGGTGCCTATAAGTTAGAAGAATCAATTGTCATTTTTCAGCTACAATTGGTCGTTGGTGCTCCAAAAGAAGGGTTGGGTGATGATAGAGAGAAAATTAGGGTGGAAATAATTTATTTGCTGCGTGAAAAAAAATCTGAACCATTGATAGAAATTGGACGGTGACAAAAATAATTAAATCTAAAGGAGAAACAAATCTTATCTCCAACTTTAAATTTGGAACTAATGATCGGTACGAGTACTAAGTAGCCTCCTTGGCAATCATTTTCCCATGAATTCTTTTCTTACTCTAACAATAAATGCTTTTCATTTTAAGAATATCAACATCATGACAAAAAGAAGAAACTTGTTCCAACAAAGATTCTCTCCATTGTCCCCAATGGTAGCGTGAAATGCCTTTTCCGTGCCTGCAAGTGAGAATGCCTAATAAGTAACTTATGCAACGGTCATTTGACACAAGTCTTAAGCTAGAGTGATAAGAGTTTGTTGGTTACTCTTCAAGTGGGCAATGTTTGAGCCTTGGTGAACCCACTGATATTTACAATACCAACTTTATGGTGTTAACAATATCTTGACTAACCAAAAGTCATCTTTCATGTGGAATAACTTGATCCATCTATTTAGTAATTTCAAGTACACTCAATCTAAAGAAATATATGAATCAAATTTAAAAGTTTACTACTTGTTTTAAATTAATTTTTTGGATCCAAATATCAACCACTTTGAATTTTTTGCTTCAACAATGCCAACTTAACCTTCATAATGTGATTTGCTTGAAGCTTCTCCGGAAACAAAAGCAGTCAAATAACTTGGATATCATTCTTGGCAAGGACGACAAAAATAAATTAAATAAATTTGATTGTGTAATATTTTTTGCTTGCACCTTTCCTAGAGAAGCTGACTTACACATATAAATATACATCAATATTGTACTCATATCTTATTCATGTCAATGTTTCATTATATCAAACTATTACATTTTGGCTGCATTTGAAAATAAAACCATAGTTCATCACAAGTTCTCGGTGCATAATCAGAGTGTGTTTGGATGGGGTGAATGAAAATTAGAGAGTTGATGTGATAGAAAAAAAGTAAATGTGATGGGTTAATTTGTGGTGAATTTTGTATAACAACAACAACAAAGCCTTATCCCATTAGGTGGGGTCGGCTACATGGATCATACGACGTCATTAAGCTCGTTGATCAATGTTCATGAGATTCGACAGAATTTTACGCTAGTTGTCGGGGCCTAACACAATTCTCCTCCTTTATCCGAGTTTGTGATGGATTTTGTATTAAGAAAAAATAGAAGTATAAACAAAAAAATTATGGAAAAATTTTCATAAAATATATTATTTAAATATAAAAATCAATTTTTAACAAATTATATTTAACAAAATATTATTTTTTAATGAAATAATAAGTAATAAATAATAGTATATTATAAATATTTTACATTTATTAAATAATTTATTTTAGAAGGAAAATGTGTGAGAAAAAAGAAAAAGAAAAAGAATTTAAAAAAACTGCACGTCAGAAAAAAAAGAATCCTAACTACAAGGTTCCACATATGGACCAGATCACGCGATCCTAGTTTCAAGTCATTTAATGATTAGCAAACGCGACCTTTGTGTTTCTTTTTTATTTTTGGTAGGATACGTGGATAAAATAATAAAATAAATAAGAAATGTTTGAAAAAAGTATGACATAAAAAATAGGAAAAGGATATAAAAGAACAAAAGAAAATGAAGTGATAACTAAATATGTTTCATACACAGTAAAAATATTTGAAATAAATGATTCCGTTTTTTATGCCAAAAAAGTGTGTTTTAGTCTACCCCTTAGCCCACAAATTATGTATTATTTTCCTAGTACTCCACCACTTCATCACGTTAATTGCCAAACGATTATTAATGAGGCCGCATAATCAAATAATGAGAAAGATTAATATTTTTATTCTCCAACTACAATAATAAAAAGTTAATAGCGTATTAATAAAAAATAAACAATTGCTGATTGATGAGAAATAACAAAGAGAATATTTCTTGCCCATTAATATGCCAATAATAATTTATCTGTTGCAATTTTTTATTTTTTTTGAGAAGAATCTGTTGCATTTATGAAAACAATGAAGTGAGCAGGGACTGAGGGACACGGACACATTTATCACTACAGGCACAAACTTAATTCTCAATCGTCGTTTTGTTTAACTAATCACAATATGCACGACACATCTTATCTGAGACACAAAGTAACGACAACAACAACAAATATAAAGAGTTTGTCACAATTTAGTCAGAGCAATGTTGATTTCAAGTAAACAAACTTCTGTGCCTCATCAATCCGACCGACGCGAGTTAGGAGGTTGATCAAGCAATCATAATGCTCTTCAGAGGCCTTCAGTTCATACTTCCGGACCATGGTGTCAAACACTCTTAGAGCTTCGTCGTGCAGATCAGCGCTGTAGCAAATGCTCAAGGCAGCATTGAAAGTGTAGTAGTTTGGAAGGAAACCATTCAGTAGCATCCACTCAAGAAGATGAAGTGCTTCCCTGTGTCGAGAGTTCAAACCATATGCCTCTATTATTGAAGTACAAGTTAAGGACCCCTTGGAACGAACCCTATCGAATACCTTCCTAGCCTTCTCAACCTCTTTGCATCTGCCATACATCCTCACCAATTCCGCTGCAACAACAGGTTCAGACTCAAATTTCATCTTTAGCAATTGCCCATGCAATTCTTTTCCAAGTTGCAATGCTCCTATCTCGCCGGAGGCCTTTAAAATCCTCGACATGGAAACAGCATCTGGCCTTCGGTTAGCTTGCAGCATTGACCTGAAGACATCTAGAGCATCACAGTGATGCCCGTTCTTCAAGTAAGAATCAACCAGCGCTGTCCAAGTCATGACGTTCTTCTTCACCATTGAATAGAAAACTCTGCAAGAGCAGTCTAACTTTCCACAATCTGCATACATGGTCATCAAGGAAGTTGATATGGACACATTGGGTAAAAAACAGTGCTTCAATGCGTAAGCATGGATCTCCCTCCCTTGGCTCAGGGCTTTCAATTCAGAACAAACAGGAAGTACTGTTGCAACGGAAACAACATCGGGCTTGATCCCTTCCTGCTGCATCCAAACAATCGACCTGAGAGCCTGCTCAAACCTGCCATTTGATGCATACCCAGACATGAGAGCAGTCCAGGAAACTGCATCTCGTTCATTAGACCCGTAAAACACTCGCCTGCCTGAGGTCATATCCCCACATTTGCAGTACATGTCAATCAATGCAGATTGAATGAACACCATAGAATGGTAATCCCTGAATTTCTTCAACACGAATGCGTGAATTTCCCTCCCAAAATTCCTCTCTAGGAGTTCTCCAACCACCGGAAGAATAGATGTTACAATCACTGAATTCGGTGTTATACCTTGACTCCCCATCAACCTCAAGTATTCCACAGCCTCCCTCCTCAACCCATTGTGAGTAAATCCAGCTATTACTGCTCCCCATGAGACTATATCCCTCTCCGAAATTTCTTCGAACACCCTCAGCGCCATCTGAACCTTACCGCACTTGAAGTACATATCCGTCAAGGAAGTCCGTAGAAGCACGGAGGCACTCAAAAATCCGTTCTTGATCAATAGCGCGTGTGCCCTCATCCCCTGCGCGAAAGCTGGCGAGCCCGCAAAGCTCTTGAGCAGGAACGCGTATGTGTATTCGTTTGAATCGACCCCCATTTCCCTCATTTCCGAGAATATCTCAACCGGCGCTCTTCTCCACCTCCGCCCTGCGACCACATTTCCCTTCAGCAGCGCGTTCCATGGGTACGCATTCGTCGTCGCGATTCCGGCGAGCGCCCGCTCGGCGTCCGCCGGGGAGCCGCAGGAGGCGTACATCTCGACCAGCTTTGTCAGGAGGAACTCGTTGCCCTCGAGGCCGTTGATTCGGAGATGGACGTGGATCTGCCGGCCGAAGGCGAGGGCCCGGAGGCGCGCGCAGGCGGAGAGGAGGGCGGCGAAGGTGGTGGCGTTGACGGGGATGCCGCGACGCTCGAGATAGTCGAGGATCTCGAGGGCCTCCTTGAGGCGTCCGAGGCGGGCGAGGCGGCGGACGTCGCGGTAGATGGAGTGCGGGTTCTTGGAGTAGAGGGGGAGGGAGTCCGGGAAGGCATCGCGCTCCGAGAACTTTTTGGTCCGTTTGCGAAAGGCGGAGGGTGGAGCGACGACCGCCGTCGCCGACGGAGGCGGGCAAGTGCGACGATGCCGGCGGATGGGTTGCAGGAATAGGAAGGGTTTTGCAGGGGCTTTGTGGGTGGGTTCGGAGACGGAGGAGAAGAAGGAAGCAGAGGAGGAGGACGAGGTGGTGGAGAGTTCCATGTGGTGAGCCAGACGAAGTAAATAGAAAACGAGGCAACAGGTCGTCTTGTCCTTGTAGTAGGGAGTAAGGATCCGGATACTTGAATCTTGACCGTTAATGGCTGATAAGTCCATAAGCAAATCTATTTTTATTTTTTAAAAAAATTGTTATACGTAACATTATTACTTGTACAGTGTTGTCCTATACAATTTTACCAATCACGTTCACATCTCATTCAAGAAGTAAAAATATGTTGTAGCTAATCATACAGTATACATTGAGATACTTGCAAACTTTATATTATTATTATTATTAAGTTTAAGTTATAGTAGTGGAAATAAAAAGTGTAAAATAAAATTGAAGAAGTTTAACTCAGCAACCTTGTTTTTCCAAATAGAAAATAAAAAAAATAAGTACAACTAATGTCACTTTAAACTCTTTCTAATTTCGAAGTTCAAAACATACTTATTTTATTTCACGAAAAGAATATTCATTATTTTATTATTTCGTTCTGACAATATTGATTATATATCTACACAAAATTTTATCATGGTTCAACATTGATTAATTATGACTTCCACAATAAATTAATCGGAAACTGGATATTTCATATAATTTTAGTAATTAAAGTTCGTAATAATATTAACTTTCATATTTACACGAAGTTAACTGAAATTATGTTAAATAAGACAATTATAAATTTCACCATAATACTGTATTTATTATACTCTAACTCCATGCACATTATATATAGACAAAACTTCTACTTTTTTTAAGATTTAATGTATTTCATTGTATCAATTGGCCAAAAAAGTGTAATGGAAAGAAAAAAAAATTCACCTTATGATAACGATAAAACAATCCTTATATTTATTATATAATATTTTAGATGAATGAGATTGAAAAAAAATAAAAAAGAGTACAAAATAAGATAAATAAAAGAGTAAAGTGGAGGAAGAGGATGGAATATTGAGCTAGAATGAAGCCACGAAGTTTGGAGTAGCACATCATTACTCCAAGTGGTCAGGGATCGTACAAATTTGTGTCCACCGTTGGGCAACACACCTGTGGCCTCTCCCTCGTTATCCTGAGCTCGTGGCGTTGCCGCGCCAACTCCCTTCGCCCCTCTCTGTCTCTCCTCTCTCACATAGGGTTTTGGCTTCCTCTGTCTCTCTCTCCTCCATGGCGTCAGCAACCAAGGTCTCTGCGGCGGCCGCCGTGCTCTTCGCCCCCTCCTCTCGCCCGCATCGCCGCCATCGCCATGTCGCACTCGCCGCCCCGGCGCTGCCGCATCCGCGCCCGGACTCGAGAGCTCTGCGGAAGAGGAGGATGACCTGCATGGCCGCCGAGGTCTCGCAGGTGGAGGGAGGGAATCCGGCTGCTCCGGCGGATGGCAGCGCCGGCGGCGGAGGAAGCTGGGTTCCGGTGGTTCCGCTTTCGGCCCTGCCGAAGGGAGAGCGCCGGGTCATCATACAGGACATGGAGACCATTCTGCTTCTCTGGTATAAGGACGAGGTGTTTGCCATCGAGAACAGGTCGCCGGCCGAGGGGGCTTATAGCGAAGGCCTCCTTAATGCTAAGCTTACCCAGGTTTCTTTTTCATCTAATCTGTTCTATAATTTATGTCATTTTTCTAATGTAACCCTTTGAACTTTACAAAGTATCTAATAGAAAAAGACCAAGTACATTTTTTTTGGGTATGATTGCATAAACTGAGAGGCGTTTCATAGACAAAATAGCATTTTGCAGTGCACAGCAGTAAACGACCGTAATGTGTACAAACTCTGCAATTTAGTGTACGGTGAACCATAAGCTTCATGAACATAGAATAGCCTTTAGGTGAACTGATTCCATTTGTTGTCATATTCTTTTCTTCAGGATGGTTGTATTGTGTGCCCGACAACAGATAGCACATTTGATCTCCGGACTGGAGCTATCAAGGAATGGTACCCAAAAAATCCTGTTCTCAGGGTACTTACACCACCCTTGAGAACACTTTTTGTTTACCCTGCCAAAGTAGATGGAGAAAACATATATATCAGCATGGCAGGAGCTGCTAAAGCTGGTGGATCTGCAGAGATTGTCTTTAGTGGTAGAGCTCAACCTGGAGTAACTGCATCAGATGTCAATGTCGAAGAGGTATCTCTCTCCCTCTCTCTTTAGGGTATATGTGTCTATATATATATCTAAATCACCTGACAATGAACTGTGTGCAAAAATTACAGGGGCACAAGTATTATACAAATATATTGAATGTGTCGTTATTTCTTGTTTAATGATAGGCTTTCCTGGATTTCAGATGAATCATGAATAATACAAGAAGAAAAGAAAGAGAAAAAAGTATTGTACTCATTACTGATGTCTTAAAATGCAATGCATGCCCTCATTTCATACATTTGACAATTTAATAACTTTTGAATGAGTAGTCCTCGATGTTGTAATATCTCATAAATATCTAAGGAGCTCAGATAGCCTTTTTTTTGTGCTTTTAACATATATAGATTTACATTGGCTTCTTTCTTGACATTTCCATATTGTGACAAGTCTTTCCACATGACTTCATTTGGTTTCAGGTGAGAATGGTGGTTGATGAGAATTTTGAAGGCTTTGGTTTCACTGGGAAGAATGAAATATTAAATGGGAAGGCAGCTATTATTGGTTTCTTGCTCTTGATAGATTTTGAGCTTCTAACTGGTAAAGGTCTTCTAAAGGGGACGGGTATCTTGGATTTCATTTATGCCATTTCAAATGCGCTAAATGCGTCATAGGCACTAATTTGAGTTCCAGATGAAGTTATTGCAGTGATATTTCATATGCATTAGCTTCAGAGGTAGTTATCATTCGCTTTAAATTGTTTTACTTATTGTCTTTTAGAAAAATGTTTGGTTTTAGGAAATCCAGCTTTTGAAACACTTTGTATACAAACCAACATGAACAGTAATAATGAAGCAAAAATTTAGGTCATATAACAAGGAATTATGTGTAAGGGCATAATTGGAGTTATCGAATTAGGTAGGCAAATCTGGTTGAAACTATACTTCGAAGTTATCAGAAACCGGAGAAGAACCTTAGTTAGAAGGTGATGTATCTGGCATATCTGCTATATGGAGGAGCTTATTCATCATTTTGACCTTAGTTTGAGGAAGATCAGCTGCGAAGGAATATTGCCTTGCCCTCCGAACCCCTCCTTTTGTCAGTACATCAGCAGCATAGGTAATTAGGTAATACTCAAATTCTCCTGAAGTATTCGCCAACTCCAACATTCTCCCACTTGGTCGATACTTCACACCAATGAGAGCTTGCCAGCAACATTCTTCTTCAATCCAACAACAGTAGAGCACCACTTTGCACATGTAACTGCTTTAGTCAGAAAATCAGAACTATTCTCTATTGTATCAATCATTTCAAGATGAATCTCTTTCTTTTCCACCTTTTCTCGGATGAAATAGTATTGGATGTCAATATGCTTTGTGCGTGAGTAAAATGTAGGATTCTTAGCTAACTGAATAGTATCTTGATTATCACATCTCACCTCTATGGCATCTTGCTCAAATCCGAGATTCAAGCACAATTGTCGTAGCCATATGGCCTCTTTTCCAACATGAGTAAGCCATATATTCAGCTTCTGTAGAAGAAAGTACTACCATGCTTTGTCTCTTGCTCATCCAACTTAGTGCAGCCCCAAATAATGTAAAAACATATCCGCTAGTGGACCGTCTACCATCAATGTCTCTACCCCAATCAGCATAGCCTCTTTCCTTTCCCTGTACCTTCAAAACACAAAGAAAAATCTGAAGTTCCACGAAGGTACTTGAAAACTCTCTTGATAGCATTCCAGTATTCTCTGCTTGGGTTAGACATATACCGACTCAAGACTCCCACTGCTAGGGCTATATCTGGACTCGTGCACACCATGGCATACATCAAGCTGCCCACTGCACTTGCATATGACACCTGGTCCATCTCTTCGGCTTCTTCATCCGTCTTCGGGCATTGCTCTATAGAAAGTTTGGTTCCTAGAGACATAAGAGTACCAACTCGCTTGCAGTCCAACATGTTAAATTTCTTCAACATTTCTTTTATGTACTTCTCCTGTCCTAGCCACAACTTTCGTTTCTGACGATCCCTTCTAATCTGCATACCCAAAATAAAATTTGCCGGCCTCAAGTCTTTCATCTCAAACTTCTTAGCCAACAAATCCTTCACTGAATTCACCATCTTCATATTGTTTCCAATCAATAACATATCATCCACATACAGTGTAAGAATGACAAATTGATCGTCAACTCTCTTCACATAAACACAATAAGCAGAATCTGAACGTACAAATTTGAGTTGGAGCATGTACGTATCAAACTTCTAGTACCACATCCTTGGCGACTGTTTTAATTCATACAAATACTTCTTTAATTTGCACACCAGGTTCTCTTTACCTTGAATTTCAAAGCCTTCTTGTTGCCTTATATATATCTCTTCCTCCAAGTCCCCATGAAGGAATGCTGTCTTCATCTGCTCTACCTCAAGATTATATGTTGCTGCTAGGGATAGAACAAATCTGATTGAATTCATTTTCGCCATGGGAGAGAAAATCTCATCATAGTGTACTCCTTTAATCTGAGAGTACCCTTTAGCTACCAGTCTCACCTTGTACTTCTCTACAGTCCCATCCGATTTTAGCTTTCGCTTGAACACCCATTTGCAACCAACTGTCTTTTTATCCTTGGGCAATTTACACAAGCTCCATCTTTCATTCTTATTCAGTGATTGCATCTCATCTGTCATAGCAAGCTCCCACTGATTTGCATCATTCATAGACCTTACATCTTTTACAAAACTAGGTTCTTCTCCGATGATGTTCAAAGCATGAAATGTACTCAGAGCACTAAGAGAGTATTTAAGAGGTGCTCTTCTTTCTCGTGTTGATCTCCTGAGAACTGGTATGGTACCTGTATCTGAGTCTTCATCTGAATATGCATCTTCAACTTCATTAACCGAGTCCTCTTGATCAAATTCTGGAAGAGACTTAATTGAAATATCTTGTGCAGTCATTTTTGTAGAATCTTCTTCAGAATCATAACCTTCTTCAAGTACTACTACTTTCTTAGGTTCATCATTTTCCTGAGCCTCAACTTGGGATCGTGATTCACGAAAAACAACATCCCTGCTGTATACAATAGTTCTTGACCTTGAATTTCACAGTTTATAGCCCTTGACCCCTTCCTTGTATCCGACTAATATGTTTTTCTCAAACTTACTATCAAGCTTACACCGCTTTTCCTTGGGTATATGAACATATGCGTCACACCCGAACATGAGACAAATTTGGCTTCTTCCCAATCATTGCCTCATAAGACATCTGATCCTTTACTGATCCCGTCGGAAGGCGGTGTCCCCCGAACCTCCCCTTTTGTCAGTACACCAGCAGCACAGGTAATTGGGTAATACTCAATTTCTCCTAAAGTATTCACCAACTCCAACAGGTTCAATTGAAATCATAGTCTACTAAGAAAATTCAATGCTCGGACATTGACAGATTCCTTTCACTCACTATTTTTTAATAATCAATTCACTCTTTTAACTTATTTAAATGAACATAGGGTTCTGGTTTAGTTTCTGCGTGTTCCCGTTTGTTGTAATTTTCACTCTGTTGTTACCTTATCTTTCATGCAGATAAAAATGTTGCAAGTACATACAAGGACATGATCAAATTAAACAGAAAAGTGTAGTTCTTCTGCCAGGCCAATCATAATCTTCATCTCTTCTATTTAAGTGGTTGGTGTTTTCTTGTAAGTTTTGTTGCAATTCATCGTATGGTGAGCACCCGCTTCTCTGATCCTTTGTAATGCATGTATCATTGTTGTCAAATGTAAATCATTTTAAAACAGATACTATCAATCGTTCGTTCTCCAGCATGTGAGCAAACAACTCATTGCAAGATGGGTGGATATGCTTTACAGGACTCCTATTTCCTTGGAACTCCTATTCTACTTTCCCATATGTATACTGTCAACATGTAATATATTTTTGTTTATTTCTTCAGTAAGGCTTTCTTATTTAGTTGTCATCCATGTTTATGCCGTGTTTATTTCCTAGGCTAAGTTCGAAGGGTTGCATATCTTTTTTTTGTTTTTTTTTTGGCTTCTGTTTTCAAAATTTATGAAGGATTGCTTACATTGTACTGCATTGTTGTAATGTGTTTTTCTTTTTTTTTTTTTTGCTTGAACAAAAAGGCCGTTTGGATGACATTGGTTTATGTATGCAAGTTAATTTTAAGCATTGTCTTCGATAACGAAGCAAAATAGCACTTTAGGGGAAAATTAAAGATCTGGATTTTTTTTGTTACCGTTAATAGTTCTGATCTAAGACCGAGCTAAAGTACAGTATTATACTACGATAAACATAATAACATTAGCTTGTATGCTTTAAATATGATAACATACATTTTTATTATTTTTTAGAAATAACCTTGGTTTAATTTTGTCACAAATAGGGATATCTCAATTTGGATGCTCACAGATGGAAATTGAAATTAACATTCTCTTTTTCGATAAAAATTAGGACGAGAGCAAGGATGAACTTGTGGTTAAACTCTGAAAAAAATGTCCTTTGTGGCTCAAATCTTGTTATGCCATGGATCAATATAGGATTAGGTTAAAGAATGACATTAGTAGACATACAAGTGAGCATAACTAACTCCCCAGTTGTGAGCCATGATTTAGATATTTTTTTATACTAATTCAAGTTACAAGTCGTAAGGGAAAAAATAATTATTTTGGAGGTGATAAAATTTTAAATTTGGAATTTTTTTGCGTGCCCAACTCTGATGTCGGAAAGATTGTTAGTTAAAATTGCACATGTTTTTTATTATTAGTTAAAATTGCACATGTTTTTTATAATAAAAAAACAAGTTCAAATTAGAATCTTCTATACTATATTAAAAAGAAAAGTAGTATTGAGAAGATTGATATTTGACGTGATAATATGTTGGCAAGCATCTTTAATTTGTTTATAAATATATTTCGAAGTATATATTATATTACTAATTATTATGTAGAGTAATTAGAAGTGGTAATCGTATAAATAAATAGCAATCATTCAAATAGTCAACATCTAATAATAACAGTGATTATGATATATATATATATTATAATTTTTTGGCATAGTAGATAAATAGTTATCCATAAACGTTATACATAATAGTATTTAATTATGATTGCATTTCTTCTTGAAGTATTATTAGTGTATAAAAGAAAATATTTTTATAGTATATCTTTTTATTTTTATAATGACAGACCTTGCTATGAGCTATTTATTTGATTTTATATTAATTAATTTAATTAATTAAAGAACCAATTTTTAAGATTTTTAAGATAAGAAATAATTAGGTTTTTCTAATAAAAATTTCCCTTCCATCTCCCCTTCTTTAATGGCGGAGGGCGAACCCTGCCCCGTTTCTAAAATCTATTATTGAATTGCTCATTGAATGAGCATTCTCAATATTATGTCTTGAAGAGGACTCGAACCTCCACGTTTTTTAGCACGAGATTTTGACTTTTATTATCCTTGTCATATAATTAATTTTTATAAGAATGTTCTCTACATGATGTATAATTTTTTTATGGCCATGTACTTATATATTGGAAATAAAAATTATATTAATTTGTATAGTAAGTTAATGATAAATAAATACAGTGAGTTTATTTTTTTTATCATGACCATGATTTTTTTCTATAAAAATTTCCTTTTAATTTATATGACAGCTGGATTCCTTTTAATTTGTTTTAGAATATTATCATTATTAGCTATTTTTATTTTACCATATTTTTTTATCAAAAAGTATAAAAAAATAATTTTCATCATAGTACTTTTATAATCACATTTTTTATTCTATAAAATAATTCCTTCTAAATTACGTGAGAATTGGATTTGTTTTAGAATATTGTTATCTTTTTCATTATAAATAGTATTTTTTATTTGTCTTTAAGCAATGTCATATTTATTTCCAACATTTATTGTATTATTTTATTTTTATTAAACTATTATTAATGTACATGTGCGAAATTTTTTTTACTATATTATATTTTCCTTTAGGGTTGGATTTTTGTCATCTTCTTATAAATCTTTTAACTATTCATAAAAAAATAACATCGAACCTCTATTTGAAGTTATGTGTGAAAATAACACATCTTTCATACAAAGCCTTATAGCACTAGAGTAATGAATATATTTCTAATATGTTTCATTCACAAAATTATTTAATTATAACACATGCGATATGATTAATTATTTAATAATTTAATTATATAATATGAAGATATAACACATTTTTATTTTAAAAATAATTAGCTAATATTGTACATAAATAATACTATTTTTATAGATAAAATTTTCTATTAAAATAAGTGTGTAAATGTCTTTATGAGGTGACTTTTATTTTTTTACTTTAAATAAGAGTGAACTATTTTTATTTTAGTGATGGAGAAATTAAGAATTAAGATGTTGGGTGTGTTTTGTATATTTCTATGGTGATTGTCATGTCATAACATGAATAATGGTTGGAATCTATACCTACGTTGGTATCTAAAAGTTTTATTAGATAATTCTTTTCTACACATGCAAAGTTGTATATTTTTATTATAAAAATATAATTGTATGTATGATGACTTGAAAATTCAAGCATCATGAACAATTTTAAAAGATGTAAGTTGTGTATAATGCAACTATTTATGATATATTAAATGCAAAACAACATATAAGAATTTGATGAAAAAATAAGGATAACTCAATATTTGCATGAATCTATTGTCAAGTATTAATTATGTCTTTAAAATTTAACATATTTTCAAATAATTAGTAGTATGATTATATGTATCATAAAATTCAGATAGATATGAAATAGATTAATAAATTATTTTTTCAAACTTAAATGAGAATATGGACGGAGCTAGGGGGTGTTTGGGGGAGGGCCTTGCCCCTCCCTCCCCTCCCCGCAAAATTTTAAATTACCCTATATAATATATATTAAAACTATTATAAAAATATATGTATATTACTATATGTTACCCCCCCTAGAAATTCATCTTACCTCCGTCTATGAATGAGAATATTGTTATTTAAGAAAAGAATTAAAAAAATAGGATACAAAGATAATTAGATAGACTCATAAATTATGTTTCTAATTTATAATTATTATATTATTTAAGTAATATTAAAATATATAAACTAATATTTATTTATTTTATAAACATATAATTCGTTTAATTTTGCATTATTTCCGCGAGCCATCAAACTAGTTTACTCATGAAAAATGGTAAATCTCAGTGGAATTTATTTTCTATTTATAAATATTTTTATATTATTAATTTATGATTTATGATTTTTTATTATTCTTATAATAGTAGTAAAGTATTAGAAATATTCCGAGGAGTTTGAAAAATCATCTCAAAAACAGCCCCGCTGGATGCTGATTTTTTTAAAAAGAAATTATAATGATTTTATGATAGTTTTTAAATTTTTTTACATTAATTCGTAAAATGTCCCGGTAAGATGTGCACACGAACCAACTAAATCAGTTTGCCACAGTGAGCACTTTGGCTGGCTACCGGTAAGATGCACCCTGCGGGAGAAATTTTCCCGCTAAAACGATGCCGAAGCCGACCGTTACCCGCAAATCGTCTCTCCACCGTCGTTATCTCGACGGCCAGGACTCGATCAAAACTTGCCGCGCACGTAAGCACTCGTCTTCGGCGGCAACGTCGCTCCCTCCCTCTCTATCGCCCTCTCCATATTTTAAATATCTGTTATTATTCTTTTTCTTAAAGTTTTTAAATATTTCTTATATTTTCTGAGGGTATTTTTAACATTTCTTATTGAAGAAAAATATAAATTAACCTATGGGCACAACGGGGTTTAAGGGTTGATTTCCCCTGTTAACTCACATATTTCTCCTCCTAATCTTTCCCAGTTCATTGCAGGAGAATCCAAGAAAAATCAGCAAAAAAGAAAAAAAAAAAAAGCTGTAAAGATTTTGACAGCAAGGAAGTGTAGTGTGGCGCTAATTTCCTTTTTCTTTCCTTTTGCGCCGTCTCTTGCCATTTTGATCTGCCGCCGGCGCCTTCTCCTGCCAGAGGCGTTTTGTTGGTGAAATCACCCTCTTTTTTCCCCAGCGCCAACTGATCGGATTCCGGCGTTCGGGAGAGAAATCACCCTCTTTTTTCTGCCCTTTTTTTTTCGAATATTTTACCAGTAAAAGGTGCTACATTTGCGTCAAATTTTCGTTTCGGGTCGCTCCGACTTCTCGCGATTTTTCTGTTTAAGATCTAAGTTCGGAAATTCCTCGGGGGATTTTGCTCAGTCTTGAAGGTTTCCAAGAGATTTGGAGACTGCTTACTGATTTCAGGACAACAGACCACAGCCTCTGAAGGATTTCAAGGCTGTGGTTGTCGCGTTGTTCTCGAAAAAATATAAATGTTGTAGTCGAACTCAGTTGGTGTGCATTTCTTACCGATGAGTTTGAGAAAGTAGAGAGAAAAAGGTCGTGCTTGCATTCGTCTCTTATGGGCTGCATTTGTTCGAAAGGAGTTAATCCTGACCACGACGAAATACCCAAGCGAAGAAAGTCACTGAAGCACTTTGTCTCCCTCTCAAAGGAGGAGGAGGTAGTAAGCCATGGCGGTACTCAGAGTCTCTTGCCTAAGCAGGCTTCTGCCAACAAAGCAACCACGGCTGCACGCCAAAGATGGGCCACTGTTGAAGTAGGGAACATAACTAACGACATCAAAGCCACCTCCACCTTGGGAATCATCGATGTGCCCAACGGAGTGTTCGGGGAGCATGTTGCAGCAGGATGGCCGTCTTGGCTCACTAATGTTGCAGGGGAGGCTATAAATGGGTGGCTACCTCGGAAAGATGACTCATTTGAGAAATTAAGCAAGGTTAAAACTTTCTCTTTTGCATCTTACCAAATAACTTTCGTCCTGCTTCTTTAATTGATGTCTTATGTTGCCTCCACCTTTTTAGGCTATTATTTGAGAAATTTTCCTCAAAATTGACTAACTGTTGTGAAGAAGAAAATGTAGGCTATTGTAATTAAGTGTTATATAATTTGATTTCAGTCATGCTTATTTCTTCTTTACAATATCAAAAGGCTAAACAATGAGTGGATATCATACCCTATCTGTTATATCCTATTCATTTTTCTTTTTGTTTAATTCATTTGGATGCATCAGCTCATAAATCTTAATTAATTTAGCATGACTTTGTTAATGTGGTTGAATAATGGGTCACAATTTAGTTAAAATGCAGCAGTATGAGTCATAATGCCAAGTGGTTATTAATATTTAATAATGATTTATATTATCTTAGATCTAGTACAAGATTGAGAAATTCAAGTAGGAAAAGTAAGAAGGGAAGACCAGAAAATCAGTTTCATGTCCCATTCAAACTCGGTGTCTGACTAGAAAATGGATTGTGCCATGCTCTTCGTTCTACAGCATTAATATTGCTTAGGGACGTTTGTTTTTCTTATGCAAAATACATCTGATCCATTATTATAACTTCAACTTGGATATCGTACAGATTGCTTGCTTTGACTAATTATTTCACATTTTCAAATGCACTACATTTTCAGATTGGACAAGGAACTTACAGTAGTGTGTACAAAGCCCGCGATCTTGAAACGGGTAAAATTGTTGCACTAAAGAAAGTGCGATTTGAAAATATGGATGCTGAGAGCGTTCGATTTATGGCTAGAGAAATTCAAATTCTACGTAGACTTGATCATCCAAACGTTATAAAGCTTGAAGGGATAATTATACCCCACACATCAAGCAATTTACTTCTTGTATTTGAGTACATGGAGCATGACCTTGCTGGACTTGTGGCAAGGTCTGATGTCAAGTTCACGGAGCCACAGGTCTCTATTGGCTTTTCCTCTTTGTAGTATAATTCTAGCGCCGCAGTTCATGTAAGTTCACACATTTTTTTAACATTGTTTCTCTTCACTTTCAGGTCAAATGCTTTATTCGTCAACTACTTGAGGGCCTTGCTCACTGTCACATTCGTGGAGTTTTGCATCGAGATATTAAGGGATCAAATCTTTTGGTTGATGATAATGGCATACTTAGAATTGGAGACCTTGGTCTGGCTACAATTTTAAATCCTGACAAGAAACAAAAGTTGACAAGTCATGTGGTGACATTATGGTATCGGCCGCCTGAGCTTTTGCTTGGTGCTACGGCGTATGGAGTTGCTGTTGACTTGTGGAGTTCTGGTTGCATACTTGCAGAATTGCTTGCTGGGAGGCCAATCATGGCTGGAAGAACTGCGGTATAAGTTCTAAGCATCTTCATCGATTGTTTCTCATAGTTACCTGTATGTTTTGAAACACAAAAGGAAACTGCAGTTGTTGCATAGGAAAGAAAATGTGGGCAATTAGTTACATTAAGAAGGGTATAAAGTTGTTCAGCTAGAAATGTTGCAAAACTTATTCAGATTTCAGATCCTGCATAGTTGATTGATATCCTAGATAAACTACTGAACTGAATAAAAGTTTTCTTTTCTTAAGAGCATTGAAGAGATATTATATTTGACCTCTTATTTTTTGTAGACTCTGCCAAATTTGATTTTCATCCCAGAGTCTTCTGTATTATAACTATTTTCTTCACTTGGTGATTGGACAATTTCAGGTGGAGCAACTTCACAAGATTTTCAAGCTCTGTGGATCACCATCAGATGAATATTGGAAAAAGTCAAAGTTGCCAAATACAACTTCTTTCAAACCTCAACAGTGGTACAATCGCTGTGTTGCTGAGACTTTTAAGGATTTTCCACCTTCAGCTTTAGCTCTCCTGGATGTTCTCCTTGCAGTAGAACCAGAACATCGTGGCACGGCAGATTTGGCTCTTCAAAGTGAAGTAAGATTAACTTTAGTTCTTGGAGTTCAATTAAGTGATGGTTATTTTCTTCTTTGAAATGGAAACAATGTTATGACTTATCTTAAATCCTTAAATCAGAAATCTTTCTAGTGGCATTATTCTGCATGTTGGTTCTTCAAAATTGATCTCATTAGATTAAAGGAATGAGATATTGTTTCCAAATGACTATTTGATGGAGTCTATATTGTTCAACAATTAAATGTCATCATATATGCCTTCTATCTTCCTTCCTACCTCATGAAAGTTGCAGCAGGAAGTAGGTTTGGAGTTCATGGTTTCATTTTGCTTTCTGTCAGGATTGTATAACTATAATGGTCCCTTCCTTAAACCTTATGTTTTATTGGGTCACCTCCATTGCAGTTCTTCACAACTAAGCCATTTGCTTGTGATCCCTCAAGTTTACCGAAATATCCACCAAGCAAAGAGTATGATGCCAAACTGCGCAATGAGGAGATGAGGTATTTTGATTTTATTGTCTATCTTTAACAATTACTTGAATGTGATTCTTGCAAAATGTTGGGAAGGATGGGAATGTAAAGATTGACAACAGATTGAATGTTCTTTTCTATGCATTTATGACCTTTTATAGAAAAAGAGTAGAAGCTGCCACACGACGATCTGAATCTTTAAGACCAGAAAGAAGAGAATCCAAAGCAACAGGGCCTCCAGATCCTTATATGGATCAACAGGTATCCTATGCAGCCTGATGAGGAATATATTCCTCATACTCTTATGTTGATATCAGTTCGTATCAATTTAGTGGCCTCTTTTATCGTCTTGATGCAGAAGAGACAAGCACTGAGAAATAGTAGAAGTACTAGCCAAAGGTTCAATCATCAAATAAGCAGTGGTGCTGGCTATGCTCATTCTGGAATGAACCTCTGTTCATTTGGATCCTCATGGTCTAAGAAACTGAATCATGAAAATCATCGGCCAGTTCCTAGTTGTACATACAGTTCAGTGAGGGTGGAAAATGGTCCTCAATTGAAGTCACAGAGGTCATATGCCGGCAGTTCAGATTTTACCAAAAGTTCAGGTATTGTGGCAGCAAGGACCACAAACTCCTGGTGCAATCACCTCGATGCTGCTCAGACTTCGGATAAGCATGTTCTGGATAGGACCAAATCTAGCCATAAGAAATATGAAACGTCAGACAATGACTCCACACTGGTAAGTTTTCTTGGTCCATGCCTTTGTTTCTTTAATGTTAGTTGTAGAAGTTTCAGAAAGTTGCATGAAATATGAAAACAGACTTCAATGTGATATCAAGCATTGTTTGACTTATGACAAGAAAACTAAACTGCAATTTCTGTGGACTAAATGCTACCCAGATGCTTGATCACATAGACATTTGTTTCTCCAAAGTACCAAAACTTGATTGCTGCATGTGGATTTGAAGGCATAGTGTTTTGAAGTGATTACTTGGAGTCCAAATGCATGCAAGATATTGTGACATTCCCTTCTGATCAAAAGCTTACATTTCTGATATCGGGTTCTTCTAACCTCTTGTACGTTTTTGACAAATTTCAGGTTTATGCCAATAAGAACAGAAGAATCCACTACTCTGGAACATTAATGCTTACTGGTGGGAACGTTGAAGATATGTTCATGGAACATGAGAGACAGATACAGCAGGCAGTACGAAAGGCACGCCTTGACAAAGTGAAGTCTAAGAAGGGGCCTTTTGAAGAGGTCATGATTTCTTGAAGAATGACGGACAACAACACGAGTCTTGGAAACTTTAATAGCTAGTTTTATCTGCAATAACTGTTCTACAGCTTAAAGTACTTGCAACTTCCTGTAAGCAGAGAAGATGGTTATAATTGGCTTGGTTCAGAAACAGTTTCTGTTTGAATTTCTGCAGGAGCTTGCCAATCAATCGATCATGATCAACTGTAAAGGAAGCTTAATTCTGGAAGGGATCCATAAACTTTCTTTTGCAGTGACACATTGTACATTGTCTGCACAAGTCAATGGGTGGTGGAATGCTGCAAAGGATGTATTGGTATACTTGAACTAAAGAGTACCTTTAACATTCTTTTTCTTCTTTAGGTTGAAACAAATGTTAAAATTAGCAAAGTCTGTACATAAATTCGCTTCAACTTTCTTTTGTTTTAAAAACAAAGAAAATTAAGATGCTGCTTGCTGTATGTCAACTCATTATTTTTATATGTTTATCCAATTACACTCTTTTTACTTGTTTGCTTCGTGGTGGACAAGGACCCCTTCAGTGTTCTGATGGAGATGGCAAGGAGAGGGAGCTTGGGGAAGGCACAGGAGTTGTCCACCTCTCGATGGTGGAAGCGGCAACTTTACTTACTTGAGTCAGTGTCACGAGTTCATTCGGTTTCAGCCTGAGACACTTTCTCAATGAAACTTGGGTCTGATTCTAGGATGCAGTAAAGACTTTTCTATGTTTACTACTATAACCTTTTACTTTTGGCATGCCTGATAGGATGTATCTTCAGCTTCGACATTTTACTTTAACGTACCTTTATATATTTTTGCTTCCACATCTCTTTTTTATTGTCATATTATTTTATCATAAAGTCTTCAACTTACGTGTTATATTCTTGACCATGAAAGAACCAAAGAAAGATCGAAATAACCGATAGAAGATTTAGTCACATGACGGCGTACATTTGTTTTTCAGAGAAATGACAACAAGATTGGGTGGGAGAGTGAGCAGCTGGGAAAATTTCTGCAAAGGGGACGACCCTTTTTTCAGAGGATTGAACCCGACAAACTAAGATCCGGTTCATAAGATGTAAACTGCGCACATTAAGATCTGCCGTCGATTTCGATTGGACGTTGGAGGCAATAGGCGGAGGCCCATTAAATCTTATTTTTAACAAACGATTAATTAATCTAGTGCTAGATACTATCGTAACCCTCTAATTATTTCATCCTGACAATTATGGTTAAGCATACTATTTTATAATTATCAAATCAAGCAAACGAGAAAAAAGAGCTGAGAGTGTGATTAACCCAAAATAAACATAAATTATATAAATTAGTGCATAAAAAATAAAAGTAAATTATGGGAAAATTTGAATTAACCTTATATTTTTATCCCCGTGTAAAAAGTTATCAAGATAAGTCTGAACTTTTATTTTTATATAAACAAATAAAATGAAAGTGTTCTCTATCTCATCTTGTTCTTATTTTTTTCACCATCAAATTTTCATCCAACTATGATAAATTATTTGAGAAATTCAATCATAAATCGTGATGTAAAAAATAGGACACAAGATGAGACAGAAAACACCAATATTGAACTTTTTTTAATAGTTACAAATATTGCATATTATTATCATTATTAATAATAAAAATATTAATTCAGTGATTATCATATAAATAAATGAATGACATATCGCAAATTTTTAACCTGAAAAATGATAATTATCATTTTAGTTTTCACAACTTTGACATTATTAAAAATTAATCAAAGTTTAACCTATATAAATTTAAAATAACAATTTAATTATATGTAAAGAAGTACAAAAAATATTAAGTTAATGACCTAATATTCAATTATACATGATAAAAATGTTTAATCTACATTGTACAATTATAAAATAAGCTAAAGTTAAACTAATTTATCATGAAAGTTGTATTTTTTTATATTTATGTAAAACAAGAGCGTTAAATGTTGAATTTTAATCAAATTTCAAGTTTAAAAATTTGAGATATGTTTTCCACTTTGAATTAATACTTTTTAAGAACAATATAATATATATTATATTTATAACTAATTTAAAACTTTATGATTTTGTTTAAAAAATAAAGTTGAAACTAGCTTTAATAATAAAATTAAATATCATGATTTTTATGCAAAAATAAAGAAAACAAATTAAATTTGAGAATAAAATATCTTTTTTGAGCAATTCACCCAAAAAATAAATAAGATTATGTAATCTTTTATATGAATTTTTCACGTGCATTTTTCTCTAATTGCTCTTTTTTTAAGCCAGATATTTAATTTCTCTGTCTTGCTCATTTTCTACTCGACGATTCGACAGCTTTCTAGTTTCTACCTCGCCGTCCGGTCCGTCGGCCTCCGACGTTGGAAGAGGGCGTTGGCCACTTCGTCTCCAACGTAATTTGCAGACTTGTCGTTCACAGCGTAACGCCGACTTCAACTTTTTTCCGCCGCCGAATCCTTTTTCGCCGTCCCTGCCCACTGCGCTCTGTCGCAAATATCTCGAAAAAAAAGCGTTCTTTTTGTTTTCCTGCTCCACATACCACTACAAATTTCTTCCTGTTGCAAATTTGGGAAAAAAAAATTCGATATGCAGTTTTTGGGGTGGTACTTGAAGATAGCCGCTGTTTCGGCTCTGATCGGGGCGTCCATGGAGTTGTTCATGATCCACACTGGTTTCTGTAAGAATTCTTTTTTCTTCTCTCTCTTTTGAGGAGTTTGTTTCCTGGTTCTTGCTTTTGCTCATTCATGGATTGATTCTGAAATCGAACAAAATTTGTGATTTTTAGGGCATTAGGTCAATCAAAATCTTCTTTTTTCCTGTCAACAAGTTCTCCGGAATTTAACTCTACGAACTCCCTGTCTTATGTGTAATTAAAGAAACTTTGTATGGGTTCTAAGCAGCGCAGCCGCAAATCTGTTTTTCCAAAGCTATACCTCAAATTTGTTTTTTTAGAACATTAGGATATGTAGATATCTGAGTGCATACCATTCTGGAAACTTAAGCAAGCTAATTCCAAGTGGGGTTGCTAGGGATAGCTGAATGATGCATCGGCATCACATTTGAGGTCAAAACTATATCTGAACTAATGTATCAAGTAGGAAAGATCATAACTATTTCGAATTCTAATATTAACCAGACTGGCCTTTGCACGGCCTCTAGTTTTTGTGCCTCTGTTTCCTTGTGTGTTTAAGGAGTTTTTGTAACCCAATCTTTTTGATATCATACAGTTCAGTATTTTCCTTCCAGTTTTGTCATTTGAGATACAGCTACATTTGCAATATGATTGATTAGTTAATATACATAAGTTAACGGCACACAATTACACCAAGACTTAGATTTATATTACCATGCGGCTGTTGAACATCATGTATGTCTTTTTGAATCTAGCAGCCTCCAGGCTACCATTTAATATGCTTTTGTGCATGCTTATGGTGCGATTCTTGTATCACCTATTAAGATTTCATCATATCCTCGATTTTCCATCAATCTTAAACATATCAAGAACTGAAAAAGTACCTCTTCACACATGTATTTCCATAAGTTTTGAAGATCAAGGTATTCATGGAAGAAGCATGTACTAATTCTATATAGATTCCTTATAACAAATGTTGCATGGAAGAAAAAAAATTGGCATGTAGTTTCTCATAACACAATCTTCTTGTCAAGAAAAAAATGGTCCTACAAATCAGTATCTTCCCTCGTTGCAATCATGCATGTTAATTATGCAAATTTTGCAAGTTAGTTCAAAACTCCCTTTAAGAAGATATTCACTCGAAACTCCTTTTTTTTCCTCCTTTGAAAGGCGTCTGGAAACTCAAATGGCATCATTTAATCTTTAAGCTTCATATCAATATATTTTTTGAGGGGCATTCTATCATTATTTTATAACTCATCATATTTCCGAAGTTTGTCTTTAATTACTGGTTTGGCTTTGAATTTGATATCTAGAATTAAAGTTGTTGGATATCGACATACTAAAATGATCGAGTAATTATAGTTGAAGACCCATAGAATGTGGCAAAGAAAACATGTGTGCTGCTAGTTTGTGGACTCAGATGTGAATTCAAATTTTAAGCCCTGCTTCTCCGTTATGTTGTTATCAAGTTACTAATGTACAAATGGAGACATCAACAATTTGTCTCATTGTGAAATCTGTTCTGCAGATGACAAGGTCACTGCTCTGGAGTCCGAGAAGAAAGCTTGGGAGAGCTCCCCGGAAGCTCAAGCCATTAAAGAAGCCCTTAATCCTTGGCGAAAGCATGACGACAAAGCCAAGAAACACTCTTGAGGCATCTTACAACTCGCGACATAGATTGAATGTAGAGTATCTATTGCTTTTATTTCTCTCTTCTGTGGTGCATTGTTTTAGTATGTTCGCTGTTCTAGCTAGGCATTTTGAGTCAAGATTAGAGTTGAATCAACAGCAGAGTATTGTTCTTCTCACTCTAGGGAATTTTTTCCACAAATTGTTTTATGAACTAAATATATGCATTTGGTATCAAGTCACTTTTATTACTCTATACATGATATTATATTAAATCAACACCGAAAAGTAATAATACAGCACGACGACCATGCTATATATACAAGCTTTTAGACATATTATTTATATTTTTATTACTTTAAAATCAATCAAACAAATAGGCATATAATAGTTCAACTCCTGCACCCTGTGGGAACCAAGTAGTTTGTCTATGCAAACGACATTTACACCAAATCAACGAATCCAATATTTGATCAAGGCACATCAGGAAGCTGTACATGCCATGATCACTTGTTCAACCTGTGGACATCACAGACGTGAGTTCACAGGTCCAATGGAAATGGCTTTATGTTATTTGCTCCACAACACTTGGGACATCGCAGGAGGCACGGGATTTGAGTCATCCGGTGGCGGCGGCGGGTCCTCTGGTGCCTTTGGTGGCTTCTGATGAAACGGTGGCTCTTCTTTCGGTGGCTTCTGGTGAAACGGTGGCTCTTCTTTTGGTGGCTTAGGATGGAATGGTGGCTCTGGCTTTGGTGGCTTGGGGTGGAATGGTGGCTCTGGCTTTGGAGGTTTTGGATGGAATGGAGGCTCTGGCTTTGGTGGCTTGGGGTGGAATGGTGGCTCTGGTTTTGGATGGAATGGAGGCTCTAGCTTTGGTGGCTTAGGGTGGAATGGTGGTTCTGGCTTTGGATGAAATGGAGGCTCTGGCTTTGGTGGCTTCGGATGAGACGGTGGCTCTGGCTTTGGCGGCTGAGGTTGGGACGGAGGCTCCGGGCATGGAGGCTCTGGGCATGGAGGCTTATGTGGTGGCTTTGGAGGCTTATGCGGCGGCTTTGGGTGCGGTGGCTGTGCATAACCGCAGAGGCCGTAGCGGCAAAAGGAACCGAGGGGGCAGCGGTGAAAGCAGCCGCCACAGTGGAAGGGGTTCCTCATGATATTGGCGCAGAAGCCACTGCAGCACTCCCGGCCGAACATGCAGCGGACGCCACACATTCCGCAGTTGTTTGGATCGGAGCCGACGTCCACGCAGCGGTTCATGCAACACATCATCCGCCGGCCAAAGGGCCAATGCGGGTCACGACATATCCAAGGCCGGTACCAGCAGTCCTGCCCCCTCGGCGGCTTGTCCTTCTTCTTGAGCCAGGGAGAGGTAACGACGGCCGTGGAGTTGGCCGACATTGTCGCGGCAGTCACCTCAGATGCTGCGCTGGGTGCAAAAGCCACCAGCAGCATGAGGGTGACACAGATCAGGTGCAGTTTGACGGTCATGGTGGCCTCATTCATGTTCTTAAGCTCTCTGTCGGATATGACATATAACTATGTATACAACATGGAGATTAGATCGATGTAGAGGTGTTTGATACCAAATGTCAAGTGTTTAAATAGGTAGATAAGAGGGACAGTTATCATAAGGCAGTCATGCTTTCCTTGGATGTTTTGCTGAATTGTTCACAAGAGTTACATTGTGATGGACTAATTTTCGGATTAATATAATAGACATCAGTCAAGATGATTAAGGTGGTAACTAGAACGGTGGAATTGGAGACTTTAACGTGCGACTTTTGAGCATTAACTATTACTATCTACTGCTAGTGAGCACATGAAGAATAGCATGCATGCATGCATGGGATGGTGGGGACAAGGTTCTCTACCATGACCGACGTGAATGGATGGTCATCCTTTTTTAATTTTGATTTCATATATTTCACATGGGTTAATTGTTGGGTTAAATGAGATATGAAAGTGATAATACATAAAATAAAGTTTTTTACATTAGACATCAGAGGGGTTTTATGTGATAGTGTGCAACCTCCTCAATGTGTAATCGAAATATTACACAATTCTATCAATATCTTAACCTTTCTGACTATTCAACCATGCATGAAATGATTGAAAGAGTATTTGTCTAACAGAGAGAGCTTGACACAAACCTTGAACTAATATAATATAATATAATAAGCATGAGTCTCGCTAAGAACATTTTCTTTACTTAACATAACTGATTAGCATGCTTTGGGCAGTAGCAAGTCTGTAACTTGTGAGTATTGGCATCAATAAAATAAAAGGAAGAGTACAGAAACGATTGTTTTGCTCGATCAAACAATTAAACTGAAAACATAATAAGCGAGTGGTTAAGTTTATTCATGTGATAGTGACTTTGATTAGATTCTGAGGTTGCGTTACTGAAAGTTGAAAGTGCCACAGCTGAGAACAAGAACAAATGAGCAAGGTTCTGTGTATAGTCTCCAAGACAGGGCGATGGGCAATGATTAATTGTTAATCCAAATTCTCTTTAATTCGGGCTAATCGAATTTCTCAACACAATAGTTCAAGCTGAGAATTAAGGAAAAAAAAAACAAATTGTCATCTTCTATTGAAATTGTTAATATAAATTATAATTGTAAGCCTAAGTTAGTACAGTGTCATAACAGAATCAAGAAGTCACGAGTTATAAAACGACGGATATCTTTCTAACATATTATTTATTAGTTAATAAAAAGTTTGAGCAATGCATTTGTATTTATTTCCCGATTAAACATTTCTCCATGGGTATAAAAACTTATGTCCCACTGGATTAGTTGATTGCTATACTGATTAATAGATCAAGTCTCCAAATAGGAATCTTAGTATTAAAGTTTGAACTTGTCATTGCTAAGACATTTACACAAATAGTTTTTTGAATAACAAAGGTAACTAAGAAAATTACATAGTTTGGTCCCATGCTTCTTTGTCAAGAAAGAAAAAACGGATCTCATATTTTCTTTTGGGTTGGGGTGAAGGCTGGGCCTTGTGAAGGAAGGTTGTCTTTTCCGGGCTTAAAGATAGAAAAAAGTTCATATGATGCATCAGAGATCCAACTAGGTGGTCGATGCTTGAGTGTGACTTCAAAGAAACTGACATAATTTTTTTTTATGTTGATAAGGCCTCGCATTTATATGGTCTAAAATCAAATCATGTTAGGGCTCTGATTTGCCAGCCTACCTTGCTTGAGCTTAATTTGTATGCTGGTTCACTCAATTAATCGAGAGGACCACTTGGTGGCCACTCTGCCACTGACTCATCATCTTATCAACTTAATCAATTTGTTGGATTTGCTTAACATTATTTTCAATATTTTTGAGAGCATAGATTCCTATAATTCCAGCTTAATTCCTGACTTTCTCATCTTTAAATCTAAATTAGAACCCGTGACCACCATTATTTTTGTTAACTTAATTAGATGGGTCATCAATTCGTAGTCTTAGTTATTACTTGTCATAATGATTTACATGGGACAACAGTCTTTTGGATTATTTGAGAGATTTGTTTTTTTGTTTATAAAAAGCTCTATTTACATCCAGGATTGCATGTTAATCATGTAAGAAGTTATAGCAAAATAAACAATATATTATTTCTAGAAATCGTGCATAGCACAGGGCCATCACAAAAACTTATCATATTATTAAAGGTACTGTTTTCCGATGCGAGTTTATATTACATACTTGTATGTTGATGCCCACTATCTGATTCTTTTTTTCTTTTCGTTTCATCGTGACGGCAACTTTGCATCTACACTATCAGCAATCGATCAACAAAATTAGCCCACAAATCCGACATAATCAGAAGACCACGTATGGGCACCGGCAGCACAACCATGCACTCCATGAAGGCTCACAATGGGCATGGACACTTGGTTGAATAATAATAATATTGATGACTCCATGTGTAATAAAGGAACAAATTAATTATACGAGTCCGGGACATCATTAAATTCCGAAGTCTACACTAATATTCTCCCGGATCGTCCAAATGCTTCACCACCAATCAAGCCGTCCCACCAAATGGTGGTTGGCCTGTCCATGTCTCCCTTCCATCCTCTGCATGGTTCCCTTGCTGCAGCTTTAAGAATCAGCAGGTGGTGAGAGGAGCAGCGTCACAGGCACAGCTAACGTTCCTCCCTCGTTGTTCGAATGCGACCCCGCTCATGTCTTGCTAAGCTTTGTTTCAGCTTCATATATCTGAGAGTTCTACATCTCCCATCGTGTGCACACAAGGCCTCTTTGCACCAGCATTTAATGAGAGCTTCCTAGTTGGTCATCAGGATAAGATCTTATCAGACATCGACGTACCTTACCAGGAACCAGAATCTTGCCACAGTACGTTGCTGCCATGAAGGCAAAGGTCCAGGGCACCTCCATTAACCTTAAGTTCCTTCTGATATGCTGCTTCCTTGGCTTCCTGCTCATATACGGGCTGAGGTCCTCGACCCTCTCACTATCCGGTGATTCGGCGCTGAAGTCGCCAGCTTTGGCCAGACGAAGCAGCGTGCCTGATGGATGCACCAAGATACCGCAGCCTCTGGCCAGCACCATCCTCCACTATGCCACCTCGAATGTGACGCCCCAGCAGACCCTCAAGGAGATCTCGGTCACGGCCAGGGTCCTGGAGCGGAAGTCCCCGTGCAACTTCCTCGTCTTCGGCCTGGGTCATGACAGCTTGATGTGGAGCGCACTCAACCACGGCGGGCGCACCGTCTTCCTGGAGGAGGACAAGGGGTGGATCAGCACCATCAGCAAGAGGTTCCCAACGCTGGAGTCGTACCATGTCACGTACGACAGCAAGGTGAGCCAGGCGGACCAGCTGCTGGAGTTGGCCGGGTCGGCGGAGTGCACGGAGGTAGGCACCGACCTGCGGTCCTCCAGGTGTCCGCTGGCGCTCAAGGGGCTGCCGAGCTTGTTCTACGAGGTGGAGTGGGGCTTGATCATGGTGGATGCGCCCACGGGCTACTACTCCGACGCGCCGGGGAGGATGGGAGCCATATACACGGCAGGGATGGCCGCGAGGGCCAGGAGCGAGGGGGAGACCGACGTGTTCGTGCACGATGTGGACAGGAGAGTCGAGGACAAGTTCTCCAAGGAGTTCCTGTGCGAGGGCTACCTGAAAGCGCAAGAAGGCAGGCTGAGGCACTTCATAATCCCCAGTCACAGGGCTTCTCAGGGCATCCAGTTCTGCCCATCATGAACAAGAGCTTGAGGATCGCGACTGGCCAAATTCCTGAAAAATAAATCAAATATTTTTCTTTTGCTGCAGGCTGCAGCAACAGGAGACAAATGTTGCATTGTTTTGGTAGCTTAGTAATATTCCTCACTTCAGGGAACTGTTCACATATGCACCACTTTGGTAGAGGGAGTTAGCATGATCTGTTTCTTGAGTGTTTAATTTGTTTCATATTTTATTTAATTTACCAAAGGGTTTTTACAGCAGTTGGACCATGAGGTTTATCGTGTTAGAGCAAAGTGGCTTTATTTGCTTTTCCACCGTCTGTTGGTTAAGTTTCTTGTCCTAGAAGAATTATGCTATGACAAAGAGCTTGGTCCATAAGTATGATCTTGAATTCTAATGACATATCAGATTTTGCTTTAAGATTGTTCATGACTTTTTCCATATTCAGTTTGTCTTCATTGCAATCACGATGTAGTTACATGGAAAGACATATGTTCTGCTAAGGGAGCCTTTTTCTTGTTAATTCATGATACTTTCTCTTTAGGGAATTGAAAATATCTGAATCCCAATCCGACAGGTCTGATTGATTGCCCCTCAATCTGACTAAAAGCTATTGTCATAAATGTTATTCCTTACTGCAGATTTATGGATCAAACAATGAACAGTGGATGGCTTGTATATGAAACATTCCAAATGTAATTTGCAATTAAGAATTGGAAGCACCCAACCTTTCTTTCCAAGGGCACTTTTCTTTTCGAAGAGCAAGCAGAGACAGAAATGTTTTCAATTAGATAGACATGAAGATGGTGCTTGAGACTAGAGCTTTAATAATTGGGGGATACATAAGGAATGTAACTTAGACCTCAAATAATTCAATGAAAAATTTGCATGCCACAATTACCAAAGTACTGGCGTACTACACCTTCACCAAAAGAACTTGTTTGGAAAAAGAAATGGATAGATATTTTTTGATGGAGGAGAGTCAGAATATAGCGTGTCCAAAATCTCTAGAAACAGAAGATATAAAGGTTACAACATGCAAAATAGAAGATTATTATGGTAGTCTTCTGGTAAAAGTAATAATAACAATAAATGTTAAGAACTGCATTAGCCACACAAACGATAAAATTTCTGATTAGAGTTATTTGATATAATGAGAAACTAACTTAAATTAACTATAAAATTCGGTTTGGTAATAAGGTTCAGAATAAAATAACACAAAACAAAAAGCATATTAATGTAACCTAATGATGTCTAGAGTCTTAGGATGATATATAATATTAAGAACCAATTCGTTTAACTTTTGTTGTAAATTAATTTATACAATGATAAATGAATTTAATTCTTAAGTGAATTAGTAACTCTTGCAGAACAATTTAACCATCTTTAATTCAAATAGCGTGAACTTACTACCTCTATCTCTGTCTTAACTTTACTTTGTAACTATTTAATTATTTCACAAGGTGTCATTTTTACCTACTAATCTGTTACCGGTCTCCCCGCCAAGGTAGACGCCATGTGGCACATTTCTCTCTAATTGGCCAGTAACTGACTGGCAAACCGTAGGTACTGTCGTACCCCTTGCATCTGAGATGGCTCAGGCTCACATTGATTGACCGGATCGCCCCAAACTCCACCGCGCAGCACTCCGGCGGGATCACAGCCCCGTACGCCGCCGACGAGGAGTCCCTCCTCCAATTGGGCCCTCTCGTCTCGGCCAACATCGCGTTGCTCGCTCTCCACGACTTGATGGCGAACCCGTTGCTGCCCGTCGAGGAGCGCATCATGGAGTAGCAGTCCGACGTGGCAAGCTCGTGGAGGGTGAGGCCGTGGTTTGCGTAGTTGATCTCCAGTATGCACCGGAGGGGATGTGGAGCATGAGGTCACTGTTAAAGGGAGAGAGGGGGAAGGGCGGTCGCCGCCCTCCTTATTCTGATACCATGTTAATGTGCTGACCAATTTTTTATAAAAGTTTAAGCCGTTAGAAAGAACAACATTTATGATTTTATATTCTTAACACGCGGGGGACCGCCTACAGATTCCTCTTGGACAGAAGCACCTGGTTGCGCCCGCGCTCTGACTGGACGATCAGGGCCACCTTCTCGTAGAGATTGAATGCCAACCACTCAGCCGCTGCCGCCTCCTTCCCCAGCTTCGCCGTCCCAGATCTCTTCGTCGACCTCTCACCTATTTTCGACCCTTCATTCGTCATCGTGGAATAACCTGCTAGGCACCTGCTGAACAAACTTTAAGAGTAGGTCCAACGATCTCCTCGTGCAGACCTCAGAGTGCTCCGACGATCTGACTTTGTGTCAGTGGAGGCCCCAATCTCCGCCACCCCTTCTTCCCTTTCCACTCCCTTGATGACATGGACTACAAAGACGCCGGGGTCAGCGTGAGACGGGACCTCCATGTCGATCTGGCCAACGAAAGGCCATGGAGCTCGTGGTCTTTCCATTTGGGCAACAAGGGCGAAGGGGAATGTATGGTCTTCGGGCTGAACGCCATAGCTATCATGCAATTGTAGACGGAGAGGGCGGCGGCGTGGAGGCCACTGCCAAAGAGAACGCGAACAAGGACGTTCTAGAGGAAGGTGGGGCCTTGTAGTTGACAGGGCAACGTGGCATTGAAGAGGCGGGCCGATGCCGACGAGTCTCCACGGGAGGAATAGGCAAGCAGGAGGGTGCCAGATGAAGGGAGGGAGTCAGGGACGGAGCCAGAAAGAAATTTAAGGGGGGTGGGGGTGGGCAAGGATAAATAAAAAAAATGAATGACGACGTTTCCAACCAGGCTAATGTTAGTTATTTGATATTTTGAGAGTGGCCAATATATATATAGCGTAACTTTATAACCTTAAAACTTACATAAAGTGGTATAATATGGGGGGGTGGGGGCAACAACACGTAGTTCCATCCCTGGAGGTAGTGACGGAGGATGCCAGTGACAACAGCAAATGCAAGCGCACTTCGTCTCGGCGAGAGATGATCCGGAGGAGGAGGGGGCTGGCGGCCTTTTTTTATATTTTATATTATTATTTTAATAGTTTAAATTTATTATGTTAGAATATTAAAAATGAAGTGTAGAGAGAGAAAAATGTCGCGTAACCGCATTGGAAAACTGATGATCACAACTAAAAAGAGTAGTTGATGAAATAAGTTAGAAGACTCTAATTACAAAATAAAATTGTATAATTGAAAAAGTGGATAAATTTAGTATGTAGTAAACTGCTGAACCATCCTAAATTCAACAAGCTTTTTTCGATAGGCTATACTTACATTGGGATATGAATTGCTTTAACTTTAATAGTTAAAAATTAGTTTTATGAAATAACAAAAAAATGTTCTAACGGTCAATCCTTAGTTCAATTGTAAGTATAGAAAAGCAATGCACTTAGCAATCACGTTTCATAAGAATTAAACACACTATTATCATTACTATGAAATAAGCATAAATTTACCATAATAATTAAACTATTGTAGAAGAAAAATAATAAAGACAAAATTAATGTTGAAGAATCATTCTAACATAAGAAACAATAATGTCAAATAAGGAAAAAATGAAATATCCAACCAAAATTGAGGTTATTTCACAACTAACTACACTTAGAGATATAGAGTTTTCTTGAACATAGAGGCTTCTACTCAAGATTCATGAAAGACTTCTCACAACTTGAAACACCACTAGCGAACATACTCCACAAAGACATTGAGTTCTTCTATGGTGAAGAATGCTTGTCCTCTTTCAACCAAATTAAAAAGATCTTGATACCAACACTCATTATGTAGCCACTCGTTATGATGAAGAAGTCTCATCATGGACAAAAGAATTGATTTGTTTCGCACCATTTATTTTTGCAAATTGACATATTCCTAAATAAGAAATGTCAATATTGTGACACCTTTTCCACATATAGCGGTGGTATTCAAGTGGGCATCTTTAGATCTGGACCCTAAAAATAATAAGGCTTTAGAATAGGCACGAGTAATAAAATGGAATAAAGCATCTCTCTATAAGAACCTATACCTAGAGCTAACATAGTATAAACCAATTGTGACATTGTGGAATAGGCTAAACTTCTTTTTATATCTCTTTGAGCAAGAGCTAAAGTAGCTCCTAATAGGACTGTTATTACACCGATTAAAGAAATGAAATTGTTGGATAGGCATCTTACTTTCTCCTATATTGACACCAAGTTCCCATTACAAGAAATAGGCTGAATAGTGATGACAATTACTCTCTCAAATATTGTGACGCTAACTTGATGCCAATTGTGATGCATTAGTAACACCTTAGTGTCGGCGTGCAAGTGACGCTAATTGCCTCCTCATTGCCTCGCATTGGCAACACCTTTGCATTACCAAATGTCGAAGCCATATTGGCATTGTGTTGATGCTAATGCGACACCTTTAGTGCACGCATGAACACTAAAATACATCGTAACCAATAGCACTACATCAGCGTCGATGATGTGAGACGCTGAATTTACTTAGCGCAAAGGAAATGCGTTGCCAATGAGATGTTGTGATGGGCGCCTGGCCCGACGTCATAGTGGCATCGACTCTTTGTGGCACTAAATGCGTTGCGCGGCAAGCAATTATGATGCTAAGGTGAAGCTAATGTGGCGGTAAGCAAACTACGTCACTAATGTGACCTAATGGGGCGCCAATATTTCAAAAGTATGCATATATACTACCTATTATAAGCTTTAATTAATAAATTAATAAAATATTATTTATAATTGTACAAAATTTTAGCCAAGTTCAGATTTTAATTGTTTTTAAACTTTACTAGTTATTTAGATTTTGATACTTTTCAGCTGCAAGGACATGAAGTTCCAACCTCATCTTCAACCATTTCGTTTAACTGAACATTGTGGATCCCCTATGTATGTAGTCCATATGATAAACTAGTGATGAGTTTTTTGAACTTTATATCATGCATTGTTTGCTGAATGCTTCACTCATTTCATGCCTGAATCCTATCTGAAAATACTGGCTTGGACTTTCACTTTGGAGACAAAGTGTAAGAGCTATGGAACTTTGCATGAAGTTTCACTTCTAACAACAATTGTTCGATTACTTGATGTTGATGATGCACATAAAATACAACATATAATTAGCCATGCATTTAATCACATTTCGATTCATTTTCATATAGCATGCATCATTTTAGGACCTTATTTACTTTAATTAAAATAAAAATCTACCCAAATTATATGTTTTATTGCAAAAAATGCAAGAGAATTAAATTATGAAGTCACTGAAGAAAATGACACTCAAATTAGAATTAAAACGAAGTCAAAAAGTAAAAATTAGTGAAAGTTGTCATGGCTAAAATTGAATATAATGGACCGTGATGAAGCTGTAATGGTCGTAACGGCAGACAGCTCGTAATGACCCATTAAAATGCTAGTTTTGTACCAAAAATCTGTCCGAGTTACAGATCGTGAATTTCATATCACGGGCCATTACGAAGCTCTTATGGGTCGTTATGAAGCTAGATATCAATATTTCTTTGACTTTTCTTGGGGATTTCAATTGCAAATCAACTCCAAATCGTACTATAATTCACATGGATCATTAGAAAACATATTTACTCAAATTTGAAGAAGATTTGAGTAGTTCTAAAGCCAATCAAAGTCTATTCCGAATTTTTATTATTTTGACATAAAAAGACTCTCAATCAAATTGAAATTTTATCAAAACACTTGGGAAAAACGTATGCTTGTGATGCTTGGATTCTTGTGACCTAGGAATTTTGTGCCTTATTGCAAAGAAAAAAATTCGAAGCCCAAAGATCACCCAAAGGAGAAGATTGTGCAGCAAGTCGTCATTTGTGTTGTGCAATGGTCCAAAGGTCCCGAAAGCTACAAGTTCTTCCTCTATCTTTACTTGAATATTCTTTTACTTAGTTTTTCATTGTTTCTCTTTTCTGTAATAAAGATTTTATATTTTATTTTAAAGGAAAAACTGTTTGAACCCTATTATTAGTTGAGAATCTTTTCACGATTTGTAACTAGGCTCACCACAAATAGAAGAACTAATAAGTGAGTTATTTTCGTTATAATACAACATACAATGTTTGTGACATATACATCAATTTTTTGATATTCCAACCTTAAATCTCTTATCAAACTTTTCCACTTGTAAAAATTTGTCTATAACTTTTCTAATGCCGAAAGCATGTTCTTGATAATGACAATTCTGGTCAAAACAACTTTCGTTCATATTAATTTCTAATTTCATTTACATCAATTGTGACACTGCAAAAGGAATATTTTGCTTCACACATCCATCCCACAAAGGTTCATTGATTTCTTTGAGGATTTGAATCTTCTTCAACAAATGTTTCGCCAATATTTTTGCTAGCATTGCATCTTGTATCATGTCCTTGTATGGATCGCTCGATTCGTCCATATTTGTGTCTTTGTTCGCATCAATTGTTATTTCTTTAGCCCATTTTTCTTCACAGTGAAGGAACCAATTTATGTACTTATTTATAAAACCATTGGAATATAAATTTGTTGATAATGTCTTGAATCTGAACCCAGTTGTAACCCTTCTGTGGTCCCCCTATGTAGTCAGGTGCTTCAGCAGAATTCTCCTACGGGGTCTCACTCAGAATTTCTTATCACGAGATAGGTGTCCTATTTTCGAGGGATTAATTTAGAGTCCCAATCCGTATGTAATTCCTATCATCTGTCAAAGAGAGTACCTATATAAACTCCCTAGGGGTCCACATAGAGATCCATCTTTGTAATCATCGTTATTCCATAACAAAGAGAGTCGTCGCCATTTTTTTCTTCGCGTTCTTCTGTGTTCGTGTGATCTCTCTCTCCATCTTTTCGTAACAAAATTCTTCTCCATGTCATATATCGCATTGATAGTTTTTTGCATTTCTGACATGTGCATAAGATTTCACCACATGCAGTAGCAACGTCTTCCTTTCCATATACTATCCAATCAACACCATCTTTATATTCTTCTATTTTAATGGCACATTTATCCCTCCAACGACAATTTCAACTACGACCAGGCCTCGCCATTTTTGTAACGGGCAGCAAATTAATATTTTTGCATATGGATAGCATGAAGACATATGCCATATGGATCATTTTAGCTTAGAATTTTTCTCCTTTTTTCTAGTAATTTGGGATCGGATTCAACTTGAATCGAAATACTTATCAATTTTTTTGTCATATTTAGTGACATAAGTGAAGTATTTAAATACTTTAAGCATTTGGTCACTAGAAAAAGACATCTTCTGTTCCATATTTTCCATGCAAGAACATTTATTTCTTGTTTAGAAAAAAACCTAGCATTAACTTTTTCTAAATTCGCCCCTTTTTTAATTTGGCTTAATTGTGAGCATAAGGATTAATTCCTAGCTACAAAAAGTATTAACAGCTATATAAAAATGAAATATAAAAAAATAAAAATGAATTAAATAAAAATTAAGACCTACTTTAGCTGGCGGCATCGGGATCAGCGGATAGGACCGGCGGAGGACAATAGCGAACCCACCCAGCGGTGGTGGCCTCGACGAAGGACTGCGAAAAAACTGCATTACAGAGGCATGTACGTAGTTAATTAAGATTCAATTAGGAAGGCTATGAAGTATTGGAAAAGTTTCAAAGTGTAAACATAACTATCGGCTTGTAACAGCTACAATTTGTACCATACCAAAGTTTGGTCAAACTGAACCTTCTGATACAGGGTGGGAGCAGTTGGGACAAGCTTTCTGCAAAGAAGAATTCACAAGAAGAAAGATCAATAAACATGCATATAGTTAACTTTGGTAAAGAAAAACATAACTCCAATTCCGACAAGAGAATAATGGAGCAGTAATGCAAATAATAATACTGAAAAAGAATAGAGGGGAAGATGTCAAATTTGTTAGTTCAGTATTCGGATTCCAATAGTTTTTTTTTTTGTACCAAAGGAAAGATAATAGAGTATGAAAGCACAATAATAAAAATTTCAGTGTTAATAAATTTTGGTTTCTTAGAATTGTATCTCCTGCAGTATATATATATACTCCAAAACTGTTAGAATAGTTGTCCCCATATATTTCAGCAAAGAGCTCTCTATCTCTGTCTCCCTCCCTTTCGCACACATAAATGATGTGATCGTACATCCTGCTAAACTTGCCTGAGGTTGCTCACGAATGTTTCACAAACAAGCATGGCATGTCAGCAGACAATTAGAGAACAGTAGTTACTTTAGGATATGCATGGACAGAAACAACCTCCTTTGAATTCTCTCTCCAGGCTGATGGGAATTGATGTTAGTGATCATGACGATTTGATTTTATATTGATTTCAGAAACCTATTAATTAATTTCTGTCCCCCCCGAAACATGAAGTAGAAAATTATTATCTAAGATCATATCAGTAGCAAACTCACCTTTATGCCATTTTTCTTTTCTTTTCCATTTTGTTCAGTATGGTAATAGTACTGAGAATGATCAAGTCTGAAAGATTGGAACTTAAGGCCCTTAATGAACTTATCTTGCTGTTTTAGTTATCTTTAAGTAAAATTCAAAGACATGTTGTTAACTGAAGAAATTTGAATGTCTTTCACTCTTATCACTTGCTATTTCAGTATCAAACTTATGGACTACGTATCTATGCTAAGTAAAAATATAAATGTCTAGACTACAAGACATGTTCATGCCTTTTTATTTATTTTTGTTAAATCTTGATAGTACTAGTCTTTTTATTGACCATATTAAGTACTTATTGAGCTAAGAAAAAATGTGTGTTAAAAATATAGTAAAAAAGTGTTTGAATAAAGTTGTGTGTACGTACAAAAGTATTATTCGGAACCAAGGAGTGTTCGAGTAATTAGATCCGTAAGGATTCATGCTTGACGACCTAAGAGCAATTGCTCGAGGATCCGTCAATCGAAACATGCTACAAGGACCATCTTGTGGAATATGGAGAAGCACATGAGTACTGAATCATGACCAAGTTCAAACTCTTCATTCAGAACCTTGGTTGTTCGGGCAAGTAAACTCGAGGGATGCCTTATCACCTATTGCCCTAAGGCCTTCTGGTCTGGGAGTCATTAGTCCAAAGCCCGTTACCTGGACTTGCTTGTGCAATCCTGTTTGAAGATTAAAACTTTTAAAATGATTGAAAATAAAAGATAAAAAAGAAATGTTTTAAGCTCAATTAGTACTTATCTGTTCAATATTAATGTTATTATTTGACATATTATTTATTTTTATTCTACAAGGCAGAATTTGAGATTGTTTAAATATGTGTACCTTTAGACCCTCTATAAAGCTAAGTGCATGGAAAGTGGTAAGACACTGAATAGTAGGTGTGCAGAAGAACTGTGTGAGAAAATTAGTCAGTTGATAATATGAAAGCTATGATGGAACTCTTGTATTTTAGCTTTGCTTTTGAATTTTTGCTCGAGGACAATCAAAACTTTAAGCTTGGGGGAGTTTGATACATGCAAAATATAACCTATTCCAGTCTATTATTTTAATTAATTTTTATGTAATTTGATCATGGCATGCATCATTTTAGATCATCTTTAGTCGTAATTCTGAATTTATTAATTCTAATTATTAATTCTCTGAATATTTTAATTGTGAATGGATTAATTAAATTTTAATAACTATTTTTGCAAGAAAAGTCGAGTATATGATTATCTAGGTCCACCAAATCCGTGATCAACTCATTTATCAAGTTGAATTACCAGCCGCAAGTCATTAGCTTATGTTTATCAGCCGCAATTCAAATACAAAGAGATTATCGGCCGTAAAAAGCATTTAATTCTATCATACGATGCAAAATCATTAGGCGCAAAACACACTTGGTTATCAATTAGCCGATATTATATCATGATAAAGTTGTTATCAACCGAGATACAAATAAGAAGTTTTATTATTGGGCGCAAAACATCATCCTTAAACAAGAGAGATGGAGATTATCGGTCGTGAACTCCAACAAATCCTTGGGGGCAAAACACATCATCAATCAAGTCTATCGGCCGCAAAATCCAAAAGATTTATCCTTAACATATTATCGGCCAAGATCGTTGGCCGCAAAACCCTATCATTAACTAAGGCGATGATCATTTGGTGGCCGAGAACGAAGAGAAGTTTATCACCATGCGCAAAATGAATAACTTTTTATCATTAACTAAAGTTTTATCGATGACGTAAAGTTTATCTCACAAAGTTAAAAGTAGTCGTACGATATTCACGACCATGATCAATATGAAAGCCGTACACACCTACAAATAGAAGAGGAAGCCAACGTCCCAACTCGTGCTTTGAAGTTCAGATTTCTTCCATGGTTAAGTTGTGAGATCTGCAAGCTACCATCAAGAGGAGAGAGGTGCGGCAATTGAAGTCCGCGAGGCTGCCAGCTGTCTGCTTAGATATGAGATCTCTGCTTTTGCCTTGGGTGTAATTCTTCCGATTTTCATCATTTATATTTTATTATCTCTCCAACATTTCTAGGATGAACTCCATGTTTTTAGATCTTTTATTTTAGGAGATTATTAATTGAAGGGAAATTATTTGAACCCTATTTCATTTGTTTAATCTTTTTTTATCAATAAGTTAATTGTGCTTAGTGTTTTTTATTTAATTATTTGGATTTCTGAGTCAAGTAATTATTAGTTTGTGGACTATTTGATTTCATAATTCATTAATTAAGTTAATTGATTTTATTTGAAATTAATAATTGGCATAAATTTGATAACTAGTGTGTAGAGAATTAAGTTTGTGTGGTCTGTTAATCTATACTAGTTTGTGGAGCGATTAATGATCTAGAAAATCCAATTTGATGCATCTTAATTTTAATATGATTTGATGGGATGTCAGTCGTGGAGACTTCAATTCTTATTAAATTAAGATAGTTCTGCATTCTTAGGTTGAGGGGATGCCAATCGTGGAGACCGTAAGTTAATCATGTTAGATTACTTTAGGAAGACTTTAATACATCTTTAAAGATTAAATTTATCTTTTATGGTTCAAATATTTATCATAATATATTTTCATCCTAAGGCCTAACTTCAACACCACTATCTTATCTTATTATTATCTTATTTTTTTTATTTTATTTTATAATTACAAAACCTATTTTAAAAAATCCATGTTTTTTCTCTCTTATTAATTTATACATTCAGGTATTGAATTAATAATATTCATCGTGGGTTTGACACTCTTACTCTTTTTTACTAAATTACTTGAGCGACTAGTGTACTTGCTAGCGATTTTATTTTGCTACATCATTTTACGCATCAAGTGTGCATATATATGTATATCAAATTCACATTAATTAATACCTACTTAAATCAATAAAGCTATATATGTGTGTGTTGATGACATGAATTTCTTACTCATTATTGTTAGGGTAAAAGCATGATTTTCTTGATTTATGCTGCAATTAAATAATATAAAATCTACATTTTTAAACCTTTTGCATGTTATATGATATCTCCATGTCATCTTAGCTCTTTTGTTGAAAACATGGATAAAATCTTTTAAATTTATAACTGTTGTCTTTCAGCAGATACCCGCACGTTGCATGGGGGTATCCGACAGTTAAATTTAAAAAAAATCCCTACATGGGGGTATATAACGCTGTTAAGACCAGAAGCTGGAAGAAAAAAACAAAATGTCAGCTGCCAACTGACACGCGCAGGGAATAGAACAGAGGTGCAGAAAAGAGATAAAAGCACTGAGACATGTGTCACAATCCACCTGCCTGATGGAATCAAAGTGAATATGATATATCACAGGTGTCACACATCAAATGGTTGAACAAAAAGAAAATGTTGCAAAAGGGATAAGTGTCAAAGATCAAATGGTGGACAGAAGTGATGTCAGGATATAAAAAGAAAAGAATGTCTCAAGGAAAGGGGGTTGGCCAGCAATCATCGTGAGGCAATATGGGATACTGGAAAGATGGAGGAGGCCAACCTGCAGGAAGAGAAGAAGCCACTTTGAAGAGGAAAAACACCAGCTAAGCCGAGAGGGGAAGCTGGAGCTCTAATCCTAGTGTTGTCTGCTGCATTTCCTATTTTTTCTTACTTCTTTTCGATTGTTATTTCTTTAGTTTTCTCTATTATAAAATATTTAGTGTTAGGATGATGATGTTTTGTGCTGTGATCTCCATACTTATGTCTAACTAATCAGCACATGAGGCTAAGGGGTCATTTGATGGGTCTGAACTTAGTTTGATGTTCTTATTCGATTTCAGATGTTTTGCTTTCATGAAATTTGATCTTATTGTCTATCTCATGAATGTCCTGTTTGAAAGTGCTTTCTCTTCATGCGATGGTTCCCCGAGAAGGGGGCGTGTCGTTAACAACATGCTATGAGCCAAAATGTTAGCAGGTTGCGAGAAGGAAGTACTCTCAGTATTAATTCTTATTTTCAAAGGAATTTAAAATCCCGAAGTAAAGTTCTGCATTTATGTATGTGTTTCTCAGAGAACAAAGTCCCTCATCAGAAAGTGTGTATTTTTTGGAATAAAGTCTCTCACTATTATATTGTGCGTATTTTTTGAAATAAAGTCTCTCATTATTGTGCGTATTCCTTGGAATAAAGTCCCTCACTATTATGATGTGCGTGTTCTTAAGAATGTGGCCTAGCTAGCCAATGTGATGATGTGATATGATTCTTTCAACTATGTTAAGATAAAAAATGTTATAAGATAAAATAAGAATGAAAGTGAAGTTGAATTCAAAGTATCTTATAACAAAGAATGAAGGTACGATGATGATGAAGTAAGGTTGGAAATTAAAGTCCTACACTTATATATGTACTTCAATAGGACCTAAGTCTGAGAAGTAAAGTCTTGCATCTGTGCATGTACTTTTCAAGGAACAATGTCCTTCATCATAATGTGTGTGTATACCTAAAAATGACTAGGAATAAAGTCCATCACTATTATGATGTGTGTTACTAAGTATGACTTATGAGATGTAATGAAAGTCAAGATGGTATTATGTGATAAAGATGAATGATGAAGATGACACATGAAGGATCACATAATAAAGAAAGAAAAGAAGGACGAAATAAATCCAAAGGTTATAAAGCAATCATGAGGAGATGTGAAGTACGAAAGAAGTCAAGAAATAAGTATCAAGGAGTTATGAAGAAATTTCTAGAATGGACATGACAATGAATGTGAAATGAAATAATATGTTATGTATGTGATGAATGATATGAAGATTAGGCTGATGGATATGGACCTGCACTAGAAAAAGAAATTAGAAATGCCAAAAAAATATCATATTCGTTGTATATGTTCTATGAATGTTGTATGATGAATGTATGTAAGCATGATGTATTGTCATATAAGGTTTATGATATAGTTCATAGAATGCATATTCATATGTTATTGTTATTATTATTATGATGATGCATCACATGTAGTATCATGTCATAGGATATCATGGCATGCATGATCTTTACATACTCTAACTGAAAAATTTTGCACTATATATCAATGTAGGTAATTAAGATTAAGTAATGGACGACAGCTCAAGCTCATAACGAAGTATTGCACATGCTTAAATTTAAATAAGTCTTATAGTTCTATTTGAATATTGAGATTAATGATGTATTGAAGGTTTAAGCATTTAATGTTTTCTGAAGTATCAATTATGATATGATTAATAGAAAGTTTTTATTTATTATGATTTTTGTTAAATTGTCAAGTCTTCCGCTGTTAAATGATGTTTGTCGAATGGGCTCGACGGAAAATTGTCCTAAATACCCAAAACTTTTAAGGTAGATTTTCGGATCGTTACAACCTATGGAGGGGGTTCGTTGTTCACTTTAATAAATAAAACCACCCCAAAAGCAGCTCGTTAATATTGAATCTTAATTCATTTGCCCCATTAATATTGAATCTTAAGTAACACTAGTCATATATTTCTCCCCATCATAATTATATATCTGCCTCATCAAATTAAATATTGTACAAGTTTATATACCCCAATCGATGATGACTATATGTAATATGTGCCAAACATATTTTCTTTATTTCTTCCATCTCATCATCCTTCAATTTGCTAATTTTATTTATTTAATGATATTTTAATTAGGAAAGTTTATATGAATACGTAATTTATATTAGAGATCCTCTTAGCTTTTGCATTTTGCAAGAACAAAAATGAATTCAAAAGTTGAGAATATAATTTCTATGGGCATAAAAAGTTCTAAAATATTTTATTAGTTTCCATAATATAATGGGCATCATACGTCCTCATATGCATATGATTTTCAAATGCATGCGCGCCACCATTAGATCTGACCTAACGGTGGGAGATCGAGCGTCCATTTCTTTTCTTTTGATACTCTCGTGAGTCATCATCCATCTTGAGCGATTCAACGAAGGTTGAGGTGACGTCGATCCGACAGTGTGCATCCTTTTCGAAATGGCTTGAGCTCCGACGAAGGGACATCCGTGAAGGTCGAGCCAGCAAAGGGAAGTATGATTCGACGAAGGGAAGGTTGAACCTGTGAAGGTTGATCTGCGATGAAGGTCGATCTGGTAGAGGGAAGGTCGATCCGTTGAAGGGAAGGTTGATCCGGCGTCCGAGGCTTGGTCTCGACCTCCACGAGGTAAGCGATGTCAATCGGAGAGTCTCTCTTTTTCGAAATGGCCTGAGCTCTGGCAAAGGGACATCCGCAAAGGTCGAACTGGCGAAGGGAAAATTGATCCGACGAAAGGGAAATTTGATCCGACAAAGGGAAGGTCGAACCTACGAGGTTGATCTGCGCGAAGGTCCATCCGCGAAGGTCGATTCGGAAGAGGGAAGGTCGAACCGTCAAAGGGAAGGTTGATCCGATGTCCGAGGCTTGGTCGATCCATGCCGAAGTCCGATTCAGTGAAGGGAAATTCGATGCGCTGAATGGAATGCCGATTCTACATAACAAGCAAGCGCTTGTGGTTGGGCACCCGTGTTGTCCCTATCATCAACATCCTTCAATCCTCCGACGTCTTGCACATCGACGACATCGGAGGAACTCTTGTGGTGGAGCTGCCGGCGAGGGCAGCATTGTCGTTGGGGAGTTTGTCTCCCATGAGGCCTCCGTTGGGCAACGAGAGGTGTATTCGATCCTAGCCAATTCCTAAAGTCAACGGCAAAGGCCGTTCCGGTGAAAGGTACGATCGATCATATGGAAAAAAGATGCACGCTCGATCGCCCACCATTAGATCAAATCTGACAACGGGCTCACAAGCGTATGACCATTATATCCACGTTTCCATTAGTGAATCCAATGTGAATTATTTATGGCTCTGTGATTTATTTTTTCATGACAAATATGAACTGCAAAATATGTTTTTACTCTATTTTGAAGCGGGTTTAAGCATATTTTTTCCATATTTTTTACTAATAATTTATGAAAGAATTTTTAAAACATTATAAAGTATTTTTCTCTACTAAAATTATGAAAAAATGTTGTTATTTTTTACTATTTTCCTTCTATTTCTTCTTTTAGTCCTTCATATTAGATTCATCTTTTTCTTCTATTAATTTTTTTAAATTACCCTTTTCACATTCAATCTTCCTTTTGCCATAAAGTTGGTTGGCCGGAAAATATAACTTTACAATTCCATCTTTTCAATTTTGAATTAGTCGGGTGCTAATAATGTCGGAGGTCAAAACCTTCCAAAAATTCGAACCGGCGTTGAAAAAAGTTGATAGGTATTTTAAATGGTTCGGATACTAATCACGTTCAGGGAAATAACTATTTTTAGTTATGTCAATGGTTCTGGACACTTTGGCCTTAGGCTCTGTTTGGCAATGTAAAAAATAACGTTTGAAATAGCTATTTTATCTGTTTGATAGTACACGTAATCAAGTAGAATTTAACGTTTTGAATGAAAAAATTGAAAAGCTACTTCTAGTAGTGTTTAGCTTTCAACATTTAAAAGTTCATATTTTTTTTTCGATTTTATCCTTATTCAAATATATTATTTTGTAAAATTTTTTTAATTTTTTAATTTTTAATTTATCACCATTCAATAATATTCCTTTTATATTCATATTTAATTAATTACAAAATATTTATTTATTAACAATAGATATATAAATTAAATTTAATAATTAATATTTTTAGATCATGTATGAACTATATCAAATGCATTATAAATGTAATTTTTATATATTTTAATAAAAAATTTACTTGTGAAATTTTATTTTATTTTATTGAGATATTCATTATTTATTTGTATAGCGATTGAATTGAATAATTTATTGTATGTCCAATTATGTCATTTTATATTCATTCACTAATTTCACCGCTAAGTTTATCAAACATTTATTTATTAATATATTAAATGAATTGCTAATCATCGGTCGTTATTCGTTATTTACTAGTTAAATCGTTATTTTCACTCGTTAAATCGCTAATTATGTCAAATAGAACCGTAGTAAAATTAATGAGATCAGCCGTTCAATCTTCCAGGTTTAAAACACCACCAACACCAACTAGCAATTATTATTAAACGACAAAAAAGAAAGACTTGTAGCCGCGACTTCTCCATTTATTATCTTTTTCTTTTTGCCAAGCAGCAGGGCAGAATGAATGAATCCTTCGCTGCTCGCGCGGACATCTTCTTTCAGCCTTCTCTCCTCCATCTGCCTCCTTCTCCCTCCATCTGCAACAATTAATATGCATGGTGCGCTAGCTATCGTCTTGGTCTATGTATATATGCTGCAGGATGGCAAGCGCCGGGAACCATTAACAGATTCCTCGACGGTTGCCGCACGCGGACAATATATCTCAGAGTTCCCGGAGCGGTCCTCCGCTCCAGCCAGCGGCCCCCAGATATCATGCATGGTCATCTGCTTCATGTGTTTCTTTTCTTTGTTTCCTTTGAGGTTGTACCATGATAAAGATCTACTATATATAACTTCTGACCTTTCTTTACCTCTCTTGGGGATACGTACTAATTTGTTTATTAACTTTTTGCTCTGTGTCGTTACGTTGATTTTCGATTTCGCCATTTTTATTTGAAATTGTGGCCTTTAATTCTAGTTTTTTCAGAAAAAAATTGTTCAGTCTTTTGTTTCATGATGTTATCATATTATTTTAAAACAGTAAATATTTTAATAACCTTTTCATTTTCAAAATAATTAAAAGTTTACTCTTGCAATTTTTAATTTGAAATTTCTGAGATAAGAATATATATATATATATTGTATTATCAAATTTTTGCATTTTAACTAGTATTATACACTTTAATTTTACATATATATTTAATTATACATATATATTTAAATATGCACATATATTTAAATATGCATATATTTTTTAAAAAATATATATGTATGTAGCTTTTCATTTTACACCGTGACGCATATTTTTCTGATCGTGGGCCTTCCACACTTTCAAGGCCCATGGGCGTCGAGTTCAGATGGGCCCATCTTCCAAAATATATTATCCGGACGGGCCGCAATCGACTCCGCCGTTTCCAAAATGATGTGGGCCTTCGCTTCCGACGTCTCCCGGCCGCCCTTGTCGAGTAGTTCCTTAGCAGCCACGCGGACATCCACGATAACGTCGTTCACGTGATCTCGAATCTGCTCCAGAATCTCCAACTGCGGCTCGGCAGCCTTCCACGCTCTCTCCTGGTCGGACGCCTGACGCCTTCTCTCTCTCCTCCAAGAGCGAGACCACCAACCGGAGGATTTTTTTTGCAAATTGTGGTCACGTTGGCCGCTGCGACGATGTTCGCCTTCTTCGCGTCGTAGGTCGCGCTGGCAGAAAAGTTAGAAACAGACAGCGAGATGATGGACGCCGATGTGCAAAACACGTCGACTATAATGCTTGAATAGATGACGGACTCCGTTTCAGAGTACTGCAGCTTTTTCTTTTCTGCAATGCAGTCGTCCACCACCTTCCTCAGTTTTCCTATGCGATCCAAGGATGGCCCCATGCAAACCTTGCAACAATTAAAAGGTATTTATTTTCCATAAAGTTTTTTGATGCAGCTAAAAGACTTCTTACCTCCGTTGGGATCGTGATATCTTTCTTGATTTCGCCAATCATCGTTTTGAAGCTTAGTTAGCTTCTCCATGTATAGCTTTCTTAGATGCCCGAATAGGCAGCATATGAGATGATGTTTGAGCTCCGTGATGACGGCGGCGAAGTTGGTGCTGACATTGAACAGCACCATGTCCCCGCCAAAGCCATACTTGACAATGAGCACCACATTGAACAGCAACCCCAGGACAGACACCGCCATGGCAACGGCATTGGCGACGATGACCACCAACGACGCGGTTGGGATTAGATTGGGACGATCCAAACTTTTTTGACAAATCACAGTTGCATTGAGTCAGAATCTTAGATCATTCTGCCACATCACCCAAAACTCGTTTAAGTTTGGCCTCACCTGATCTGATCCGAGCTGAAGGCGGTCGCCTTGGTCTTCGATATATTCTCGTCGGCAGAAACGGGGGTCGCGGGGAGAGTCGCCATTGGAGATATCGATCAAGAAACCAGAGGGAAGAGGAACAGATCGTAATCGAGAGGCTTCATCGGAAACATGTGAGTTCGAGTGCTGCGCTCTCCGAGTTGAGGGGCTCGAAAATTTATAGTGACACACTTCGGAATGTTCGCAGGATGATGTCAGGAAAAGATGCAATGCGAGGGTTAGTGCATTAGAATTAGAGGGCACCTTTGACAAATAAAATAAATAAAGAATTCTTTGACTCAAAGGAGGTCGGGAATAAGACATTGCTGCGCCTCCATCGTACTCACGTTGATTTGCTTGCGTTAACAGCGTTAAATCAAAGGAGCCCTCTAATGCCATCACAAGTAAATGATCTTAATTTATTCTCTAACTTTAATTTATAATCAGAACGTCCATCATCTTTTATTTTCTTACACGATTAGTCCTCTTAACAGGTGATAGTAGATTTTCTTGTTACCTTGCATACGTGACTGACACATCAAACGTTTCTCTCTCATCCACGTCATTTAAGTCATCCACGTCGTTTAACGCTCCAAACCAGATAAATTACATGAATCATCTCCAACTTTAAATCGATTTCTAAATAGTCCTCCAACTTTGATATTATTGTACGATTCATCCATTTAAATAGTAAGAAACAGTCTCCCGATTATCTTGTGATGTGACATAATAAAATATAATAAAAAATTTAACTAGTTGACATCACATAATAAAAAATATTATAAAAATTTTAGGACGCTGATGAACTGACAGAAGAGGGGTGTCGGCCCATCTCTCGCCCTTTGGCGAGCTTACATAGGGGGCGCCGGCCTCCCTCTCCAAGCTCGCCCATTGACGAGCTTCGCACAAGGGGCGCTAACACCCCCTCGCGAGTTCGTCGGCGCTCCTATTATTTTTATTTTTTTAGTCTCTTAACTTCGAATCATTTAGGATCGTCGACGAGCTCGCGAGTGAGCGTTAGTGCCCCTTGTGCGAAGCTCGCCAGTGGACGAGCTTGAAGAGGGAGGTTGGCGCCATCTATGCCACCTCAGCAAAGGGCGAGCTTGGAGAGGGGGGCCGACACTCCTCCAATGGCACTCGTTCGCGTCCTAAAATTTTTATAATTTTTTTTTATTACGTGATGTCAGCTAGTTAAATTTTTTTATTATATTTTATTATGCCATGTCGTAAGATAATCGAGAGACTATTTTTTACCGATCAAGTGGATGAATCGTGCAATAATATCAAAGTTGGGGGACTATTTAGAAATCGATTCAAAGTTGGGGGATGATCCGTGTAATTTACCTGGTTTGGAGCGTTAAATGACGTGAATGACTTAAATGACGTGGATAAAAGAGAAATGTCTGATGTGTCAACCATGTATGCAAGGCAACCGAAAAATTCACTATCACCGATCAAGATGACTAATCGTGTAAGAAAATAAAAGATGAGGGACGTTCTGATTATAAATTAAAATTGAGGGACCAATTGAAAATTGACTTAAAGTTGAGGGACGATTCGTGTAATTTACCTTTAAATAATTTATGTCACTCCTATGATTCATTTTTTTACCACTTTACCCTTCCACTTATTCCACAGCAAGTAATTTAGTGAAGTCCTATTTAATTTTGATTTGACCACTTTACCTTTTTCACTTATTCTTCATCAGATACCTTCTAATTTTGAACATTTTTTCAATGTTATTTTCAAACTTCATTTTATAACAAAATTATCTTTCATTTTTTAACTTATCTCACTTATTATCATTTTTACCTTTAATCGACGATTTTTCCGGTAGTCATACTAACACGACATTCAAGTGACAATTTCTCTCTTTTATTGCACTTTTCTTGTCCTTATCATTTATAACTATAGAAATTAAATTTTATAAATTTATAGGGCATATAATTTTAATATTCAATGTATAACAAGTTGACTATTACTATATAATAGTTATACATCTAAATATAATATTAAGCGATATTAAAAGTTTCATTATTTCTTTTTAATAGATTATAAAGAAAATTTTGATTCGGTGTTTGAATGAAAAATATAATGATGAAAAATTAAAAAGTTGATAAAAGGGATGGAAAAGTTGAAAAGTATAAATTTTAATTGGTATTTTAATAAAAAGTAAGAAGTAGAAGAATATATTTATTTTTATAACAAATAAAAAATATTATATTAAAAATGTTGTAATTGATTATTATGATAATATAAAAATAGTTTTATGAATAATATTAATAGTAAATATTAATCAATAATATTTTACTATACTATACTATAATACTAATTAAAGTATAATAAATAATTATAACACAATTATGTAATATTGGATTAAAATATTATTTTATAAGCTAAATGATTATGCATTAATAGATAAATAATTATATGAATTTATTCTATGATAATACTAAGTAAACTATTCCAAATAATTAATAAAATATTTATTTATTATTAGATATAAATAGATTTATTTCTAATAATTTTATGATAATATATTAATAAATAATTACTTATATATAACATAATTATATATATTACTAAATAAAATAAATTTATTTACAAGTTTTATAATATATAATATATTATTATTATTTATGACAAATAAGTCTAAAAGCAGTGTCACCCACTTTTAGACCTACATTTAAAAAGAAAAAAAAAGGATCAATTCTTGTCAAGAACCAGCCAATTTCTTGTGTGTGGTAATAACCTTTTTTCCTTGCATTTAGGGTAATGTGACACTGTGTTGAAAACTTAAGTTTTAATCCATTTTTTTAAGTTCTGCACCATATATATGTCTTAATTTGATCAAAAATTGTAATGGGATTCAGAGTTTGGTTGGCTTTGCTGGTCCACGTATTAGTGGAATACTGTTTTTTAAGCATCTCAATAATCTTGATGCTAATTATTTTATATACATTAATGATCGATTGTTAATGGAATAGTAGTGCATTACGTAGTAGTTTAGTTACTTGGATGCAGGCATTTGAGCTACTTGGCACACAGCCTTTCTTGCAGTTTGGGCACCACACATTCAACTCAACTTTTTGTTCTTAACTGACTTGCTTTGAAGTTTCCTAGACCGGACAAAACTATATCAATCAAGTCGTTGCCGTGTAGATTTATGCATTCTAAGATGACTGGTTCTTAACTGTGATTTATCCATTGTTTTATATATGTATATGAAGCACTTAAATTACTTGTAATATTAATCGAATGCTTGGCGTCTGGCTTCAACATCATATATGGTAGATTAACATCAAGCATGCACCATGCACTCTACTCTTTGCCAGTTACAAATGTCTCATAATTAGTCATGGTTTCTGGCCCGGCCCCGGAAGGGACATTTTGAAATAATCTACGCCGTGATGTTCCCAGTGATCTCTAACCATGGATTCTTGACCATTTAGATTCTCTAATCAAAATCTCGGATAGATACGTTCCACTTTTGCATTTGCAATGAACTAAACTTAAAAGATGAGAGCCTGAGGGTTTAGGCTCAATTGAAGAGGAAGGATATTTTCGTTGGAGCCTTTAAGATCCGAAACTGTACAACTAGGTCCCGAATTCAAATTCATTATGAAAGTTATGTACTCCTATTTTTAAATTTATTTTTTCTTGTATGTCTATTTTTATTATTATGTAATAAAGTTATGGACTATTATTATTATTACTACTACTTAATTTAGCTAAATTAAGTTCGTGCGTCTATTAATCTATCTAACCTTAATTATTTTTATTTGCAAGAAAGGTAAAAAAAAGAAACAAACTAACGCCCAACATGTTTAATTATTTTTGGATAAAAAGTATTTGAGGTGAAACGTTATGGGGGCGCCTATCCATGCATTTTAAATCTGCACCCACATAAAAAAAAAAAAAAAAAGAAAGAAAGAAAGAACCTTCCGTCTACAAACATAAGATTAAAGGTGGGCCGGATGTGAAGCTGCTCGCTGAGTCGTGCGTTGGAAGTCCAAATTCGATTCAGAATTGACAACTATGAAAGTGGAAGTTACAACACTCGTGTGTATAAAGCTCAGATCCAACATCGATTCGGAATCTCACATAGGTACTTGATATTATAACTAAAAATAACAAACCCTATGTGAACTAAATCTTATTTAATTTTGATATTACTAAATTATAATTTATAAACTCATATTTTTCAAAAAAAAAATATTAGTATCAACTTAATCAAGAAAGATGAATATATTGTCCATTGGTTAAAATTTTAACTACTGCATTTTTATATCTAAATTTTTTTACATTATAAATATCAATAGATAAAAAAAATCTCTTTAAAAAAGTAATTGTAGAAATAAATTATATGATTAATTATAATAATAAAATTTAAACATTGTCCCCTAGTGGTTTCTACACAATAATTTGTCTAGTTGATCTTTGGATTCCAAAAGGGGGAAAGTAGTCCAAGGTTTTTTTATCAAAAAAAAAATCACCGGCTATTTTTCGAGATGATTTTCTAAATTAAAAAACTATTCTAAAATTATTTATAAAACTAAAAATCATCCTCTAGCGAATTAATTTTTTGGATAGTTTTTTCGTAATTATATTTTTAAATATCTATGATAAATTAAAATTGACATAAAAATAATTAATTTATATTCAATACAAAATCTACTACTAAATTTTTAAAGTTACCTAATTAGTGTTCGATAATGTGAAAATATGTATAAAAATTATTATGTCTATAATAAAAAAAATTAACAACTTATGAACTAATTATATATATATATATATATATATATATAAACAAATCATAAATAAAAAAATGGACCTCTTCTAAGTGTGATCTTAATTTTAGCGGATGAATCTTAATCTATTAAAAATCATCCTAAAGCATATTCAAACTCATCATTTTTTATTATTTTATTGGATTTTTTTTCGATTCGCATAGAATTTTTGACTTGATCAAATTTTTCTTACACCCTATGTTCCAAATTTTTAGTACCAGAGTTTTTTCGATACTTTTGTTGATGATTCGCTGTTGCTTGTTAAGTGTGTCATCGTCACGGAGTTCTACTTGCTCTGTGCAACTTGAAACAAAAGCGTTGAAAATATTAAATAACTGGACAGAGACGTTGCCGACTCAGATCACTGCTCATGCAACGAGTTTGCCATATCTTTGAAGAAATTCAAACTTTCAATAAGTGTTCTATTCACCTTTAGAATCCGAAAATAGAACTATTATCTTAATTGTAGATTCTAGAATCTAGAAGGCTTACCTTTGAAAGATGAGACTGATGAGTGAGCATTCTTGGGAAGATTGGGCAAGTGCAAAACAATGAATCAAAAGATAAAAAGTCTCATATCTTACTTCTGTATTTAAAATGTATATTACTTGTGTGCCCACAAATCACTATAATGCTGAATGATTGTGTTCATGAATGAGTCACGTGAACGAATCTGTTGTCCAAATACTTCAAGCTTCATGGAGCTGGGAACATGTAGTTTGGGGTCTCAAGTCTGATCTATTCCTTGAATCCCATTCCTACTTATTTTCTCAAAATAAAATTTAGAATGATTCCGGAATGAAGGCTAAAAATAAAAATAAAATTAGGTCATTTTTTTTGTAGAATGAGCCCTTTTATTTTATTTTTATGAAATCAATAAATTGTGCAATAATTTCGTTTAACTCGAAATAGTACTTAATCAACTAAAGGTCCCTTTCTTGTCTACGTTAGTCCACTCGATATAGATTAATCTTCTATGGGTTCTTAGATAGTATCATTTTCTTTTTTTAGTTTACAAACACACAACTCCCCTCGCTGTTTGAACTTTGAACCCATATATATATGAACACATAATATTGCTACCGATTGTTAATTGAATATTTCAAACAAAAAAGTAGAGATAATAAAGATAATCCGTTTCAAATTCGTTGATCAATTAAACCCAAATTAAATAAAAATATTGGACAAATTTTAAAAGAGATTGACATAAATAATATAACATACTCCTGTCATGGTGCCGCTGCGCAAAAGTTATTTGGTCCAAGTCAAGTAGCCTATTCGGAGTATCCACTACTTGGAAAATTTAGCAAATCACAACACAAACGCAAGAAGGTGATGAAAAACCTTACGCTTTCATTTTTCTAGTTTAACTTCCACTCTTTTTTGCCCACATATTCAGTATTCAAATTTAGGAGGAATGTAAAAGATTGAAAGCAAATAAGTAAAGGTCCCGCCCGAAGAAATGAAAAAGAAAAAGAAAGGATAGGTTGAAAGCAAATACTGTCTTGGATTGGCACAACGAATCATAGACCAAAAGCTTGAATCCAAAATTTACATCCTCCGTAAGCAGAAGAAAAAAATACTAATATGAATAACAGTATGATTTAGAATCATTAAGTGGAGCAACATTTCTTTGCCGAATTCGAATCCCCTCCAGTGACTGAAATGGTCTTCCCTTCTTTTATGCCTCCGGCAGGTCCGACCCCAGACTCATCAGAGATGTTCTTCTTACTAACTATACGATGTATCTCACCAAGGATTACCTGGAAAGCTTTCTCCACGTTTGTAGCATCCAACGCAGATGTCTCAATGAATGAAAGACCTTCCTTCTCTGCGAAGCCTTGTGCATCTTCTTCGGCGACAGCTCTAAGGTGCTTGAGGTCAGTTTTGTTACCAATAAGCATGATCACAATATTAGAGTCAGCATGATCCCGAAGCTCTTTCAACCACCGACTGACATTTTCAAAAGTAGTTGGCTTGGTGACATCATAAACTAGTAGAGCACCAAGGGCTCCACGATAATAGGCACTCGTTATCGCTCGATATCGTTCCTGCCCTGCTGTGTCCCATATCTGTGCTTTTATTATCCTGCTATCCACCTGGAAATTAGAAAGAAACAAATAGGTAAAGGTAAAGATGTCGCAGAAAAAGCACATACCACCTCAGAATCAAGAAAGCCACTGAAGAAGGTGCTCTAAGAGAAAAATAAGAAAAACTGAACACTCAGGGGAGCCGCTGAAGGAAGTAAAACATAAGAATGAATCATACAAGTTGAGCAATGAACACAGATGAGACAAAAAGCTGCAGGTGTGCTGAACCCCAGAGAAGAGATGTGAGTTCTATTAGCGTAGAGCTCAGAAAAAAATGTCATACGAAGAAGGTAAATTATCTTTCTATTAAGGAAAAGAAAATAATAAGATACTGGTTGCATTGGGTGAGCAAGGAATAGATAACCTTTATCTAGCTTTTAACTGATATCATTTCTGTTTCATCATTCATTCTTCAAATCCTTTGTTTTTTCTTTTTAAAAGATAACAAGTTTTTAGAACTTTTATTTACATTATGAAGTCACGAACCATGGGCTCCCGTGGTCATGTTGCAAGTGACATATCCAGTTATAGCATCTTGGTAATAGGATATATGTGACCACATCCAGATAGTCCTTATAAGTTGAAAAGTAGATTAGGCTATATTGACTTGGATAAAAGTGTCAGACTTGATATGCCTTTAGGTATGTATGGTACATGTACAAGGGTTTGATAAATCAAATTTCAAGGCCTTAAATACATTCTTGCACTACGTTGTATGTCCAAGTATCATAAAATAAGATGTAAACAAAGCACAGGGCAAGCATGTGTTGCAGGCTTAGATCATACTAGATCATCGCCACCCCGTGAGCTTTTCATCCTTGACTACTCATTGAATGACATTTACATTGGATCATCTATAACTTAAGTGTCTGTTGGATACATTAACCAATGGCTGTGTATGAATTCAAGATAAAAGAGTTGCGGAAATCCCATACCAGAATTTGCCTAGGCTTACAGAAAAAACTCAGGTCCTTTCCTGAAATTCGTTCTGTCACCTAAAGAAATGGACTTCTTCAAATAATTACCCGTTGCCTTCCCCATAATTTTCATGTTACTAATCGATAAAGATCAAATCTTTGAAAAGTCCAACAACTAGAAATATCGAGATTTCATCATATTTTGTAGACCTTCTTCGGCATTCTAGGCTGCCTCCTCCAACAAAACGTTCACATTTGATTACTAGACAGAAAGATCAAATATGTGATTTTACGTGGCTCCCTTGCTTCAAAGGCACTATGTATATATCAGAAAGCATTATGAGGAAGACCATAACACTGAAAAAATGTATATACATGACACGGCCAAACCAAGAATCAATCCATTGGATGAAGCAAGAGCAAGATGGTAACAGCAATGCACAACATCATCATCGGACAAGTTTTTTTTATTGTTCACAGTTCAATTTGTGCATATACAGCTCCTGATTAAAAAATTAGAAAAAAAAAAACAAATGAAAGCGGTCCGCTCCCACGCACCAAAGATACAAGGAAATGGGAAAAGAGGCAATTGTTTTCTTATGCCACAAGATTAATCCAAGCTAAATGTCTCAACAACGAGATAACAGTAGATCTAGCAAATTGTATAACAGATCTACTATTATAAACATTCTGGATCCATGCACGCACATCTCCAATACAAATCACAAAAGTTAGGAAAAAAAAAAGATGTCTTTAGGGTTAAATAAAGTTCAAAAATCCAAAATTCCAGGATCTCAGATCTAAGATTTTAACAGTCACGCAAATCTCTGAAACAAAAAGTGTAAGAACATTGAAGAAAAAAATGGGAAAACGCAAGAAAAATCGGCGAGAGAGGCGGGGGATGTATGGAGATGAGAAGCCCGGAACAATAGGAACCACTAGAACAATAAAGAAGCAATACTTGGAGGGTGCGAGTGGCGAACTCGACGCCGATGGTGGACTTGGACTCGAGGCAGAACTCGTTGCGAGTGAAGCGGGAGAGGAGGTTGGACTTGCCCACGCCGGAGTCGCCGATCAGCACCACCTTGAAGAGGTAGTCGTAATCCTCGTCCGACCTGCGAGCCATTGATTGAGCCGCGCTCTCGCCGCCCTCTTCCTCCTCCTCGTCGTCGGCGGCGTCGTTCGCAGTGGACTACGGCGACGAGATCCAGTGAGACTTGCAATCAATTGCTTCTTTTATTTATGATTTTGGAGAGGGAACCAAGACCCGAGACAACTCACGAAAGCGCCGGTCCACCGCTCGATTTTGGTTTGGACCGGGGTTTGTTTACGCGGAATGACCCGGATTTGTTTTCAAATTATTTGGAATTTTTAACAAACCGATGCCGTTATGGCAGACAATATTGCCAACCGTTACACTTGTAAGTACGAACGTCCATTTTCGATTTATTTTTCCTATTTTCGATTTATTAATTTTAAATTCGTTCAAACATAAAATTAATAATGAAATGATATTAGCATTTTTTAAGTGGTAATAGAGCCACTCATTTTCAATTATGCCGTGTGCTCCCGAAAAACTTTTTTTAGGAGTAGAAAAATAACAGTTTAAACACGATATTTCAAAACGTTCAAATAACTCCGATAATTAGTGTCTCAATCCATGCAACATCAACTTAGCGTCGCAAAAAGTCGACGTCGGTGGCCTCATAGTAGTCTCAACTTAGTGCCGCTATATCGACGCCAATGCAAACACCTTCGTAGAGCTATAGTTTCACGAATAATGTACGGGTTGGCGAGCTAAAATATAGCGCTATCGTAGCGTCGCAGCATAACGATGCTAAACTGATTCAAAGTGGCCAACGCTAATGCGACACTATGATGTCCCTATTTGCTTGCCAACTCTAGAGTCAACATGGCATCGACCTTTGGTAACGTTAAAGTTTTTGCGTCGATCGATGTCACGACGCTAAAGGGATGCTAAAATGATGTGAAACTTATTTCGATGCTATTGTGTCACTAATTCGACACCAATGATATCTTAATACTAAACTTTATATTAATTTTAATTATATTCATATATGTATTTGAATACAAAGACACATATATATATGTCTATGTGTGTGTGTAATATTCCTACATCGACTATATGTACATATATAATATAAATTGTATACACAACGTATATATATGTGCAATATATGTCTTAATGATCTAGATATCATTTTATTATCTCATAAATCATATAATATTTATGAGAATAGAACTAAGTTATATAACTTTTCTTAATAGATTAATTTAAAAGGTTAGACATCTATATGGGCATCATAGACATATATCTGACATACATACATACATACATACATACATACATATATACATACATACATACATACATACATACATACATACATACGTACATACATACATACATATATATATATAGCTGCTATTGTAAACTTATGTACATATTAACATTGTTAATAAGAATAGTATATATGTATAAATAGTATAACATATTTCATCTATGAGCATATGTTAATAAACAATATGATTTTTCTCAATTGTGCAATTTAAAAAAATAAATATAGGCATGTATGGAAACACATTATTGATATTTAGCGTCATGGTAAAGACACAATAGAGACTGCTAGAAAATGTCTTATGTTGGCATCGACTTAGTGCCATCATAGAGCCACAATGTTTTAGATGCTAAGAGAGGCATTAGAGCCTTCTTAGCGTCGCTGTTGTCCGACGCCATTATATTAAACTAGGGGACACCCTTGTGCTTCGCACAAATAAATATCTATTCTTAAATACATTAACAAACAATGTAACAGTAATTATTTATCATTAAAAAGTAACAATGGAATTGGAGATAGACGGATTCAAGAGAAAAAATTAATATGAAGAAAAAATGAAAAGATCAAATGTAAAGAATTTTTATATATAGTCAGTCCTATTTTCATATATTAAATAGGATATAATTTCTAACAAATTTATTTTAAAAAATAATATAAATGGGCTCAGAGATAAAGTTACATATAAATTTTTATATATATATAAATATTTATAATTCGCATGTAGTAAAATACAATAATTATTGAAATAGGAAAAACATAAAAGTTAGAAATAAAAGAATTGCATGAATTTTGATGGAGATAATTTGCATCTCAACAAACATTATTCAATGATCCAAGGATTCTATTTGGAAATTGGAATGATCGACGAATTTTCAAAATAAATTTAACATAATACCACTTGAATTATGAGCTAGCGATGATGACCTATGCCAAAAATTGAATTTTCACGCAACACATGCTTAAACAATTCTAACACATTGATGCACAATTTCAATTTTTTTACCTTCCTTAAACTTCTCCACTAATGTTGTCAATATATTAATTTTACAATAAATTATCAGTTACCTTTTTTTTTTCATTCATACCTAGAAACTCTTCCATTACTTACAATGAATGCATACTTTCGTCTCTTTTTGCATGAAAATTCCTACCCCTCTCTTTTCGTTTTCACTTTTCACTATTTTACCTATTTTGCCGTTGTCGTTGCTATCACCGTCCGTGTTCGCTGTTGCCCTCGACGTCCTCCATTCCGTTGAGTCTCAACACCGACGCCTTCCGTTCTGCCGATGCTGACGCCCTTCCTCCGTTCGTTCTGTCGAGCCCCCCATGGCGCTGGCGTTGCCATCGACTTTTTTTTTTTTTTTATTGTAAGACTATTACGACTAGCAATTAGATGTAACAATCAACTGCATATAACAAAATCAAATACCTTTACAGAAAAGCTGGTGATACCCAGTTTAAATAATTGATCCACTCATAAATTTAGAAGGCGGCCATATGAATTTATTTTGCATTTGCTTCTTTTTCTTCCTACAATATAATTTTTTTTAGGCAGGAAAGAATGGTGAAGTTTGGGTAGCATCAGATTTTTTATTAAAACTGTGCAATATGAAATGGACGTGGGTACAAGGAACAAGAGAGTAAAGATGAAGGTGTCAAAACAATGTCCAATTAATTAATTAGCCTTGAGAAGCAAACTATACTTTATGGTATATATGGAAAAGGGTGGTATAATTATTCATAATAAAATAAAGAAAGATGCATCAGTTGAGAGCGCTAATAAAAACATTTCAACAACAAACGATAAACCAAAAGAATCACTGAGACGATAATGCAGGGACAGCTAAAGTGCATGCCATATGATCTCAACTGGATTTTCAGAGTTCTTTTAGCAAGAAATAAAGATATAACCATAGATGTCAACATATCATTGGCTAAGTAAGGATACGAGTAAAGGATTTTCAAAGGTTTAAGCCACTACAATTTAAGACCGCCAACAAAAACATGTAGAAAACATTCTTCCCATCTTACCTAGGATGTTGGTACTCTTGTTTGTTCTAGTTTTCAGGTTCAAGTCTCGTTAGTTATTTTCTCTGAATTGTATGCCTCTGGTTGGCAATTTCCTCTCTTTGCTAGGGGCAAGATCATTATTGCATCTTTACATTGATAACATACAACAGAATATATCAATCACGTACCACCTTTCCTTACCTTAAAAGAGCTTGCCGTTTTTTTTTTATTAGAGAAGAGATAACAATAAGTGGATATGGACGTGGATAAAGGGACCTAAATTTGGATTGATTATCCAATTGGGCAAATAGACAAGTGCTTTTATGTAACGCCCCCAAATCGCATCCTGCCACGTGGCAGAATACATTTTGAGAATGCTACGGGTCATCCTTACCTGAATATCATATTGACAAAAAATAAGACTTGACTGGTCAACTCGACATCGATAAAAGCGGAAGACTAATTATCATTTAATAATAAAAGAGTATGACATCATAATATGCAGAAGTATGATAAAGAATTTCATGTGAGTCTAAAGAAAAGCTAGTACATCAAACTAAAGGACTCAATATACACATGTGCAGTCACTTACGAGCTCAATCTATTACCATTGACCACCTTCATCATTAAGATCTGATCTTGCATTTAAGTCCTCCCAATGAGTTTTGCAACTCAGTATGAAAGTAAAATAAATATCATTATAACATCATGATATTAGACATGAATCATAAGAATAACATCATCATATAGATAGAAAAAAAAACATCATCGTCATATAGAAAAAAAATGGGCATCATCATGATTTGAATAAAAGAATTCTTGTAATGTATCATATGAATAGAAGATCACTAAGATCATAAGAAATTCGTAGATCATGTCATCTTCTTGAGATCATAAGATCAATGATTAGGATAGATCATAATAGCATCATCACAAAATGACAAATGTCGATCGTCATAAATATGAGGTCATCATCATATAAAGAATCATAAAAAATGGTTGTACGAACATAAATATTTATGAATTGCATCATCTTCGTTAAGTCATATTATTAATAGATCAAGAGATCATGACAAGATCATCGTAAGAGTGAAAAGAACCACTAATCATCATAAAGATATTTCATTATTAATATGTTTCATCTTCTTCGTCATCTTATTATTCATCTTTGAGTTATAGTGAAGTATATTTCAACCCACGGGGAGGCCTGCCTCAACCCGTCCATCATCATCATCATAACTGACAAAGTCAGCCCATAACTGATCGTAGCCAACCCATAACTAATCGAAGTCAGCCCATAACTGACCATAATTAGTCCATAACTGATCAAAGTCAGCCCATACCTGATCGTCACCAGTTCATCATAATAAGAACTCTCCATTTCACATTTTTTATCTCTTATCTTGCAGCTTTTAATTTATCTTTATTATGACATAAGGATCATGATCAATATTTGGTCATCATGAGAGAGAATCAACGAATCATATCGATCAAGGGTTCTAATCATCATCACAGTTATATAAGACTTAATTGGAACTACAAGATAGGATCATGGAGAGAAATCAGATGTGCATAAACATCTCAATCATCATGATAAGAGTCATAAGAACAATGTCATGTTGGACATTATTATAGTAAAGGCATAATAACATAATCATCATGACTTAGATCAGGATTAAGTACATGAATAAGGAGCATTAATAGCATAAATTATCATCATCATCAAGATCTGAATTAAATACGAAATCAAGGATCAAATGATTATAAAAATCAACTTAATCGTTTTGAAACCCGGGCCGAGTTCGTAAGGGCATCATCGGAGGAAATCAAGACATGGCCCGGGCCGGGTGTAGGTCATACCCGGGCCGGGTTCATACTTAGCAGCTCGGTCGGCCGATTCGACGAATCGGTCGACCGCTCAGCAGAAGTCGCGGCCGAGCGCGACTTCGTCGTGGAACTGCCCAGGCCGGGTCATCATCAACTTGGGTCGGGTTCTTCTTCTTTGCAGAGCTTGGCGCTCGCGAAAATGGCGGACTCGGCCGAGTTCCATCGAACTCGGTCTGAGTACCTACTCGGGCTAGGTCATAGAAAATTCGGGCCGAGTTCCTCTTACACAGAAACTACGCAAACGTGCAGTTAGCATTTCGATCATCGTTTTCCGATGATGACCAGCAAAGATCATCATCATACAATATTCTACTATAACCAGGCATCGACTGGGACATGCTTCGAGTTTAAAATCATGATTCTAGAAAGAATCTACCCTAATTTCATACCTTAAAGTTTCTGTCCAAGAAACTAATTCATTCTTCTTCTTCCTTCTTCTCTTCCACTTCCTCTCCTTTTTCCTCTAATCGTTCTTCTTTGGTCCTGGCATCGTGCTTGTCCTCCGAACGATCTCTCTACAAGTGCTAGAGCCCTCAAATTTGGAGGAGAGAGATGACAGTATCAAGAAAGAATAGAGATGGAGAGGGACGTGTGTATAGGGGATGGAGGAGCATATGTAAGGACCAAAAATCTCATGTGCTGGATTGGTTGGTTAATACTTATAGGAGAGAGAAGATAAAATTTCAGTTGGAGTCAAATTGTCTTCTATCCAAGTTTGTTTAATCTCTCCAATATTCTTTTCCTTTTTCTCTCTCTTCTGTTTCAACTTTCTTATCCTTTTTTTTTTAAACTTGTTGGGTGTTACATTATAAACCCCTTAAAATGAAATTCGTCCTCGAATTTAGTCGTTGGGTAGGAGCTTACTAACAAGGAAAGAAACTTCTTGGTCATTCGTGCGATGGTCCATCACACACTTATAAAAGAATTTGTTCCTTATCGTTCCATCTTCATCATCTTAAGGACATAGTCCTTCCGTTATCATATGCATTAGGACAATGAGTTCTCTTACCATAATATATCTTAGGAAAAAGGTCATTTAATCATATAATCTTTTCTTTCATCTTTTCCTTCATCATATGGTTCATCTTTTCATTTTGCCTCTTCTATAATTGGGAAATAAGATCTACTTCAGCCAACACAATAATGTGTTGCTATCCATATGTCAATTAGAGAGTTGCCTCATATGAGGTTCTAAACTTTTTTTTTTTAAATAGATCATGACAATCCTCTTTTCATCTTGTATATTTTTTTAATCTAACATCCTAGCTTTTGGTCACAAGGACCAATTAAGATCTTTAGGAGTAAAATGAGCTTCAGATCATCATAGGAAAATTGAAGAAAATATGCCACGACATCGTCGATTTTGGTTTCCGATCAAATTAATGATTTGGATCTAACGCCTTCTTGAGTAAGTGAAACCTTTAACACAACTTAATCATCTTGTTTAAATACCCATCATACCAATGCATAAAATTTCTATCATCCCAGAGCGGCCTTCATCATGTTTATTTTAGTTCAACTTTCTTGGCATGTTTATTTTGTCTATCTTAGCTCTTTGAGATTTAGAAACTTCTTTTCACTTACCTCATTCCTACATGTAGGTAAACAGTATGGTATCCTATACAAGATATCGAAGGAAATCTTGCAAATGATATAATCATCCTTAACAATAAAAGTCATCATGAACAATGACATAGATCGATAAGCATTGATTGGTAGAAATAAAATCTTATTTCATGATTAATTCCACAAAAGTGATCTTCACAATCATGAGCATACGACATGATCATCGCCGATCCTAAGACTAAAGATCATCAAGATAGTATATGATATGGTTGATTATACAATCATGGGACATCATGAGAAAATAAAAAAAGATTGATTATTTGGCAACAAAAGATACATCATCATCATAGGATCATTCCTTTATTATATGATGGTCATCATGTAGATCATTAATATCAACAATGGCATAACCTAGCATGGTGGGAGAAAATTATCATATGAGTCATTAAAAATTAAGTACATCGATTTACAAGATCTCGATGATCATCACAAAGTGTCATTAAACATAATCCATCATCATCTTTATGAACACAATTGATTATAAATCATATAATCATTGTATATGATTATAAAGATCATTAGGATTAGCATTGACATCATTAGATAGAATTGTCTTTCTAGGTAAGGTCATCTTTATATAGAATTCTTAACGTCATGCATCATTTTTTCATAAAATTTCTAATGCTTTACTTTTTCCACATTGACATGCTGGATACTTAGAACATACTTTTGTATCTTCATATTTCATGTCATTGCTATTTGTTCATCCTTATACATCTGTGTACTTCCCAAATGAATCGCAACTTAGACATATAGTATTCATCTAATACTCTTCCTTATTTCAAATGGATCGCAACATAAACTTATAACATTCATCTAATACTTCTTCTCATAAGACTTATTCCCAAATGGACCGCAATCGAAGCTTATGTTATTCATCCAGTATTGCTCTATTTAAGACTTTAACATTTGGGTTCCACATGTTTAGTCCTTCATCATTTCATACGCAGCCTCATGAAGCCTAGCGAACATCACTTGTGCTTGAGTGCATGCGTAACTGAGTTCATTTTACCAAAATGATACTTCATGGAGAACTCAGAATCTTTCAAAAACTTCCCGTCATCTTCATTGTCACATATTATGGTACTACTAAAAGAAAGCATACTTAAGACTCTTTTGATTAGTGAACACTTCAATCTTATTTTTCTATATGAATTTAGGCATAGTTTAAACACAATGTTCATGAGGACCTAAAAATTTGAGGGGTGTTCTTTAGTCCAATGGCATCACTCAATTTATAGTGATCATTCATTGATAGAAAAATTATCTTCATTACATCTTCTTCAGCAACTCGAAGCTATTGGTACTCACTCCATAGATCGATCTTGAGAACACCTAACCTTAAATATGTCATCTTTACATGGTAACAGACACTTATGTCTTGATGGATGTCTTATTTAACAACTTATTAATAAATCTCTATATTCATAGAGTCATCATTCTTCTTTACAAAATAAGTGAAACATTTAGAAATGCGACCCTCGGTCTCATAAACGCCTTGTTTTAAAGTTACTAAATTTGACTCTTCAATTCATGTGTCATGGGGCTTTTGAAATCAAAATCATACTTGAAAGGATGTTGATATAACACTCAACTTCTAATTATAACTTTTAGTTCACTTGTGTACTAGTACTATCTTCTTCTTCTTGCATAATACTTATACATCTTAGGAGAAAAGTCAATTTACACTAAAAATTTAATCATAATCCCCTTAAGAATTTCTAACCGATGTGAAGAAAAGATATTATCTTCCATTGTCATTTGTATCACTAGGACATACTTTATGGTACGAAATTATTTTTATAGGATCATCATCCTTAAAGATAGCTTATGTCATACAAGGATCAATAGGCTCACTAAGAGTGTTGTCCATCGTTATAGATAATGACATGATTTGATAAGATTGATAATGAAATCATGTCAATCATCATCTTTACAAGATCAATATAGATCAATAACCTTTTCAATGACTTATGTTTGATATGACCCTTTTTTTTTTTCTAAACATCATCATGAAAGAGTTCTTTTTTGATAACATGAACAATTATATAGATTGAGGTCACCTAGGGATCAGTCATGGAGATTGATCAAATCATCATCGGATGGACAATGTAAGTCTGATATGAAAAAGATATGAAGAAGCCATATGAGGCATGTCAATTGTCACATCCTGAGAACATTCTATATTCATAGAGTACTTCATCATTAATCATTATGAATTTGGATCATATAAGAAAGAATCCTAAGGATCAATAAGATCCTATATTAGCATAGTCAAATCTCATCATAATCATTTAGCTTCTGAGTGGAAGAGATAACTTATTTGGATTTACATCAGGGCGCAGTGACTGCTCGTGACGCTTGCACATGGACCATGACATCATACATTAGGACATGAGAATGATCTAACTTTAGGCTCTGATACCTAACTGTAACGTTCCCAAATCGCACCCTGTCACGTAGCAGAATACGCTATGAGAATGCTACGGGTCATCCTTACGTGTACATCATATTGACAAAAAATAAGATTTTGACTGGTCAACTCGACATCGATAAAAGCAGAAGGCTAATCATCATTTAATAATAAAAGAGTATGACATCATAATATGTGAAAGACTGATAAAGAAATTCATGTGAGTCCAAAGGAAAGCTAGTACATCAAACTAAAGGACTGAAGATATCTATGTGCAGTCACCTACGAGCTCGATCTATCACCGTTAGCCACCTTCATCATTAAGATCTGATCCCGCATTTAAGAACATGCAGGGGAGAAATCTCCCAATAAGTTTTGCAATTCAGTATGGAAGTAAGATAAATATCATCATAAAATCATGATACTAGACATGAATCATAAGAATAACATCATCATATAGATAGAAAATAGACATCATCATCATATAAAAAGAAAATGGGCATCATCATGATTTGAATAAAAGGATTCTTGTAATGTATCATATGAATAGGAGATTACTAATATCATAAGAAATTCATAGATCATGTCATCTTCTTGGGATCATAAGATCAAGAATTAGGATATATCATAATAGCATCATCATAAAATGGCAAATGTTGATCGTCATAAATATGAGGTCATCATCATACAAAGAATCATGAGAAATGGTTGTACGATATTCATGAATTGCATTATCTTCGTTAAGTCATATTATTAATAGATCAAGAGATCATGACAAGATCATCGTAAGAGTGACAAGAGCCACTAATCATCATAAAGATATTTCATTATTAATATGCTTCATCTTCTTCAACATCTTATTATTCATCTTTGAGTTATAGTGGGGTATATTTCAACCCACGGGGAGGCCTACCTCAATCCGTCGATCATCATCATCATAACTGACAAAGTCAGCCCATAACTGATCGTAGCCAGCCCATAACTATTCGAAGTCAGCCCATAACTAACCATAGTTAGTCCATAACTGACCGGAGTCAGCCCATACTTTGTCGTCACCAGTCCATCATAATAAGAACTCTCCATTTCACATTTTTTTATCTCTTATCTTGTAGCTTTTAATTTATCTTTATTAGGACATAAGGATCATGATCAAGATTTGGTCATCATGAGAGAGGATCAACGAATCATACCGATCAAGTGTCCTAATCATCATCACCGTTATATAAGACTTAATTGGAGCTACAAGATAGGATCATGGAGAGAAATCAGATGTGCATAAACATCTCAATCATCATGATAAGAGTCATAAGATCATGGTTATGTTGGACATTATTATAGTAAATGCATAATAACATAATCAACATGACTTAGATCAGGATTAAGTACATGAATCAGGAGCATTAATATCATAAATTATCATCATCATCAAAATATGAATTAAGTATGAAATCAGGGATCAAATGATTATAAAAATCAACTTAATCGCTTCGGAACCTGGGCCGAGTAGGGGTGAGTTCGTAAGGGCATCATCGGAGGAAATCAAGACATGGCCCGGGTCGGGTGTAGGTCATACCCAGGCTGGGTTCATACTTAGCAGCTCAGTCGACCGATTCGACGACCACTCAGTAGAAGTCGCGGTCGAGCGTGACTTCAGCGTGGAACTGCCAGGATAGGGTCATCATCAACCCGGGTTGGATTCTTCTTCATTGCATAGCTTGGCGCTCGCGACAATGGCGGACTCGACCTGAGTTCCATCGAACTCGGTCCGAGTATAGACATACCCGAGCTAGATCATAGAGAATTCAGACTGGGTTCCTCTTATGCAGAAACTGCGCGGACGCACAGTTAGCATTCCGATCGTCGTTTTCCGACGATGGCCGGCACAGATCATCATCATAAAATATTCTACTATAACCAGACATCAACTGGGACATGCTTCGAGACTAAAATCATGATTCTAGAAAGAATCTACCCTAGTTTCATACCTTAAAGTTTTTGTCCAACAAACTAATTTGTTCTTCTTCCTCCTCCTCTTCCACTTCCTCTTCTTTTTCCTCTAATCGTTCTTCTTTGGTCCTGGCGTCGTGCTTTCCTACGAACAATCTCTCTACAGGTGCTAGCGCCCTCAAATTCGGAGGAGAGAGATGGCAGACTGGCAGTATCAAGAGAGAATAGAGATGGAGAGGGATGTGCATACAGGGGATGGAGGAGCATACATAAGGACCAAAAATCTCATGTGCTGGATTGGTTGGTTAATACTTATAGGAGAGAGAAAATAAAATTTTAGTTGGAATCAAATTGTCTTCTATCCAAGTTTGTTTAATCTCTTCAATATTCTTTTCCTTTTTCTCTCTCTTCTGTTAGGACTTTGTTATCTTTTTTTTTAAAACTTGTCGGGCGTTACACTCCAGACATTGGATTCTCATTACTAAATGCATATTTGACAATGCACAAAAAGAAATGTTTAAAATGTTTACTGGTTTCAGTTCTGGCCTTCCAATATGGTTTGTAGTTAAGCTCCATCTCCATATAATATTTTTTTAGTGCTTGCCTTCATATGATTATGACTTAGATATAAGGACAAAATTCAGAAGAGTGACTTGACTTAATCACATGTTTCGTGGTTTCTGAACTTTCAAGCAACACATGCATCTGAATGTGGCTAAACAGCTAAACTTTTGATATTTGCCAAGATGAGTCCCTGTGACTTCAAATCAAGCTCTGTACTCTGAACAAATCCGATAGTCTACCTTTTGTTCTTAGGAAAATAGAAACATATTCATCTGCCTCTCAGCTTGCGAATTCAGCAACATTATAAAATATCTGATCATATAGTTGTCATTGCATGTTCCTTGGCATCTATCCCTTTACGTACATTATCTGCATCCTGACAGTTACCAGGTAAGACCCCTAGCATTCATAAGCAAGTGCCCTAGGCTCCTAGACGACAACTCATTTGCTTTCTTCTCTGGTTCGCCCCTTTTCTCCTCACGCAGCCTGCCCGATCGCTGCTGCTCAAACCCCCTCCCCTCTCATGCTTGATCTCCGCTACTTCCTGCCGCCAGCGCTGCCGCCTCCCGTCGCTTGCTTGATCTCAATCGTCGCTTGCTTGATCGCCAACGCCGCCGCTGCAGCCCGCCCGCCTGATCGCCAAACGCCACCGCTGCTGCCCACCCACCTGATCGCCAACGCCGCCGCTGCCCGCCTGCCTGATCGCCAAATGCCGCCGCTGCTGCCCACCCGCCCGATCGCCAGCGCCGTCGCTTCTGCCCCCCCCCCCCCATCCTAGCGCTGCCGCTGCCGCTACTTCCTGCTGCCGCTTGCTTGATCTCCATTGCCACTGTTGCCTGTCCACCTGATCTCCAGAGCCATTGCTGTCTCTACTTCCTGCCGCCGCCTGCTTGATCTCCAACACCGCTGCTTCCCATCGGCACGCCACCACCTCACGCCGCTTGACCTCCAACGATCAACGACTCCGGTGCTGTTCTCAGCCCTCATTGTACTGTCGTTCAAGTTCCAAAATCCAACCACCGTGAGACTTATAACATTTTGTCATCTTGTAAGTCTCTTTTTAATCTTTTCTTCTTGAGATGTTAATGAGTCACGAAATGTTCATCAGTGATCAGTTCATGTATGATTTCTAAGATCCTAAATCTTAATATCAGTTCATGTATGTTCATCAATTCATGTATGAAATTCCAACAGCAAGATATGTATGTGATTATATGATCATATGGTCATGTAAGAGAATGAGAGTCATATTTACAGATCTTGACATGGATTAGTGTTTATGTCATATTTATAGATCTTGACATGGATTATGTGCTTACGTATAGAATTTTTTTCATTAATTTCTTCATTGATTATGTGCTTATGTGATTAGTGTTGTCTCTGTGACTTTTGGCCAAGTATGATTGGAATGTATGTGTTTTTGGAGCTTCAAGATCAAGTGGATGGAAGAGGTTCTTGACAACTGAGGTGTTAAATGTTGCATCTTCTTTTTCCATTTTTTTTAATAAAGACTTTGAAAGTAATCCTCTGATACCTAGTCTTATTTTCTTGGCATTGCCTCCATCTGAAACTTAATAAAATGTGAAGTAATATTATTTTTTATAATATTATATATCCCTATTATTTTTAATATTTGTCACATTTATGAGCATCACTCTTAATCTTTTTTACCCTAAAAATAATATTTTTTTATTCACGGGTAGGATCTTACGATCCTCGATCCGATCATACGATCCTCGATCCTTGGAAGCCCTTATGATCCTACCTCGAAAAGCGATCTTAACAACCTTGGTTTAAAGTATGCATGTAGATGGTTACCATTATTTCTTTCTATATAAAAAGTACACACACACACACATATATATATATACATGTATTTACATATGTGTATTTGTATTTATGTAAATTTAGGAATACATATATAGGTAACATATATAGTATAGGAATACATATACATTTAATTGATTAAGAATAGTTAATATATTTAGGGTTATTTCCTCTAACCACCCCTAAACTATCGCGAATTTTTACGTCTAACCTCAAACTATGAACTTCATTTTTTGGGTACCTAAACTATCACGATTTTTCCAATTTGATCCTTCCGTCCAATTCCGTCGACTTCTCCATTATTTTTTATTTTTCTCATTTGTGAAAAGTCCATTATACCCCTATTCTGAATTGAATTCTATTTTTACATAAAATAATATAAAAATAATTTTAAAAAAGAAAAACACTAGAGGTGGGGTTGCCTCCCCTGTCATCGTCGACGACGATGACGCAAGGGGGGCGGCGACCACCACCCTGCATCATTGTCATCATCGACGACATAGGGGCAGTGACCCCCCCCCCCCCCCTTTCTCTTTCCCGGTGTAGGGAAAGAGGGGCGGGGGGGTCGCCGCCCCCCTGGCGTCATTGTCGACGACGATGACGCAAGGTGGGGGGGTGGCACCCCCCCTTCTCTTTCCCGACGTAGGGAAAGAGGGGCGCGGGGGGGGGGGGGGGGGTGGTCACCTCCCCCTGGCGGCGGTGTCGCTGACGCAGGGGGGCGGCGATCCCCCTTTTTCTCTTTCCCGATGCAGGGAAAGAGGGGTGGCGGGCGACGACCCCCCTTTCTCTTTCCCGGCGTCGGGAAAGGGGGCGACGAGGAGGGGGGCAGCGAGCCTGGTGTTTTTTTTATTATTTTATATTATTTTATGTAAAAATGGAATTCAATTCACAATAAGGGTATAATATACTTTTAATAAATGAAAAAAATAAAAAATAACGGAGAAGTCAACTGAATTGGATGAAAGGATCAAATTGGAAAAATCGCGATAGTTTAAGTACTCAAAAAATGAAGTTCGTAGTTTCGAGTTAGATGTGGAAATTCACGATAGTTTAAGGGTGGTTAGAGAAAATAACCTATATATTTATTCATTAAACTATAGTATAGATAACATATATAGTTATACAATGTTTCTAGAGCCTTTATTTAGCTTATTAGTTCATTACTCAAATTGATTGTTTTGCATCACATCGGTGACTCATTAGTGACATAATGTTTTAGCGTTGTCTGCGCCTTAACAATAGTGTCGCATACCTATGACGCTAAATTAGCGTCTCAATACGTCGCAGACGTCCGATGCCAATATCGCCTCCTAAGCAGACGTCGATTTAGCGTCGCAGTTGGGTGATGCTACTTTAGTGTTGCGATTTAGTCAACGCCAACATAATGTTACAATCTACTGTGCATTTTCTAGTTTTCACGCGTGATAATAGCGACTTTGTAGTGTCACAATGGGAATTTAGTGTCGACGATCTGTAATACTAATGCGACATTAAATCGATGCTAAGGGGAGGCACTTAGCGTCGCCCTTTGTCGACCCAAAGACGTCGCTATTTTGATGCTATTGGCGTCGAATTAGTATCACATCATTTTGAGTTGTTAAAATGCATCGCTATGAGCTGGTCATACTTACTTTTCATAGAGTTTTGGTAAGTATCATTTTTTATTATTTGGTTGTTCGAATTAGTCTAAATTATTTATCAACATTGCAATGTTTAAATCTTTTAGGATGCATATAATGAAAAGATGGCAGAGAAGTGTGTGGATGTTCCTAGTACTCAGCTGCCTATAGGTAATGTACTCTAACGATTAATATTTTAAATGCTATATAATACTTAATATGGTTATAAAACTTTTTTTTTATTTTGTAGGGGACGTTAGCGCTAGTCTTGCAGTCCCTACAAGCCATCTTGCAGTGAGTACATCATCTCCGAATGTCAGAGGTGAAGTGGATGATAAACTCAGGGACCGAGTACATTCGAATGTCTGAGGTGAAGTGGATGACGATAGTGATGTAGGACGGTAGAAAGTTTTGTAACTCTGAACGTAATTATTAATTTTGTAACTCTAGATGATGACTTATTTTATATTATTAATTTTGTGATGTCTTGTTAGTTCTACTTTGAAGAATGGTAGTATTTTAGCTTATATTATTGTGAATGTGGGGAATGCCTATATATATTGTAAATTGTATGGGAGAATAGGGGGTAGTAGATGGTAGAAAAATGTGTTGATATTAGCATCATGTTAATGATTGATTAGCGTCGTAGTGTATCACAATTAGTTTTACCATAGCGTCACATTAGCGTGGTAAAGCCATAATGTTGGCGTCACAGTAAAGACAAAACAGTGTAATCTTAACTCCACAATAGTGCTGCAAGTGATAACATGGAAGGCGATATGACGATAACTTTCGGGTCTGAATCACATCAACGTAGCACTACATGTTAGCGCCATGGTGGTGTCACCATGGTGTCGTGTGTTTTGGTGCCTCTTTGGCGCTGACTATTGTGAAGCTAAAAATGTTTCTCCCATGTGGTAAAAAGTGTCACGATAGCGTCTTCGTAGCACTGCCTAACACGTGGCCATCTGATGCAAAAAATCTTAACAAATAGATGCTAGTAAGTGAATTAATAATTTAAGCAATAAAGTGATTAAGAGTAAAAGTTATCCATCCCACATAGAACTTACTTAACGGTCACTCTCAGCAGCTAATAACATACACATGGGTTGAGTAAACAATTACTCAGAAAATACAATTTGCAGAAAAAATGAATGATAACTCAAATTAATTAATGATGTGTAGGTCTTCATGATGAATGAATAAGATTAGGAACAAATCAAATTTATCTTTATAGAAATTGATTTAATCATTAATGTATACCTTCAATTTCTAGATGTATTAAAAACAACCTAAATTATGATTCCTCCATTCCTAAATAGAATTAACTACCTCTTTTTCGAGGAGTGAATAAATTAGCCTTAATAGTTATAAACTGAGAGTATTCCCTTATGGCTCTACCCTCAAATATTCTAGATTATGATGCAATAAGTTGCATTATTATAACAATCTGTTTTGGGATTTATCCAATTGATCACAAATTTTAATACTCCTCTCCGACATTACTATAATAGAACATAATTTATTTGTACTAAAAAATAAATGATCAATTCTAAAACAATATGAAATTAATAAAAGATGTGGCAATAGTCGACTAATCAATTTAATAAATACGGAAGAAAAGCAATGTACTCAATAAACAATCTTTTATGAATAAAAACACAAAGATATTCAGAATTTATCCTACCAACTTAAACTATTACAAAAATACTACAAGCATAAAAAGGTGATAACAATGATGATCATCTCAACATAGATTAGAATAGAAAATACTTGCAAGATTTTAAAGATAAATAGTTAATTGGTCCTCCTTCCATATGTTCCGTGCAAAGATCTTCTCAACGATTTCTTTAATGCTCTCACGCACTTGGCTTCAAAGCTCTCAATGCAGACCCTAGTGTAAAGCTTTCTAGCTTCCAAGGTGTTCCCTTTTATGTGTTCTCCACCCCCATGTGATTACAAGGAAATCAAAATATTTCCAAGTATGAAGTAAAGAAATTCAATATCTATGCCATACTTTATTCTTATAATAGGGATGTCACGGCATGCGAATCAAATTCTACTCTCTTCATGAACATTATGCAAATATAATGACACGTAAAATTGTCGAGTTATCTTTTGATCTCATTATGGTATTTGTGACATTATAATCACATCCTGTGATTTCAAATCTCCAATTCTTCTCACGTACATGATGTCATGAGTTGTAAATATGGCTTCATCATGACCCATTACTTTGTATAGTTTGTTTCCTTGATAGTAAAAAGATGAGCCCTGACTATGACTTATGTTTTACAACCATAAAGTCACCTCTTTGCATTATAATGTCTGTGAGTTTGCACTTGTGACGACTCTCTTGTCACGACTCATAAAAACCAAAATTTTGTATTTCAAAATTGTTTTTCACTTCATTTTACATGATTCTTCTTCAATAATTTTCCTTGCCTATTTTAAGTGATTTTTTTCTGTTTGCAGAATACCACCATCAAGGAGTAGAATACTAAATCAAAGAAATTAACCAATTAAAACTTAAAAATGATGCATGCTATGATCAAATTAACTAAAATAAAATCTAAATACAAGTTTAATTATATGTTATGAAATGTAGACATGAAACTTTGTGCATGGTGTGGTACGATGACTTGATGAGTACATTGAGTCTCATAAGAAAAAGGATACGAGAGATATATCTTAGATTAATCCAATATACATAAATCATTGAAAATATGTTGAATTTATATACGAGAACATGTGACATGTTTTGACAAAATTGTGCAAGCCGAAGCATAGAGCCATAGATGCTACATCAACTTGGCTAAATCTTTATGTGAAAATTATTATTTATTATATATTATAGTTTATTCATGTAGTGAATGCTGACTTTCTTGATAAATTATTCATAGCTTATATGTTATAAATAGTTTTAGCACTTAAAGATTTGTAGTAATATTTATTTCTAAAATTAAAGTAAATAAAAAATCCTGCATTCACTCATTGACAAAAGGATAATGTCAAATGACAATGTTATATTTCATTGTGTATTCTATTTACTGAGTTTAACTTAATTGGTTATCATATATTATCTAAAAACAAAAAATTGACCCATTTTTTTAATTTTATTTATGGAACAAATTAAAGATCATCTGGAGTTTTATTTTCTCTTTGGAGTGATACTATTTATTTATGTCCTATGATCACTTCATTGTCACTTTTGGGAAAAAAAATGAGTATATCGTGCACACTAAGCAACACATTGTGCAGAATCTGTTTGTCAATATGAGATGGAAGACATTGTACACTGTACATTGTACATTGTGGAGTGCGAATGACCAAGATGTACAAGTTAAGAGGAGACAGGCGGTGTGTGAAAATTCAATTTTAATAAATCAAATATTGCGCCTTGGTGTGATAAATAAATTCTTCACAGGTTAACCTACGTACTTCTTAATAAAAGGTCTATAATTATTTTTTTTGTTCTATAATTATATGCTCCATTACTTTAATCAAGCCCCACTCCGTCGTAACCTATCACATGATGCATATACTTATTAAATATTCTATTCATGCGGAAGTTGAAGAATTAGCAGTGAAAAAACGGCACAAAGCGAAACCATATGCGTGTGCTAATTATTGAATATAAGGGCACAAAAAGAAGGTGAGCTACAATTTGTCTTGAGCAAAATCCAAGTTCTAAATGTTGCACTATTTTAATTTGCAATCCAAATAGCATAAAATGTGATTGCGTGAAGATCTATCAGATCCCGGAGTGGGAGGAACCGTTTGCTAATTGTTACATATGAGGACATAAAAGAAGGTCAGCTACAAATTTGTCTTGAGCAGAATCCAAGTGGTAAATATTGTAATATATATATCTTAATTTGCAATTCAAATAGCATGAAATGTTGTTGCCGTGGAGATCTATCAGATCCCAGAATGGGAGGAGCGAAGATTGTACCACCTCATGATCACACACACACATTTTTTTGTTGCCACCTCATATTAATTACTACCGGAGTGCACTTTTTTTTCCATGCAATGATGCAACCTCCGATTTCTTAAATTTCACCACCTCCATCAATGAGAACAAAAGGAATCGCATGAACCACCGCCGTCACCCCCGAAGAACGTAAAGATACGCCTTTCACGAGCTCAGCTCTCACAAATCAGACGAGACAAAGAGCCTAAGCCTATATATAAGTCTCTGCAACCTTCTTAATTTCACAATCCTCCAAGAAGTATCCAATACAAAGAAGGGGTACGTTCCAGTGTTTTGGACTAATGATGATGGGAGGAGGAGGAGGCCTTGGGAAGCTGGTGCTGCTGGTCGCCCTCGTTCTACTGGGGGTGGCCGAGGCGTGGACGACGTCGGCGCCGCAGGTGCCGTGCTTCTTCATCTTCGGGGACTCCTTGGTGGACAACGGCAACAACAACAACATCCTGACGCTTGCCAGGGCCAACTACAGGCCCTACGGCATCGACTTCCCCCAGGGCGCGTCCGGGAGGTTCACCAATGGCCGCACAGTGGTCGACGTTCTAGGTACTGTATATATGTATACACTCTCTCTGAGCTTTAGGGGCATCCACTTTTCCCTACTGTTCTAGTTTCAGTCCATCTTCATGATCTGTTTCATGCAGTTCAATAGTGATATCTGTTTTTGTCTATGCAGCTCAATTGCTAGGTTTCAGGGACTTCATTCCGGCGTATGCCGTGACTGAGGGTCAGGCCATAATGAGAGGATTAAATTTTGCGTCAGGAGCATCTGGCATCAGAGCTGAAACCGGCAACAATCTGGTAAAGTATTGAGTGCAACTCGTAGATATGCTTAGAGATCAGCACATGAACCAAAAAGCTGCACAACATGTTGTAGGGCTCTCACTACCCCCTGGAAGACCAAGTGGATCACTTCCGCAGCACGGTGCAGACGATGACGGGCTTGTTCAAGAGAAACGCCACCAGAACAGCCGAGTACTTGGGCAAGTGCATCTACTACATGGGACTGGGGAGCAATGACTACCTCAACAACTACTTCATGCCTGATTTCTACTCGAGCAGCTCAGAGTACAGCCCGAGGGTTTATGCCACGCTCCTCCTCCAAGATTACTCGCGACACCTAACAGTAAGCAGCACTTCTTCTTCTTCTTCTTCTTCTTCTTCTTCTTCTTCTTCTTCTTCTTCTTCTTCTTCTTCTTCTTCTTCTTCTTCTTCTTCTTCTTCTTCTTGACGTGGACAAAGAATAAAGAGACCTGTGTGCAATGCTGGCAGGATATGTATGATCTGGGAGCCCGGAAGTTTGTAATCGCCGGAATCGGACAGATCGGATGCATACCTTATGAGCTTGCTCGCTACAACAACCGCAGCAGCAGCAGGCGGCCGGGCAGAGCCTGCAATGAGGACATAAACTCTGCCATCAGCATCTACAACACGGGACTCATGCGGATGGTGAACCGGTTCAATGCCCAGCTTCCCGACGCCAAATTCATCTACGTTAACACCTACGAAAGCTCCAATGATATCGTCAACAATGCAGCTTCTTATGGTGCATTATTAGTCTTGTGTGATCTTTACAAGTGCATTTTGTTCCTTTCTTTATATAGAGTTTGTTTTTGAAACATTTTTGCGGAACAGGGTTCGACGTGGTCGACAGGGGCTGTTGCGGCGTGGGCCGGAACAATGGGCAGGTGACATGCCTGCCGTTTCAGACGCCCTGCAGCGGTCGCAGCAACTACTTGTTCTGGGACGCCTTCCACCCAACAGAGACGGCAAATGTTTTGTATGCCATTAAAGCATACAATTCCACCTCGCGCACTGAAGTATTCCCGATGAACATTAAGGAGCTTGCGATGGCATGACAGAAACTTGGAGCTTACCAGTTCTTGCTATCGAACTGTTGCCTATCTACTGTTGTAATGTTGCATTTATGTTCTGCATTCATTAGAAACCTTAATTCTAATACGGACTGAGAAAAGGGAGAAATCTAGAATCTGACTTGCATTGTAATCGTGATAATCAAAGTCTTATATATGGTCGCTGATTTTTTGCACAAACAAGAAGTCGAAAAAGATCAGGTAAACGATGACATGTTTCAGACATGAAGGGATGATGATTCAAATTCTACTGTAGCTATTGAAGTACGTGGCAGAAATAAATATATAATGCATCATTTTCCATGAGAGATCACAATGCTCAAGATAGTTTTTACCTGTTATCGCTGCTAACAGTCATTAGAAGACAAGGGTATCTAAGATCTCTTCGTAGATTGAAATTTATTTTTCTATAACAATGTTCGGAAAAACTAGATCAGACATGAGGCATATATTAGTCCCGTTCATGACAATTCCTTGAACATACAAAATGATCAGCTTATTGAACAAACGCAGATGCCGAAATGATTAGCACCTATTTACCTATTTAGTCAGATTTTCTCTTAAAAATCTTGAATAAGTTATAGAACAGATAGACCAGCCAATGCCAAAACCGACGGAGCCATCGAAGCCGTTCTGGTTTGGGTTCTGGTCTTGGCCCAAAGATGCCTTTGTATATCTCTTTCTGCTTCTGGTAAACCACTTTGTCCTGTTCAGCCAGCGACCGCAACTCCCTTATGATAGCCTTGTCTTGTGGGGCATGTTTTCTTGCCTTCTCCAAGTCCTCTCTCGCAGCATCTGTCTGACCAAGTTCGGCTTTAGCTTTCCCTCTTCTAAACAATGCCTTCACATTATTTTCATCCTCTGATAAGACCTAAACAAGATATCCAGCAGAACAGTAATACATCAAGTGGCCTCAATTTGAAAGATGAATGAAGGCAATGCAATATATCCTAGAGACAATGAATGAGAGATAATAATTGAAACTGAAATTGGGAAATTTTTGCTGACTTACAATGCTGCATTGTCCAATAGCTTCTTCAAAGCGTTTTAACTTGATCAAACACGCTGCCATATTAAGATGGCATGGATTTTTCACAGCCAACGCCATGTCCCTATACTTACCAAATAATTGAAACATGAAGTCATCCCCCATATATGCTATTGCCTGAAAAGGAAATTACATAAGATTGCATGCTCAAACTCCTAATAAAAATATAAGAAATGTTAGTTCCAAGAGTACTTGAGGTGAATAACCATTTCATACTGATGCATAGCCTCCTCAAGCTTTTCTTCCTTAAAATATTCATTTCCCTCCATCTTCCTTTTATCAGCTGCTTCAATTCTCTCTTCGACTGTCATATTACTGCGTTCTTTTCCCTTGGGCCATATTTAAGAAATGGAAAAAAACCATAGTTAATTCACATTTAAGGACATTATTCATTCTATGTAAATTACAAAGCATTTTGCACTAGTGCTTTGGCAAAAAGATGCAGTCACCTACTTCTTTGGCTTCATCAAAACCAATAAGTTCAACTTCATAAACAAGGTTGGCCATTGGGGGTACATTTGGAAATGAGAAGCTTCCTTCTTTCCCATAACCTAGTTCCCAACCTACATGCAAGAGTGCACGCTCACCACTCGTCATGCTTGCAATACCAATGCTCAAGCCGGCCATTTCTGGTTTTTCTGTTATGAAGACAAGTCAATCAATAATATACTATGTATGAAATGATTTAAGAGCTGATAGATGCAAGGTACTGTTTTCATATTCAAATAAGTCTACATGCAAAATCTGAGAAGCTCGGGATAGAGAAATGAAAAACTATCCTACCCAGTATAACAATGCACGTGTTACTTGTGGTTGGCACATCCTAGATGGTGACCCAACTTTTCTATCATTGTATTTTTCTTTTGAGGGGTAAAAAGGATGATTAACAACTTGTTAATCATTCACGCCACATTTGATTCAATGAAAATCGAAAGAGCTATATCATTTGCGGTGCCACAAACATGTAACACAAAGGTATAAATAGTACCAAAAGAGCAAAAAGACAACCAAACTAACAAAAATGGCTCCAGTCCCTGGTTAGTATGTTAATATGAGAGGTAATATTTTCCGCGGAGCTTGGGGCTCCCCTGAAAATAACCGCATTCCGCCGCAGCCAGATCACCCACATTTCTGCAAAAATTTTCGCCATGTCCCTTCTAGATCTGTATGTAGGCGTCTCAAAACATCCACCTCTCCTGAAAGATAGCCAAAATTCAATCTCTGTGGCTGCCGCGATGCTTGTACTACCAAACCTATTCCATCTTCCTGTGCTCTTACACCTGAAGAATAGATGCTGCACCCATTCCTCCACCTCTTGACAAGTATCACATGTCAGGAAGGCCAGGCAGGTAAGCTGCAGTGAGAACCCTGCCTCTTCTAACTTGCTACATGAATATTTTGATCTTAAGAGGGACCTTTGCCGCCCAGATCTGCCTGCAATCCTTCTGGAAATCATCATCAATATTGTGTGTCTATCCACTAAGAAGCTTGTACGCCGATCAGAAAGTATTACCTAACCACACCCGTTCATCCATTCTTGAGCTGTCGAGTTGAAAATGAGAAATTCAGTGAAGGAGCTTGAGAAACTCAGAAGCTCTCTGATCTGGGAGAGCAGAGGTGAAACAGGGCGCCTAGCAACTCTGGGCAGAGTCCCCAGGGCAAGTCCAGATTTCACCTAGAGTGATGTCTTTATCACACTGTATTTTCTAGAAAAATGAAGGATGTCTTCTTAAAAAAAGAAACATGAAGAAGCAGGAAAATGGATATTGGCCTTTAAAACATCATAAACGAATTTATATGTATAATGTTCTTACACATTTATGATAAGCACCAAATGGACACCTTGTATGTAATAAGCACAAAGTGTGTCCATCAGGGTAAATTGCTACGAATACCAGGTTAACTTGTCAATGGAACCCTAGATTTTGCTGTAAGTGAACGAGCTCAACCTACAACCAGCTTGGTGATGGGCTGCAAGCAACTGTCTCAACTTACCCAATAGAATCACCAAGGAGTGTGGCCTCTATTAGTTTACAAGAGAAGATACTAGTGTAAAATTATTGAAGCGAATTACCTTTTCCTAAGATAAGTTCGATTGGCCTTTGCTCTTGCCATGTATCTTCAAACTTGTGCGATGAGTTCTCAACCCATGCCCTATAGTGCACTGGCAAGTATAAAGATATTCCAAATATTAAGACAAATAAATAAGCCCAAGGATCGCAAATAGTATAACATAATGGTGTTGACATGATACAACCACGATTCCGAAGAATACCTTGCAAGATGTGAATAAGAAATATAATTCTGTTCACATGTTACATAGATGTCAATGTAGAATGTGAAAAAAAATGCATATAAAGATTCTATATTCACAATTGTAGACACTAATAACTGGTGATTGCTTATGGAACCCATATAATGAAGTATAGCTCTTAACAACCTTAGTTTCAGTCATACATAAAAACCATAATGAAATGTAGGACTGATATCTAAAAGGAGGATGCAGTCCTTTCATAATGGTGAAAATTTATATTAATGGATATATTAAGTTTTATCAGGGAGATTATTCCAGTATGAATGTTTGAATGCTTATAAAAGAAACTTCAACAGAACCAGCAATTTTTTTTAAAAAAAAAGGTGAACCTGTATATCATTTTTCTTCTCTCTTTCAACATTGCCCCTACTTAAAATGATCATCTACTTAAGGCAGATTAACTGATGCTGGGAACATTGAAAACCCCAAAATTTGGGCGTACATTCATAAAAACTTTAATGGCAGATTAACTGATGCTGGAGCTGTCAACCCCTTCAGACAACACTTAAGAATTATGTATGATTGAGAAAAGAGAAGGTTCATGCTTCTTTTTCAGCAACTTAGTTTTTAAAAGATTTGAGATCACTGGTTGGTCATCCTTTTTACCCTCTAAAAAAAAGATTTGCGATCAATCTCTAACCAGCTTCTTAAAATTCGAGAACATTATCATGTATTCGTTACCCTATAACAAGGTACCCAACAAGGCAATTACTTGAAAGAATGAAACATTTGGGAGAACAATTAAGGTACATACAGAAGCACGTTGATAGCCGTGGTGGATTCTGGCCATGACCTTCCTTGATTATTTGCTTCTTGACCTTCTCGTGAAGTGTTTCGAACTCTGACTCAATTTTAGGAGGGTATTTGTGGTCTTGGGAAGGCTCACTATGCACAAATGCACTACTCTCAGCAACCACATCATTATCATCATCGCTGCCTGAAGCAGAATAGATATAATGACAAACAGTATGGTTTAGAATGCATCCAACATCTACAACTTTCAGCTATAAGTCTAGAATAGATGAATGAGACAAACAGAACTAAATGAAATGAAAACAGGAAAAGTATGGATCACAAATTATGCAAAACCAAAGAGAAGGTTACACAGCAAGAGAAATCTGGAAAACTTCTAAGGGCCTATGTGCAATGCCTATAGCTCATATCAAACCATCATAAAAAGCTTTGCTGAAAGAAAACTTACCTTGCTATTTGACAGAGGAATGGATTTACTCCAAGAGTCGTTTCAATTACAAAAAACTAGACAACATGCTTACTATAAAAATCACTTGCCAACTCCCAAAACTTGCAAAAATGCAATGGACTACTAATTTCAAGTCCTGTGTGATACTTATTACTCAGATTTCAACTTTACTCCTCAACAAAGTACAATATGTACGAAGAGTAAACCTCACAAAAAAAAAATTTGTCTCTTATTCATTGTTCGGTGTTACAAGTATCTCATGGATCACACTGTTAAGAAATTTGATGACCCAGGTCACAGAAAAAAGGCGGGCACTGCCTTTGGTTTTAACATGTCCTGGAATGCTACAGAACAACAATTAACATCAAGCAAACATCATCAGAGAAATGAACTGAAGGAACGGTAACAGGAAAGATCCAATTTTGGAAACAACGATGAGATTTGAGATAGCAAGAATAACTGCAACAAGGATTCAACTCAGTTCCTCGGATCAAAAATCTCATCTTCGTTCGCCTAAGTCCGAATTTCGATCCCCATCAAAACACGAGAGAGAGAGAGAGAGAGAGAGAGAGAGATTTACTTGGAGGACTAGCGGAATCTGTATTGCCGGTGGCGACAACCTCGACTGGAGGCGGCGTCGCGAACAGCTCTGCTGTGGCCATGAGATCGTAGTGTCTTTATGTGTGAGGAGGGTGAGAAAAGGCGAGAACAGCAGCGAGACGACGACGACGACGACGAGCCCAAAGCAACAGTGAGACCGCTGGAGGGCAATAAAAGAGAAATGTTCGGGAAAGTTCATCTAGCCGTGATATGAATTACGGGTAATAAATTAAACCGAAAAAATAAAAATTCATGAGGATTTCCAAATATATACTATTAAAAAAGATAAAATATTAATTATTATGTTAATAAACAATAAAAAACATATAGGTTGTGTTTGGATGACACAAGTTCTGCCCAAGTTCAATTTGCCCAAGTTTTGAAAGTTTTTTTACGTTTTACTTCTTTTTTTTTTATTTTTTTCGTAGGTCTAAAAATAGGTGGAGTTATTTTTAAACCTATAACTTATTATTTTAATAATATCGTTATATATATTATATTCTTATATATTATATTATATACATATATATTTTATTTATTTATTATTTATATCTTATCATAAATTTATAATTTATTTAGGTATAGTAACAAAAAGTACATTTATTATTTATTACAATTTACTTTGTGTTATAATAAAATAAAAATTTCCATTATTATTTATTATGAAAATATATATATTTTCTTGTTTAAATGTTGACATAAATATTTTTATTTATTTTACTTATAATATATCATAATACAAATTAACTAGTATGATATTAGTATAATTATTAGTTATGGTATTCAAAATAAGTTATAATTATATAATTATTTTATATAAATATGATGTTAAATTATCTTGTATATTTCATGTTTTAGTTATTAATTAGCTTATCTTAAATTTTTTTCTTCTATCTAATTTGCTAATTATAAATATTATAGTAATTAAGCTATTCAATTAGTTTTTTAAAAAAATTTATTATATTTGAATCTTAAGATGTATGTAAATTATAATATTAATAATATTTAATAAAATAAATATAATAATAATTTATGTACATTATAATATTAATAACATATTTTTATTTATTATAATTTTATATTTCATAAAATAATAAATTATATTCTTAGTTCTTATTTTTATCCAAACACTTACTAAAACTTATCTATCAAATCAACTTTTTAAATTCTCATCATTACACTTTTTCATCCAAACACCAACCCAAACTTTTCTATCAAATCGATTAATTCTCGAGAACTTACGGGAACTTAAAATCCCCAATCCAAACATAGCCATAGTACTTTTAACGTACAGCTCCGTTTCTTTTTTCTTTATTTCTTTTTTTCGTGCATGCTTGAATTACAATTTGAAAGTATATGAATTTAATCCAAAGAACTACATGTTTATATAATTAGTCACGATGGTGTGGCTGTAAATAGTGTAACGACCCCAATTTTTTGATAAATAAATGAATATTTCATTCATTAATTATATTTAGAAAATTATTATTTAATTTTTTGAAATTATTTAATTTTGAAAATGATGGAAATTATAGAATAAGTTGGAAAGATAAATGAGGAATTTGAGAAGAGATGGAATTGTTAGGGAGATAGTTATGAAATTATTAATTTAAATTTAAATTAAATTAAATTTGAGGAATTATGGGATGATTAATTAATTGTGGTTAGGATTAATTTTGAATGAGTTCAAACCTCAATAGAAATTAAAATTTTAACCTACAACTATAAATAAGAATTAAAGGGTAGTTGAAAACTCTCTTTAGCCAAATAGAATTTATGCAAACGAGTCTCCTGTTTCCACACAAATTGAGACATTCTAGAGAGCATCCGACGGCTAGTTTAGAATAGGAGATCTTTCAAGAAGTGGTCGGTGGTTTCAGGACTTCATTCAAGAGGTTGGCCAAAGTTCGACGTTCGCGTAATTTCCAGCAACCAGGAGTCAAGTTGGTTTTTTAGTCAATTTTAGGTACGTACGAGGAATCCTTATTGCGTTAGTTTTTCGCAACATGGAACCCAAGCTCTTCTCCTTTATATAGATAGTTCGTTGGTATATATTTTGCATAATTTGGATATCGTATGACAAGGATATGGTAATCGAAAGTCACGTTGGAATGTGATTTTCTGTCCGCGACCGAACCGACCCGAGTTCTATTCTGCCCAGCCTAGGTGGTATAGAGCCCGGAAAGAATCATAGTCGAAATCGGACCGAGTTCAATTCGACCTAAGTTCTTATTGGCGTCGCCCGGGTTTTGGCTTTGGCATTGCTTGAGTCGGCGCAATAAAATTGGGAGTGAATCGGCTAACTCAGCACGGGTTCACTTTACACTCGGTCTGAGTTTGCCTTGGCCAAGGGCTTCTTGGTTGTTTCCTAATGCAACTCAATTCCACCTGACGTGGGTCGGGTTCTAGGGACAAATAACCTACTTTTGGGTATTCAATCATGGATAATTGAATAGTTATTATGGATAAATGTTCTTGATCATCCCTATCATATTGTTATTAGATCTAACCTCGTCATTATTTTTATATTTTGATCCTGATATTATTTAATAATATATATTATCCCATGAGATTTGATTTATATTTTTCCTTGATTCAGTCTTGTTTAACTTAATCTAAATTGTTAAAGACAGGTCTCTTACGTAAATAAGATAAAAGATGAAAATTATTGGGTTCATGTTCTCCGATTGTCTATAGACCCTTAGGCCATATTATTATAGAATTGAATGGGGTAGAACGACAGATAGTGCATTTAAAGATTTGAGACGTCATCCTCTAGAGAAGTTATAGATGTCTCATGTTTGGCCATGGTACCCCATCATAAATGAATTATTATTAGCGCTATTATATTAAGACGACTTGCCATGGGCCCCATTGACATGGAGTTTCTCCTAATTGATAGAGCTCACCCTATTGAATTAGATAACTTCAAATATTGAATTAAATTAAATTGAATTTAGTCGAAACGGAATTGAATCGAATGGTCATTCAAATACTAGCTTTGATCAATATTGCCTCCGCCCATTGAATTGAATGGAATTATTATTGACCAATAACCATTGATATTTAATCAAAATTATTAAATTGAATAGTGTCCAGTTATAGAGCATCATTGATTATTGTTAATGGTTTAATTAGTATTGATTAGTCTTTTTATCATTTTTCCTGATCCTCCATATTGATTTATGACTTTATTGATTTATTGATCTATTGTTCAACTAATCCATCGAGTGCTATAATGATTATTGCATCGTATTATTAATTGTGTTATCATCCTATTAGAGTTTAATTATTGATACTGTTGATTATTGAATGCTATTATGATTAGACCCTAAGTACTGAGTATTTTTATACTCATGATTTTTTTTTTACATATGATTTCATGCAAGTGCGATCATAGTAGAGTATGGTGCTACAAATGGTCAGGTTCAGTGACAAGGTTATTGCACATGACATAAGTCAGAGTCCCTTTATTGTTGTTTTAGTTGCTATCAGTATTCCACACTTTTAATATTGTTGAGTTATTGATGTTCTAGCTCCTTTGAATATTGGACTATTGGTCTCTAGTATTGTCTATTGTCATATTTTATAGATTCTATTTTAGAAAATTTGTTTTATTGAAAATTGAGTCGCATCTTTGGGACTACTTTGAGCACATGAAAGTCACGTGAGTTTCAGGGAGTTATAGAAGATATCAGAACTTAAGGAAACACACTTCTTAATTGTCTCTAATACATAGAATTGAGTTTATGTGCTCTGTCACGAGCAATCACTACAGTCATCCAATAGGGTCAAGTAAGTATTGTACTGTGATATGAATTATTGAGCTCACGCTGATGAAATTTTATTGTTATTGTTGTGTAAGAGTAGTTGCTACATAAGATGATCTTTTTGAACCATATTCCATGAGCTCCCAAGAGCGGATCGCAGCGGGTGATGCAATCCAAGGCTCACGTGCCAATGAGCAATAGGCCTAGAGCCCAATATGGAACATGTAGTATGCCTAAGGTCCTCAGATGAATGGGCATTACGAGGGACAACTGAGGTAGGAATCCCTCATGGATTCCACTCAACTCACACTGAGTACTCCCACCCATGAGTCTCGCATGACAGTCTGGTTATGATCGTAGAGACACTATAGAGGGGTTCTTGAAGTTGCAGTCCTCTCAGTTCGATCGAAAGGGCGACTTCAAGGATGCTGAGAGCTGAATGGAGGAGGTTGAAAAGATCTTCCTCGAGATGGATTGTAGCAAGAACCATAAGTTGATCTATGCTAGCCAGAATTTGATTGGTGAAGCACGAAATTGGTGGAACGCTACTAAGCTTATTTTGTTCTCTAGCTAGGACCACATCACCTAGGGAGCATTCAAGAAGGCCTTTAGAGAGATAGAGTCATCCCTGCCTATGAGAAGGGCATGAAGCAAAAGGAATAATTGACACACCTGCAGGGGAGTATGTCGATCAAATAATATTTGATGAAGTTCCTTAGTTTAGAGAAGTACTCCACTTTGCAAGAGTCAGAGATTGATCATGTGAAGCGCTGAGTTGATGGTCTCAAGCTCAATTTCAGATGAAGAGGGTAATTTTCAGACCCTCGAGGCTGAAGAATTTGCCATATATGTGGAAGATGACGACCAGGCAAGAGCCCAGCAGTAGAATTAGACACCTACAAGTCATCATCGGCACTAGAGTCGCTATAGAGATCACAGACACGACTACAAACGTGATAACCGTCGTCGTAATAATAGAAATAGAGGCATACCATACCTAGAGAGGACGAAGCTACAAAAGCCCTCATCGACTACATCTCAACAATTGCTACTGAAAGACAAGCGCGTGCTTGAATTGTGGCAAGGTGGGCCATTTTCGCTCGTGAATGCAAGGAGCCAAGGCATGGTGGACCTCCTCCTCAGTGCAATAATGACCCGCCGAAGATGGTGCAAGGTCGTGTATACAAATGCAGCCTACTGATGAGCAAAGAGCAAACAACACCATCCAAAGTACACTTAAGATTGATGGCATGCTAATATATTATTTGATCCAGGTGCGATGTAGTCCTTCATTTCGAAACAATTCGCTCCACTATTGAGCATGAAGTCACAAGCTACAAGATTTTTACTTGATATCGGCATGCCTCTAGGATCCATCATCATCCAAAGGTATATTCCCAAAGTGTCGATCAAGGTGGAAGGTAAAGACCTCTCGATGGACCTGATCATCATTCCGATTATGGACTATGATGTAGTGTTGGGTATAGACTAATTGTTCTACCACGATGCCTACCTACATTGTTGAGCAAAGAAGATATTGATCAAAATGTCAAGAAGATCTCATATCATTGTCAGAGGTACATCACTAGAGAGTGGCAGGTGTCAGCTATCAAACTCTAGAAGCTATTAAAGAAAGGATGCGGGGGATTCTTGGCAAGTGCGATATAGAGAGACAGGGCTGAGATAGATCAAGATAGCATTTTTTGATGTCTTTCCAGTTGACGTTTGCAGGATTATCACCACGATGGGAGATCAACTTTCGCATCAACTTGGTGCAGGGTACAACATCAATATTGAAGGCTCGATATAGAATGGCTCCAGTGAGATGATGGAATTGAAGATCCAAATCTAAGAACGGTTGGATAAAGAGTTCATCAGGCCGAGCATCTTCCCATGGGGATTCCGTGTTATTTTGAAAAAGAAGAATGGGTCTATGAGGCTGTGCATAGACTACCAAATGTTGAAGAAGGTCACGATAAAAGAACAAGTATCCATTCCTAAGAATCGACAACTTGTATGACCAATTATCTTCGGCAAAAGTGTTTTCCAAGATTGATTTGAGAAGTGGCTACCATCAGCTTCAAATAGCTGATAATGACGTGCGACAGTCTTTAGAACCAAATATGGCCACTACGAGTTTCTATGCCATTTAGGCTGACCAATGATCCAGCATGCTTTATGGATTTGATGAACTGAGTGTTCTAGCCATACTTGGACAGGTTCATGATGATCTTCGTCAATGACATCCTTATCTATTCGTCAAGCCCAGAGGAATATGAGGAGTATTTGGGTCGTGCTACAGACCTTACGAGAGCACAAATTATACTTCAAATTTTCGAAGTGCGAGTTTTGTCTGAGAATATTATTAGTGAGGATGGAATACATATTTGTTTCACTTCATATAACATTTCACATATCATATCATGTATCATGTCATATCTATCATGTATCATATCATATCATGTATCATGTCATATCATATCATGTATCATATCATATCATGTATGCACGTATGCATAATGCACATGTCATATTACCAACTGGCTAGAGGAACATATTACCCCGTAGGGTTTCATATCATCCCAAATTATGGGGTACATTTTCTGCAAAAGACATACCATCCCTGACCAGAGGCCTCATATCGTCCCGTAGGACATCATATCATCCTTGCCGAGGAACATATATTATCCCGTAGGATACTATATCATCCCATGAAAATGGGGTACCTTCTCTGAATAAGACATATCATCCTGGCAGAGGAAATAAAAATGCATGACAAATAAGATGCATAATGCATGCACCAACCATATCGTATCACTTAGAACACATACTATATAATTGCATTAAAAGTAATCCATTCATTTTTCGATCATATAGAACATATAGTCGTATCAAATGACATTCCAAAGACATTATATGAGGTATAACAATGATGAGTTACTTCTAGTGCACCTTAGTACACTAGAAATTTGTGTGGTGCTAGAAACATCATGCATAATAATAATTAAACATGTGATATTAATATAATTATAATTTTTGCATCGTAACAATCTTTACGAAACATAATCCTTTGAAAATTTCCCATTTAAGGTATATTGTATAAGGGCTTTAAAAATTTCATCAAGATAATCATATTCTTTACCTACCCAGTTTGCTGACAGATTGAATGGTGTCAGTTGTAAAATTCATAACTTCTGGAATACTTATGATAATTAAGTAATTATAATTTTCATGAAACTAGACTCCCCAAGATTTAATCCATATAAATCTCATAATTTTATTGCTCATATATAGTTCTCAGAAAATTCAGAGATTTATCTCTGTTCTCTTCTACTTTTCTGTTCTGACAGACTGAGTGAGGTTCACTTTAAAACTCATAACTTTCGTTGTATATGGTCTATAAATGTGATTCCACTTGGATTACAAAGATAACTTTAACATATATAAGCCATATAAATTTCATATATTAAGAATAATCATTTACATTATCATAGTATTTACAATTCGGACTACTCATCACAGAAAACAAAAAGGGCGACTCGGAGTAATTGACTCATAACTTTTCACATACAAATAGAATTAACCTGATTCCAAATCCTGTGGGCATTAGACTCAATGAGGATTCAATTTACAAAATTTCATAAGTTTTGAAGAACTCTAAGATGCCAAGAACATGTTGACAACTTTTGGATAGGGTTTGATGTCCAGCAAAGAGAAAATTTCATGTAGGTGAACTAGGGTTTGATCCACACCTCAAGAACATGGACATAAAAGAACAAAGAGATCTTGGAAGCTCAGAAGAATAGATTTTCATCTGAATTTCATAGGGATAATTCATAGGAAAGGAGTAGACAACTTACCCAATAGGAAGCCCTAACAAGTAACCCTTGATTTCCTCTTTCTTTCTTCTTATTCTCCTTAGCTTTGGTTGCTGCCTAGCGGAAGTCGAATGGGTGCTCACATAGGTGAAGGAGATAAGATTTGAGGTCATATATATCTTAGATACCAACCTAGAGTCGGTTGGAAGTGAGTGTCCAACTTTGCCCTTGGAGATGGCTTGTCATTTATCCTATTGTTTATTTTATTTATTCATTTACTTAAGACATTACATGTAAATAATAAACTACCCCCCATTTGGATTCAAAGAAAATATTTAGGAAAATAAATTTCCAAAGAATCTAAATCTAAATTTTTGTCTGAAGAACAAAATCGATCATTTTTTCTGATTTTCCGATTTTGCGCTATCATTTAACATCACTAAGACTTTATTTAAAAATATTAAAAATCATATTTAACATACTTTCATGTATATGAACAATCACCGGTACTTTAATTTTCTAAATTCTAATATTTTTTAAAAATCATTTTTCCTTGTCCTTAGTCATTTATCATCAATTTCAGGTGTTGGATTCTATGGAGTTAATGAACATATGCTCACAAACTTATCATAATTCATATCAATCAATAATATATGATTAAATTATATAAACTTAGGTGGATCAAGTCGTGGATATTACATTTAGAGTCATGTGTTACTGAGTTTATTTGACTATGGCTTTAATATGTTTTAAATTGCTATTAATGATGATGTTAAAATATGTTTCAATTTTATAACATTACTTTTGATATTTTTACGAAGTTTTTCACATTAAATGAAATATTATTTTATCTTATTTAATGGTTTTATGCTTTCACTGAAATTAATTGAATCATATTTGATTATAATTATGTGATGGCGAACGGACTAACACAACCATATGACCCAATTTTCCTTGACAATTTGGGGGTGAAATTCGAGCGTTATAGTTGGCCTGCTCGTGATCGTAATCCCTCCGGCGGCAAGCAGCCCCCTTTTTGCGACCACCCCCTGTGTTTGCATCCACCATCTCCGTCGTCGCACCTCTTTGATCCACCGTGTGCCGTCCACTGTCGTCGTGGCATGCTTCTTTGATCCACCGCACACCGTCCACTACCACCGTCGCCGCACATCTTCGATACATTGTGCGTCGTCCACCGCTGTCGTTGCCACACCTCTTCGATCCACCGTGACCGTCGTCGCGCCATGACGACAGCCTCAATTTTGACATCCTCGTCACTTGCAATGATTGACGGGAAGATTAGAAATTTTATTAATGTAATGATTCATCTGTAGTGTAGAAGATTGAATATAATTTAATGATTAGGAATTTGATGATGTATTTTATGATTACATGTAATGTGAAATGTATATGCTCAAGCAATGCTATTTCGGTGTATGAACATATTATTTTTAGTGTTTCTTTAGCGCCACTTTAGCGACTACATAGTGTCGCAGTTCTTAGCGATGCATTGACATCTAAGTAGCGACACAAATGACGGCAAGAAAACGGAGTTCGTGATTGCTCTAGCGTGATATTAGCGTCTATGCTTGCATTATCTTGGCTTCTCGATGGCGTCACGTTCTTCAATGTCGTTGTAGCATCGCATTACACATTGGCATCTAAGTAGCGACACAAATGATGGCAAGAAAATGGAGTTAGCGATTATTTTAGTGCCATATTAGCATCATAATAGCGTTTATGCTTAGCGTCATCTTCGCATATCAATGGCGTCGGCATCTTTAGCGCCGCTATAGCGTCAAATCACCACGTGACTTATAGCATCATTATAACATCGGACTAGTGTTGACAGGTGACGCTAGTAGTGTCATTGTGTGTTTTGGCACTATGGCAATACTAATGATTACTGATTTTTGACGTCTCTTACATGTGGCGCCGTGTCGATACCAATGCGTGGATAATATTTTTAGCCATGAGTTAGCGACGCATTGTGGAGTGTCTATTTCGTAGATTTCTTGTAGTGTTAGCTAGGTGCCCTTCATCTAGTCTCTACACGTGGTGCTATTTCTGAAAATGACCTCGTGATATGTTTTATAGAATTAAATGTAATGATAAAAATTGTTAAGAGTGTAAAAGATGATTTCATATATTTCTATGTACAATCATGTGATTTAACAACCTATGGCATTGTCTTCCATAAGCTGAATTTAATCAATAAACAAAAATTTAGAACCAAGTAGGATTTGTAGAATCATGAAAAGACAATTGAAATGTATACAAATGTCTGAGTGGAAGGTCAATTTTAATCATTTATCCAAAAAATTTACTCCAAAACCAATCGCCATACCTCCTTCCCCTTTCTCTTCCCCATACAAGTTAGGTTTTGAAGCTTCTTTCATGCTGAGAGTTTTTCAAGTTCAGGGCATTATGCTAGGGTAATGAAAAAAGAAATGAATGAATGAATTTAAAATGATTTGTTTGTCAAAAAATTAGAAAAATAATGGTTTTGATTGTTATAAAATTAGGACTTTTAGATTAATAACTTGTCATAATTATTATTGAACATGTATCACAAAGTCTTTAAGGTTAATTGATTTATGGTGATGATGTGCTAAAAAAATAAGAAACATGTCGATTGTTGTTATGCTAAATTTGTGTCACTTGTTTTAATTGTTAAAGATATAAATAACATATGATTGAAGCCTATCCTACTAGAAGATTAGGTCAACTAGACCAAAGTGGAAGGGCCACTATCTAAGTTATTAGTGGGCTTGTTTGTTCTATTGAAATACTGAATCGAGTGAAACCGTCTCCAGGTGATGCGCTGTCTCTAAAATTTGTGCAGTATAATAATATTTCGCAGTTAAAAATTTTATCCGAAAAAAAGATTTGATTGATCAGGGAAGATTTATGTCAACTGAATTTCTTTAATTTTTATAGAAGTTTAATAATAATGTAATAATAATAATAATAATAATAATAATAATAATAATAAGATGATGATGATGATATCCAAGGAATGCTCATATTTTGTGAAAAAAGATAAAATAATTGTTCTTCGTTTTCTAAGATAATTTTAGTTTTAGTATGAAAATATCAACATAATTACAGCTTAAGTTGGATGTGATATAAAACTTCGGTGCGTAGTGAAAAACAAACAAAAATGCAATCAGAACTGTAATTTTCGTTTTATAACTAAAACAGCAAAATCAAATATAAAACTAATTATAGGCAACGGTCTCTAAGTAAAAAAAAATAGATTATCTGACTCGAGAAAAAAAATAACAGAGTTTCTTACTATGAACAAACGAAGTTATTTACAAATTGAAATGTTAGATAAACAATTAATTTTGAGTTCTACTTAAAGTTCCGAGACCACTGAAACATTATACCTAGTCAGACTCGTATTGCAATACTTCTTTCTAAAAGTTTGATTTGCATTGTATAATCGATCTTTTAAAGGAATAGAAATATAATCTTGGATATAATTAAAATTGCAAATCCAATCTAATAAAATTATTAATAATAAAAGTAGTCAAGATCATGTAGCATTTTAAAATTATTATTTTTCTTAATAAATTATTATTATTATTATTATTATTATTATTATTATTAGATGAACTCGAGCCTCGCGTTTCGCTTCATACCATGACAGGGCACGCGGTTCACAGTTCGTGGTTCGCTTCATCTCGCGTATCAGTTCGCTTCATCTTGCATCAGTCGACCGCAGTTCGCTCCATCTGACGTCCATTTCTAATCGGATGGATACGCTCGCCTACCAGGGCGCGTGGTAGGAGGAACATTAATTCCAATTATATATATATATACACATGTATTTATAATTATTATCGGCATAGATATATTAAAGACGATTTATAATTCCTATTTGATTTTGTACGGACAAGAATTCAAATATTTCGAAGAATAAATCTATAAAGAAAAAAATATTTTTTTTGAAAAAAAATCAAATGGCTGGGATTAAAATTATTAGGTCTTAGATACCGTTCACAATAATAATAATAATAATAATAATTTATTAAGAAAAATAATAATTTTAAAATGCTACATGATCTTGACTACTTTTATTATTAATAATTTTATTAGATTGGATTTGCAATTTTAATTATATCCAAGATTATATTTCTATTCCTTTAAAAGATCGATTATACAATGCAAATCAAACTTTTAGAAAGAAGTATTGCAATACGAGTCTGACTAGGTATAATGTTTCAGTGGTCTCGGAACTTTAAGTAGAACTCAAAATTAATTGTTTATCTAACATTTCAATTTGTAAATAACTTCGTTTGTTCATAGTAAGAAACTCTGTTATTTTTTTCTCGAGTCAGATAATCTATTTTTTTTTTTTACTTAGAGACCGTTGCCTATAATTAGTTTTATATTTGATTTTGCTGTTTTAGTTATAAAACGAAAATTACAGTTCTGATTGCATTTTTGTTTGTTTTCCACTACGCCCGTAATTATGTTAGATAGTTTTTATACTATAACTAAAATTATCTTAGTAACGAATAACAATTATTTTATCTTTTTCTAACAAAATATGAGCATTCGTCGGATATTATTATTATTATTATTATTATTATTATTATTATTATTATTATTATTATTATTATACCACATGGCATAATATTATGAGAGGAAGGAAGAGGGGGAGATCGAGAGAGAGGAGGTGAGGAAAGGGTGCTTCATATATATATATATATATATAATGTAGGAAAAATCTTGTGAACAGTAAACTTCTATATAAAAAAATAAAGAAATGCACTTGGCATAAATCTTCCTTGATAAATCACATCCTTTTTTATAACATTTTTAAACTGCAAAATATTATTATATTGCACAAATTTTAGAGGTATAGTTCAATGTTGGTCTCACCTTGTTCCCTATCTTTTACACCATCAGATATCCATCTAATGGTTTACGATTGAATCTTTTAAATAGTTTATTATAATTGGATGAGAATTTGATCGTGGAGAAGATAAAAAAAAAGATGAGGTAAGAAATCCTTTCATTTTATCTATCTATATATATAATCCATATGATATAAAATTTTAAAAATAAAAAAGTAAGTATAGATATTTTTTAAGCAAATAACTATGAAATCCTTTTGTATATGAAACAGAGCAAAATTTTATTTAATTATATTTTAATTGACTCGAATAAGAAATTATTATACTGCTTATAATAAAATGTAATATTATTTCTCTAATTTTTAAATACAAAATCATTTATAATTTTTTTTAACATTTTTAAATGATAAAATAATTTAAATTATTTTTTTATCTTAGATAAAATTTTATTAGTTTAAAATAATAATTATTGACATGGTTTACATAATTCTCTGTGTAATACATGCATTTGGACAAGTATTTAATTCTTTATCTTCATTGTATCAATAAGAGTATTCTACTTGTTTGATTTCTCTCGTAATTGTGAAAAAAAGGGTATAAAGTATTAATATTGAAGTTATTATAATCTTGCAGAGATGTTAAGATAAGAGCCATATTTTTAAAGAGAATTAATCTCATTATCTAGTTACGAGTAAGTTAGTTGTGGTTAAAAGAAAAAAAAAGTTAATTGAAAATTTGATAAATTGGAGAAAGGAAGAAAGAAAAAAGAAACATTAAGTGAATATTATTTATCTATAATAGATAGCATGAACGAGAGATAAAAATAAGATTCATTTGGAAATACAAGTACTCACGACTATTGATAATATATATATATATATATATATATATATATATAATAATAATAATAAAGCTGAGACATTAGAATCATTGTAAATTTGTAATGCATTTGTCTTCATTTAGCTTTTTTCTCCATTTTTCTATTTTTTATTCTCATCTATTAACTATAATCCATCTATGTATCTTTGGCAATTATTAATTCACTAATATCATATTCATTCAATGCTAATATAATCAGTTAAAAACTCAAAAGTCACAAGAAAATTAACTTTCCCTCCCCTCCATGATTCCTCCTTTTGTCAGTAATTAATGAAAGCCCTTCCACTTAGTACAATTTTAAATTATTATAATATATCACTAAATAAATATTTATTTTTATTAAACAAATTATGTGAATCATTTTTAGATAATTCTTTAAATTTTGTGTTAAATGAAATTTTATATCTTCTATATTAAGTTGTCAAGAAATATTAGATTGATTGCACTGTGAATCATTTTTAGATAATTCTTTAAATTTTGTGTTAAATGAAGTTTTATATCTTCTATATTAAGTTGTCAAGAAATATTAGATTGATTGCACGTGATATGTTAGTTACCAAAACAGAGTGTTATATTTAATTTTGGAAAGTGTGTTGGCCAAAAAAGATTATTCTAATATAGAATTTTTAGTGGAGGTCAATTTTATTTGTGGGAAATGAAAGACATTAAAATGTGACATATTGAAATATTTTTTAAAGATGAAAACATTTGTTTGTCCAATTTTTTTATTACAAAATGAAATGATATATAATAATAGTTAAATCATTACTATATCAACAACATAATAATATCATAATGCAAAAATGATCTTTACGTAATGAATGTGAAAGAATGAAGGACGGGAAAGTAAACACGGATGAGGAAGCATATGCCAAGTTAACGGAAATGAAAAGTAAAAAGAAAAGTAGGATGAAACATAATTTTAGGGGAAAAGAAGAGTAGATTACATAAATAATAAAAATAATAATGTAAAATATTGACTGAAAACTTCTTAGAGATATTTCAAGGAGGAAAATAAAATACATAATAAATATTAAATTACAAGCATTGAAAAAATAATAGAAAATAAAATGCAAGTTATATACATTGAACCGTGTGTATTCTTCTCATCATAATGTGCACAGTGCTCCTCCTCTCCATGAATGGTGAGTCATATATTGGGATATGGTTGATTAATAACTGATAGGTTATAATTGAGTGGTGGTGGTGGACATGAATGAGTAAGGAATGATAATTAATGTGTGTTATGCATAGTACATCCTATAACTGAAAAATAGACAATAACTTATGATCCATTTTTAATAATAATAATAATAATAATAATAATAATAATAATAATAATAATAATAATGAAGGGAGAATATATATTAATTAGAGACTATTTTCAAGGGAGAGTATGAAATAAATTAGAAACTATTTTATAACAAAGATTATGTATTTTAATTCATAATAAAATTTGTTAAAAAAATCATTAATGATTTAGCACCTATGATAAAACAAATATATAAAGTACAAAAAATCTTAAAATGAGTGTAGCAGCAATTAACATTTCATTAGGTGACTTTATGGCATTAAACATCGATGTGTGAAGTTTAAATATATCATGATGCACGAGAAGAGAGGAAGATGTGAGAGAAAATAATAAAATTGACAAAATAGATAAATACTCAACTTAAAAAATATATATATCCTGGTGTGCATATAAGAAATAAATTATAAAATAGGTGACTGAAAGATGAAAAGCTTTAAAGAGTATAAAGGTATATTTAGATAATCGGTCACCAGAAATTAGTCTAGAAAATTGGAAAGACACAAGATAACATATAAAGGTATATTTATCAGAGTTCTAAAAGATATAAAGGTACTAAGTTATTGCCATAATAAAAAATAGGTTGCTTTAAAAAAAGCTATAAAATTGTTTGAGAAAATAAATAAAAAAATAGATTAAGAAATTATTAGTTTGTATATATAAGTTGTAGAGTTAAAAAAAGTGATGTCATGTTTATAAATGAGTCACTTAAAGAATGTCTAGTTCAAGTCCTATTAAATTTCTGGCATATTAATTCCTTATGCATTTTTATTAAATAATTTTCTTCCTTGAGATTAAAGAAATTTAACCACAACATATAAGTAAATTAATTTAGACTACTGAAGTGGATGGCAACGTGGGGGCCATATAGTACATCCTTATATATATATATATATATGGTAAATTTTACCATAGCATACGAATCATGCTAAGCAACACAAGAACATTTTTTTTGCGTGAACTTTATTCAATAAAAAATAATTAAAGTCACAGTAGATATCTAAATGAGGCCTGCCAATCCATAAATACAAGAAGAAAGCGGCAAGCTGATTTGCTCAACAATGGTAGCAAACTGTATATTATGATAATTTCCCTTCATGATTGGCTCCCCTGCAAGTACGTAGACTGTATGAGGAATGACCCTCGACCCTGTAAGTAAGTAATAAATAAAAATATTGAGTATTAATTTTAGAAATGCACTACATTATTTTTTTTACGGAGTGAAACATTAATTTTTTAATGCAGTACAATCATTCTCTTTATTTTCCCAAGTACTTCTTTTTATAAATTATGAGATAAAATGAAAGGCATACAATTCAAGTTTGGATGATTCAACAACGTATAAATAGGAATAAATACGAATACCAAGTGTCATATGGGTGCAATAAAAATAAATAAAAATATCAAATAAATCATAAAAATAAGAAAAAAAAATGCAGCAAGGAGTACGTTTAATGCACAGTGAATAATTTTATCATTTTCTGAATAATAATAAATAGTACTTGGAGACTGACCACGAATGAATTGCATCGAAAAGAGAACAGTATAATAGTCAACTCTAAAAATTTAATTAGTTTTTAGATGGTGAAGATGAAGTGACACCTAGTAAAATTTGGGCTTCATTTTTTTTTGACATTTCACATTTATATATTTCCATTTTCTCATACTTTTCTTTGTTCCTTGATGATGTGTCCTTTATACTATTTCCATTATAACCATTATCATGTGGATTTCCTATTACACATAATCACATTTTTTTTTTTGCACGTATAATTGTTCTCTATAGGTGCAATTTTGTAAACATTACGGGAGATTACTTTGGAAGTTTATCTTTAAATGATAATTATAAGATATGTAAGATATCTTTGAATTTTTGTGACCAATAGATTCATTTTTTGGGTATTCATGTTATTATATATGTTCAAGCTACCTTCGATTTTTTTCTTAAAGTGTTCTTCATTTATTTCTTCTAGCTATTTTAATAGTATTAAATATTTTAATAATTCATGGAGTCATAATTCTACACTCTTTTAATGAGAAATTAAAGAAGACACATTCTTTGTTTACTTTCATGCATTTAATAATTAATTTGACAAAAAGTCAAATTTTCATATGTTTTTTTTTTATTTTATTTGAAAACGTCTCCTCTTAAATTAATATGGGCTTTTTATAAAAAAAATATTATTTCACATTTAGATTAGGATTAATTCCTTTAACACCCCTCAACTATAACTTTTTTCCACATCTAAACCTAAACTATCAATTTACAAATTTTAGCCCCCAAACTTCTTTAAATTTGACACTTAAGTCCTTTGGCTAATTTTAATCTAAAGAGTTATTTCCTTAAACCATCCCTAAATTATCATATTTTTTTAGATCTAACCCTAAACTGCGAACTTTATTTTTTGGGTCCCTAAACTATCACAATTTTTTTTCAATTTCATCCTTCCGTCGACTTTTCGATTATCTTTGATTTTTCACATTTATGAAAAGTCTATTATACCCCTGCCTTAAGTGTTAGTCCATTTTTCATAAGATAATATATAATAATAGATATAATTATTTAATAATAAAAAAAGTTGGAGCGAGTGTGTGTGTGGGGGGGGTTCACCTTTCTCGTTGCCCTTCTTCGTCCTGGCGTTCACATCATGGATCGCTGGCGCCGACATCTCTGCCCTTCCCCACGCTGATCCTTTCTTCCTCGGATGAAGACGAAGATGGTAGCGCAGGCTCAGGCTTCTCCTCCCCTTCTTCGCCTCCACTCAAGAAGCGATAGAAGTCGAATGCCCGCGGGGGTGCAGGAAGCGGACGTGGAGGGTTCGCGACGATGACTACGGAAGTTACAGTGATCGAAGACAACCCGACTCCGCATAAGCCCGCACCGGCGCGTACGCCCTCCTTGGTTGCCGAGACGCTTGGGGGCGGCGACCCCCGCCGGGCGCGGGGGGTGGTCGCCTCCCCCCCCTCTACGTCCTCGTCGTCACAGATGGGGGGCGGCGACCACGACCCCCCCCCCCCCCCCCCTCTCGCTCCAACGACACGTAGCAGAGGGGGTGGCGTCCCCCCCCCCAAGCGATCTAAGGGGCATCCTCCTCCTTGTTTTTTTTCTTTTATTTATTTTTTTATATCTATTATTATACATTATTTTATGAAAAAAATATTAACACTTAAGTCAAGGGTATAATGGACTTTTAAAAAATGTAAAAAATCAAAGATAATAAAAAAGTCGACGGAATTGGACAGAAGAATCAAATTGAAAAAAATATGATAATTTAAGGATCCAAAAAATGCAGTTCGTAGTTTAGGATTAGATCTAGAAAATCGTGATAGTTTAGGAGTGGTTTAAGGAAATAATCCTAATCTAACTTTTGTTAAGTTTTTTTCTAATAAACTATGAAATGACATTTTTGCCCCTTACTTTGTAATATTAAATAATATAAAAAAATGAAAATATTGACTCAAGCATAGAATTGCATAGAAACATTATTATCAATTAACATTTTTATCTATATTGATTATTTTATATTTTAAAATTATTTTTATCGCAATATGAAACTAAGGGTAGAAATGACATATCATAATTAAATATAATGAAATTTAGTCTAAATTTAATTAAGGGACCTAGGTGCTAAATTTAGAAAAATTTGAGGATTTGTAAATTTATAGTATAAGATTAAATGCGAAAAAAATTATAGTTCCAGATGTGTTAAAGGAATCAACCTTTAGATTAAGAGCTACTATTTTTCTATGTCTTTTTTAACATTCAGCAAATATTTATTATTATTTTTTTTAGTTCTAGTAACGAAATGTTTTATGAAGCACAATCATATCAAATATTCATTGAGTAAAAGATACAAAATTCTTCAATTCGATAATTATGTGATCATCAGCACAACTTCCAGGCGGAGGCTTCAAGGAATGGATAGTCTGTGTACCCAACCACTGGATCGCGTGCGTATACCGTGGCCCAGATATGCTTGTTCATTGGTGCATCGAGTTCAAATCTCTTAGGCAGGTCAGGGTTGGCCAGGAACAGGCGGCCAAAGGCGACCAGGTCAGTGTAGCCTTCTGCGACAACTTTGTTCCCCTCCTCGCGTTCGTATCCGCCGGCTGCGATGAAAGTCCCACGGAAGGCTTTCCTCATAGGAAGCAGCCGGTGGGGAATTTGGCGCCGGCCGTCGACGATGGCCATCCTCGGTTCCACCATGTGGCAGTAGAGCACGTTGTATCTGTTCAGTGCCTGAACCATGTACAGGCCCAGAGCTTCCGGGTCCGAGTCCCAGCACTCCACGAAGTCAGCGAAGGGTGACAGCCGCATTCCGACTCTTTCGGCGCCAATCTCGTCGACGACGGCCTCGATCACCTCCACCGCGAACCGGCAGCGGTTCTCCAAGCTCCCGCCGTACTCGTCGGTCCGGTCGTTGCAGCTATCTTTCATGAATTGTTCGATGAGGTAGCCATGTGCACCATGGATCTCCACTCCATCGAAACCTGTATGTGTGGAGGTATCAAAGTGAACTTGTGCCTACTGCCACTGCAAAATTTAGACTGTACAAAGAGAAATAAGCGAAGTACGTAGCATTTGCTAAGATCAGAACAGTGGACTGACCTGCTTCAATGGCATTTCTTGCAGCAAGCCGGAAATCATTGACGAATTGAGGTATCTCTTCAGTGCTCATTCTCCTGGGAGCACTGTACTCAGCCACCACTCCATCATGTTGCACTTGTGGAGGTATTTGCTTATCTGTGCTAGATATGGGATCCTGTCCATTAGGCTGGAATCCTGTAATTTTCATGAATTCATGTAAAATCAGCAACGGTAGGAAAGCTTTACCCAAAAACTTTTCATCAAACCTTCCAGTGCACATAAGTATTAGATTAGACTACCACCAATTATCAGTAGTTCATATACATAAGCTGACTGTGCGCGTTCATATACATAAGCTGACTGTGCGCTTTACTTCAGTTTTCTTGTCTAGCATCAATTCTTTTTCACTGTTCAGTTTAATTGATAAGGATACCAGACCAGGTTAATAATCAAAATGCACATCTTAATTGTAAAGGCTACTAACTCTATTTCATCAGGGCACAACTTCATGCTGCCCCAGTGTCAGGTTCGCTGGTGCATATGGATTATGGTGTGCAAAAGTGAACAGGGGCTTCCCTCCATACACAAGTGAATTGTGGAAACAAGACTCCTTAAAGGATCAAAAGTAAAGATTAACAAGAAATAAATTGCAGCATTACCAGTGTTGGAGACCCTTCCACAATGCCAAATTTGACAGAAGAAGGTTCCCCCCTTTGCATGCACAGCCTCCACAATTGGCTTCCATGCCTCCACCTGCTCCTTGGTCCATATCCCAGGTATTTCCGGATACCTTCAAGAGCAAATGCCATCAGATTTTGTGACACAGTAATGGTGGCAGCCTGGGACAGTTCCTATGGTTCTGAGGTACGCGATGCATGCATACATACCCTTGTGCAGTGTCTGAGATTCCGGTGGCTTCAGTGATCAGCAAACCGCCAGGAGTGGTCCTCTGAGAGTAATACAACGCAGCATGGGGTTGAGGAACGTTTCCGTAGGATCTTTCCCTTGTCAATGGTGCCAAAACGACCCTGTCACAGGCAATTAACAAGCTTCATTAGTATTACTGTTACTTTCAATTAACAGATCATGGAAGATGTCATGCTGATAGACATGTTCATGTTTAGCAACCGTTAATAGTCAGAGTTGACGTCGCCGATTCATGCTAATTGTCACAGCCACAGGTTACTGATGGCGGTTATGTGGCCACGCCAAGCTTGCAACATCACGTTAAAGTTACATTGAAATGCTACCTATCATCATTTAATTTTGAAAGAATCCTTCAAATTGCATATTTCGAAATATTTCAGTACCACTATAACAGCAACAATTTCAGATATATTTCAGCCCGGACCTCTTCTGTTACACCAAAAAAGAAGAAACATGTCTCTCTTTGATTTGTAATCCCAATTCTGGGGGGCATTCCTTATTATGGCCATGATTTATGTGGTTTTGAAATGCGAAACAAAGAAAACCTTTGATGGTATGCAGTTTATTTATTTCCCATGCAAATTAAGCCAGAAGACTGATGCATCGAAAGCAGGATTTCAGCCTTCAATTGCTATGGTTTTTCTGAGATGATCAATGGAGAAGCAAGATGAGGTCAGGCCATAATCTTCATCAGAAAGATAAATGAATCACAATTGCCTGACTGACAACCACGAACCATGCCAAAACAAAGGCATTCACAGAGACTAATGCACGACTAACTGCTGTGATAAAAAAAAAAAAAAAGAGAGTGCACAAAATAAAATTCTAACCTTTAAAAACAAAGGTTCCTTTATTTATTTCGGTATAATTATTCAGGGCACATATAAAATTAAAAAAAAAAGTACATCAGCTGACCTGTGGGAGAGATCAAACTTTCCCATCTTGTATGGTTTCAGGAGAGGAATAGGTGCTGCTTCTGCCATCTCAAACAATGGCAATAAAAATGGAAGATGAACTCCTAACTCAAAGAAGTGGATTTCTCTCTTTAATTAGCCTCTTCTTCCACTTGATGTGTGCCCCTGTGTTATGGAGTTCTACTTATAAAGCCTTTGGAGGCAGCTAAGATATCAACTTTGCACTATTTAGGTGTATTAATTATTGTTCTCTTATTAATCAGAAAAAAACGTACTACAAAAATTTTAATATATATTTTGTTCTTTCAGGTGAAGCTTAGCCGCCATGAGGCTGAAGATGGGTATCAACTGTCAACCTCAGAACACCAATGTTTTACCAAATATGGGAAAATGCATGTGTACCAAATATAATATATATTATATATTATATATATATATCACATGTCCTAAATAATTTAGCCCAGTATTTATTTATTTACTGTTAACTCTATTGAATGATAAATTAGGAAAGATTAACTCTGCTCCTCTATGGATTAGGGTTAGTTATCCCTAATGAGGGTACATATCGTAGTTAAGTGAAAAATGAGTGTTTCTTTTTGTGGACCTAACGAGGGACACATATTGACTTCTGCCTTTTTTTGTCGCGGAAACAAGAAGAAAACTTTAATTTGTCATGCAACTTTGGTGACGAGTACTTGAATAGTGACGGAATTGACGTGTGGGAATATGAACTCCAAGACTTGTTTTCTGTCCACGTTCATCGGCACTTCCGCACCTTTTTTTTTTTTTTGTTTCAAATTTCATTACAAACAAAATTATATACAAAAAGATTGGTCAAAATTAATGATCAGGAACAACAAAAGTCGTAATAGCCAATTTCAAGATTCCATGAGTGTGCAGATTGTGTTATTTGCCACTCATTGTTAAAGCATTTAAATATTATACTCGTGACGTTTTCAGTGACGCGGGGTCTGAATGGTTGGTTGATTTCTGGTCCCATTGATTAGTTTAGTAGCTTAAGTATAATAATAGTTTGACAGTGGATCGACTTTTTAACTTATTGTTAAGGTCGTCGTCTTTCAAAAATTGAGATTGGCAATAAAATAATAGTAATAATAATAGCAGAAATCCCCTTAGTCATTTTATTTGGCTTCATAAAGCTTTCTTCTTTTCTTTTCTTTTCTTTTTTTAAAGAAAGGGAAGTCGGAGTCACTTTTGTTTAGCCCCATCACACCGGAAAAGGACGCTCACTTGTTTACCTCCAGCTGACACTGCCACTGAGATTCCTAGGGCTGTTTGAGTGCAAAAAAAAAAAAAAAAATGTTCCAAAATATTTTTTTTCTTGACCCATGCTAGCTTCCATATTAATATTGTTCTAGACCCTCTTAAAAATTCAAATGATCCAAATCTGCATTGTTCTTACAATGATTGTCGGTGGATCCACAAGTTAATGATGTTTGAATAAAAAATTGAGAACAAGCTTTTTATCCCAGCACTAAAAGTCCCTTGGTGAATTATTGTTGAAAGCCCTAGTCACTAATTCTCTATTAAAACTCAATTCAAATGGCTTCTTTATTGATATCAATATTATGGAATCTCAATTAGGATGGCTCCTTTACTTATGTCAATATGGTGGGTGTTATAAGTTATATCATGAGCAATGTTACCAAAATTAGTCCGGACCGATCGGTTCAATCGGTTCAATCACAAATCAATTGATAATCTGATTTAGTTTGATATTAAATTTATTTTTAATGTGAACCAAGAAAAATGATTGAACCGGGCCGATTGAACCGGTTCAATTCAAATTTTATAAAATAAAATTTAAAAATGATAAAATAGGAAAATTAAAAAAGAAAAAAAGGAAAGAAATTTAAGAAAGGTAAAAAAAGGAGCGAATATGGTTTGTATAAAATTAAATAGGAAATAAAATAAAAAGGTAAGTGTTTAAAATTGAATAACATTAAAATGGAAAATTATCAAAGGGCATAAATAAAGAAAATAAAAAGAAAAGTGTTAAAGAAAAAAATAAGAATAATTTAGGATAAAAATTATTAAGATAGGATCTATCATCAATAAATAAAAGATATTAAATTATTAATAGAACTTTAATAAATAAATTATGTTATATTAATTTTTAATATGTTATTAGTACTATATTCATATATTATATCATATAACTTATATTATATGTTTATAATTATTATAAATAATATTATTTTAATAAAATTTGATTCAATTCAGACGAACCTGATCATACTGGTCCAACTCGATAAAGAGTCTAATCTCGTTGCCGATTCGATTATGAAAATATTGATCTTGAGATCTCATTTCGGTCATTTCAAAATTTCAGTCTAGACATTGTATTTGATCTGGCCATTTGTTTGATGGATAAACGACTAAATATCTCATTATTCTAATAATATGATCAAACGTCAACCCAATTTATTTTTTATCAAGATTATTTTGAAAAAGACGACACCATAGTGTTAATCGGAATCCGAATAATATTTATATCTGCTTCGTTTTCATTTTTTATTTTTTTTATAATTTAATCATATATTATTATATTATTATTAACATTTATTACAATATTGAATACTTACTATGTGTAATAAAATGTTTTAGCCATAAAAGATTATATTTCTTTAATTCATTATTTTCAAATTAAACATTTAATAAAATAAGAATATATTTACTTTTCCAAAAATGATGATATTACGGTAGAATTTTCTTTTTGAGTTTATCGGTCTTAGAAGTAGGTAAATAAGGGGTTAAAAAAATGTACAATCAGTTCCGGTTACCTTAATTCAAGTCACATCAAACCATGAATCAGAAATATCATAACTTCAGAGGGGCTATTAATATCGGGTGCTTGATACCATGAACGGCTCCATAGCTACTGCAAAATTAAAATTCTAGAAACCAAGTTTGAATTATTTCACGAAATACTAGCCAACTTTGAGTTTTTTTAACGCTATCATCAAAGTTCACTTTGTAACAAGACTGTCATCTATCTTTTAACTTATTTCATCGACTACTTTTTTTACTTTTGATAGGCGATTTTCCGGTCACGCGTGGACGTGACGAGTTTCTCTCTCTTCCACATAAGCATGACATCTTCTAATTATTAGCCTTTAACATAATATTATAGTATAAAATAATAAATTCAAATACATACAAAAACCTTCCAATGTAACACCCCGAATTTTCATCCCCAATTGCTAAAGACAATTAGGTCATTCAATTGTGTTAGCACATCATTACATAATCATAAAATAATATGATTTTCAATTGATTATAGCAGAAACATAACACCCAATAATGAGATAAATATCCTTTCAATTAACGTGGAAAACTTCAAACATCAAAGTAATGTTACAGAATTAAAACATATCTAAACATCATCACTAAAACATCTTTATGACATCATGACTCTTAGTTAATCCTAGACCCTTATTGTGCAATCTTGTTAGTCATGAGTTGAGTCGCCATCCATCCGATCACTTTAGTTACCTACACGGATCCAGAGTGCAGATTTCCAATTAGAGTATGTAAAGGCCATGCAATGCGATGACATAATCCTAAATATGATATTACATGATATGCATCATCATCTCCATATGAAAGGAAGGGAATAATATGCATGTCATGCTCTAAACATGAGATCTACATGTCAATTATCAATAACAATCTATCATCATGCATTTATAAACTATAGCATGAGAGACATGTAATCATATCATCATACCAGAATATATGGATAATCATAATAGTCATACAATTTCATGGCACATAAGTATGGTACATCACCATAACCATTGCCTCCATAACTTTCCTCGGGATTGCTTCATACATCCATTTTCATGGGACATCTTTCTATTCATTCGATTATTGACCCTTTCATTAACGCTATATTTTTTATAGTTGGAATTTATGTTGTTGCTCTCTTAATAAGCTAGCTACGCCTTGGAGACAATGTTCCCCTCTCGCCCTAAGGTGATATCAGAATACACACACTGTTACCGATGTGTGTAATGATCATTCTAAATAACTCTCATTTGAGGGTGACATCTATGTAACGATCATTCCGAAGGAAATCGGATAAATGGCCATATATAAAAGGTCAATATATAACATCATCCACAATTGAGTTCATTATGCTTTTCAATAAAAAAGAATTACGTCACTCAATCTTCATGTTTTAATCTAATTACGAGGCAAACGTGTATCTAGATTCTTATACAATCAACAAGCATCAATACATACTATTATTACCTTGAAAATAATATTTTATATAGCATATATGAACTCTGACATCGTTCACGACTATCATCACGGTCGTGATAGAACCTTGAAAAATATCCTTTTGTCACGACCGTGACATAAGTCCGATTTTTGGCCAATTTCAGCCCTTTTGTCATCGGCGTGACAGATTGCGTCACTACCATGTCAGAACTCTGGAGTTCCGTCGTCCAGCCCGATTTTTCATGATTTTTATTCAAAATTTGGGAAAAATGATACACAACATTAACAATCAAAATATATGCATTTCTTAGGCATTCTAGGATAAAAAATATTAAAAAACATAATAATCCGTGAAAATTTCAAATTCTAGGGTTCATTGAACATGAACCTAATAATAAATCTAATCATAATACTTATATATGGCACAGATCTAATGCTTTCAATAAAAACATCATCATCACAATCCAATCTGAGGATATGGTGCCCTCATGCTCCCAATCCATTCATAACATTGAGAGATGAGAAAGAAATTTTGGATCCTCTTTACATACCTTGATCTCATATTATTTCTCCTCTTTCTTCTTCTTCCTCTTTTTCCTCCTCCTTGTTCTTCTCTTTCTCATTCTTTAAGTCCTAGTCGCCAAGAGATTCGGATGGAGAAAAGAGTAAACAATAGGAAAAAGAGGCCTTTATATAGAGAAAATCACGAAGATTTGACCAAAAGTCTAAATTACTCCTAATTAAAATCTGAAGTATTACATCCAAACTTTCGACGGATAATATTTCAGTCGTTACTTTCCAAAGATGGTACACTTGTTACAAAATCATCCGTCGAAAAGTTCATATTTCCCTGTAGAGAATCTTTTGGCAATAGTGGCATAAGAATTTGGTCATATATTCCCTTGGCACCAAACTTGTGATTGTAGGAAGCTCATGGATATGAGAGTTAATTTTAAGCAGAAATGCATGACATCCACCGTTAGATTGCGCATTGCATATATTTCGGCTACATTCCTTCAGCATGAACCAGTGAGCATGAGATCCACAGATACATATAACACAAACTCTTGGCTTAAGCCCTTTCTAAATTAAGGCCAGCAACTTCACATACTACCACACATTTTTGCCAAACTTGAAAAGGATTCCAAGACAAAGATAGACATACTATCACGCACTTATTCTTCAAGTCAACAATTAGGCAATCAACTGCTCAACTTTTATGCAGAACTTTCGAGGAATGGATAGTCTGTGTACCCAACCACAGGGTCAAGTATGTAGAATGTTAGCCTGTTGTACTTGTTCAGCTGTGCATTGAGTTCAAATCTCTTAGGCAGGTCAGGGTTGGCCAAGAACAGGCGGCCGAAGGCGACCAGGTCAGCGTAGCCTTCTGCGACGACTTTGTTCCCTTCGTCGCGGTCGTACCCGCCGGCGGCGATGAAAGTTCCATGGAAGGCTTTCCTCAGGGGAAGCAGCCGGTGGGGAATTTGGCGCCGGCCATCGACGATGGACATCCTCGGCTCGACCATGTGGCAATAGAGCACCTTGTATCTGTTCAGTGCCTGAACCATGTACAGGCCCAAAGCTTCTGGGTCTGAGTCCCAGCACTCCATGTAGTCAGCAAAGGGAGATAGGCGCATTCCGACTCTATCGGCGCCAATCTCATTGACGACGGCCTCGATCACCTCCACCGCGAACCGGCAGCGGTTCTCCAAGCTCCCGCCGTACTCGTCGGACCGGTCATTGCAGCTGTCTTTCATGAATTGTTCAATGAGGTAGCCATGTGCACCGTGGATCTCAACTCCATCAAAACCTATGGGTGTGAACATATTAAAGTGAGTGCTAGCAGTTAAAAGGACTATAATGAGAACCGAGTGATGTGGGACCTCATTACTGCAATAGCAAAACAAGTTGGGTGACCTGCTTCAATGGCATTTCTTGCAGCAAGTCGGAAATCATCGACAAATTGAGGTATCTCTTCAGTTCTTATTCGCCTGGGAGTAGTGTACTCGTCCACAGTTCCATCATGTTGCACTTGAGAAGGAATTTTCTTGTCGGTGCTAGATGGAGGATCTTGTCCATTAGGCTGGAATCCTGTAAGTTCATAGATGTTAAGTCCAGCAACTGTAGGAAAGCCTTACAGAAAGCTTCATCGAACATTGGAGTGCTCATAAGTCATAGAAATTTGCAGTGGTTTATATATGATAAGCCGACTTTTTTGTTAATTAATCTTTCTTGTCTAGCAAAATTCTTTCTTTTTTCACTGTTCCAAAGTAATTGATGTGGGATACCAGTGTACTAGAATGCGCAACTGAACTATTGATACTACTAGAGAACTCCATATATATGTTCCAATCTCTCTCTATTCAACCGGGCATGAACTTACACTGCCAGTGTCAGGTTTTACTGATACATATGGAGTCCTCAATCAATTACTTTAAAAAGAAAGGAAGAGCTACAGGAGATTCGATTCTCTCCAATTTCATGTACAAGTAAATTAATGAAGTAAGACTCCATATCAAAGATCGAAGTTCCCAGATTGGTCAAATGTCACAAAGTTAGCAGTATTACCAGTGTTGGACACTCTTCCACAATGCCAAATCTGACAGAAGAAAGTTCCACCCTTTGCATGCACAGCCTCCACAATCGGCTTCCATGCCTCCACTTGCTCCTTTGTCCATATCCCAGGTGTTTCCGGATACCTATCAAGAACAAATGAGGTCAGATTATGTGTCATGGTAATGGCGGTGGTGTCGGACAGTTCCAATGGTTCTGAATCTGAGGCCAGCTATGCATGCACACACCCTTGAGCAGTGTCCGAGACCCCTGTGGCTTCAGTGATCAGCAAACCCCCAGGACTTGTCCTCTGAGAGTAATACAACACAGCATGGGGTTGAGGAACGTTTCCGTAAGATCTTTGCCTTGTCAATGGTGCCAAAACGACCCTGCCTCAGAGAATTATTACTATAAGGTTAATTAGCGTTTCTACAACTTTAACAGATGCAAGATGTCATGTTGGCGTATAGAAAACTCAATGCATAGTTTATTCTTCTTCTTTTTTTTTTTTTTCAGTTCTGTGCTAAGGGTGATATCATGCATTTATAAGATCAAGTTGACTTTGTTGATCCATGCTACAGCCACAAGTTTCTGATGGCGAGCAAGTGGCCACGCCAAGCTTGCAAAATAAATTAAAGTTTATTGAAATCAAATGAAACGTTACCCATCAGAACGTGACTATGAAAGAATCCTTCAAATGTAAGTTCGATTTCTTCCCAGCGCAAATTAAATCATAAGACTGATGCTTCTTCTTGTTAGTGGCAGATAACATTTTGATTTCAGAATTCGGTCGCTACCATGTTTCGATTTTTTTTCAGAAGATTTCTTGAGGAGAAAAAACAAGGAGTCCATACTTCATCACAAAGACAAAATGAACAACATTTGCAGAGAGATTGATGCAAAGGAGAGCAGCACTTGATGGTGAAAGATATATGCTGCTAGAATAGATCTCTTGCATCAGCGCATGTTTAAAACATATATAAGAAGCAAAAAAAAAAAAAAAAAACAAAAGGAAAGAAAAGAAAAGAAGAGAAGAGAAGAAAAGCACAAGGACGGACTCCTTGATCAGAACAAACCAAAAAGTACATCAGACTGACCTGTGCGAGAGATCAAACTTGCCCATCTTGTATGGTTGCAGGAGAGGAATAGTTGCTGCTTCTGCCATCCGAAGCAATGGGAAAAATCAGAAAAAGAATGCAAGATCCACTGGGTTCCAAGAAGTGGATTCCCTCTCCGGACACTTCCTCTGCTTGAGATGTGTGTTGTGTCCCTGTGTGTTGGAGTTCTACTTATTTATAAAAGTTTTTGGGAGTGCATTATTCGGCTGCAAATTGTCTAGTTGTGTTGGAGTTCTACTTTTGTGTATTAGTCAGCAAATGTGTACTGCTCGGATAGGAGAAAAAGTGGAAAGAGAGTTGTGAAGTTGAAATGACTTAATTGTCCTCGAGTTTATAAAGTTTTATTACAATTGAAAAAGGATATACTTGTCATATAACCTTAATACTTGATTTTTTTTATCCAAATCAGGATAATTTTTTTTCTCATTCTCTTACCTTTTATCCTTCCCTCTTATTCCGCTCCCTTCATTGTATAAAATTTATCAAAAAAAAAAAAACTTAGAAGGATATATGCATTATTTTATTTTATTTTATTTTTACTGTCACACTTATTTGCTTTTGTTGTTTTATAAGTCAAAGCCGCCTTCAGCTAGAAGGTGGTCTTCAATTGGCAATCTTTTATATTATGACATCAATCATTTATATATTTAGATTTGCCATTCAAACCTAAATTATGTCTCAACTACTTTTAAAATTAGTATTGCATTTTATTTTTTTTATTTAATAATTTATATTTTATACAAAAAAATGTAAGGTATATCCTCTTCAAAGAATAAAAGTAAGAGTGATATAAAAGATGAAACTTAAACTTGAGTGATCTTGACCTTGAATTTATAAAAAACGCTACCAAAAAGAATAAAGTGTGTGCAAGTGGTGTGTGCATGTGGTGCAGATGGTTTCCGGTAGAGTCGATTTTTCGGTAAAAAAATTTATCTGTTATTTTCGAATAGATTTTAAATCACAAAAATCATTCTAAAACTATTTAGAAAAAAGAAAGCCACCCTTTATTAGGTTGGTTTTTTCGGATGATTTTTTTGAAACCCTATTTTAATAAATAATATTTTTAAAAATATATAATAAATTAAAATTAATATTAACTTATTTAATTTTGTAATTAAATATAGGATATAATGTAAGAACTATTAAATTAGAATTTCATAACGTGATAGAAATATACTAAGTTACATAAAAAAATATTACACTAGTAATAAAATATTGATTATATCAAAATTAATTATACAAATAAAAATTAATAAATAAAAATGAGCTCCACGAACTCCTATGAGTTTTTTGGATGGAGCTCTAGTTTAAAAAGATCAATTTTGCTCTATTTAAAAACGGTCTTAAATTGTATTCAATTTTTTTTATCTTTTTGGATCGATTTTTTCGGATCGAATAGATTTTTCCATTTGGTCAGATGTGCACAAATGCGTAAAGACTTGTGGTATTAATTACGTGGAGCTTTTTTACTAGGAAATGAGGCATCACTATAATATGTTTATTGATCATATTCATGACGAACCGGTGAAATTTAAATAACTAATTAATTAATTCGTTATTCGTGATTAATAAGTGTAGGATAGTGTTACCTATTAAAAGGGGTAGCACACATATATTAAATCTCTTTTTATTATATATGGACCATCGTCTTTATTTTGGATGAATTATCCTCCTAGTTACGAGTGGCAGCATTACTCAAAACTAATTATTGAAACTTAAAGAATAAATAAATGAAATTAAAGAACTTTGTTCCGGAACAAAATTAAAATAATTCCACATCCACTTAGAACAGTGATGCTCTTGGTGTGCCCCCACAGTCCACACATTATTCCAATGTCGTTTGAATTAAAAAAAAACGGATTCTCGATTTTAGATATTTTGTATATTTTAATAGTTTACTATTTGTGTCAAGTGAACCAAAATTCGTTCAATTTTTCGATTTGCTATTGGACAATTTGAAAGCTCTGCGATTATGAGAGATCACGATGAGCACACGCACATCCGACGGTTAAAAATATTCTCAAAGCTTGACGAATATTTGATTTATTTATTTATTTTTCTCTTGAGAGGAAAAATATTTAATTCCTGTTTTAGTTGTCTCCATTTATCGAGAGATCTAAGAAATGAAACTTTTGTACTATAATATGATAAATATTTAATTCCTTGCTTTTATGTTGAAAAGAAGCATCAGTGATCTTAATACAAATTATGGGAACAAATATAAAAAAATAGCCTTGTCTATGACTATCCGATGCAGAATATACGAATAATTTCTGTTAATTCTCACGAATTTTAAAAAAATTAATTAAGTACTTAAAAGAATAATGGACTCAAAAAGTTAATCATGAACTTAACTAAAATAGAAATCAACCGAACTGCAGTGGTTCGGTCCAAAAATATCGCTCACCTTCTAACATATTCAGGGACAGCCCCCCCCCCCCCCCCCCCCCCCCCCCCCCCCCCCCCCCCAAAGTTTGAGCATCACTGAACGTATCTATTTTTTCAGATGATTTTTGTTACCCTTATTTTTACTAAAGTAGTACTTTCAAAAAAATATATAATAAATTAAAATTCATTCTAGTATATTTAATTTTATAACTAAACATAGGATATAGAATTAGAAGTATTAAATTAGAGTTTCATAATATGATATGAACATATTAAACCATATAAAAAAGTACTATATCAATAATAAAAAGTGATTGCTTATAAATGGAAATAATAAATATAAACGAGCTCCATGGGCAGATGGAGCCTTGTTTAAGCTGTCGATTTTGCTCTATTAAAAAAGATTACATTTTTCTGATTGAATAGATTTTTCGTGTAACGTCCTGAGATTCACGTGACTTTCACGTGCTCAGAGTTGTCTCAAATATGCTAACACAATTCTATATAAAATAATTTTGTGAAAAATAAATTCTACAAAATGTGGAATTACTATTAAGGTCATCTAAAAATTCATAATGCCAAAGGAGCTGGAAACATCCATGACTCCACAATACTAAATATGCAAAAAATAATAACTAATCAAATAATTTAGTATAACATAATTCTACACCATCTGTAACATTTCTATCACTGAGCTTGATCACCTACACCACCATCCTCTATCATCATCTCACCTGCATGAATCCAAATGCAGAAAAAATCCATAAGTATAAAATACTCAGTACATAAAGTCTAACCATAATAATAAGCAATAATAATGGTGCTTAATAAATCAATAACAATATAGCACTAGATGAACCAATAGGATATGAACTTAGTTATCAATAGATCAATAATCAATATAGCCATAAGTTAATGTAGAGGATCAGGAAGAAAGTCAAAAGATCAATTAAATACCAATTAACAATTTACAGTAATCAATCATGTTTGATCACTATGGCACTATCCAATTTAATAATTTTAATTCGATTTCAATATCAATAGTCATCGGCTAATAATAATTTCCATTCTATTCAATAGGAGGAGGCAATGCCAGTCAACCCAATATCCGAATGATCGTGATTCAATTCAATTCGATTCGATTTCCATGCAATTCGATTCGATTCGATTCAATTCAATTCAATTTTCATTCTATTCAATTCTATTATTGGAGTTATCCAATACAATAGGGAGCGCTCAATCAATTAAGGGAAACTCGATGTCTCTTTCATGTATGCTAGTGGGGGATCCAGCCACCCTCCAATAATAACGCTAAACAATAAACTTCATGATGGCGGGGGACCATAGTCATCACAGGACAACCATAGTTTTTCCTAAAGATGACGTCTCAAACCTTTAAGTACACTATCTGCCTCATACAATACGATAATAATAATGATCTAAGGGGCTTAGCGACAATCGGAGAACATGAAAACTCAACAGTTTTCATCTTTTATCTTGTTTATCCTAAAAACCTATCTTTAATAATTCAATTTAGGTTAAACAATGACTCAATCAAGGAAAAACCACAAGATACTCAAAGTCAGATCTGAAGAGTATGATGAGGTCAGATCTGTTAGCAATATGATGTTGGATGGTTATAAACAATTAATCATAATAACTATTCAATTATCTATAATAAATTATTCAAAAATAAGTTTTTTTGTCTTCAGAACTCGGCTTACGCCAAGTAGAACCCGGGCCATGTTCGGAATAGTCAAAACCCTCTCGACTGGGGTAAACCTGGGCCAGGTCGACCGATTCACCTCCAATATGATTTGCGCCGCAACACGAGCCGAGCCGAAGCCAAAACCCGGGTCAAATTTTACAACATATCCGGTTTTGAGTCCAACTCGATTCGAATTCTGTCGTCGACTAGTACCCGGGTCGAGTTCTGTCATCGATGGAGACACGCTTTTCGATGCGACTTTTCGACCATCATAACCATGACATACGATGTCTAAACTATGCATATCATATATTAATGAATTCTTGGTACAAAGGAGAAGAGAATATGAGTTCATGCCACGAAAAACCGACGACATAGGGATTCTCCCTATGTATCTAAAGTTGGCTGAAAAACCAAACGAAATTCCATGGTGCACAAGTTGTCCATACGTCGAACTGTGGCCGGTCATATCTCCGCGATGTGACCTTGAAACTTGCGTTCGTCACCTCGAGCCTCTTCTCCTATGTCGGGGCTTCGAAATTAGCTGTCAGATGTCCTCTGGAACGTTTTCGTTTGTGTGAAAATAAAGAAATGCTTGTGGTGCAGAATTTTTGTTTGGCTGAAAGGGGATTTCTAGCACCTTTAACACCTATTTATAGTGTAGGCTAAGATTCTCACTTCTATTGGGCCTTGTCTTTTTAGAATCAATCTTGACCATCCATCATTCATTAATCATCTCATAATTATTCAAATTTATTTAAATCTGAATTTACTTAATAATCCCATAATTATCTCTATAACAATTTCATCTCTACTCAAATTCCATCTTATCTTTCCACCTATCTCATAATTTCCATCATTTTCAGAATTAAATAATTCCAAAATATTTAATAATAATTTTTCAAATCTTATTAATAAATAAAATATTTTTATTTATTTAACGAAAATTGAGGTCATTACATTTCGCATCCATTGAATTTTTCTTACACCCCTACTGCAGCTAAGAGCACAAATTCGGTCTTAATTTGAATTTCCTTTTGTTCAATCATGATCGAATTAGGTTCTTGATCAGATTCGGTTCTTGATCAGATTCGGTTATGTTCCTGTGAATGTTTGATAGAATTAATGAGAATTAGACGATTTACGAATGATTCTGCCTCCACTGTGACATCTAGATGAATAATCAATAAATTACAATTCAATGCATATCAACATATTTAATTGTTGGATTAAAATTGTTCTATAAGTTTGACAGCTAAAAAAGTGATGGTAAACAACAATAGTGCCAGAAAAAAAAATATAATTTTGATCTAAAAGGCATATAGACGTACAAGTGGAATATCTCTCCTAAGATTTCGGAACAATCCCCATAAAAATTAGCTTGAAAGATGCCACCATGTAACCATCATTGGTGATGCTGTTACAGTGGTCCTTTAGAGAGAGAGAGAGAGAACTAGGTAGAAAAAAAGAATTAGGTAGAAAAAATGTCATGACCACGTGATTCGTGTTTCCTTGGATGAGTAGAAGGTTAATGGGTTTTAAAATAATATGCATTTGTTCTCATTTGATCAAACAATTATGTTCTAAGGTAGGGATAAGATTAAATTATTCTTTCTTTTTTCCCGTAATTGATCCGCATATTTAAAAAATTAATATTTGGTAACAAAAATAAGAACAAGGTCCTGTTTTATGAGTTGTTCTCATAAGCTTGAAGAGGGAGAGACACAGAGGAATGAGAACTTATGATCATAGCAAAATTTATGTGACGCAATTAATGTGCTCTTGAGTATCATGTGCTTGATATGGTCAATGTAGCTCCATCGTTAATGATTCAAGGAAGAAAAATGTTCACTTCGTTGTAGCTGAGTGATTGCAAAAGTAAGATTCTAAAAAAAAACCATTGGATGTTTCACCCAAAAATACATGTTCTTTAACGCTGAGTTTGGAAAGAGAACTATTTTTCTTAAATTTTAGATAAATAGTTGAATTGATAGATTAGTTCGAGGTGTGTTTAGGTGGAACTAGATCTAACGATGAGAAATCAATGAGTTGATGAGATATGATGGATTAATTTTTAGTGAGCGTTTGAATTAAAAATAGTTATTATATATAAAAAGTATAATTTTCTTAAATAATAAAAATAAAAGTATAAATAAAAATTTTTTTATGGAAATTTTTTTGTTAAAAATATATCATTTAAATATAAAAATCATTTTTTTATAAATTATATTTAATAAAATATTATTTTTAAATAAAATAATAAGTAATAATGTATTAATCCTTTATCATAAGTATTTTATAGTTAATAAATAATTTATTTTATAGAAAAAAGGTAACCATCGGCCCTAGTTCCAGCCAAATTTGTAACATCCGGCCAAAATTAAAAAAAAAAACTTGTTGACACTCCACCCACCTCAGAAAGCCCACCCAACTAACACAAATGCTAAATCTAAAAGAATTTTTTAATCCCATGCCACCTCACTTTTTTCCTCTCCCCCTCTCATTGTTTATGCCGACAGCACACTCCCCACACCAAAACCCCAGCTATAGTTACCCATCTCCCACTCTCTCTCACCCACCTCTCTCTTCCACTCCCCGTAGCAACTCTCGATAGCAGCACACAAGTAAGACGAGGAGAAGAAGATAAAGAATTAGAGGGTTCAACTAAGGAAGGAAGAAGAAGAGAGAAGAGGGAAGAGAGGAATAAGTTAGGGTTTAAGACATTACTAAGCAAAGTATGTTTGAGGAGATTTAAATTTCTCTAATTTTCTTCTAATGATATTTGAATATATGAATTAGGGAATGAAGAACAAACTATGTGTTCTTAGAATGGAAGTTACGGAATGTATTTGATTGCCTTCCATTATTATATGATTTAGTTAAAATTACTGTTACATGCTAATCTTGCTTGGAACCATGATATTTCATATTCATTTATGATTTGGATATGATGAAATTGCTTATTTCCATGTATGAATATGTTTGGTAGTCTTTATGTTCTTGATGCAAGTACCTATGTGCTTTATGCTTATTAATTATGATTAGATTATTAGATTGCTAATCCTAGATGAATGGTGTAAAATTCCTATTCTTCATGATGTGATGAATGTACACCTTAAGGGTGTTTGTATATATGTGTAAATGAAAGAAAATGAGAAAAAATAGAGGAGATGTTGTCTGGAGTTCAGGCACGACCGTGACGAATTGAGGCACGATTGTGATGCTAGTAGCAATCTTTGCCTTAGCGTAAAAATGCATTTGGTGAAAAAAAGGAATTTCTATCATGGCCATGATCTTATGGTCGCACAACTGTGACACCTTAGAAAACCCATGCCTTAGAACATTTTTACAAAAGGGTGAAAAATGACCGTTCTGTCACGAGCATGCAAGTACGGACATAGGAATTTCTATCGTGACTATACGGTCATCAACTCGTGAACGCATGCCATCCATGCACAAATGTGACGTATGTGAGCACGGCCGTGACATATGCGGTACTTAGAAAATCTTCTAGTGTTCAGTCGTGCCAAACTAAGCATGCCTGTGCCTATGTGTGAGCACGATCGTGACCCAAGTGGCACTATCGTGACTAGTCCCAAAAGTCCATGTGATGATTGAATGTCCACACCTAGTTTGATTTGAAGTATGTATGACTTTAAATAGGATTACAATATGTAACATATATTGAATGATTGTGTGTATTCATGAATGTAATTAAAAGACGGATTGACATGAAGATGTCTTGTTATAATCGAGAAGGGGAAATGGGTTCTGCCCCCAAGTGGTGGCATTTATCAGGGAAATGAATTCCACCCCCAAGTGGTGATGTTTCCATAAGTCAAGGCGAGTTCCACCCCATTTGGTTGTGTCTCAATTGGGCCTACGCAGATTCAATCATGGCCTTGCTAGTCAATTCCCACGAATTTAACATGGTCTTTCCAATCAACAAGATAAAAAAGTATCCAAGTAAAGATAAAAGATCAAAAGATGAATGATGAATGACTTGGGATATAAAATTAATGATGATAAATTAAGCACCTATAAGGATGCGAATGAATGTCCACTTGTCACATCATGGTATGAATGAAAATGTTAAAGTAAAACAAGATAAGCTCATTGTATGCTTTAGCATAATGACAAAGATGTTATATGTTTATCTTATCTTGTCTTGATGATATGTTCACATGCCATATAGTGTTCACATAATATGTTCACATGACAAAGATGCATATGACCTATGTTTTAATATGATGCAATGCATATGACATGACATGTAGAAAGTATGTTATGAGATCATGCATGAGACTCAACATACTCTAACGGAAGAAATCTTCTGCACCCTATGGATCCGTACAGGTATGGACGAGGCTTACATTCAGCGGCGAAGGCCTCATGACGACGACGTTGCACATGGATTGATCGGACTATGGCCAAAGTATCGTTCATTACATATGTATGATGATGAACTCTTGAGTCGAGTGTGTTTGGCCTATGGGCCTTTTGAGTCATGTACTTTGTATGAACTCATTTATGTATCATGAACTCTATGTTGGATATTATATTAGAGCCTATGTGGCCCATGGGCTAGACATGTATCTTGGAATTTTATTAGCTTATGAAGTCTTTCGTTGTTTTACGTTATTATTATTTATGTTTTATTATTATATTTCTACTGCAATGTTTTATGTACTTAGGTTATGAAAGTAACGTCGCCTAGGGTTTGACAATTAAATTGGGGTCAGATTTTTGAGACGTTATAGTTGGTATCAGAGTCGATCTCGCGTGCTCACTTAAGCCACGTGAAAACACGGTCCATGAGCCAATACAGACCCCACTCAACGAGGACGTTGAGTCCTTTATGGAGGAAGATTATAATGAACCTGAGTTTTAAGAACGAAGATGGTCTTATTGAATAGTCCCACATGGGCAAAACACGGAGGTGGTCATTAACTTATATGTTTTAGCTATCCCTTCACTTATCAAGACACATTTTAAATTCATGCAGGCCGACCCAAAAATATCTTAATTGGACCGGGGTGTTATTGTAACGACCTGAGGTCTAAAGATCAATATGGTCTTATTGAATAGTTCTACATGGGCAAAATACGGAGATTTTCATGGGCTTGTATGTAGCTACCCCTTCACTTATCAAGACACATTTTAAATTTGTGCAAGCCAATGGCCCAAAATGAACAATATGTTAATTGTGCCAGGGTGTTATAGAATGGTATTAGAGCTATAGTTTGGCTCATGTGTATTAGATCTTAGGATGTATAAGTCATAGGTTGGCTAAAATATTTAATTATAAAGTCCATGTGCAATCATCATGAGGTGCCACTGAGCCTAAATATATATGTTCTCTTATTTTTAACTTTTCTAATAATGTTGCTACATTTATTTGGATGTGGATATAAATGTCACCAAGACGTGCAATCGCTAATGAGGATCATGAAAGGAATGCTTTTCTTAATGGATTAATCCGACAGGCGCGAAATGCTCAAAGGAATAATGGATCGGATTATTCCATTGAGAAGTTCCTAAAGCTTGACCCTCCAAAGTTTACGGAGAGGGAGAGCCGGAGATGGCCGAATCATGGATTGAAGAGAAGGGGATATCGTCAAAGTCATGGAATGCCCTGAGGACCGCATGGTGATGTATGCTACACATCTCCTTTATGACCAAGCTAAAGTATGGTGGAAATCTCTCTTGAAGACCACCTTTGAGAGTGAAAAAGATGTTTCTTGGGAAAGCTTTGTAGAAGTGTTTGAAGCTCGCTTCTACTCGGATCAAGTTAAGGAAAAGAAGAGAGATTAATTTCTCAATCTCATCCAAAGCAGCATGACGGTGGACCAATACATCAGCACGTATCTCAAGTTGGAAAAGTATGGTGAGCTCAATGAGAATGAACTTAGGAGGACTAAAAGGTTCATTAATGATTTGAATCCCGAGCTACAGTCTTGGGTCATAAGTGGTAGTTGCACTACCTTGAAGGATGCAGTGTGACTTGCCATCGAGCATAAAAGGAAGATTGTCAAGGAAAAGGCCATCAAGAAGCATGAAAGGAAAGCACAAAGAAATAGTCCAAGGAAAGCATCCTACCATTCCCAAAGAAGGTGGAACCAACTAAGGCCACATGCTCTCATTGTGGAAGAAATCACTTCGGTGAATGCTGCTTGTAGGTCGGGACATTCTTGCAATGTGGCAAGGAGGACCACTATAAGGGAAAATCGCAATAAGGGAAAGATGGTTGCAAACCCACCAAGAGCTCCGGCAAGGGTGTTTGCCATGGAGGTTGATGGAGCCACTCAAACACAAGAAGTAATCCAAGGTAATATCCTTGTTGCCGGACATTATGCAAATGTTCTTTTCGATTCAAGTGTAACACATTCCTTTATATCTCATGCATTTGTTAGAATGCTAGAAATAAGGACTCTAGTTACTAATTGTCAATTAGAAGTAGTGACTCCTACCGGAATGGTTGCCACTAGGAGATATGTCCCAATGTACCTACAAAGATAGAAAGGAAGAATTTTCCTTCTAATCTTATTTTGCTTCCTATGATAGATTATGATGTAATCTTAAAAATATATTAACTATCCTATAATGATGTCCGTATGTATTGCAAAGAAAAGAAAATTTTTGTAGGTGATCATCATAGAACATCCATGATGATTCGAGAAGTTCCATACAAGAAAGTCAAAGTGTTAATTTCAGCAACTAAGACAAGCAAGATGATAAAGAAAAGAGCAAGAAATTTTTTTGCGAGCGTCATCAAAACGGATTATCAACCCAAGGCACATGAGTCCTTGGATGTGGTGAAAGAATATCTCGATATCTTTCCAAAAGACATAACGTGATTGCTACCAAGAAGGAAAGTTGAGTTCAACATTGAACTACTTCTGGGTATCGCGCACATTTCAAAGACATCCTACCGAATGGCCCTGACGAAGATGCATGAATTGAAGACCCAATTGCAAGAGCTTGGACAAGGGATTTATGAGGCAAGTGTTTCACCATGGGGCGCACTGGTACTCTTTGTCTAAAAGAAGGATTGTTCCTTAAAGTTGTGCATCGATTACCGAATGCTCAACAAGGTCACGATGAAGAACAAGTGCCAAGAATCGATGATCTTTTTTTATCAACTAGCATCGGCGTCGATTTTTGTCAAAAATCGACCTAAGCAGTGACTATCACCAATTGAGAGTAGCCGAGCAAGATGTTTCAAAGATAGTATTTCGATCAAGGTATGGACATTATGAGTTTTTTGTTATGCTTTTTGGACTAACGAATGTGTCCGACGCATTCATTGATTTGATGAATAGGGTATTTCATCTATACTTGAACAAATTTATGATTGTGTTTGTGGATGACATCCTCATCTATTCATCAAGTCCGGAATAGAATCGAGAACATCTCTGCATTATGTTGGAGACACGAAGAAGAAACAAGTTTTACGCCAAAATTTTCAAGTGTGAATTTTGGCTTGAAGAAGTAATGTTCCTTGGACACATTGTATCTAGGCATGGAGTGTCCGTTGATTCGGCTAAAGTGGAAGCAGTGATAAATTGGAGTAGGCCCAAGAATGTGACCGAGATTAGAAGTTTCTTGAGACCGAGATTAGAAGTTTCTTGGGATATTACAGAACATTTATCTAAAATTTCTCCAAAATAGCCGCACCAATGACAAAGTTGACAAGGAAAGATGAGAAGTTCATATGGTCACAAGCATGTGAAATAAGTTTTCAAGAGCTCAAAAGGAGATTCACAATGGTGCCAATTCTAATTATTCCTTCGAGAACTGATGGCTATGTCATTTATAGTGATGTTTCTGGCATCATCTTAGGTTGTGTGCTTATGCAACATGACAAAGTAGTGGCATATGCTTCTCAGCAATTGAAGAAGCATGAAGTCAATTATCCAACTCATGACTAGAGTTAGCGACGGTGGTGTTCGCATTGAAGATATGCCGTCATTATTTGTATGGTGAAGATTTTAAAGTGTACACGGATCACAAAAGCTTGAAGTATGTGTTCTCACAAAAGGAGTTGAACATGCGGCAAAGAAAATTGCTTGAATTCCTTAAGGACTATGAGTTCTCTATATTGTAACATTCGGAAAAAGCTAATATAGTAACTGGTGCACTAAGTCACAAGTGGGAAGGATCACTTGGATGTTTAAGTGTTCACAAGTGAAATTTTGTGGAAAGCATAGTGCAATAGGCTCCAAGCATTTGTGATCGAAGGATCATTTGTATGACTTATCATGTGATCGAATCAAGCTTAGTGAGAAGGATTATTGAAGCTCAAAGAAAGAACCCGAAGTATGCAAGGATGATCAATATTTTTCAAAGAGAAATAAATCACTTCAAGTATGGCGAAGATGGAGCAATTAGGTACAAGAATCGTTTGTGGGTAAGAGAAGAGATTTTGGATGAGTGCCACAAGTCCGAATTCTCAATTCATCCCGGAAGCACTAAGATGTTTAAGAATTTACAAAGGAACTTTTGGTGGGAAGGCATGAGAAAGAAAATGGCTAAGTATGTTGCCAAGTGTATAGTGTGCCAACAAGTCAACATTGAATATGAAAGCCTTGTGGAAAACTACAACCATTACCTATTTTGAAATGGAAATGACAAAGTATCTCTATGGACTTTGTAGTAGGGCTACCTCGAACACGAAAGGGTTATGATGCAATTTGGATTATAGTGGATCGTATGACGAAGTCAGCTCACTTCATTCCTATGAATGTGAACCAATCCATGGATAACATGATTGAGTTATATGTGAATGAGATTATCTGATTGCATGAAATTTCGACATCCATTATTTCGGATAGAGATCCAAGGTTTATTTCAAGATTTTGCAAAATGCATTTGGAACAAGGTTGAATTGTAGCACGACGTTTCACCCTCAAATTGATAGCCAAAGTGAAAGGACAATTCTAATTCTTGAAGATATGCTTAGAACTTGTTCCTTAGATTGGCATAAAATTAAGATGACCACCTTCTCTTGATGAAATTTTTTTATAATAATAATTATCACTCTAGCATCAAGATAGCACCATTTGAAGTGTTGTATGGAAGACTTTGTCGTTCTCTAGCATGTTGGAGTGAAATCGGAGAAGAAAGATACATTGGATCGGATTTGGTTCAAATGTATATTGATAAAGTAGAGCTTATCAAGCAAAGGATGCTAAGGGCACAAAGTAGACAAAAGAGTTATGTAGATCTAAGAAGAAGAGAGCAACTCTATGAAGTAGGTGACCATGTCATGCTCAAGATTTCACCAACCAAACACTACAAGAAAGATGGGAATTACAGACAGTCAAAACCTTATGTAATTTCTTGAAAACCGTAGAAAATGATGATTTTCGACAGTTTTTTCGACGGAAATGATTTGTCTGAAAAATTGTCGTCGCAAATTAATTTTCGACGATTGAGAAAGAAACGTCGGAAGTTCCGACGAAAGTCAACGATCACAACTGTCGAACCTTTCGGCGGTCGCGAACCGTCGAAAAGTTTTAATGGTCTTGAACTGTCGAAAAGTTGGCCGCCCGCGATTGGATCCGGTCGCCCGCTGCCAAATCCGGCGGCCAGGCTGCCAGATCCGGCCGCCAGCGGCTGGATCCGACGGCCAGGCTGCCAGATCCGGCCGCCAATGACTGGATACGACGGCCAGGCTGTCAGATCCAGCCGCGGGGTTCAGATCGGCCGTATCTGGCTACGAGAGAGGGAGGGAGAGAGAGAGAGGGAGGGGGGGAAGAGGGCTGTCGACGAGAGAGGGTCATCCGGGAGAGAGAGAGGGTCGCCGGCGGGAGATATCGTCGTCCGGGAGGGATATGGTCGCCGACAAAATAGAAGAGGGAGAGAGAGAGAGGAGAGAGGTAAAGATATAAAAAGTGAAAGGAAGTGGATATATATATAGCGGGAAAGTAAAAATAATTAATAATAAAAGTAGCGGGAAAATGAAAAAATACAACGGGAGAATGATTTTTCATTACCGACGGCTATCGTCGGAAACTAAGCATTTAGATTAATTTTGACGGTCAGGACTGTCGCTAATTAGATTAATAAAAGATTTTTTATATTATATTATTTTTTCATTTACCGACGATTAGAACCATCAAAAATTACGACGGCTTGAATTGTCGCTAATTATATTAATAAATTATTCCTTATATTATATTATTTTTTATTTACTGACGATCCGAACCATTGGAAATTGCGACGGTTGTATATCCGTCGAAACTTTCGACGTTCTTTATCGTTGAAAAATAAAATAATAATATAAAAAATTACTTAATTTATTATTTTTTTATTTACGGACAATCTGGACTGTTGGAAATTGTGACGGTTGGATATCCGTCAAAACTTTCGAGGTTCCTAGTCGTCAAAAAAAATATAATAAATTACATAATTGATTATTTTTCATTTACTGACGATCTGGACCGTCAGAAATTGCGATAATTGCATATCCGTCGAAACTTTCGACATTCCTAATCGTCAAAAAATAAAATAATAATATAACAAAATAATTATTGATTATTTTTCATTTATTGACGGTCCGGACCATCGGAAATTATGACGATTGCATATCTGTCGAAACTTTTGACATTTCTAAACGTCAAAAAAATAAAATAATAATATAACAAATTACATAATTTTTAATTTTTATTTCCGACGGTTGTGACCGTCGAAAATTCTGACGGAACACTATCCGTCGCAAAATTCGTCGTAAATTACGACGAATTTCTATCCGTCGGAAATTATCCGTCGGAAAATTCTAATTTTCTTGTAGTGAAAGGTGTTATGAGGTTTAGCAAGAAAGGAAAATTGACTCCAAGATATATTGGACCCTTTGAAATCTTTGAAAAAGTTGGAGAAGCGGCTTACAAGTTAGCACTCACACCTTCATATGCAAGACTTCACAATGTCTTTCATGTATCCATACTCCGAAAGTACATCCATGATGAAGCAAATGTAATTTGAATTGAGGGGCCGAATATCAAGAAAGACTTGACATATGTGAAACGATCAATAGAATTTGTGGATTATCAAGTGAAGCATTTCAAGAATAAAATCATACCTTTGGTCAAAGTGGCATGGAAACACCATCGTGGACAAAAAGCTACGTGTGAACTTGAAGAGAAAATGTGAGATAAATTTTCGAAACTTTTCGGTAAGTAATCTAAAGTTTATTAAAATTCGAAAATGAATTTTTATTTGAGAGGATAGATTATCGGGCCATTTTTTAAAAAAAGAAAACTTGTTGACACTCAGCCCACTAGAGAAAGCCCACCCACCTAACACAAGTGCTAAACCTAAAAGCATCTTTACCTAATCCCATGACACCTCACCCTTTTCCTCTCTCCCTCTCGTTGTTTCTACCGACAGCACACTCCCCACAACAAAACCCAACCCATCTCCCTCTCTCTCTCACCCACCTCTCTTCCACTCCCCACAGAAACTCTCGGCAGCAGCACACAAGGAAGACAAGGAGAAGAAGGTGAAGAATTAGGGGGTTCAACTAGGGAAGGAAGAGGAAGAAGAGAGAAAGAGAGGAAGAAGTTAAGGTTTAAGGCATTGCTAAGGAAGGTATGTTTGAGGGTATTCAAATCTTTATAACTTTTCTCTAATGATGTTTGAATGTGTGGATTAGGACACGAAGAACAAACCATGTGTTCTTAGAATCGAAGTTAGGAAATGTATTTGATTGCCTTGCATTATTACATGATTTAGTGAAAGTTATTGCTACATTGCTAATCTTACTTAGAATCATGATGTTTAATATTCATTTATGATTTAGAAATGATGAAATTGCTTATTCCCATATAAGAATATGTTTAGTAGTCTTTATGTTCTTGATACAAGTACTTATGTGCTTTATGCTTATTATGATTAGATTATTAGATTGCTAAACCTCGATGAATGGTGTAAAATTCCTATTCTTCATGATGTGATGAATGTACATCTCAAGGGTGTTTGTATATATGTGTAGATGAGAGAAAAATGAGAAAAACATAGGAGATGCTATCTGGAGTTCAGGCACGATCGTGACGAATTGAGGCATGGCCGTGACGCCAGTAGCAATCTTTGCCTTAGCGTAAAAATGCATTTGGTGAAGAAAAAGGGGCTTTTCTGTCACGGTCGTGACCTTATGGTCGCATGGTCGTGACACCCCAGAAAATCTATGCCTTAAAACATTTTTGCAAATATTTAGAAATGTATAAAATATAAAAATGGAGGCAACCTAAAGCTATTGTCCCTCGTCGGATCAGAGATGGAGGGGCCCTCCCCTTCTCTCCTCTAGTGCGAGAGAGGAGAGGGGAAGGTGGGCCAATGCCCCCTTTTCTCTATCGTGCGCAGCCCCGACGAAGGAAAAAATGGGGCGCCGACCCCCTTGTGCGAGCTCGCACAAGGGTCAGCCGCCTGGTTTTCTCCCTCGAGTATGGGTGAAGAAGAAAATATGGGTGCCAGATCCTGCTCGAGTTTGCACATGGTTGACGCCCCTTCCCCTCTCCGCTCCGGCGAGGGCGGCACCCTTACGCTGCCACCTCTTATTTATTTATTTATATTATTCATTATTTTTTTATTTTTTTGTGTTACGTCGTAGTATAATTAGGGAACTAGCTATTTTTTTGTGATTAGAAGGACGAAGCATGTAAGAAAAATAAAATTCGGTGACAATCTAGTTATAAATTAAATTTGAGAAATTATTTAGAAATTGGTCCAAAGTCAAAGGACGATCCATGTGATTCACCCTCTATTTGTCTGGTGGAAAAATGTATTTAATTGGATGAAGCCAGTTAGTCGAGTTAAACATGATCTGACTCTGAACCTGATGTGCAATCAAGTTTAATCACGTTGAGTTGAGTCGGATCACATCTATTTTGAGAGTTAAACTCGATTCAATTTCACCCGTGTCATATTGATGCTCGGACTACTCAATCACAATTTTTGTTTTTCTTATTTGATTTTAATATAAAAATGTTTATTATTTATTTTAAAGATTAAAAATAATTTTTCAAATATTTAAATTTATTTCCCAATTTTAATATTATATTATATTTTTGTTCATATTTTAAATAAAATATGAGCTTAAAGTTAAATAAAAAATAATAATTGAGTCAAAGTAGGTGAGATTGAAAATTTTCAAATTGTACTTGACAAGATCATCTGTCGGATCTCTCGACCTAACTCGAGTTAGGACATTGACTCGATAAGCACACCTAGAGCTAATGCTCAAGTAAAAAGTGGACAAGGTAAATGGAAATTTAGTGTTATACATGGAACCAACATCGTTTTCATTATTAGATGTGTGATAACCTATTATCATCTGTTAAATGATCTCAAATTGATTTAATTCCTAATTAAATCCCAAACTTATTATTTAGTATACATATATACTGATTTATTTCAATGTCTATTTATTTTCCTTATTTTGTCACGGTCATTAGTGCTTTCAAAAATAAGCATAAATGATTCAGAACCATTGTGTTTTGGGCAACCGCAAGGGATATCCTTAATATAATACTAATTCAACAGCCAAATCAGATAAATAAATATTAAATAAATGTAGCAACGAACAAATCCTTACCATTATTTTCACAATGAAATGGAGACATGAGGCTTATGTAGGATCTCAAAGGCATCAAGAGAGAGGTGAATTAGTGTTTAAAAATCTAAATTATCCATTTCACAAAATGTGCTGCGGAAGCTTAAAATCGATTCAGAAATTTTTAAATCAATGTAAATTAAATCAAATCACTAACATAATATGAGAGGAAAAGAGAGAAAGCAAACACAAGAACATGGTGGTTGTTGATGAGGCTCGACCACACTTTGGCATACGTCCTCGTTTCAACTTCTCGACCTCGAGATCGTCGGAGATTTCACTAAAACTCTTCCTTCGTTCCAAATGGGACAAGAAAGAAAAGCCATTTACATCAACCATATTTTTTTTTTGCTTCGAGAAGTAAGGCACACCTCTCATCGTAAGAAGCTTATCTTTAATCTCGCTCAAGAGGTAAGATATGAGATCTCTTTTACACAGGAGCTCTCTCAATTTTTTTGAACAATTATTTCTTTCTTTTACAATTGGATGCTCACAAGATAGAAGAGAGAAAGAAGAGAAACTTAAAATGATAACTTCAAGGAAAATGTCTGCTTTTGATAACTTGAAATTTTTTTTCAATGCTTGGATGAGTGTTTTTGCTTTAGGTTTTGACACTCCTTTTATAGACTTCAGTATGTGAAAAATCCATCCAATTTTTTTTCACAATTTACTCAATCAAAAATAGTATTACTGTTTATTTGATTCGGAGACCAGTCGACCGGTCTATGTGACCGTTGTACGATTTCTTCAACTTCTGCACTTAATCGGGATCGGTCAGTCGGCGGCCGGTATAGTGTTGTCATTTTTATTTCACTCGACTGGTCTGTCGACCGGTATAGTCTCGACGTAGAACTGGGCAAGCTCTGCATTGATCGATGGACCGATATCATAGATCGGTCGACCGGTATAGTCTTGACCGACCTTCATTGCTTCGACCGACAGGTTGACTGACCTACACTATATTGATCATAATTTTTTGCACAGTTATCCAAATGAGATAATCTTGAATTCTATGGATAGTTAACTTGATTATCTACCATTTTGATATTCATTATTCATTCAAAATCTAATAATATCATAGTCAATTATTAAATCAAAGTTTAGTGTATAAAGGTGTCCATTTTTATTTAAACTTTTTCAACATTTAACTTTAATCTTTCGAGATTTGTATCATCAAATATAATTTTATATGACATTAAAACTTTGCTCCAACAATCTCCCTCTTTTTTATGAAGACAAACGAGAAATATGAAAATATATAAGTTGTGAAAAAGTTGTAAAATCTTGTAAAATCAATTTTATTTTCCATAAAATTTAGTTTTTCTTACAATGATAGATATTCACATAAGTACTAATTGTAAGATACTCTTCATATTTCTTCCCCTTTTGTTTCATCAAAAAGTAGTTTGTAGATGAAGGACATAAGAAAACATATGTAATTCTCCCTTTGTCTTTACAAAATTTATTCACCCCTTTTGTCATAAATATGTAAAGTATTACATCATAAAAAGTTATAAAATATGCACAAAAATAACTTTCCCTAAATTTATGGCTATGAAATCAAAATGATCTATAGATTATGAAAGCCACGAGTTTAAAAAAATTGTATTAAGAATCAAAATATTACATAAAACTTTGATACAACAATAATGTCAAAATAAAGTTGGATAATTTTAACATACTCCCCTTATCACTATGATCAATTTTCTTTTTTTGTTTTATATGTTCCACTTTTCTTTCAAAGATAGTAATTTTGAAATTTTGAGTGAAATAAAAAAATGATACTTTTACCATAACCTTCATACCTTCACTTGTCCTTTGCTTTACATGTGAGTCATACTTGAAAAATAATTAGTTAACATTTAGTAACCATACTTCTTTGGGTCCTATTTTGTTAGATTCATTTTGGAACTCAAATCATGCCATGTTGTGATGATTTTTTTTTATTTTGCATTGATATGTGTAATGACCATAAAAGTCATACAAAAAAAAATGACTTTATCGATCATAATTCATAAAAAGATTCAAATATGATCATTAAACATTACTATTAACGACCAGAAAAAATTTTGGTCGTCAACAATAAAAAAAACCTGGTCCTTAATCTTTTATGGTTGGTCGTTAAAAGTTAATTATAACAACAAGATTGGACTTGACGTTAAAATGTTTAGATTAACGTCCACCATCTCGTCATTAAAAATAGTGATTAATCAAAGGACTTAATGGTTGTGTCCCTCCTTTAAATGAGGGACACGATGTTTGTCTTCTTGTTAATCAGATTAAGAATCTATGAATCAGATTTAAAGTCTTTAAATATAAATGAATAAAATATGATCCATAAATTTCTAATCCAATGGATAGAAACATAGGGGACAGAATGTCCCAAGGGACACCTCCATTTTTCCCTTAATTAATCAAATTAATGATATTTAGAAAACATACTTCTTTTACTCGGTGTCCTCGGACACCGGGTGAAAGGAGTTAAAAGATGAAGGGCATTAGTATTATAAAGTGAAGTTGGAGGGCATTTGGTGTAATTTATCCTTTAGTTTATTCTTGCACTCGATATTCTTTATTCTCTAATAAGAATATTATTTATTAGTCTAAGATTCGAAACAAAAATTAAAAAATAATAATTATACTTTATGTTTTAATATTATTTTCAAGTTCTAATATCATTAATAAACGATAAAAATATATTAGCTTTTAATTTTTAACATTTAGTTTTGTTAATCATAAATAAAAATATTTATTATTTATTATTTTAAGATAAAAGTTAAAAAAATCTTTTGCTTTTACCACCATTATATGTTAATAATAATTAGGGTATAACATTTAACTTTAACCCAATTTGTCTTTTCTCTTATTCTATAACTTATGCCCATCGAAGTTCAAACACTTCGTCTTCTTCCTTTGCACACGTCGGCAGCGATTGGCGCGGCTTCGATATGTCGTCTTCTTCCCTCGCACACGCCGGCAACGGCTTGCACTGCACAATCCTCTTCTTCTAGAAGCAGGTACGTCCATCGTCATTTTCCTCGTGTTTTCTTCCTTTTGCACCCGCCGGCAACGGTTGATGGACTTCGGCACGGCTTCGGTGGCCGCCTCACCCGTGGAGGTGGCCCTTGGTCGTCTCTTCTCGCGTTGGGGCAACCGTCGGGTTTGCCTCTGCGGGTGAGGCGGCGGCCGAAGCCACCTCACGTGCAAAGGGGCCGCCTCTGCGCGTGAGGAAGATATGGCGTCCACCTCACTCCGAAACACCATTCTCAGTTCCAAATGAGCCGCCTTTCTCTCTCCTCTCCTCTCCTCTCGGGCAATGCCTTCTAATGGCTTCCAGGAACAATCGTCCTTCCAACTCCTGTTAAGTCGTCCACTGCAGTTCTGGGTTCAGGCTGCCCATGTCTATACCAGCTACGAGGTGCGCCCCCTCTCCATCTCTCGGTGTGCCAAAGTTGTGATCTTTATGTCCTTATTTTCCATTTTATTGATGTTATCAGGTTGCCAGTTTTTGGACGGCCATCGTTAAGGATGGCGAGAAGCGAGAGGTGATGTGGGAGCAACAACACGAGGCTGGCGCCGAGAAGATGTACTCCCTCTGCGTTGAGCTCAGTGGGCTCTTTCTTAAGGTGCGGAACAAGGCATTTGCTCTTAGCTTCCTTCCACTCTGCAACCATTTTACTATTGCTACCTCCTTCATACCGATTTGTAGGATAGGAATTCTCATTCCCGCGAAGTGTTCGACGGTTCGTTTCTTAGCAAGTATGAAATGACTCTGGGATGAGAAAAGAAAATTCAGAGTTTTAGTGCATCTGCTTGCAAATATTTGAAGTTTGAGTGCAGTTGCATCTTTTTTTTTTCTTCGGTCAGTTGTGCATGATTCTTGCAAATTATATTAACATTCAGTTTCAGAATTGCACACAACATTAGAAAAATAGAAAGTTTTCAATGTGGCCAAATGTAGAAGTTCTGTTGGAGATCAGTGATGTCAAAGTTAAACTGAAAATTTTCATTCTCATAATTTTGGTTGGGGTGTTTTGTTAAAGATTGTTAATAAATTTTTCTTTATTAAATATACGCAAAACATAGATGCAAAGATTGATCTGTTGAGTACTAACTGATGCAGTATATGTGAGGAGGTATCCTATATGTATTTTCGTTGTTATGATAGGTTTAGCCATTTTCTACAATAGCAGTTTGATTTTATAGGTTTAGCCGTTGTTATGATTTTATGGAATTTCTCTGCAATAACAATTTGGGTTGTAGTGACAATGTACCAGTGTTGATATGAGCACCGCTACCAGCCAATTTGGGTTGTAAGTATGCTCTATGCCATGTTCATGGTAAATTTTCTTTTTCCAGGGTATCATTTTCTTTTACATTTGATGAAAAGACTATTCTTAATCCAAAGGACCAAACGAACTATCTTGGTTCACATGACAAAGGTGTAGATGAATTCTTTGAGGTATAATTTTTCACCTTTGTAACCCTTATGCACATTTTTTTCTTGGATGGAAGGTCCACTTGTTTGAAAAGGAATGCTTGCTTATTTGAAGTATACTCATATGTTGAAAGCTTACTATCCCCAGTAGGTGCTGAAAGACAAGGTTTTCCTAAACTCAGGTTATTTTTACTTTCAAGTCACAACATTTATGTTAAGTTACACAATAAAAAGTTTATTTTGATATATCTTTTACTGAAACAGGAATTGGTATTGGAATAGCTGGTCTTGTAGCAAGACCTGTTTCTAGTGTGCTCAAAGCCACGGGAAAGACTGCTCAAAGCATTAAAAATTGGAGTAGTCCCCACCAATCCGTCGCCTTCATACTCACCTTTCAAGACTTTGGCAAAAGAACTTCCTTGAAGAAGCAATTGGAGTTTCAACGCACCAACATGTAGATAACTGAAGACCAAAGGATGAAACATTCAACATCATTCCTTTATCGCCATTTGGTGTTTCAGCACTCCTACGTATACATATTCTTTTAGAAGAGTTGTTTGAAATTTTGTAAACGAAAATGTTGAATGATGTACATGAATGTTTGACTTGAATATTGTAAGGATTGTTGAATTTATTTAATTTTTTTGAATATAAAGGAGTTTTAATGTTATCGAATATAAAATTTTAAAATTTTGAAAATGTTTATACTTTGAATGATAAATATATATAATTTTATTATTTTGAAAAATTATATTGATGATGAGATATTCAAAAATAAAAAGTAACAATGTATATAGCGTCAAGAAAATTGACTCTTAAAAAGCTTTTTCTAACAAGTAATGTTATTAGTGACTAGTATTTAGGTCACTAAAAATTTTATGTCGATCATGAGTAGTTCTTATAAGTTGTATAGGGACCATTATACTAGTCGCTATTGATTTTTTAAGGAAGAAAATTATGATGGTCCCTAAAATGAATTAACGACAAGTTATTAACACTAGACGTTGAAACCTTTTAGCGGCGCGACCTATAGCGAAGAGTCATGACCAGATTTTTTTAGTCATTGATAAGTATTAACATCGAGAGGATAACGATTACATAACTCTTCGCAAATGACCTAATTTCTTGTAGTGACACGTAAAATATTCGAAATGTGATTTTCTATCGTACGAATGATTAGATTTCAATAAAATTTTCATGTTCAAAGTATTTCCTTAGATTATTTTTCGTTACATGAGAAATAGTCTTATAATTATTTTGTGTATTTTTCAAAAAAATATTTTCATGCTTTATGTTTTTTAAAGAACATGCTAGTTTTACAATTTCACATCCATGTGTAATTTCTAAAAAATCTATTTCATTCTACAATTTTTCATTTCCCGCAAAATATGCATCATTTTCCTCTTTTAGTTTCTCAAGTTCATGTAGTAAATTTATCTTTTCCTTTTTAAGTGAAAAATATCTTTTATAAGAGAAGAAAGTTCTTTATTCACATCTAAAGAAAAGTTTTCTTCGGAAGAGCTCGATGAGTCATTATTTGAAATTGAAAGACTAAAAATTACCTTATCGTTTTGTACCATTAAGCATATGTATGCTTCCTCACTAGAAGAACTCGATGAGTCACTTGATTCACTTGACTCTTCATATTTTTTTCTTTTTCCCTTTCTGAGATTTCTCTTTTTTGTGATGTTTGTATGATCTTTTGGTTGGCTTCTCATTCTTCTCTTTCTTTTTCACCAACTTAAAATACATATCTAGTTTTCTTGTGTAGCGTGCGAGTTTCTTTTCGTCTACTTCTTCTTCACTTGAATCTTCTTCCATTTCGTTTGCTTTCAATGCCAATGTTTTCTTCTTGGGAGTTTTTTCTTTTTTATCTTCTTGGATTGAGATCTCATATGTTAGAAGCGAACCAATAAGAACATCAAAATCTAGACCATTCAAGTATTTTTATTCAATCACGGTCCTCTTTGTATGTCATTTGGAGAAGAGAGAACTGAGAAACTTTTTCACTTTTTGAGGGTCAATTCTTGGCTAGTCCAAGGAGGCTAAGCCATTCACAATATCGTTAAACCGAATAACCATATCATTAATGAATTCATTTTTTAGCATTTTGAAGGAATCATATTGATGATTTAAAATATTTAGTCTAGATTCTTTAATTTTGTTCGTTCTTTCATAAGTAGTGATAAGTTTCTTTCAAATCTTATTTGCACTTTCACAACTAGAAATCCGATTAAATTTCGTTGGATCCCAAAGTACAATAAAAAATATTTTTCGCTTTCCAATCAAGTTTTGAAAATTTTATCTTTCGGTATATTCAGAAAGTAGTTTTTCATGTAAATAATAACTTTTTTCAATAATGTCCCACATGTCAATGTCAATGAAGCATATGTATGCTTGAATCCTAATTTTTTAAAAAGCAAAATTTGATGCATTAAAAAACGGGGGACGACTCATGACTCTAAAGATAATTAAATCTTAAAACAAGACGATTAAATCTTGAAACAAGATGAATAAAAATCATACCAATTGTAGGATCTCAAAAGAGGGGGAGGGGGATGAATTAGTGTTTAAAAATCGAAGTTATCAATTTCACAAAATGTGTTGCGGAAGCTTAAAATCGATTCAACAATCTTTAAATAAATGTAAATCAAATCAAATCACAAACATAATATGAGAGGGAGAGAGAGAGAAAGCAAATACAAGAATACGGTGATTGTTGATGAGGTTCGGCGATACCTTGGCTTACGTTCCCGCTCCGACTTCTCGATCTCGAGATCATTAGAGATTCCACTAAAACTCTTCCTTTGTTCCAAATGGGGCAAGGAAGAAAAGCCATTTACATCAACCACCTTTTCTCCGCTTCGAGATGTAAGGCACACCTTTCCTTCTAGAAAGCTTATCTTTTCTCTCGCTCAAGAGGTAAGATATGAGAACTCTTTTACATAGGAGATCTATCAATTTTTAACAATTATTTTTCTCTTTTACAATTGGATGTTCACAAGATAGAAGAGAGAAAGAAGAGAAACTTAAAATGATAACTTTAAGGAAAAGATCTTCTTTTGATAACTTGAACTTTTTCTTCAATGCTTGGATGAGTGTCTTTGCTTCAAGCTTTGACACTCATTTTATAAATTTCAGTATGTGAAAAATTCATGCAGAAATTTTTTCACAATTTACTCATTCAAAAATAGCCGTCACTGTTCATTTGACCCGGGGATCGCATAGCTAGACCGGTCGACCGGTCTATATGACTATTGTGTGATTTCTTCAGCTTCTGCGCTTAATTGATCGACCGATCAGTCGACAGCCGGTATAGTCTCGTCATTTTTTATTTCACCCGTTGAGCTGATCGGTCGGCCGGTGTATCAATTGGTCTGTCGACCGATATAGTCTCGACGTAGAACTGGGCAAGCTCTACATTGATCGATCGACCAATATCATAGATTGGTCGACCGGTATAGCCTCGACCGGCCTTCATTGCTTCGACCGATAAATTGACTGACTTACACTATTTTGATCATAATTTTTTGCATAGTTATCCAAATGATACATTCTTAGATGCTCTGGATAGTTAACAACTTTGATATTCATTATTCATTCAGAATTTAATAAAATCATAGTCAATTATTAAATCAAAATTTAGTATATAAAGTTATTTATTTTTATTTGAACTTTTTTAATATTTAATTTTAATCTTTTAAAATTTATATCATCAAAATACAATTTTATATGGTATGAATTTTTTGCTCCAACAAGCTTTGTCTGTAATTGATGGAGCTTTGAATTCTCATGCCTTATGTTTTTAGCTGGTACCGTATTTCTTCAATCTCTTGATTGGTTAAGGCAATATGTTTGTTGCCAATCTCGACGTGACAGCAGGCCAGAAAAATTGTTGCTGTTTTATTTGCAAAAAATGTTGCTTAAAAAATACACATGATTTATAATGACAGAGATCATGCAGAAGTAAGAGGACAACCATAATCTGAGCAAGTACAACTCCATCGTACCACAGGACAACCATAATCTGAGCAAGTACAACTCATCATACCACTTTACGAAAATGATAAAAAAGCAGCAGTGATCAGAGAGAAAATTGAGGATTATTTCCATTGTTATGAAAAGAGGTGAGAGAGATTGCACGAACATAGTAGAATATAGAAATTTATGAGGTTCATCATAAATCGAGTTACGTCTTTGGAAAGCGACGACTCTTTTTATTATAAAATAATGATGATTATTAGTATTCGAAATAACTTAGCCATCATGAAATTTATATAGGCACCCTCTTTTACAAATGATAAAAATTACATACCGAGTGGAACTCTGAATTAATCTCTCAAAATAGGACACCTATCTCGTGAATACCCCTTGCATCCCTCACAGAATACCCTTAAAATTTTTTGTTCAGGGGGCTCTGCCCCCTTGCAACTGCAGTAGGGAGATTCCCGTAGGGAAAATATGCGGAAGCACCTGACTATATAGGAGACCACAAAAGGATTACAACTAGGTTTAGATTCAAGGTATTATCAACAAATCTCCACCTTAACTTGAATCATCTTCAGAACACAAAAAACTTCAATACCACGCCACCACCGCCAATCTCAGCTTGGGGCTATTACCAAGTATTGATGTCAAGCAAGTCCAAGGAACTTGCCATGAGGAACATATTTTGTGAACATATCAGTTGGATTGTCTTCAGTGCTAATCTTCTTCATCTTGATCCTCTTCTCAGTGCGGATGAAGTGATATCTGACATCAATGTGTTTGATTCTTTCATGATGCACTTGATGCTTGGCTAAACATATTGCACTCAGACTATCACAGTGCACTATAGCCTGCTCCTGATGTAATTCGAGATCTCCAACTAGGCCTTTTAACCATATGTCTTCCTTGGCAATTTTTGTCAGTGCCATGTATTCAGCCTCAGTGGTAGATAATGTAACTGATGATTGAAGTGTGACCTTTCAATTAATAACGGAACTGCTCAAAGTGAAGACATAGCATGTGATAGATCATTTTTCATCATCTCCAACATAGTCTGAATCTGAGTACACTGCAACCAAACACTCTTTATCACTTCTGTAGATGAGACCAATATCATATGTTCCTCTAAGATACCGAAAGATTCGCTTCACTGCTTGTCAGTGTTCTTTTCTTGTATCGCTAATGAACCTACTGATAACACTGACTGCATGAGCAATGTCCGGTCTTGTGCAAATCATGACATAAATCAGACTTCCAATTGCACTAGCATATGGAATCACTTGTACTCCTCTGCTTCTGGTTTTGGTGCGAAGGCAACAAAAAGAAGAACATTTGCAGTTGATGGAGTATTCAAAGGCTTCGCTCCACACATTCCAAACCTGAATAAAATCTTCTCAATATAACTTTTCTAAGATAAGAAGAATTTACCCTGTGCACGATCCCTTAAAATTTCCATCCCCAAAATCTTCTGTGTTGCACTAAGATCCTTCACATCGAATTCTGCGCTGAGGAGCTTCTTCAAACTCTAAATGTTTGTCATGTCTCTAGCAGCAATAAGTATATCATCAATATACAAGAGCAGATAGATGATGGAGCCGTCCTTCACCTTCTTGTGATATACACAATAATCATAGGGACTTCGACTGAATTCCTTAGAGATCATGAAGTTGTCAAACCTCTTGTACCATTGTTTGGTAGACTACTTCTGGCCATACAAAAATTTCTTCAGTCTGCAAACTTGATTATCCTTTCCTGGAATGGAGAATCCCTCTGGTTGGCTCATAAGAATGTCTTCTTTATTCCATGGAGGAAAGCAATCTTCACATCTAGTTGCTCGAGCTATAGATTCTGATGTGTTACGAGAGCAAATAGCACCCTGATAGAAGTATGTCTGACAATAGATGAGCATATCTCATTGTACGCTAAACCTTCTTTTTTACTATAACCTTTAGCAACCAGCTCGTGTTTTGTATCTTGTGCCTTCAACTCCTAGAATTTCAGTTTTCTTCTTGAAGATCCATTTACAATGAATAACCTTTCTACCTTTAGACAACTTGATCAGCTCTTACGTCTGATTCTTTGAAGATATTCCATCTCCTCATCCATAGTAGTGATCCACTGTTCAGATTTGGCACATGTGATAACATCCCTATAAGAGGACGGCTCCAAGGACTCCACCTATTCAGCTACCTGTAGTGCATAAGCAACCATGTCCTCGAAGTCATATCTTTTAGGAGGACCCACTTCTCTACGAGGACGTCTGGTAGCAATTAACTCCTCTTCAGGTTGCTCATCAGATTCTTCATATTCTGATTCTGCTTCTTGATGTGATCATTCGGCATCATCTTCAACTGGAATGATTTCAACCTCCACCTGTTACTAACACTCTATTCAGCCTCTATCTTCAACTGAAGCATTGATGCTTCATCAAAAGTCACGCTTCTGTTGTGGATGACTTTGTGTTCTGAAGGAGACTAGATTATGTAGTCCTTCACTCTTGCACCACATCCCATGAGCACTCCTTCTTTGACCTTTGGCTCCAACTTCCCTTCACTGACGTGACAGTATGTCGGACAACTAAAAACTTTTAGATTAGTATATAAATCAGTTGGAGTCTTGAGATCAGTCACATTCGCCGGACTTTCATTCATCAAGTAGCAAACTGTGTTAATAGCTTCTGCCCATAACGTCCGATTCAGGCCAATGTTAGAGAGCATGCACCTTGCCCTCTCCAAAAATGTCATGTTCATTCGTTCTGCTACTTTATTCTGTTGTGGAGTATCTCTAACTGTGCGATGCCTGGCAATGCCTTCATCTTTACAGAACTGGTCGAATTCAGGAGAACAGAACTCCAAACCATTATCAGGGCGAAGGCGCTTCACTTCCTTCGACATCTGATTTTCTACCAAAACCTTCCACTGCTTGAAGGCCTTGAATGACTCATTCTTTTATTTCATCAAGAATACTCAAGTCATCCTCGAGTAGTCATCAATCATGAGGAGGAAGTACCTAGCACCTCCTAACGATGGAACACGAGAGCGAGTCCAACAATCAGCATGAATGTAGTCAAGTGTCGCTTTCGTCCTGTGCACTACTTTGCCAAACTGAGACCTTCATTATTTGTCGAAATACATATTACTTGCATAAGCTTATTTCAGAATCTTCTTGTCTCCCATAAGATCTCATTTGCTGAGAATATTCATCCCGTTCTGACTCATATGCCCAAGCCGCATGTATCATAGCCTGGACTTTTCTGATTCGGATGAACTAGCCACTACAGCAACCCTAGAGACTGTCTTGCCTTATAATATATACAAGGACTTCTGTCTGACTTCCTCCATAACTGTAACATCACCCTTCATGACTGTGAGGATGTCTCCAACAGCATTGATTTGACACTCTTTAGAGTCCAAAACTCCAAGTGATATCAAATTCTTCTTCAATTGCGGTGTCAGCATCCTCACAAGATTGTCATGAGTCTTGATCTGCACAGAATCTATCCCGACTATCTGACATGATGCATTATTTCCCATGATGATGTTTCCACCGTCGGTCTTCTGATAAGATGAGAACCATTCTTTATTTGGAGTCATATAATAGGAGCACCCCGAATCAAGAACCCAACTATCCTTCAGACATTCATCATCAGAAGCAGCCAGAACCAAGTCATCTTCAGAATTTACAGTTTTATGTTCCACTAACGACGTGGGCCTTCTTCTTCTTCGGGCAATCCTTCTTCCAATGACTTGGTTCCTTACAATAATTACGGATGTCTTTCGTAGTGATTTTCTTCTTCTTTGACTTGGATTTCTTCGAATTTGAGGACTATCCTTTTTCCACGATTGATATCAAACCCGCGGCCTGTCTCTGCAGAATTTCCAAATGTTCTATGCCAAAGTTCACGAGTATGGAGACTCGATCTTACTTCTTCTAGACTTATAGTTTTTTTCATGATAATCATAGACTAAACAAAATTCTCATATGATCACTACAAGAAAAATGTCGAATAGTGACAAAAATTAGCGTCTTTATACCACGTGATGCTAAATAGATGCAAATAGCGTCACAACGATGACGTCATTGGGTCAACAAATGCATATGCTAATGACCTCTCAATAGAGTCACTTTAGCATCACATTAGCGTCAAAATATGTCGACACTAAATGAGGCGCCATCGTGACAGTATTTCAGTGCTATTTTCACGCGCGAAAACTAAAAAATGCGCAGCAGATTATAGCGTTGTATTGGCGTCGCAACCTTGAGACGCCAAGTTAGCGTCACCACAACAGCGACGCTAAGTAGACACTAAAATAAGAGATGATATTAGCACCGGTGTCTTGTGTTATATTGGCATCGACAAATGCGACACTATATTAGCATTGGAGGATTTTGACGCTAAGTAGACACTAGTCTGAGTTCTTTTGGCAATATATGTTATATATTGTATATTATATTATAGAATACTATACTATACTATACTATATTATACACCATACTATACTATATTATTCTATTATGTAATATACAAAATTAATATACTATGTTATGCATACATTATACTCCTATTCCAAAATTTCAAAATTGGGGAATAGTGCGTCTTCATTTTCCATAGGATTCAATGGCGATTGGCGGAGATCCGATCGTTGGATCATGGAAAAAATTATACGTCTTGTAGACCATAGCAACACATATTTTTTAGTTTTTTTTTGACAATTTTAGGAGGTCGGACGATAGAGTTAAGGACCTAGGAGAAAAAAGGCTTCCAACGGTCGCCGACATGAGTCTGACGGGAATCAATCAAAATGAAAATTATGAACTCATAGAGATCGACACAAGCTGTCCACCTGCATAAGAATCATGGCGATCGGAGGTCGAAAGAAATTCAATAAAATGGGAAAAGTTTCACGTGCTTTCTATTTCCTCCGATTCTCAAAATACTTATTTTTCAAAATTATAAAAATTTCTCAAAACTTTAGCCCCACCTAAGAAATCTAAAAACGTGCGTTCTCAAAAATTGAACCTTTCGAGAGTACTCAGAATGGTCCCATTTAGTTGACATAGAGTTTTTAATTTTTTCTAAGAAATTCTGATTTTCTTAGAATTTTTTGTATCCAAATTTAAAAAGAGTATTCAAAATGATCTATTTTTCTTCGTGCACTTAAAAAATATTAGAAGTTACTTTTATTGAAAATCCTACATCTCAGGACTTCTTAGAATGGCATCATTTGATCGACGTATGATTTTCAAATTTTTCGAACGACGTTGATAAATATATACATATACATACATATATGCCTATACATATATATACACATATATATATATATATATATATATATGCATACACATACACACACATATATATATATTGTATGTATGTAATATACAACTAGTTAATAACTTTATAGTTAATAAATCTACTTTAGCACCACCTTTGCGACGAATTAGCACCACATTGCTATAGCGACACAATGGCTTCACAATCGCGTCGCCAGTTTTGTCGCTACTTCGTTTTAGTGTCAGAATATCGTCGCCATTTCATGACGCTACTTTAGCGTCTCGCATTGTCAACGCCAATGCAACACTATATTCTAGTTTAGCGTCGCAATTTTTGGGTTGCTAATTTGCAACATTATTTAACATATTTTAGAATTAATTACCTATCAGAACTAAATAATGTGGCGCCACATTAACGACGCAATAGCGTCGCCAAATTTGTGATGCTAAGTGGAGATCCGTGTGCTCGTCGAAGAATGAATCCAAACCGTCCTTTTATTTAAGCCGACGGTTCGTAGTGCTTTATGTTGTGCGGATGTCATCATTTCGCCCTTTTAACCACTCTCCTCCTCCTACTGTTGTCTCTTGCCCGGACGACACCGCCGTGCCCTCCTTCCTCCTCCTCCTCCACAACTGTTGATGCTGCCTCGACGTCATCGCCGCCTCCTCCTCCTACTGTTGCTGCTCCGATGACGACGCTGCTGCTGCCTCCTCCTCCTACTGTTGCTGCTCCGATGACGACGTTGCCTCCTCTTCCTCTCCTACTGTTGCTGCTCCGATGATGCCACCGCTGCCACCTCCTCCTCCTCCTATTGTTGCTGCTCTGCCGCTGCCGCCGCCGCCGCCTCCTCCTCCTCCTCCTCTGTTGTTGCTGCCCCGACACCGCCCGGATGCCTCCGCCTCCGTCTTCTACTCCTCCTCCTCTTTATCTCTCCAACAACCACCAATGCTCTAGTGCCTTCTAGATGCAGTGCCTCTCCTCCGATGATGTGCCGAGAGAGGAATCAGCTTCTCCGCTCGATGGGCCGCTTCCTCGCGTCGCTCGACACGTCCAACTCACTACTGGAGGACACCACGGCTGAAAGAGGAGTCATCTTCGCTACCTTCTTCTTCTACGCCATCGTCGTTGCCCAACTCTGCCGTCGGGCTGGAGCGAAGGAATGTAAAGTTAAGATTAAGATGTGAATTGATGTAAAATCATTTGAAATCAATTGAAATGTAAAAAAATCGAATGTGAGTTGAATGTAAGATTAAGATGTGAATTGAATGTAAATCGTTTGAATTGAATGTAAAATCATTTGAAATGCATGAGGAGGATGCCGAGAACATAAATGATGTGAATTTGAATTATGCCTCTGGCGTGAATTTTGTTCTTAGCGTCACATATTGTTCTTAGCATCTTTTTAACATCACAATGGTGTCTCAATATTTAGTGCCACATTAGCATCGCAGTAACGACGCAAGAAAATCGAGTTATAGCGCCATATTAGCGTCAGATGAGCATCGACAATTTTAGCGACACTTTAGAGTTGGAGTAGCGACGCATATTAGCGCTTCATGTTGACATTTTTTGCATCATTATAGCATTGCATTAGCGCCACCATTCGACGATAATAGCATTGACAAACCCGTGGGCACTAAGTCGATGCTATTAGCATCGGAGAAATGGCGTCGCCAAGCCTATGGCATGAAGTTGACGCTAACGCGTTGATATTGTCTTCAACATTGAGTTAGTGATGCTTTAGAGTCTACATTGCTGAGTCGCTAATTGATAATTTTCTTGTAGTGGATGGAGGAAGCGAAACTAACAGAATTAGGGCAGCATATTCATCCTCGATCTTAACATCGATATTTCTTAGTTCCGTCAACAAAGAATTTAACTAATCAAGATATTCCTTCATAGGAGTACCTTCTTGCGTGCGGAGAGAGAACGGACGTTGCTTCACCAACAACTTGTTGGTGAGAGACTTCGTCATATATAGACTCTCGAGTCTCAACCATAGACCAGACTCCTTTTCTTCATCTATGACCACGATTATCACCTCATCCGCCAGACATAATAGAATCATTGAGTGAGCCTTCTCCTCCTGTGCTGCTAAAGTAGCAAGGTCAATCTCCTTTTCTTTGCCCTTCGAGTCTTCCTCCTTTGGTTTATTCTTCAACATGTTTGAGAGTAGCGTCTAGACTCCTTGTTGTTTCAGAAGTGCCCGCATCTTGATTTGCCACAACCCGAAACTATTTCTGTTGGTGAACTTCTCGACGTTCACATTGTGCGACGCCATTTCCCTGCTTGATCGAGAATCGCTGACGAACCCTAAGGCTCTAATACCAATTTGTTATGAAAAGAAGGTGAGAGAGATTGCACGAGATTTACGAGGTTCACCCTAAATCGAATTACGTCCTCGAGAAGCGGCGGCTCTCTTTGTTATGGAATAATGATGATTACAATGTTTTGAAATAACCTAGCCATCTTGAAGTTTATATAGGCATTCTCTTTTACATATGATAGGAATTACAAAAATAGGACACCTATCTCGTGATAAGAAAATAAATCAATTCCGAATCACATACAAAATATCTTTAAAAATTTTTGTAGGGAAAATCTGCTGAAGCGCCTGACTACATAGGGGGACCACAAAATGTTACAACTAGGTTCAGATTCAAGGCATTATCAACATCCATAATAATTCATCATATACTATCACGCTTTTCCACATTTAACTTCAAACTATGAACTTATTTTTTTATCCATAAACTGTCGCTATTTTTTTAATTTAATCCTTCTGTCGACTTTTGTTAACTTTTCTATTAAATTCATTTTTTTCTATTTATGAAAAGTAAAAAATACCCCTTTTCTCATCTCTTGTAATATTTAAAAGTTTAAAATAGTAAATAAAAAAGAAAAAGAAAAATAGAGGGTTCGACAATCGATGCTGATGAAGACCTTTCCTACCCTTCTCCAGGACGTTGTCGCTGTTGTCCAAGCCGCGCCAGCCGTGAGGAGCCTCCGATAGAGGCGTCGACCATCGTGCGGCTGCTGAACTAGCTCGTCGCCCTCGAGTTTGAGGAGGAGCCTTTGCCGATCGTAGCAGGGTCGGTAGCTGGCGATCTTCACCCACGTGCTGGCGGCGGCGACAAGATCCAACAACGGACGTGATCACGGCCATCATGCAATGACATGCTCCTCTCAAAATTCGCACAACTCCCAATCTCCAGCCGCCGACAACAGATCGCGAGCCGACAACGGTGAATCCCCCCCAGTCCATCCTCAAGATTCTAGTGTTTTCCTCACGGACATCGGGTCAAACATGTTCAGATTGGCAGCGGTGGGGTTAGTGCTCGAAATCGAAGGCTGAGGAACGTGTGCCCGACCTCTGTGTTTTGTGCGATCTCCCATTCAATGAGCAAGGGGCGGCCCTAATCGCCGCCCAGTGACTTTGGACGCAGCTGCTCGATGTGCTCGCCCTCTCCTGGTTGTTGTCCACCGACCTCACCTTCGGCGCAACCTCGTGTACTTTTGCTCTAACTATGTCGTCGTCGCGGGCTTCATCGTCGTTGATTGTGTCACCGCAACTCAGACCTTGCCAATCCTCTAACTGAGCTCCTCACCTCTCCCCCCGTCCGCGAGTTGCCTCGGCACCACGCTCACTGCCTAGTTCTTCTCGAACCTCGCCATGGCTTGCCAGATCTGCCCGCAACCATCCGACGCCACCACGTCTTAGACCTCCTCATTTCCGTCCCCCTACTGCGATTGATCGCAGGGGGGTGGGCACCCCCATACGTGCACCGGTTGCGACCCATGACTGTCGCCGATCGCATCGCGGCAAGGGGGGCCCTTTCCACCTGCGTGTGTCGGTTGCGACCAACATGATCGCATCGCAGCAGGGGGCACCCCTTTTCCCCCTATGCATGCTGGATGAGATCATCGTCGGTCGCATCACCCATCGACACACACTGGTGAAACCTAATTTTTATTTTTTTATGTGTTATCGATGGAGGATGGAAGGTAATTTTGAATTTTCATAATAAAGTTAACGAAAAATTTGACAGAAGTTGACGGAAGGATCAAATTGGAAAAATCATAATAGTTTAGGGACCCAAAAAAATAAGTTCATAGTTTGGAATTAGATGTGGAAAATTATGATAGTTTAGGTGTGATTTATGGAAATAACCCAAAATTTTAATTGAAAATTTTAAAATCTACTTTAGAAAAATGATGGCAGGCATGTAGTAAAGAGAATAAGAAGAATCAAACTTAGGAATACATGATGTGTTGACGACGATCAGCCTAACTACTTATCCTACGTCTTTGCTTCAACTTCGAGATCGTGAGAAATCCATTAATTTTCTTTTTCTTGTAGGGAGAGAATAACATTTTTCGACACCACATTCTCGTTTTCTTTACTCAAGAGGCAAGTCAGACATCTTCTTACAAAGAGCTCACAAATTCACTAAACAAGAACACAGATTTCTTCCAACTTTCTCCTCTTACAAAGAATGTTCACACTTAGGAATTAGAAGAGGGAAGAGATTATTTGTAAGTTTGAGCTCAAGAAAATGCTTTGGAATTGAAAGAAGTTATAGAGTGATTTCTCTTACTTAAATTATCTTCCTTTTATGTTTCTCTAGGTGTTGCGGATTTCCAACACATTTTTCAGAAATTTCAAATTAAAATATAATCATTATTGTGCTTATCAGTATGGGACCGGTCGACCGATGATATCAGTTGATCGACTGTTGCAATATTTTGCACAGCTTATCTTCTGAATAGTTGATTGGCTCTTCGATTGGAAATAACAAATGATTAAATGAATACTTGCACAAATGTTATGCCATATTTTGTCTCACATGATAATTAAGAGATTATTATGTGAATGTAAAAGAATGTATGAAAATAAATTGATATGATATAGGTATGAATAAGTTCTTGCATGTGTTCCTCAAGTGTCGTTGTTATTTATAATGGCATCATTATATGATTATTGCTATTAAGAAAACTATATATGACATAGCATGACATGACATGATATGGGATGATATGATAGTATATGATATGATATGTCATGACATAACAAGACATGATAAAAAAGGACATGACTTGACATGTTACAAGATGACACGATATGATATGATATGATATGCTTGGGTCATGTGCATGCATTACATATCATTATCATGCATGTGCATTACCCCTGCCAAATGACATATGCAAGGCTGATAGTTTACCCTTGCATATATAATTGAAAGACTTGCAAGGCCAACTGTTTACTCATGCATAGTTGAAAAACTTGCAAGGACGACAGTTTACCTTGCATGGTTGAAAGACTTGTAAGGCCGACGATTTACTCTTGCATAGTTGAAAAACTTTGTAAGGCCGACGATTTACCCCTATATGGACCTTATAGGGACGACAGATATCCCGAATGAGATTTTAGGTTGTTTAGAGCTAAGTGTCATATGTATCAAATTGTGAAATTAGTGTGAGCCACATTTGAATTCACAGGGGACACCTCTAGAATCCATCAACCTCCTCTGCAGGGTTGACAGATATCCCAAAATGAATGCCTCTGACTAGTTGGCGATATGACATGTGCATGCATATTCTTCTTGCATATATCCCACTTTAAAGCACATGACATCTGATGCATTATTGATTGTGATATTTTATAGTTATATGACATGTTTTGATGTGAATGATGTAGTAACGATATTTGTATGATATGAGATGATATGATTATATTATGACATGTAATGGTAGCTCATGCTTATATGAAAGTGTTGTGCATGAACATTGTTTTGATATGGTAGGATATGATGATCCATGTTTTTATAGCAATGATAAATAAGTATTAATCTTTATAATTCTTCACATGATATTATCATTCTTGATCAAATGAATGCTTTATGTTTTGGGTAAGTTATAAGTTAGTATATTTTAATAAATATTGTTTTGGCCCTACATACGAGCTTTTGTTCATGGAGATTGTGCATATATATGTACATTTATATACAATATATATGCATATATTTTCCTGTACTTGGATTCTACGGGTCAAAGGTATGGGTGGTTGATGCTCATGACAAGTGATGATACATGTAACTGAATGTTGGAAGGTATTTCTTCGAGTACATTACTTTTGTAATAATATTTAAAGTTGTTAGTATTTGATATATGAATATTAGAGTTTCTTTATGTGAATAATAAAAAGAAAAGATTTATTCTATACGGGTTCTATTTATGACAAGATGGTAGAAGTAGCAATCGGACGCTCGAATAAACTAGAAAAAAATGCTTCTATTGGCTCGAGGGTCCGGGTAGTTAAAATTCACACTTTACATTGGTACACCACTTCTTCCTGTAGTTAGAGTATATTTGCCCATATTTTTAGTTGAAAGGCCAACATGTGGTGTTCTAGCCTCAAAAGTAATTTTTTTGTTATCAGCATGCAACTTTGATGGCTGCTTAGTTTGGACCCAGATATATACTTTTTAAATTCTTGTTTCAATGTATTTCTCGTTGCTAAGGTCATTATTTTTCATTGAACTAATGGAGGGATGTGTAATTCTACCAAGATTCTTCAATAAGGTGGAAAGAAATTAACAAAGCAAAAGGAACACACAATAAATGAAGAACAAAATAATAGATGAAATCCTTCATCAAATGAAATGCAACTTTTTACAATCAGAAAAACAGATATTTTTTTGTTGAATTCATATAGGAATATGCATGCCATTGTTTCTACAATGTCATCATCCTGTAAGAAAATTTCTAATAACTAGAATCACTCTCAAAGTAGAATTATCCAATGGATAATATGTGAAGCTAACTAGTTTTCTATTACAAAGATCTTGAATTATCTTTTGTAGAGTGGTGACATTTTTGTTTTAAAAGAAATGGTGGCAAATTGTCATTACAATGCGATGGCATTATATATTAAGGGGAAGTGCTTGAACTCCTTGTTGCATTCAAGTTAAAGAATTTTTATTTATGAGAAATTAGGAAGTCAAGTTTCTTGGCTTAGTATAAAATTCGACCTATGACTTTAAATATCAGTTGTTCCTTATTCGAATTGTAAAGTGTACATTTTTTTAGGGGCTGTAACTTGTTCATTTACTTGTTCTATATTTCCCTCAAATAAAAAAGATGTATTTTCATAACTGTCTTCCAGTTTCTTACTTTTGCTAACGTGCTTGTATAATCTCCAAAAACACAAGAGAGTTTCAAAAGCTTTTCGTTTATTTTAGTAATTTTCTTAGCCTAAATAGTTTGAGATGTTATAGTTCTAAATTCCTTGCTGTACGGACATTATTACAGTAAAATGCATATTCACCATTGATTCTTAAATTTTATTCAGAAAAATAGGTTGTATATTCTACGTGAAACTTCTTGCAGATTTTCTGGAAATGCCACATTAGTTTTTAAGTTTTGTGTTACCAATTTAACCTGTGAAGTCCTTGTCTATTTTAGCATTGTCCTTACCACCAAGGCTAGATATCCATAGTTTCAGCTCTATTATTTCTCTGAGAAAAGTCTTTCCAGTTCAATGGCTTCTTGCCTGAAAGTTTATTATGATGCTATGCTACGTAGTATATGTTGATTTCATGCTTGGCTTACTACTATGGAATCTTGAACGAATGAGTTTAATTCAAAATAATGATAACAGGGTGTGGAATAGGAAAATCCCTATCATTCTTAGGGTTGGACCTTGTATGCCGAGTGATTGATTTGGGTTATACTATTCTAATAATACTTTAGAATTTTAGTTATGGTGTTGACTTAAACAATTATTGTGCACTATGTTTTGTAAAATACATTTGCTCTTATGTAGAAGTGCTCCGCTTCTTTTGAGAATCGGGGTTAAAATACTTGTTTAATTTATCTTTCTATTATATAGCTTCAGTAATGGATTTTGAAATACCTGATATGCATAATAGACTGGTACCTAAAGACCTGATATATACAAGTTCAACTTAGTGTATAACCAAGTAGACCATGCACTACATACAGTAATCCTGCATAAAGGATCGAACTGTGAGTGGATCTTGTTTTATGTTGGTGTGAATTGTCTCGCTACAAGAAAAATCGATCTTTCCCATGGTTACAGCAGTGGAAAAATATGAAGAAACCGTTGGAAACATCAATTTCCGATAGTTATTCCGGTGGGAGGCAACCGTCAAAAATATGCTCGTCGTAAAAATTTTTCGATGGTTCTACTAGAGTCCTCGGAAGTTCTTTGCGGCCGAAATTGTGAGAAATTATTCTCACGGTTCAAGCCGTGGGAAGGTTCCCACGACTTGGGCTGTAGGAAAATTCTTTCCACGGTTGGAGCCGTGGAAAGTTTCCATGGCTGCAGTCGCGGGAACTCCTCCCACGGTTCAAGCCATGAAAACTTCCCACGGCTAGAGCCATAGGAAACTCTTCTCGGTTGCAGCCGTGGGAAGGTTCCACGGCTTAGGCCACAGGAAAGCGTTCCCTGGCTGGAACTGTGGGAACGTTCCCATAGTGGTAGCTATGGGAACTACTTCCCACGGTTGGAGCAACCGTGGGAACTGGTTCCATAGTTGTAGCCACGGTTGGAGCAGTCGGCTGGGAAGATTTTGACGAGTTAGGTCACGGGAAGCAGTTTCCTTCCCATGGTTTGAGCCATCAGAATGATTATTTCAATTCTTTTAAAAAAATTCTCGCACGCGGCCGGAACGTCCGGCCGTGCGCCCGGCCGTTCCCGATCGCGTGGCAAGGGGATGCCTGATCGCTCAACGAGCGAACGCGCTCACCACCATCCGCAGCCGGATCGGCCAGACGTTCCCGATCGCGCAGCAAGGGGATGCCTGATCGCTCAGCGGGCGAACGCGCTCACCACCGCCCGCAGCCGGATCGGCCGCCGGGTGAGCAGATCCGGCCACCTGCCGTGTCGCCAGATCCGATTGCGGGAGCTAGATCCGACATCCATAGCCGGATCGGCCCCAGGATGGTAGTTCAGGCCGACGAGCTGCCGATGACGAGGGTGAAAGGGCGAGAGGGAGAGGGAGCCGCCACCGCAGGAAGAAAGCCCCGCCACCGGAGAGGAAGAACGCCGCATCCTAAGCCGGAGAGGAAGAAGTCTCTGCTGGAGCCTATGAGAGCCGAAGGGGAAGAAAGCCCCGCCGTTGGAGAGGAAGAAAGTCGGATAGAAGCGAGAGGAATAAAGTGGGGTCGCGCGTTTATAAAGAAAAATGCCTACGTCCGCCGGGCGGGAAGCTCGTGCGGGAACTAAAAATGGAATTTCCCACTGAAAGTTTCCCACGGCTTCAGCCGTGGGAATTCTTCCTACGGCTTTAGCCGCGGGAACTCGTGCCATGGGAAAATTTCTTACGGCTCGAACCGTGGAAATACTAGTTTTCTGAAAAAAGGAATTGGAAAATGGAAATAGATACAAATTTCGTTTCCAATCCGTTTACAAATGCAAACCAACAATCCATCAAAGTACGATAATAGTCATACAAATGAAATTAAACACAACTACGAAAACTAAAGTTCTTCTTCATCTTCGTCGTCATCATCTTGTTGTTGGCCACGCATCGTCTGACGAATCAATCTCCTCGTCTCTTTTCGTTATCGCGCTTCAAAAACTTGTTGTCGCGCTTCAAATTATTGGCGCACCTCTTGACGGACCTCTTCGTGGACCTTCTGTTGGACTTCTGTTAATCGTTGCTCCCACGTGTCATTAAATAGTCGTCGGACGTCTTCACCGGGAACACCGGATATTGATTTTCGCCCATAACCAATATTCGTATTACTAACGGACGACCCGAGGCCATAGATCTAGCCCCTATTCACTCCAACATGGTCCGTCCATAATTGTCGACAAAAGTCAGTGGTGTCGCTGACCCCTGCATGACCTATGAATGATGCTCGGCTTCTTTTGCTTTGAAGGACTCTTGTAAGTTGACAAAGTGACGTTACCAGACTCACAAATAATGGAAGTTACATTATGAAGTTGACTAACTTACATATGTTCCATTCCGAGTTCTTTTTCTGATGAGTTTTTTAAAAAAATCTCATCTTCGATGTGTGTTTACCCATCTCCTTTTCCTACAATTTGAAATCAAGTTTTGCCCTAAACCCATTTTTCTTGTAGTTTATGGCTGGTGTACTGGTTCAATGATATTTGTATGAAAGTATCTACATCAAAGGATGTTCAACTTCTCTTTTTCCTATGGAATGGTTAACAATAAAACACTCTTGATTTTCATCTCTTTGTACCTAGCATTCAACATATACAACCTTGTTTCACATAACCCTAATTTTTGGGCCATCATAGGTATTGTCCTTAATTATGGTGTTAAATCACTACGTCGACTGTCATTTGTAACTGGCTCGCCATAGTAAAACTCTGATTAAGATAATGAAAAAAAAGCGCATTTTACAATTCTTTATTTCCTTGGGTCTCAATAGCTCTATAGCAGAATGATTAGATATGGTAAATGCAAGCAAAGTGAGGTATATCTATTATTGACACCTTTGACTTTAGAGACTATTATCCAATGTTATTAAAATCGGACCGGACCGATCGGTTCAATCGAGAACCGGTCGAAAATCATAACAAAATTATTTTTGATATTGAACCGGGAAAACCGATTGAACCAGGACTAGTTGAATCGGTTCAATTCGGTTCAAGTCAAATTTTGAAAATTAACATTAAAAAAATGGTGAAAATAGGAAAGTTAAAAAATGAAAAAGGAAAGGAATATTAGAAATGTAAAAAAGGATGGAATATAACATGTATAAAATTAAATAGGAATTGAAATAAAAAAGGCAAATATTTAAAATTGAATAACATTAAAATGAAAATTATCAAAGAGCATAAATAAAGGAAATAAAAAGGAAAGTGCTAAAGAAATAAGAATAATTTAAGATAAAATTTATTAATATAGCATCTACCATCAATAAATAATATAAAGTAATAATAATCTATTTATATTTATATGTTAATCATTATTAAATCTTTTAATAAATAAAAAATATGTTATATTAATTTTTTAATATTATTAATACAATATTCATATATTATATCATGTAATTTATATTATATCTTTATAATTATTATAAATAATATTATTTTTAATAAAATCCAATTCAATACCGTTGAACTCGATCGGACCGATTTAGCCGTGACCCAATAAGGAGTCCGGTCCGGTTCTGAAAATATTACTATTATCCTATTAAGGGTGTCCTACACAAGCACTATTTATGTAATAGTAATTCAATATGAATTGATTAAAAAATGATAATAACATGACTAATATGGAGCCCCATGTAAATAATTTTTAATATTATATATATATTGATATCAAATTTATTTGGCTAAAGAATATTTTTTAAAGTTTTAATCTTTTAAAAAAATCATGTTATACTTAGATCACTACAAGAGAATACAATTTTTGCATCTGACTCATCCAACGTAAAAAATTGCTTATCCGACGCAACTAGTCATTTTGTGATGGATTTGTGTAGGAGTGAAATCCAACGCAAAACCTTTGGAAGCAAACTTATAGCGTCCAACTTCTCTCACGCAAATATGTCATTCGACGGTTGTCGAACGCAATACTTGATCTTGAAGTGTCCTCCGTTCTGACACAAAGTTGGACACTAAGTAATCCTGAAGTGTCCATTTTGACGCAAAGTTCTGACGCAAAGTTGGACACTAAGTAGTCCTCTGCTGTAGCCTACATTCCGACGCAAGTTCCATCACAAAAGATAAAAAAAATTAAAAATAATACCTCAAAATTTCCCCACATAATCTATATCGATTTACAAAATTGCAAAATTTAAACTATGAAGTGTTCTTACTTCTAATGCTCTGACATTTGCTCATTCATCACAAATTTAGTAGCCATACAATAATATTACATATCCATCTGGTTTAGCGGTCCATGATGATAAAAAAAAAGAAAAACATGAGAGCTAAAAGTAGGATGTATTAACAAATCAATGTGACCACTGGAAATTTACGAAGAAAATAAGAAGTTGCTTCATCAACATCTCTTTGTTCTGGCATCATGTTTTCTGAATGATATCGGCTCACTTCATTTCAGATTGGTGCCACTGAGGCGCAAGTGCACGTGTGATATCGGCTTCTGATTTTGGTTATCCTGATCTTGTTATCAATGTACCTGAAAGGAGCATATAACATTATGACATTATCGTTCTGAGCAGCTCCTAAACAGGTAAATTTGGCAACTATAACAGGGGGATTTCTTGAAGCAAATCTTTTACGGCTGTAAGACCACTTACAATAGTTCCATGTCGAAGTTGGTGCTTGCTTCCAGAGGAACTTGAAATCCACCGAGAAGAACGGCTCCATTAGTGATTTGAACATGGTACAAGTTGCTATTAGATGTTTTGCTGAAATCACAAGTCAAACGTAATATCCAAAGAGATGCACAGTTTACTATGGTCATCACATAATTTAAGAACTGGAAAAAAAATAAAAGAATAAAAAATGAGGCAAACATGTAAAATGCCAACAGTAAAAGAATGTTCATCTCCGATGCCATTAAGAGCTACGAATATGCAAATGCAGGAGTTACCCATTGTTAGCATTCATTTTGAAAATGTTGACATCAAATATGTGCACTTCATTCCTAGCCATATACCTGGAATAACTTGAATAATAAAAGCTAGATGCATCACAATATTCAAACTTTGGCTTGCAATTAAGCAATGACAACAAAAGTGATCCACCAAGACTTCACCAAAATGAACAAAATAATAGTCAGCCATGAAGTAGGTAAGTACTTAAAGCCAGTATAAATAGTTAAATACATAAAATACTAATGAAATGGCCTTTAGATTTGTGCGCGGGAGCTAAATTTGTTCATAGATATATACAAAGCAAATACAATTTACATATCAACATTGTATTGGTGGATGTTTTAAGCAATTAACAAAGTCTTTGGGCTTATGACAAATTACTTGATGATATGGTTAGAATAATGAATACTTTTTTATGCATGGAAACTGATATACTATACTGACATGATTAAAAGCAACCAGAAGAGTGAAAAACACCAACAAACTTACACAAGACTGCCTTTTCCAGATATCTTTGTGCTAGGAAATGAATCAATCAAATTTTCCAGTTGTCCGTATTTTTGTATGATCTATTAAGGCATAGAAATGAAAAACTAAAATAAGAAATTAAATGTAAAATCATCCCATAAAGTATACATTAAAGGACAAAATGAAAAAATGAACACTTCACAACATCCTTTATCTTTAGGAATTGACCTGAAATCCTTTAAGTCCATAGGCAGCTAGAGATGACCAGCTTTCATTTTTCTGACTGCAAAATGAAAGATAGAATTTACATCAGACATGGAATATTGCCTTTAGAGACATGACCAAAATTAGATAAGTCATTAGGTACTGATTATCAAATTCTTTCATTTTCTAGTTAAAGGAGCAAATTGAATTTACTGTTTCAGTTAAAGAAAAGCTAGTAGTTGATATAAATAGTGGATAATAAGATTTTGATGTTTAACCTCTTCTACTCCTTTGCCAACAGATATTGCTGACAATAGCCTCTGCCTCGGTTCACATTCCTTTTTGTAGCACAAATGTGGTTCCCTGCACTATATTTTCCAAATGAATACTGAGTTTAGAAAGAGTAAAGTTATGAGCAAAATAAAAGACTTGAAAGAACGATAAGAAAAGAAATTTGCTATATTAAGTTTGCAGAGAATATATAAAAACCTTACCTTGTTCCCTCGTGAAATATGTATGTTTCCATTGCTAGACAGATATGTTGTGTCCAACCAACCCTTAGCTTCATCACCCAGGAGCCTAAAAGGCACAGGGTATGGAACCTTAAAAGGTAAAAATTTAAAAGAGAATGCAGCACGGTCGAATCGGAAGAGTATACGTTTTCCATCATTGATTGTTGCAGCTGCCTGGAATAGAGTTTCATCAATAATATATTAGAATATTATCAACAAAATAAAAAAACTGTTTCATTCAAAGGGTATGATCATACATTACAAATCAGGCTGAAGAATAAAGAACTAGCTTTTGTCTTCAAATGAACCATAGAATCCTAAATCCAAAAATTTCTAGTTATAATCCAAAAATTGTGCTACATCACACAAAGGAAAATATGAGCAAGGGAAATAAGAATCTAATTTTCATAAGCTATAGAGGATAATTTTTCAGTTACTTGTAACCATGCTTTTAATAAGTATGCTTCAGTCATTGTCACACAAATACTCGATCTCAAAATATTTTCGTTCCCCATAAGAAATTTTTAAGTTACTTTTGTAGTTCTATCACGGATAACTGATGTCTCACCCCTTATGCATGCAAAAAGGCTTTTCTATCTAGATTGTACAACTTCAGCAAAGGTTGTCAGCAATCAGGCTTACTGTGGACATTCTCATGAAGTTCATGAATGACCTCTCCTATCAAACTTGACCACATTAATTAAGCATGGATTTTGCCTTTCAACCACCTTGGAGACAATGTTAAGGTATTTCTTTGTAGAAAAAGGAATCACATATTTCCGCCATAGCAAGCAAAACTATAAAATCAAAATAGATAAGTTTTGTTTTTAGAAATGTAAGCATTATTTGAAGAAGCGGCAATCAAAATAGGTGACAAAAGTAATTAATTTCACCAACAATTCAGAAGAATTATAAACTGAATATCTATGTTAATATATTTATTGCAACTTTAAGAAAGCATTGTGATCATACCTCTTCTTTTAGCTCACCAATTGCATCTGAGAATCTTACTACATTTAATACCCTTGGATCATCTGTTCTCGGATAAATCTCCTGAAATATCTTGAAAACATCGACCCCTACAAATGTTCTCTGTAAATAATGGAACAGACATGCATCTCTGAGAAATAAGTGATCCACGTGGCATTAATACCTCAACCACATAGAGTAGTTGATAATGTCTGGGTTACTCAGAATTACTTAATGTCTCTTACTTGTATTGGGGAAGCCGTCCCAGGTCTTGTAGTAAACATGAGCTGCCAGCGACCTTCAATTAAGTTGGAGCTCGTCTGTAAGAAGTATCATGCGACACATGACAATTCATAGAATCTACCATCAGTACATTTCTAAATACTGATGAGGATAAAAAAAGGTCCGAATTTTCAACAAAATATGCTCCGAAGAAGAAAAGGTATGGCCACATATAATCTGGAAAATGGGCAATTTCTCAAGAGATGCAATGCAACGATCACTCATAGGATCAGATACCCCTTCCAGGCTCTCCAGCTTCTGCACTGCCCGCTCAACATCCTGTAAGAAAATAACGATTCCCGGAGCATCAGCAAGAAACAGAAAGCAGTCGAGAGAATTTTTCGCATGGCCAAGAAGCAAAAAGAAGTCTACTTGGAGCTGCTGGGCATTCGTTTGCGCCCTCTGCCTTGGATCCCGAGGAGGGCTTCGATGAGTTGGGCCTCCGGCTCCGTGAGGGAGAGCAACTGCTCTTCCTCGACGTGAGAGGCCGAGACCGGACGAAGGGAGAGACGACTCTTCCCACAGTGCCCGAAGGAGAGGTTGGGAAGCCCGGACGATCAATCGATGGCAGCGAACTGATCTCTGGCAGGAGTGATGCCCTAATACTTTGTTACTTTTGGGGGAATCTGGACGATGTGCTGCTACTCTCGGAAGGCAACGAGGATTCCACAAGGGAGGTGGGCATTGATTTGAGGGACTAGTCCGTGGGCCTTGGCGTGCGGTGCTGGCGCTACACCTTGCTGCCGGAGGATGGCGTTGTCAAAGTCCTGAACCAGGTGAAGATGATCACCGGGCTGGACGAAGGCAGAGCGATGACATATGCTTAAGGTGAAGATGATCATCGGGCTGGATGAAGGCAGGAGTGACGGCAGCCACAAAGGACGAAGGCAGGAGCGCGCGATGGCAACATTTGGGTCCGTAAAAAAATTGTGCCCTAACATTATATGGATATGACGGTCAATTTTAGCGGCAGATAGTAAGTCGGACACAAAACAGGCATAAAGAGCGATATGAATCTCACGATCAATTTTAGCAGCTGGTCTACAAAGCCAACGCATTTGATGATTATTTTGTGTCGAAATATAATTCGACGTTAATTATCAGGCACTAATTACTACTTTTCTTGTAGTGGATAAAATAAAAAAAAATGAAAAAAGTTGCAACAATATTAATAGGATTGATAACCGAGATATTATCATCGTACAAATCATACAAAATGATTCCAAACATAAAATCGAGATGATAGGATCATAAGGTCACTTACGATTAAGATCGCGATCTTCACAACTCTGAGTGAAGAGATTCATGTGAGCGGATATTTTTACTTTGATGAGATGCAATAATCCTAGATATGGATATGAAACCACAATATCTAATGTAGATTTCTCTGCGAGACCTGTAGATGCTAAGATCTGATGGTGTTTTATATGAAAACCCCACCAGAACGAGTGCTAGAATATATATCCTAAAGGGTTTAAATTCTGTTTCACCACATCAAGGAAACTTTGGCTTTGGTTGGCATTTCTCACATATCTAAAGGTGATTCGCGTTGTTATTCTTTGTAGTTTGTGGTGCTTTAATCCCAAGTATTTTCTCAACCAGGGAGTAATAAAAGAGAGCACACTACAGTATGTCTTCTCATATTCTGCCTTTCAATTTTCATGTTATTCTCCTTTAACATCCACTCATCTCAGGGGATGCAATTGGAATATTATGTCAAATTGATAATAATGGCAGCTCTGATGTACGATTAATCACCTCATAGATGTATGATATGACACTGGTGGTCTTGAGAATTCGGTGCTGGAACTTGAATCAACTGGGGATGATCTATTGTGTGAGTGAATGATCTTTTTTATTACAGAACAAGTTCGGAGTGTTGATTTCTACCTATTCAATTGTGATCCCCACAAATATATCAGGCCTTGGGTGTTTTATAATCTTGTGAAATGTGAACTCTAGTTCATGGAAGTCGAGTTCATAATACTCTCTCTTCCTTCTAATAGGTGTTGGTTTTCATATGCATGTGGGTTGACATACTTTTACAGTTCTGCCCATGATAATTAGAGATACATATGATGGTGACATCCAAGGGATTTCGCACTGACCATACTTCTCCGAGAAAGGGGTGGAGAAGCATTTGCTGCATTGCGGAGCACTATATGTTGGAAGAATACCAAGAGTTTCGCCTCTTATTACTACCAATGTGAAACTCTCTCTCTCTCTCTCTCTCTCTCTCTCTCTCTCTCTATATATATATATATATATATATATACATTTCTATGAGCATGTATCTTCTTCTTTCTTTGTTTGTTATCATAACCATTGTCTTTTTAATACCACGTAGGGCATCCAAAAGTGGTCCTTGCTCAGCACTGAAATGTTCTAATAAATGCAAAAGCAAAGTGCAATAAATAAGTAGTTAGGGTTGATGATGAAGTGGGGCAATTCCATCTTAGGGAGAATTAGTGGCAACTAGCAAGCAAGAGGAAGTGGCCCTAGGAAGAAGTTATGAGGCATGTCCACTAAAGAATGTGTTGGACAAATTATCTTTTCCCTCCCTCCTCTATCAAACAGTGAAAGAGAAATAGAGAGAAATTGCAAGAGTGGAATAAAGATGAAAGAAAACAGAGGGGAAAAAAAAAGAATATTGAAACTTATCAGAGCTAGACCTTAATTAGGTGGGTATTGGATTTATAAAAACAGCTACAGAAATCTTATGGATCATTGAAAATATTTATTTTCCGATTGTGACGTGATTCCTCATTTGCACCATGAACCAAAGAGGAAATCCAACAAACATGGAAAGAATTTAACTCCTAGCCTTGTTGAGAATTATTGACAGTGGGACTTGACCTGTCCAGCAGCAGAAGTCTGTGGTCCTCATATGACCAAGGATGGGACGCCCACACTTCTGTTGCTTTTACTTTCAATTTGTACTTGAGCATTGGCTTGGGGATACTTATTTTCCTATGTTAAATTATTTTAGGGGATTTCGGTCAGGAATAGTCTATTTCAGCATTTTTAAAAAAAAATATCTCTAAAAAACTATTCTTCTTTCAAAATGAGAAGTTTGCCTTTTTTATATGAATACTTTGTTTGAAGCAATAAATCAGAAAAGAAAAACTAAATCATTCCTTTTTATGATCACCACATAATGTTTAAAAAAAAAGTTAACCAAAGTATGTTTCTTTTTTTTCTCATTTAAGATCATGGTCTTATGAACATTGATCATAATTAAACGAGATTCGTAGAAATTAAACTCAGCCAACCAAGATTGATAGGATAATTTTTGGATATAGGATTACACGAGTTAGAGAATCATAGGATCAACCTGAGAATCCTAAGATCTTTTAATATGAAAAATTTTATATATATTCATAAATTTATTATGTATATTATATATATACATATGAATGTATTTATATAAATGCACTTCCAGAACGGTCATTCTATGGAGGGATGCACAATAGATCGCGACCATTGATGTTAGATCATTCGGTCGACAATTGATGTTAGATCATACTGTTCTTCCCCGACATTCATGGCTCGCTCGACAACTTCTTCGCCGGATAGAGAACAACCACATTTGCAATATGCTCTTCTCCCAAAATCTCCCCTCATGAATCAACATTCGTTCTTCCTCAATCTCCGTTGTTCGTGGTTCGCCAAATAGAGAACAATCACAATCGCAATATGCTCTTCCCGCAAAATCTCCCCTGGCAAATCGACATCAGTTCTTCTTTGCTCTCAGTTATTCACCTGCCATCATTCGTGGTTTGCCGGACAGAGCTTCTTCGCAAATTGGCATTCACTCTTCACTCGCTCTCCATTATTTTCCGTCAATCGTCATTCGTGATTCGCTGGAGACACGTTCGCCGTTGAATAGATCTTCTTTACTGCTCAGGTTGAAACAATGGAGCGGGGGAAGGCGAGCGCTCTTTGTCTTTGCGACGTCGTTCGCCATTCGTTGAATGCGCTCTTCGTCGGACATTCGTGCTTTGTCGCCATTCGCCAGACGGAGCGAAGATTCTGATCATGAGGGGCACAAGGGAAGAGCAGTAGGGGAACGCAGGAGCTAGGCAAGGCCAATCGTGAGTAGAGTGGAAGAGCTGGGAAGAAGCCGATCGTGAAGCTGATTGCCTGTAACAACTCCAAATATTAGATAGGGATATTTAAGTCATTTGAAGGAAGCCCTAAGAAACCCTGGGCTAGAATTTATAAAAGCCCCCAAACCCTCCATCTCCTCTCTTTTCTTATTTCCCCCACGTGACGGTTGTAGCCTAGGAGGAGGAAAAAGGAGGAGAACGAGCAAGAAGAAGAGGGCAAAGAGAAAGAGGACATGGACAAAGGATAGGGGATTGACATTGAGGAAGAACAAGATCATAGGTATGTAAAGGGGATCCAACCCCTCTCTCCCCTCTCAATATTTTTGATGTCTGGATTGAGAGATCCAAGGACACCCTAATCCTTAGTAGGGATTGTGATTGGGGGGTAACATTATGCATTAGATCTGAAGGGTTCTCATATATTATTCATATTCTTGAGATCCCACGTTAAATTCTTATTTTAGGATTGTATGTTCATGAGATTTAGGATGAACCCTACATTCGAAAGAAAGGATGATTTCGTATGTTTTTCATGTGCTTTTGATGCCTATTGATATATAGATCAAGCCTAGATCTCTTGGGATGATTTGTATTACGGTTTTCAAAAGTTTCATTAAAAAATGTGCAAGACGCGAGCTCAATACGGGCTAAAGGGTATTAATACGGGCTGGAGGGCTTTAATACGGGCTGTCAGTATTTTCTGGTGCGAGGTCAATACGACCTGAAGGCCAAAAATACGACATGTAAGGTAAAAATATGAACTGACCGTATTTTTATGTGCGAGCCTAATACGACCTGCAGGGAGTTAATACGACCTGGAGGGCAAAAATACGACTTGGAGGGCAAAAATACGACCAAGCCATATTACCCTCGCATATTGACCATACTTATGATAATCCTAATTTATTTTCAAATTATTTATGTTATGGATTGATGCTTGATGAATGTATATGACACCTAGATACACGAAATGTATGTTCATCCGTAATTAGGTTAAAATATGAAGAATGATTGATATGAATGATTAATGTATTACAAAGCATAATGCACCTAAAGTTGAATAAAAATATCTCACTCATCAATGTTGAGAAGCAAAGTCCATGTACTTCAAGGGGACTTAAGCCCGCGAAGTAAAGTCCTGCATTTGTGTATGTGCTTCTCAAGGAACAAAGTCTCTCATCAGAAAGTGTATGTATTTTCTGGAATAAAGTCCTTCACTATTATAGTGTGCGTATTCTTCAAAATAAAGTCCCTCACAATTATAGTGTGTGTATTCCTTGAAATAAAGTCTCTCACTATTATGATGTGCGTGTTTCAAAGATGTAGCATATGATGATGTGATATGATTCTTTCAACTATGTTAAGATAAAGTAGGAATGAAAGTGAAATTAAAGTATCTTATAAGAAAGAAAGAATGTTAAGATGATGATGACGAAGTAAAGATGGAAAGTAAAGTCCTACACTTATGTATGTACTTCAAAGGGATCTAAGCATGAGAAATAAAGTCCTGCATCTGTGTATGTACTTTTCAAAGAACAATGTCCCTCATCATAAAATGTGTGTATTCCTAAAGATGACTAGGAATAAAATCTCTCACTATTATGATGTGTGTATTCCTAAGCATGACTTATGATATAGAATAAAAGTAAAGATGTTATTATGTGATAAATATAAAAGATGCAGATGACACATGAAGGATCACATAATAAAGAAAGAAAAGAATGAAAGAATATCCAAATGGTTATAAAGCAATCCTGAGGAGATGCAAAGTGTGAAAGAAGTCAAGAAGAAATGATCAAGGAGTTATGAAGAAACTCCTAGAATGTACATGACAATGAATGTGAAATGAAATAATAGATTATGTATGTGATGAATGATATGAATATATGTTTCTATTATATGTTACTTGCAGATGATGGATTCGAAGTAAAGCAGGTATGACATAATATTTATGTTATATGAATGTTGTATGATGAATGATTGTAAGCATAATGTATTATCATATAAAGTTTATGATATAGTTCATGGCATGCATATTATATGTTAGTGTTATTATGATGATGATGCATCGCATATAGTATCACGTGATAGGATAGCATGGCATGCATGACCTTTACATACTCTAACTGGGAAACCCTGCACTCTGGATCCATGCAAATAACTAAGATTAAGTGATGGATGACAGCTCGAGCTCATGACGATATGTTGCACATGCTTAGAGTTAAATAAGTTCTAAGATTCTAAATGAACAATGAGGCTGATGATGTAATGAAGAGATTAGGCATTTATTATCTTATTGAATATTAGTTTATTGGATTAATAGAAAGTTTTTATTTATTATGATTTTCTCTAAATTGTCAACTCTTTCGCTGTTAAATGATGTATGACGAACGAGTTAACGACGCGAAATTATCCTAAATGTCCAAAATTTTTAGAGTGAATTTTTGGATCGTTACATTGCCACTATTGGATCGTGACTGTTAGAGTAAAGATCAACGGTCACGATTTCCTCCACATCCCTCTAGACAATTTCTACTCTAGAGGTGCATTTATTCCACATATATATATAACCATCAATATTAATATTTGTTCACAATTTTTTTATATTCAGTTAAAAATAACAACTATAGAATATTGAACCTTAGAGGAGAACAGTAATACAGTAATTACAAAACTGGAATTGGAGTTTAATGGGAAAACATCATAAAGCGAAAATATTATGATTTAAATTTGACGTGAGTGAAAATAATATATAAAAGATAAAAATAAAATAATCAAACCAAAATTACTTGTCTTTTATATTTATTTTTATTCTAATAAAAATATGCTATTATTTGATTCAAATTTGACACGTGTTTAAGAAGATCCTCTTACCATCCTCAATTTAATATTATCATGAGAGCCCTTATCATCACTATTCTTTTTCAAAGTTGGAAAAAATCTTCTTGTCAATCCTTGGTCACTCCCGGTCTTCAAACCTCAGTAAAATGAATTCATCAGGGTACACAGATGTCACAGACAATAACCCTTCAATTCGTGCCATGCTGCCGTTCAAAGTTCAAACCTCTCTCTCTCTCTCTGACATGACAGTGGGATTGCTGGAAGTAGTAAATGAGTAGTAACCCCAAGAGCGATCTGCAGCAGGCACTGCCGTGAATTCGCTCCCCATCTCTGCGGAATTATGCACTTCCCAATTCCTTCTCCCGGTCTCACCAATTCAGCTGCCAAGCCCCCATCAACAGAGAACATACGTACGTAACTTACGCACTGCTTACGCTGCGCGTACTGTGGACGTTTAGCTTTTACCAGTCGCCCAATACTCCTCCCCTCCTTTTCTCACTGAGGAACACCAGACTGCATGCAGAGACACCCCATGCACCTGCACGCTCTCCTCCATCCGTCATGCATAGTTTCTCTCAGCAACTTAAATTATAGCACCTTTTAAAGTTTTACATCTAAAAAACTAGGCATAGTTCAAGCTTTGAGTTCAAATTTTATCAACTAGATTAATACGTCTCTTGATTTCTTTTAGTATCCATACTTGTATTAGGTCCTTATATCTTTCTTGTAATTTTTTTTTTTTGAGATGGATGCATTAAAATACCAAACAGAATAGACAAATGGTGTCCTTTCTTTTGCTTATTGGAAGCTTTGGATCCTGCAGGGCGTAGGATAAGATAAGAAGTGGAGGGAGGGACATAATATAGAGGGTGGAAAGGTGCCCTCATTAAAAAGGAGAACACCATTATACCACAAGTAGTGGGCATGCAGCTAGTGGCAAGCTGCTTCCTTTTTGGCTCGCTTCATTCCTTCTTTGGAATCCTTATAGTAGGAGTTTAACTCCAGTTGCAGGGAAGGCATAGGCTCAGATTTCTATCTCTTCTTTGGGAGGTCGGAAGGGAGGGCCAAAAACACACCTCAATTTGGAAGAAGTTGTTCTGGAGTGAGAGAGATAATGTAGGTCATCATCGTCACTAATATTTTCTTGTCTTCTTTGTTATTGTTTTGCCTTTGTTGGTTTCCTGGATCAATATGGTGTTGCTTTGATCGATTTGATGTTAATTAACAAACTCCTTGCCGCTTTGTTTGAGGTTTCATCCTTTTTGCTTCTCCTTAAATTTGTCAAGTACTATTCTGCAACTGTTCTAGTTCTTTATATAGATGGTGAGATCTTGTGCTTCTTGAGCTTCCCCTTTGAGTAGTAATTTCTTTATTTTTGCTTCGTCGAGTTTAATTTTTCTTTTCCTGGCTTATTTTCAAAGTACAGCTTCAAGGGAGTAAAGATCAAAGAAAAAAAATAAATGATACCATATACTTGATTAAAATACTAAGGCAAAGAATTTCTTTGAGCCATGAAAATTGAGGTCACAATTTACGGCAATACGATACTCAAAATGGAAAACAATTCTCCGGTAAAGGGGCAAACATAAGATTATAGTGAAGAATAGATCTTTCAGAGACAAGTTCAAGCAGAAGTTCTTTTTATTCTCAGTATCTATTTTGTCCTTCTCCCTTGTAGATTTATCTGTTGACAGAAACGCCTGTATGATTACTCACTCACTTACTCTCCAATGAAATGTTTTCTCTCCCTCTCTTTGTGTTCGAATTGATAAAGATCCGATGGATGTTTTGGGACCCAAGCCATAAGAATTAGTTGGCGATCACTCAATTTATTTTTTTGTTTTTTTGTTTCTTCAATAAGATGTTCATCTAAGTTTTAGTCATGAATATATCAGTCTCGTTTAGCCAAAGCAAGGTTTCACTAGTTTTCTCATTCTCTTACAAGTAATATATATAGATATGAATGACCTGTGCACCTTTCTTCTTCCTATTTCTGAACTTTACATCTCTTACAGCAAGGTTTCCATTTGAACAATACTGTGAATAATCTGACCTATATTTTTGCTGAACAAATCTCTCTTGCATAGTTGTTAAGGGTGCAATTTAATCTAAATCTGATCTATGGATGATTTTGAAAGTAGTTTACCCAAATCAGATTCTAAAATTTGTTCTTTAAAGAAAAGTTTCTTTCATGTTTTATCTATGTTCTTATGTTATTTTATTTTTTTTCCGTGTACATATACATTGGAATCACTTAAGTTTGAATACATATGAAACTTGAAAGGGAATTTAATTATCATAAAGATGTTAATAAAAACATCTCAGTTGCTTATCTTTAGATCTATGGATGAGAGATCATAATTAAACTATGAACATTTTCTTCTCTTATTGATGCTACCAACCCCAGCAGTAGTTTTATGTTTCTCAGCTCAGTTCCAGTCAGCTTGAAAGATTAACAAGATGGGCAGGGGTAAATTTGAGATCAAGAGGATCGAGAACACTACGAATCGCCAAGTAACATTTTGTAAGAGGAGGAATGGATTTTTGAAGAAAGCCTATGAATTATCAGTTCTCTGTGATGCTGAGGTCGCGCTTATCGTGTTCTCCGCCCGCGGTCGAGTTTATGAATACTCAAACCACAAGTAGGTTCAATTTGTGAAATTTCTTTGTTTTAAATGGATGATGGCATAACCAGTGTTTTGTGATATCAAAACAAAGTATGATAAAGATTTCTGGTAATTAAGTACTCTTTTCATTGTCTAGATTTCATGTGGCTGTTTTCTCCAATTTATCATTATATGGTGAAAATTAAGTTATGTAAATGTAGGAGGATGCATCTTTGCCAGTTTATTCTAAATTAATATCCATCCACGTTTTCAACTATATATCTCATAATTTCTGATTCTGGTACAAGAGAAAGGAACAGGTGCTGGCTACTAGATACAGTTGCAACTCCATTTCCTTAACATTCTTAAGCACTTATGAAGGTAAAGAAACAAAAAAAGAGATGTAGAAGGGGAGAATGTCTATACGTTGATAGCGTGTTCTAACTTAGGAAGTAATCAAATGATTATATATGGTCCTATATATCTTTTTCTCAACTTCTGAAACATATATATGCAGTTATTATTATTTGCTTGTTCTTGTTCAAGTGGAATTCTTACAAAGTTGCGATACATGAAGTACAGATTGGTGAAATGTTGATGCATGGTTATGTTATTCTTTTTTACTTTTGGCAGTATTTTATTCTCTGGAGTAAATTTTGGACTATTGTGTTGACTCCACTTTTTGCGGTTTACTTGAAATTGAGCAGATTACAACATACGAATTAAATGTCATTATGCTTTCACTTATAGTGCAATCTTTTAGCAGTCAGAAATCCATGTTAGCACATGCCCCTAGTGAGGAGCTTTTAAGGTGATACAAGCCTGTTTTTCTTCTTCGTCTTCTTCTTCTCTCTCTCTCTCTCTCTCTCTCTCTCTATATATATATATATATATATATATATATATATCTTGCTTAACACATATATATGTTTCAGTTATATATATATATATATATCTTGCTTAACACATATATATGTTTCAGTTTGTTCATTCCTTTACTTCACATCAGTATTCAGAGGTTTTGTTTTCATGCAATGCATATAGCCCACCATTGAGCAAACCTTACCAGCTAGGATCATAAACAATCAAAATCTCCCAAACATGCAAGGAAATTGAAGGTGCATCAAATCTTTTACCTCGTCTCCATTTAGTGCTTGTGTTGTGTTCCATCTGATCACTGGCAAGTCCCCACATGGGACATCCCTGCGGCGTTGCAAATCCACCATTATCCTCATTCTGAAAAGAAAAGGCAAATCATCGTTTTCTCAGACTCAACACATCCAGTTCTGAAACTTCCAAAAAAACTTGCGCAAAATATTCACTGCACAAAGGCCCTTCTACCTTTCTCCTTTGTCTTTCTTCATGTCTTGTCTGTTTCTCTCTCTATCTCTCCCCATTGGTCATTGTTAGGGTTTGGACCTTCTCCTTGCACTCAAAATGGAAGCTGCGTCCATTTTGTACTTGGTTTCTTTTCCGGTGCAAGATTCACCCCCTCTCTCTCTCTGTCACGCACATATTATGACTCTTGCTCTTTCGATTCTCTCTCCATCGTCATCGTTCTTGATTACCACTTTACATTTATTGGGCCCTGCTCTGCTCCTCAGTTCATGTCACGTCCACAGTACGTTGCTTGGCATGTCATCCAGCATTGGTATTTCCCACGAGGTTCCCCTTGACGAAATCAGTTGTCATTTTGTCAGTGATCATCTCTTTCATTATGAATGGATGGGTTAACGATATCAAATTTAGACTAAAACCAGAAATAAAAAATTATCGTCTAGCTTAGTGGAGAATTATATATATATATATATATATATAGGAAGTGGAGATGCACGAGGAGGAGGAATTTAGACAGATCGAGGATGCTAAAAAGACGGATTTGTAAGACTTCTAAATTTAAGTCATATATATATATATCTTGAAGTATGGGAAAATATTTTAAAGGAAATATTGAAAATCTACAGATTTAAGCTGTGATATTTGTTCAAAATTACGCTTGTTTTCTATGATTTAGTTAGCGAAATTTGTAATTAATAATTAGGTAATTACTCCATAATTTTGATGAGCTCTTCCTTTAAACAAGTCATTCTTGTTGCCACTCTCAGAAATGAATATTCCAGGCTTCACTGTGTTTCACGAGACTTGAAGGATGCAAGCATTTGATCATCAGAACGAGAATTAATGCAGTCCCATTTTGTTTCACTACTCTCTTATTTTACTTTTGAGCTGCTGTATCGCTACAGGCATAAATTGCTTTCATTATTATGTTATGTTTATACATCCGTGACTCATGACCGGAAATAATTACGATACTTTTCTGTGTTAAGTACTGGGTTTTGCCTGTGAAGAACGAGCCAATGAGGAATATATGATTAAATGACTTTCTTCTCAAGTAAAATTCACATTTTCATTGAGGGTTTTTGCTATTTGTTACATAGTTCACTTATATCCCTACTGTCTTCTACTGAAATATTTGCTTTTTTTTTCAGCATAAAATCCACAATTGAGAGATACAAGAAGGCTTCTTCTGACACTTCAAACTCAGGTGTCTACATAGATGTCAATTCTAAAGTAAGCATTATACATTCATGTCATCCTCCTTCTCTATTAATAAAAAGTTAAAATATGTAGAAAAATGGAACCCGTATATATCAACCCATTGTGTATAATAATATATGTAATAGCGAAGGAAATGAAGAGTATCAATTAAGATAAATTGCATTTCAACTCTAAGCCTTATAATATTGATATCTATAGCTTGTGGGTAGTAGTAGCTTCCAAGTTAAAATTAGTATTTGCGGGTAACTTCTAAACAATATCTGTTTATTGCATTTAATAATCCACATGGCATCATTTGTTTCAATTCTTTCATGAGAGACCTTTTAAGTAATTAACCAATCTAATGATAAGGCCGTTGTCTTACATATTTGCAGCAATACTATGAGCAAGAAGCTGCGAAACTGCGCCACCAGATCCAGACATTACAGAATGCAAACATGTAAGGCATCATTTACCCCATCATTCTTACTATTTAGTTTTAACAGTCTAAAATAGTAAAGTGCATATATGGTGCATTTTCATGTAGTCGCATGCATGCAGCACACGCTACACACACACAGACTTCTATGCATTTTGGTCATTCATTGGCATATAACTGTCCAATGCTTAAATTAAAGAATATTGTAGTGGTATATATGCAGAGATTTCATAAAGTTCAATTGATAGATGATAGAACATTTTATTAAGAAACACTTAGAATATGAATAGGCACACGTATTTCAAGTTAACAATTATATGTTCCTTACAGGCACCTAATGGGTGACTCTCTAAGTTCACTATCAGTGAAGGAGCTTAAGCAAATAGAAGGCAGACTTGAAAGAGGTATCTCAAGGATAAGATCAAAGAAGGTAGCACTTCACACAGAATCATGTACTCTATATGCTACTACTCATGCACTTGGAAATATTATAAATCAAATGATAGTTTTCAAGATGCTAGTACCAGTACATGTTCATGGCTGTAGTTTCTATTACAAGCAACACCGAAAGTGATGCCAAAAAAATACAATTTTCTGCAACATGTGAGAAAATTTATCACATGTTGGTGAAGATGCAAAACATGGACACAATCCAACATGCATGTCGTTGATCAAGATGCAAAGCATGGACACAGTCCAACATGCATGTCCTTAATCATCTAACAAACTCGTTCCAAATTATTATAAGGTTAACGTGCAACTACTCAAAATGATTCCTCACCAGGATTCCTTTCTTGCAGCATGAGCTGCTCTTCGCAGAAACCGAGTACATGAAGAAAAGGGTACGACAACCAAGTTTACTATATTCCTTCCTGTATTGTTTTTGTAAAGACTTAATTTTCCCTGTATACCTGTAGGAATCAGAGCTCCAAAATGAAAACATGTACCTCAGAGCCAAGGTACCAAAGGAATTTTGAGTATTTACTTCTTTTATTTTGGGCGCATAACCAAAATTACATCAGAATGCCAGAAATCTTGTTTTCAGTCTCACATATTTCCTCAGAATCTTTGATTCTATACAAATAGAAAATGAGTACCGGCACCAGCTTTCATGCTATTTAATCTGTCTTGTGACTGTTCAATACATCCAGATTTCAGAGACTGAACGAGCGCAGCAGCAAAGTATTATGCAGTTGGGAGCTAACTTTGACAATCTTCCAATTTTCGAGTCCAGAAATTACTACCACCAGGCAAACATGTTTAGATACAGCAGCACAATATCACCAGGACCAAACAGCTCTTCATCTTGGATACGAGGCAAAGATTGATCCAGCAGCATGAATTTACTCTGAAGAAATGACTTCAAGTTCAAATTTGTCAAAAATTTCAGTCATTTTGCTTACTTTGTCTTGAGCCTTCCGACATGTGACTCCAATGACTGAGTAATTTTGCAAAGACTTCTCCCTCTCTCCATTTCGACAACAGACTGATTTGCAACATTATAATATTTCGTATGATAGTTAGATAACAACACAACAAGAAGACTTATACGAACAAGTTTGGAAGTGGCTGAGAACCAATATGAACACAACAGCCATAAAAAAACTGAAATAATTGTATCAACCTAAGGAAAATGCCTCAACTTCACCAGCAATCATTGCAAGAACAATATCCATCCTTAAATGGTGAAATTGACTTCGATCTGTTAAATGACTTAGCCACAAGTTCTATTGATTCATTGCAATCACCACAGAAGGTTCTTTGCCGTTCAAATTGGCTCTTTGTTGCATTACGTACTCATGAACACGAATGCATATAGAAATCCTCTTGTTTTTATCATTTTCCTTCTTGGCTTTTGTACTCGGTTGATACATAACCTTCTCAATCCATTATCGATCTCAACAAGAAAAGCATGAATGTGTCCAAACTGTTGGTGTGAGGTACCCCCAACGACAAACTCTTGAGTCACATCGTTTAACCTCTATGGAAGAACAACCAGGTACTTGGTGAACACCATTGACGAGGTATCCGTCGATCATGGCGTTCCATAAAACGATATTTATCCTTGGCCCCGGTCAAAAATCTCCGGCGCAAGCGACCGAGCTCCGGTCTCCCATCCGTTCAAACATCCTCCGAGCGTCGTCCGGCCGTCCATGTCAGCTCAACGCGGAGACCATCGCATTGTGCGCGATGACGTCTCTCACGGGCATTTCGTCGAAGAGTTTCTACGCGGGAAGCAAGCACCTGCGCGTGGAGCAGAAGTCGAGTAGGCCGGTCTGAAGGAATCGATCGCAGCCCAAACCGTGATCCAGGATTTGAGAATGGCGCGCTCCGCCGATTCGGAAGGCGCTCGGGAGCGCGACGAGTGCTTGGGTGGCAGGGCCAACGTGTCCCATGTCGTTGGGACGCCTTCGTGGATCATGGCGCAGTAGAAGACCAAGAACCGAGCGAGAGCGGAGACCTGGGACTGGCCGCTTGAATTTGTTTGGTTGGCGTTATTTTTTTTTTTTTCAATGGCAACTTATGGAATAAGTTTCGCTAAATAATCTCCAACTTTTACATTTCTCTCCCCTACGTAAGTCTGACACAGCATTATTTAAAAATAAAAATATTAAAAAAATAAAAAAAGGTGGCTGCTCCCTTCGACACTCAGTTGGCCCGAAAAGGGGAACCCCCTGTGCAACCTCCTCCGACAGAGGGCCGACCCCTCTTCTCCCTACGCTTGCGGACGCAGGCGGGAGGGGGGGTGGGGACTGTCGCTCCGTTGGCACAAGAAAAGAATGGGTGGCAATGGTCCCTCCTTTGCAGAGGTAGTAGAGAGTGGTCTGTCACCCACCTCTGCGTAGAGAAAGAACGGAGGGCAATAGGCCCCCTCTGCAACCTTCGGCATGAGGTCGCGTCGAAGGGGGGTCGTCGCCCCCCACTTTCCCCACGACGACGTCGGCACAGGGAAAGCACCGGGGCAACGACCCCCTCTACGTCCTCTGGCGTGAGGTCGCGAAGAGGGGGGTCGTCGCCTGTCGACATGCAAAGGGAGGTTCCCCCCCCCCCCCCCCCCCCCCCATTTTTCGTCCGCCGACGTGCAAGGACCCCTCCCCTCCCTCCGACGTTGCACAAAGGGCGATCATCCCATTTTTTTTTATTTTTTAGTTATTATTTTTATAATATTATTTTTTATTTTAATATTGTCACGTTAATAAATTGCATGCGTGGTGCAAATAGAATATGGTCTCGTGGATGCCACCAAAAAGGCATAGATGCAGGTCAAAAGGACATATTGTGAAACAAGTTAAAAGAAGAATACTCTTCTTACAAATGAAGTTTGAAAGTTGAAGAGCCATTTGACATAATTTACTCCAACATACCAAGGGTTGGGAGATAAGGAATGGTGTTGGGAGAGATGGGTGGTGGAGTTCGGTGTGTGATTAGTAAATTATAAAAAATATTAAATCAGGGAGTGAAATTTTTATTTATTAAAAATTATTTTTACACTTTATTGTATATAAATTATGTATAATATTTAATGAGTAATAAATACCTTTTTACCACTTAATTTATTTTTCTTTTTTTTCTTTTTTGTTTTGTCTATGTTTTCTATTTTTGTTATATTCTTTATTTTTACCTATTTTATTCATCTATTTTAAAAAGTAAAAAAATGAGGGAAAATAATTATAAATATAAAATATTTTATCAATATAATATTCATACGATGAGGGTAAAAGATAATTTAACGAGAGAGAGGAGAAATGATTTAATTTAGTAATAAGAGAAATTATTTAATTTGGTAAGAAAAGAGGAATTTATTTGATTTAAATTATTTATTCTTTCTCATTCCATTAAATTAGAAAATATAATGTTTGAATGCTTAGTTATTCTATCCACTCCTCTGAACTAAAATAAAAAAATGTATTAACTAATATAATTTTTATATTCCACCACACCCCTTCAAATTTTTCAATCCAAACAAATCATAAATGTTCAAAGTAGTCGGATAAAGATTCAATTTACTATCATCCTACTAATCTGTATCGCCTCAAATCACATTCTTAACTATGACGGGTGAAACACGAAGCAGGTAAGTTTTGAACTCGAGACTTTCTTAAACAAACACAAACTGCTGATTATTTGGCACCATTTTTTCCAACTCAATTATTTTTTTATATTTAAAAAAAACAATTTACTTTCTTCTCACGTACACTGAAAAGAAGCTTGAAAAGAGGATGGAGTCTAAAAATAGAATTGTCAAACGAAAAAAAATAATCACAAACTTTTAATTGTAACAATTTAATTAAAAGTCAATACTAAAATATTTGTGAAAAGAAACCTTTCTTTTCGTTATTATCGCTTGAATCGAAACGGCATTAAAGATTACTTGGGATTAAAATTTGTAATTATAATGTCAAATTTTCAAGGAAGTGTTACTATAATTATTACTTCTTTTTGGAATAGCTTTTTAGTACCTGTAATTGAACAATTTATAATTTTTTATCAGATTGAATAATATAGTACCGACAGAAAAATGGATGGAAATTACTTCTATTATTACGAATTTAACGATCATGCCCGAATTCATATGATTCTTCCACATCTCTCATTAATTTGCTAGAAAATAGTATTACAATATAATAAATTATAAAAGATATCACTCACTAGAACCCAATTGTTTGTTATTTGAAATGCAAATTTATCAACGGTTATGCTTCGTAATAACACATTACATAATAAGAGATTTAATATAAAACAAGGTTTATATAGAATTATTAGATAGCACAAACATGGTTCATCAATAATCTTAACACAAAAGTTTACAATTCCTTGAAGAAGCATCAAACCTCACTGCTCATACAAGAGAAAAGAAAAAACCACTTCGCTGCAAACAAACTTGTAACTATTTCGATTACAACAAGCGACTAATTTCCAATGAAAACAATATATATATATATATATATATATATATATATAGTGTACACTTTTGCATCAAAAATCAAGGTTTTGAATGCATAGTATATATATAACAACATTATAATCATATCATAGTACTAAGAAGATATATAGATATCTATATATTATATACTAAATATGTTTCGGCTTTTATAATATATTTCTTACTTTTTATTTCCCATATCCCCACAAATCCATCTCACCACCGCGTTGGTTGGTGATTTGGTTCAAGGGTTGCACCGCCGTGGCAGCGGCGCCGGCGCTGGCGAACCTCCCGTCCATGCCGCCGAGCATGGTCCACTCGTTGGCGCTCTGGCCGCGCCCTTCAGCTACGTGCTGCATTCCTTCGCAGGCGCCTCCGACCTCCAACTCCAACCCTCCCTGGTCGTAGGGCTTCACCATGGCCGCCGAGTCGTTGGGGAGCCCCGAGTAGTCGTAGCCGGACGGCCGGTGGTTCGTGAGGAGGTCCTGCACCTGGACGTGCGCGTAGGAGTTAGCCGGCATCTGAGAGTAGTACACGTTGGGGTTATGGTGGCTGTGGTGATGGTGATGGTGGTGGTTCAGGTTAGGGTGCAGGTACTGAGATGACAGAGCACGAGACTGGTCGTGGCCGGCGCCGGCGTTCATGTGGTTCTCGATCCCTTGGCTCCCGCTTCCTTCGCCGCCGGCACCGCCACCGACCTTGATGAAGCACTTCTTTTTGAACACCCTGCAGACAACCCATCCATCCTCCTGCACGCATATAATCGACCTTAAAGCTCCTGCATATATATATATATATATATATATATATATATATATATATATATAACTTGTAAGGGTAAGGGGGTGATCAGGGAGCAAAATTAAGCTTACGCCGCCGCCGGCAGCTTGCAGCAGCTGGGGGTCGTCGGAGTCCTCGAGGCGGTACTCGTGCATGATCCAGTCCGTCTTCTGGCCGTGGGGCGCGCGGCCGCGGTAGAAGACGAGGGTTTTCCTCATGCCGATCTTTCTGTAGCTGGTGCGGATGCACTTGTCGCGGCCGGTGGCCTTCCAGAAGCCGGCGTTGGTGGCGCGGTTGGTCCGCGACCCCGTCGGGTACTTGCGGTCCTTGTGGCTGAAGAAGTACCACTCGTTCTGAGGCGTAGAGCCGATCTTACACCTCTCTGCAACACGCAGTCAGAAAATATGTCCTCAAAAAGAATATATATCAGCATGCATGAAATTTCAAGAGACAGTACATAGTACCAGAAGCACATGGACATTACATCTTAATTACCCATATGCAGTAATCTAAAACATAGAAGAATCACTTGTGATGTGATAATAATCTATTTATTATAGATATAAATGAATTACTATAATTTAGATTCCATAGAACATGCATGAGATCTGGGTGTTTGATATCTTTTCAGTAACCTATATGTACTCCAGTTTTCTATTTAGGTTGCAGTTGCACGATCAGTCTCCTTAAAAGATAGAATATTGTGTTCTGTTCAATTTTTAACAAGTATATGCATGAATTAGTACCATGGATCAAAATTATCATGCATGATTCTTATCGATCTTGTGAAATATTAATTGCATGATCATTTATACTATGTATGTAACATTAGTTCCAGATCATAGATATATAGTATTGTAGCAGAATTTGTGTTTAATATAAATAAGTTTTCCCAAGAAATTGATCCAAGATATATACATATATTTATGTAGCTATGCATAAAAGATTATTCTTTAATTCCTTAGTTTTTTTTTGTTGAAAAAACAAATTAAGCAAGAATTAAACCTAGTTTGTGAAAATAATTTAACACGGTTAGAAAAAACTTAAAAAGACCTGAATTTAATTTAGTTGGCTTATAAATCTTCAAGATCAGGACATCATTTATTTACAAAAGAAAAATGGGAAAAATTAAGCTGGTGATTACCTTGCAAATCCCATGGTTCGGTCTTGTTCAGATCCACCTCCCTGACCACTTCCAGGTCGAACTTCTCGAAGGCGATCTTCTTCTTGAGGTAGTAGAGGAGGAGCTCTTCGTCCGTGGGGTGGAACCGGAACCCGGGAGGAACTCCGGCGCCGGACGACGACGACGATGCCATCTAACAGTTAAATATATATACGAACGACGTCGTCGGCCATGCGCAGGGCTGCAGGTATTGGGCCTGAGTCACTGGTGATGCCCCTTGGACAAAGTTTTCGACGTAGGGCGCCGTAGGCAACTTTATATACGTCATGTGGTTGCTAAAACGTTGACGCCGACAGCTACGCCGGCGGACTGGGCTAAAGGTGGTAACGTAGAAGCCAAGCCAAGCGCATGAGGAGGGGAGGAGAGAGATCTTAGGGTCGCTTTACTTGTGTATAATTAATGTCTTGTTATTTTCCTAATCCGTAAACGATCCCGAGGGATCAGAATAAAGGAGCATTATGGGAATGCTTGTTTGATCTTAAAGCAACTGTAGTTAAGAGCTCGTATTCTTCATTCTTTGGGGGGAGAGAGAGAGAGAGAGAGAGAGGCATGCACTAATGGAGCTTAATTATATGCATGCATGCATGTGATGCGGCTTTGGAATCGAGAACACAACTTGTACATGAATCTATCAGTAGTGAGCTGAACTGAGCGCATCTATCTATGCCAGCCATAATATACAGGTATACCGTGGCAGATTTAAATCCTGTAATTATATATATGTATGTACACATCTCAACATATATGTATGTACACATCTCAACATATATGTGTATATATACATATATGTTGAGATGTGTACATACATGTATATGTACAGTCGCATACAGTGTCATCATTGCTGAATATATATACACATCAATTTACTAACTAAGAATTGGGTGGAATGATGTAAGATTTTGAGTTCAAATTTTGTGAATATAGAATATTTTTGTTGAGAGTCTCACGCTATTAAGTACATGACGCGGAACGAGTTAATTGGACTCGATGATAGACGACTCGGACAATGCGCTATTTCATGCCACACGAATTGGACCGTCAAACATCACTTTCCAAACTACGATATATATATATATATATATATATATGAACGAGTTAATTGGACTCGATGGTAGACGACTCGGACAATGCGCTATTTCATGCCACACAAATTGGACCGTCAAACATCACTTTCCAAACTACAATATATATATATATCAATTTATGAACTCACATTAATGTTATATATGTATAGTAAGCTGAGGAGATTAAAGCAAGGTTTATATATTTTGGAAAATCAAACCCTCTAATATAAACTATATCATTTTTCTCACTTGATTGTGCACTGCTCCGAGGTCGTCGAAGATTTTTCTCAGTAAATACTCCTTTACTGAAAAAGAAACAAAGCTAGTAGCCGGCCAAAGGCAGGTATTTATCTTTGTATTATTATTATTATTATTATTATTATTATTATTATTATTATTATTATTATTATTATTATTATTATTATTATTATTATTTGTTTTGACAAGAGTAGAATCTAATCGGTTAGAGAGACGTATATGCAGGAGCACAAGATTCATGATCAACAATTGCCATTTAACTTTTTTTGTGGAGATTGGTGGCAAATACTTAGTCAACACGATACCATGCATTAGTCGCCATGTCATGCTATGAGAGAGGGAGAGGGAGAGGGAGAGAGAGCTCATCTTGGCCAATAGTTTCGGCATTATATTAATTTCCTAATTTATCAATGAGAGGGAGAAAGAGCGATCAGTGTGCATGCATGAGATGATCTCTCATTAATTACTTTATCAATGAACTTGGATGATGACGTCTTCCGGCTTAAATTATTCAAGAACTAGCTAGTAATTCATTCAGCATTTAGAAAACGAAAGTGCACATATGTGATTGATGGTGATTGGGCTAATTGATATATTGAGCAGGAAGCGGCATATGTGGCTTAGGGGAAGCATAGCAATATAGCATGCATGTGAGAGGTAGACTTACTTGTAGGGTGGAACTCAAGTGGCGGTGCACGACGTAGTTGATTCAAGAGCACTCTTCTGATGCGTCCGTGGCGTATGTTTCCTTGATAGCTGAGCTGCATAGCCAGATTAATTATAAGCGTGGACTTAATTAAGGATAACTAACTAAGAATTAAGAAGCATATATATATATATATATTATAATCATTTCTTTCGTTTTACGTGCATGGACTTCGAGTAAAAACCACACGCAAAATGATTGCACGGTGAATGTTTAGGTTAACAGCAACAAATCAGTCATTATAGTACCACTGTTTTTGTAGTTTCTACGTAATTTAATTGTCATTCGCCTCCAAGTTTATATACATATTAATTATGTTAATGTAAAAGGAAGCCATATGGCATCTAGCTTGCCCCGTATGTGTATATATATATATATATATATATATATATATATATATATATATATATATATATTCACGCATGGATGACCAGCTAGCCACGAATTAATTCACATTTCCAATCCTGAGAAACATATATTTAACATTAATTCTTCAGCCATGATCATAGAAGAATTGATGAAGTATCAGTTTACAATAGTGGTAAATAAATAACACTTTCTAGTAGCAACACTTCCATTCATTGAACTTGAGGGAACTATCACAAAATAATAATAATAATAATAATAATAATAATAATAATAATAATAATAATACCCTCAAATTTTGAACATGAATTCAAGAAATCAAACCATTATAAGTTGTTGATCTAATGTATCCCGATTCACTGGACATAGCATATATTCTCATTTGCTGTCAGAATACACGCGCTATATATTCTACTGTTTTGAACAACCATTCTTTGATTACTCTATATTTAACTTATCTGCTCTCAGGATTGACATAAGAAAAAATTATCATTCTGATTTATAACTGTGGCATCACAGAAGCATATTATCACCATTAATAACCGTGTAATTTTTTTGTTGTAATTAAATGCAGAAAGGGTTGTTTACTAGTTGGGGATTCGTGTCAAGACAGTTTAAAGCCGGCCAGCACTTTTTGCAGAAAACGTTCCTATAGACAAATAACATGCGTGGTTCAGCATTCTTGAGAGAAATGAGCTGAACAAAAAGTGCCCCCCCCCCCCCCCCCTCGTGGCCATTGCTTAGATTGTAAGCACAATAGCCTGGACTTTCAATGCAAACGCGTTGGAGCAATCTAAAAATATAATTTCCAAGCACAAAGTCAATCATCTTAATGTCAAAGAGAATATAAAATGTCATATTTTCTTCTTCGCCAAAAGATTATGTTAATCCCCTTGCACATATGCACAAACCCCTGGAACAAGACTAGAAATAATGATCTTTTCAAGGTCAATTGGCAGCAAACTTTTCCCTGATCCGTTTTAGGCTCAGCTGAATGCAGTTCAGTAACACTGAAGGCAAAATTAATTGCAAGTCAAGAACCTCAAGTAACAGAGAAGCGTGCATGAAAGTAGTGTACACAGGAGTAACAAGCAAAAGAGAAACATATACAGACAAATTAATTGTTCCATGATAGCATAGTAGATGAGACTTGCCAAACGGTGATTCTGAGGGAGGTACAAATAATAATATTTATGACACACTTGACAAGCTGCAGCCAAGGAAGGAGGAGGCTTCAATATCACAATTGTGTCTGCCAGAAATTTGCAATTTGATCCATTTTAGAAGGCTACTGCTCATGAAGACTGCAACTTGATCAGGTCATGAGAGAGACTACTGCTCACAGAAAATGCAGTTGGCGGGAAGATTCATAGGTCAAGCCCTTTATGCCCACTTATGTTCCCAGAGAATCGCCTTTTTAACTAAGTTTTAATTGTTGAGCTCGAACCTATTGAAAGAAGCAACTGCTAAGCTCTCCTTCTTAACAAAGAAAATAAAAGACAATACTATGAAACAAATGATTTAAAAATTTCTCCTCTTTGGAACCTGTTATTCAGTACAACAGAAATAACTTGATAATAGATTTTAATGAAAGGATGAATGTCACAAGTAGCTTGGATATTTCATGATCTTATCTATAAATGTTCCATCATTATTGGTATAAAGCATTATATGTTATCTAAATAACTTGGCGAATTCTGTAATTTAAGCATCATTCTTGGTATAAATGCTCCATCACTGAGATTTAAGCATGACTTGACTGTATCCTGTTTCATTTCTCCTTTAGCAAAAAACATCAGTGATTGCTACCAGCTGCTCGCATTGAAATAGTAGTATCCATGTAGCATACTTCTATTACTCGAAAAAAACTGAGAGATACGATCAGTAGAGAGCCAATTTTCACTTTTATCTTAAAAAATTTTGTTTTATTTAATAAAAAAATTTGTGGTCCAAGTTTTATTTATTTTGTAAAATTTTGTATAAAAGTTCAATAAACTTTAAATATTTTTTTCTCAAAATAGAACTTTGTTTCTTTTATCATGTCATGTGGATTCACGATGTTTTCGATGGATTCTCAAGAAATTTGTTAGGTTTCCAAAATGATTTCTAGTGGATTCCAGAGCGATTGTTTTTTTTATCGCATTATTAGTGGACTCCGCCTATATTTTATAGCCGGTCCCAAGCCCGAATAAAAGAGGAGGGTTGTGTTAGGCCCCGACAGTCAGCATAAAATCATGTCGAATCTTATGAACATGGATCAACGAAAGTATGATCCATGTAGCCGACCCCACCTAGTGGGATAAGGCTTTGTTGTTGTTGTTGTCTAGATTTCACACTTGTACATTTCTTAATATTTACTTTTAATACAATATGGATGAGTACCTAGTCTGTAGTCATCCTTCCACCCTAAGAAAAAAGATAGATAACACAATTTTTAATGTTTTAAACTACTTGATCTTTAATTTCTTTTGGAATTTATTTCTTCTATATGCTAATTTCTTTAAATTTGTACATTTATATTCTAAATTACTGCTTTGCTATTTTATGTATCCCAGGACATAAAAATTTGGCTGGAGAAGCAAATACGGAACAAACTATCTAAGCAAATCGGAATAAAGTTTAATTCTGTTTGCCTCTCAGCTATTGGTATAAACATACGATATAAGCTTCCTGGCTTGTTGTGGCATGTCTGCATGTTAACATTCTTCACCCAGAATTATGCAGTAACATTTGCTATTAACTGTTTAAATTTTTTTTTGAGAAGAACTGTTTAAGTTCTGAATGATCACAATCACCTGTTTTATGAATGTCACCCTGAGGAATGTTACAAAAGAAATAAATGTCAAATTTTGGCTTTGAAGCATCTTTGAGTATGATTTCTCATGGAGATAAACATGCAAATGACCTTTTTCTAGAAAGTAGTTTTCAAACTCTGAAGCATTTACTACTGGTTGTCATCCTTCTGTCAAAAAAAAAACAACTTTGAAGCATTTTCCTTTTTGAAAAGATGAGAAAAGTAATAATAAGAAAACTCTGAAGCATCTTTGCTAGAAGAACCAATGGCTTTTTCTTAAGACCAATTACTTTTAAGTGATTAATGAAACATATCTGTGGATGATGTAATGGCATACCAAATTGTTGAAGGAGGGAGGGATGTTACCATGTTAGATAGTTGACTCCAACATATATAAAACATATTGGATAGTTGACTCCTGTATCTAACATGTAACCATCTACTGTCCTGCATCTACATGTAATCATATTGGAGAGTTGTCAATGATTTTAGGCTTTCTTCTCCTTAAGTAATAGGTAATTTAATGTCTTAATTTATTGCATAGGTAAAATTATGTTAATTTCCATTATGCTTCCTTATTTGGTTACCTTTCCCAAGCCCAGATAAAGGAGGAGGGTTGTGTTAGGCCCCGACAGCCAGCGTAAAACCCTGTCGAATCTTATGAACATGTATCAACAAATATATTGTGTTAATGCTAGGTCGTTACCCGTAAGTAACGCGCTGTACAGCTCGGGTACAGTGATAAGAGAGCAAGAGCCGCTGCATCCTCGCCTGAATGCAGTGTTAAATGAGCAAGGACTACCGCACTCTAATGGACGGAGGCGGTTAAAGAAGCTAGTTCATGAGACTAAGGTCAGATTAGGTTCTTGGAACATTGGGACGTTGAATGGGAAGCGCCTCGAGATGGCACAAGTAATGGACCAGCGTAAGATTAGTATCTTATGCTTGCAAGAAACTAGATGGGTAGGAGAGGGAAGTAAAGAGATTAGGTTAAATGGTTCCAAACTTTGGTACACAGGTAAGGTAAAGGGAAGGAATGGTGTTGCTATTATCGCGGATGCAGAATGGAGGAAGAATGTTGTGAAAGTTAAAAGGATTGAGGATCGAATCATATCCGTGAAAGTAATTGTTGGAAAGGAGACTATGAACATTATTAGTGCATATGCACCCAAAGTAGGAGCAGAATCACATCTCAAGGAGAAGTTTTGGGCAGATATGGAGGGTTTGATTGAAAGTATACCAACAACCGAGAAAGTTTATATTGGGGGAGACCTTAATGGACATGTTGGTAAAGAGGCAGGACCACATGCAAGGGTTCATGGTGGTTTTGGTTTTGGGGAGTTGAATGAGGAAGGACAAACTATTATTAATTTTTCTTTAGCATACGACCTTAAGATTATCAACACTTGTTTTAGGAAGAGAGAAGAACATTTAATCACATACAAAAGTGGAACTCATAGGTCTCAAATCGATTTTTTCTTGACAAGAAATACTGATAAAAGACGTTGTACTAATTGCAAAGTAATTCCTGGGCATGGGGTGACTACACAACATAGATTGTTAGTTCTTGATATGCAAATGAAATGTATAAAACCAAAATCTCGAACAGTTTTTGATCGAAAGATCAAGTGGTGGCAGTTAAAGGGGGAGAAGCGAGAAACTTTTAGAAGTAAGTTATTAGAGGAAAGTGTGTGGGAGTTAGAAGGAGACGCTAGTATCATGTGGGAGAATGTGGCAAAAAATGTTGAAATGGTTGCTAAAGCCATTTTAGGAGAATCAAAAGGTTTTGGACCACGAGATAAGGAAACTTGATGGTGGAATGAGGAGGTCCAAGAAAAGGTGCGTAATAAAAAGAATTGTTTCAAGGCGATACACTTGGACAATAGTTCTGACAATTGGGAAAAGTATCGTTTGGCGAAAAGGGAGGCTAAGAAGGCAGTTAGTGATGCTCGTGCTAAAGCATATGAGGGGTTTTATAAGGAGTTAGGGACAAAGGCTGGTGAATAAAGAATTTATAAGATTGCAAGGAATAAAGAGGAGTCGAGAGATTTAGATCAAGTAAGATGCATAAAAAATGAAGTTCACAAGGTTTTAGTCACTGAAGGAGATATTAAGAACAGATGGGAAGAGTATTTCTATAAGCTATTTAATGATGGATGTGAAGGTTTTCGTTGTGATTTGGAGGACTTGACAGTTAGCGAATGTGAGCTTAATATGTCATTTTATCGTAGAATTAGAGTTTCGGAGGTTAGCGAAGCTCTTAAGAAAATGAAGAATGATAAAGCCGTTGGACCGGATGGTATACCGATTGAAGTTTGGAAATGTTTAGGAGAAAAATGTGTGTTGTGGTTATGTAAACTATTTAATGAGATTTTACGGTCGAAAAAGATGCTTGATGATTGGAGATTAAGTACATTAGTTCCTATTTACAAAAATAAATGGGGTATTCAGAATTGTGCAAATTATAGAGGGATTAAACTTATGAGTCACACAATAAAATTATGGGAAAAAGTGATTGAGCATAGATTGGAGAGAATTTGGATTCATGCCAGGAAGATCCACTACAAAGGCGATTTATTTACTAAGGGGGATGATGGAGAAGTATCGAAGTAGGAGAAGAGACTTACATATGGCTTTCATTGAAGAAGGCGTATGATCGGGTACCAAGGGATGTACTTTGGAAAGCTTTGCAAAAGAAGATGGTGAGTGTTGCCTACATTAAGGTAATACAAGATATGTACGATGGGGCATTGACTAGGGTTAGGACATCCGGAGGTGAGACAAATGAATTTCCTATAGGAATTGGCCTACATCAAGGATCAGCTTTAAGCCCGTATCTATTTAACTTAGTTATCGATGCTATAACCGAGAGTATCACAGAGGAGGTACTTAAGTGCATGCTATTTGCGGATGATATAGTACTTTTAGTGGATTCAAGAGAAGAGATTAATACAAAATTGGAAATATGGATAAATCCGTTGGAGTCAAAGGGTTTTCGTTTAAGTAGGAATAAAACAGAATATATGCATAGCAATTTCACAAATAAATAACTTAGAGACGATTTGGAAGTTAGGCTAGGGGAGAATATAATTTCTCAAGTGACAAAGTTTAAATATTTAGGACAATTGTTAGACAAGATGATGAGATTGATGACGATGTTAATAATAGAATTCAAGCTGATTGGTGTAAGTGGAAGAAAGCCACTGGAGTTCTTTGTGATAGAAAAGTACCCAATAAAGTTAAAGGAAAATTCTATCGTACTGCTATAAGACCGGCAGTGTTATATGGTAGTGAATGTTGGGCTATGAGGGGACAACATGAACTAAAGTGGGGGTAGCCGAAATGAGGATGTTGAGATGGATGTGTGGTCATACAAGATTAGATAAGATTAGGAATGACCATATATGTGAACGAGTCGGAGTGGCTCCTATTAGTGAGAAAATGGTAGAGAATCGTTTGAGATGGTTTGATCATGTTCAGAGAAGACCATTAGATGCGCCAGTAAGAAGAGTAGATCAAATAATCTGAAGTTCGATTAAAAGAGGAAGAGGGAGGCCAATTCGGACACTTGGCGAACTAATAGGGCAAGATCTATTGGTGAATAATATACCGAAAGGTTTGGTTACTTAATAGAGCGGAATGGCGTCGTATGATCCATGTAGCCGACCCCACCTAGTGGGATAAGGCTTTGTTGTTGTTGTTGTTGGTGTTGTTGGTGGATTCCAGAGCGATTGTTGGTCGAATCGTATGAACATAAATCAACGAATACGGAATGGCGTCGTATGATCCATGTAGCCGACCCCACCTAGTGGGATAAGGCTTTGTGTTGTTGTTGTTTGTTATTGTTGGTGGATCCTAAAATATTAAATTAAATTTAAAATACTTAAATTGCTAAATGTATTAAATTCTTAATAAATACCAATACATCATGTAAAATAAATGTATTAAATAGCTAAAATTTTCTAAATAATTATTTAAATTAAAATCAATAATGGTTTAGTTCAGATCAATTTCATTTGTACTTATACTAAAATTAGTAATATGAGAAAATCGTATTAAATCTAATAAAATTTGATAAATTGTTTCTAAAATATTTCCAAATAGCATGAAAGGGAGATTCGAACTCAGTCTATCTATGTTGGTCACATAACACTCCATCCCACTAAATATTAAAAGAAATTTCATTGAGTCTGTTATTACATCAGTTTGACTAAATTCAGCAGAACAAAACTGATTTTTTTTAAAAAAATAATACTATTTAAATTAATTTTGAAAATACATAGATAATTAATTACATGAAAATAAGAAAGATATTGACCTATTAATAATGAATTATTAATAAAAAAATTGTTTATGTATCTAAAATCAATTGTCATTTTATTTCCTCCAATATCAAGATAAACAGAATAATTAACCTTTTTTATTTTTTTTCCCTTTCCCTTTCACACTCCTACTTTTTGTTCTGTTTCCTAGTAATTTGGTGATATCCATCTTTTCTTATTTCTAATTATTTTCATTTCTAATCAAATAAACAACAGATAATATTAGTTGAAGCAAGCCAAACCAACATCATGAGGCAAGAAGCAACGTTGCCTGCTCCTGCTCCTTTGTGCTTGTGGTAAGGCTCCCATGCTTAACCGTGTAGTTAAAAAAGGTTCATTCAACAATCAGCAACTCTGGCATTCATCAATGAAATGAGTGATTGGTATAAAATACATGTCATATGTGAAATCTAATACATGGCAGCAAGTTATTCATCCCACAACATTTTCAAAGGACTTTTTTTATTAAGAAATTCAAAGAAGGGACTTGTAAGTAGCATGCTCCCTTTTTTAATAATCCAGTAGTTTATCTCCAGCACACTAAAGTACAAACATGGCATCCATTTCAGAAATTATCTCCTTCACTTGATAAAAGTTAGAACTTAGTTCTGAATAGTCCTGACACAAGAGTTAAAAAAAAAAACTCTGGAGGGCAAGTTTCCTCTCACAAAAAAAGTTATTTCCTTCTTAGTCAACTAAAAATCAACTAAACCTCCCTATAAACATGATATAACCCAACCCTACAGAAAAGGTACAAAATCTGATGCCAATCATGTATAAATACTGTCACCTGTTGAAGGTCATCACAAAACTACCAAAACAACTTTGTAACTTGTTCACAATCTTTAATTCCTATTAGGACCAAATGCAGCATGCATTATCATAGTTTTGCGCATATCCATCGGGCAACCAAGTATTGCCTTTAACTTTTTTGGATTCTCAACAAGGAAAAAAATGCATCTATCAAGCATTTAGGGTCAATTTGCAAGTCTTTGAGAAGCTTATAAACATCGCTTTCTGGAATTGGCAGTGATGGGAAAGCACTACTAAGAGCACGATCTAACAAAATATTTCCTCGTTGTAAAGCCTCAGTCATTCCTTGAATTGCATTGATAATAGCAAAAATGAGAGGATCCTCCTTAGATGTCTTGAATCTTTTACCTTTTGAAGTACTTTCGGTTGGATCATGAGAATGCATATCTTGCCCATTTTCATTATCCACATCAGCAGTGAAGACATTGTCAAAATTCTGGTGAACGAACTCATTTTGATGGACAATGTTATTAATACCATGGTTCGGATCCATAAGTTCATTTTGGAATTCAGATAAGCGGCGTTGTTTCATTTCTTTTTCTTCTTCTATAGCTATATCCTTCCCATATACGAGCATCATCTTCTCATAATTTTCAATCGGCTTATTTATCCAATCTTTCACATCTGGATTGGCCTGCAAATAAAATGATATCCAAATATATTCACTGTCACAATAAACTAAATGGAATGATTGAAAACAAATACAAATAAAGAGTTATACTTAACCTTGATTAATCTTTTCCATACTTCAGGTTCAGCAGTCAACAATTTAGTAGTTGGATTCCATGTGACTCCACTCAATTCTGACTTTATTAGATTGTAACATTTTAAAAATTTTATTTTCAAAGTCTTCCATCGATTTTGAATGTGTCACTTGCTTAAATTTTTATTTAATTTTTTATTAACCTCAACAAGTATGCTTTTGTAAGATTGAGATGTAAATGTTCCATTTACTTTGTTGCCCAGCTCATATTCATGCACAAATGCATCAACCAACACAGTATCCATAAATGGATTCCAAGATTCTCGACTTTCCCTCCTTGATTTTTTGTGCTCACTCCTTGCTCTTTTCGACATGATCAATCTACACAATTAAAAACAATGCACAATTCAATTTCATGCGTTAACACCAAGGCAACCAATAACATGAGCATATATCGAGTCCAAGACAACACCAAAAGATAAAACAAGAATTTCATGATATTCATAATTCATCATAGATAAATGAAACTATTATAGATTTCAATAATATCCGTTACTCTCGAAAAAAATATTAACATAATTAATATTAATAAATACTCTACTAAACACTGATGATGTGATTTTTCATATTCAACACTGAAGACATTGTTTGTTGTAGTTGGGTTTTCATTAGAGCGCAGGAATAGTCATGTAATTAGGAGCTGATGTACTTGGATAAAATTGGAACATGTAATTTGGATTTGATGTTCTCGGATAAAATTTGGAGCATAGGAAGGGTCGCATGTAACTGTAACTATGTAAGGAATGGTCGCACTGATGAATATTTAAAAAAAGGCTGTAATATTCAACTTAAAATGGGGTTATAAATTATTGTTAACAAGAATATGATAACAAATTGGTTGAGTCCCTTCTAGTTCACTGACGAAATATCAATTGACAATCTTACAAGACCTTCTTAACTGAAATTAGACTTGAATATTTCTAGCATCATGCATTAATTACGAAATTATCACATTCTAAGAGAACCAAATGGGAACCAAGTCTAGAACTACAGCGATTGTCCTTCCACATGTTTCTTTTGATCTCTTTGCCAAGAGAATCAATTAAAATCCATTTTTGAGAGGAAACAACAACTTCAACTTACTGAAACCAATCTAAAGTTGAAAGTAATATAGAATTTCACCTGCTTTAGAGAGGTCAGGAGGCCTCAAACAGCAGGGTGGGGGGATAAATACATGTTGCTCTTTTGGTAGACATTAGTACAAACAATGTAAGAAAACATGGACTATGGTGCACGCACAATAAATTCTGTTGTTGATTGTATAATGGTAGCAGAACAATGGACTTAAGATGAATTATAAACTGTTGAGATTAAAACTTTTTTTTACACTTTGAGACAATGCTCGGATTACAGTTGGCATGTTAATCTCATAAAAGTCCATTAGAACTTCTGTGAATTTCAACTCTACATTTCCAAATTGAAATATACAAGATGATGAAGGATGAGACGACAAAAAGAAACAAGAAACTTCTGTATAAGGTACAATATGCATTCATAAATGAATGACATCTGTCAAGGACAAAGCATCTAAATTCTGCAGGTTATTCAAATCACAAAAGCAATTAGTAAAACTATACTTGGTCGTTCGTAAGCAAGGGGGCACAGAAAATGATGCAGAACATGCACATTTAAGACATTGTTAGGCCAAGTTCCAAAGTGCATTACATCTATTATTCAGAAAACAAATTAACCACAAGAAATGCATTACAAAACCATGGTTTGGTCTAGTAAAGCAACTGACAAGAAGAAAAATTAAAACACGAAACCAGTAAATTTATTCTTGAATTCATCAAATTTTCGACGAGTTCAATCCAATTGTGGAGAAAAGAAAAGAAATATAAAGGTAATGTCTCAACTTGGGAATGCAGGAAATCACGATCGTTAGCAAGATCACAGACTCATGAGTGGCAAGACCCTGTAGGAATTTATTATTCTTATTCATCCATTTCCGAGAACATGCAAGAAAAGATTGACCAGACAAAAGCTATGGAGCGATACATTACGATGAGATGGTTCACTAACAAGCGAAGGAATGATCAAGACTAGTCATTGACAAGATGTCGACTTGTTCGCAACATCAACGTCCTCCGTGATGGACCTGGAAAAATAATATTACGATGCGGATGAGCGATCAAGAACTCTGGAAGAAAAGATTATTACAGGCGACACGCTTTAATAAAACAGTTGACAGAAAAAAAAAAAAGATTGAAGCATGAATTCTCGGTAAGAACTTACTTGAATTCGGAATCCCCAATGAGAATAGAGATTGGGACGAAGAGGGAACCAGTGGAAGGAAGCCGGCGGCGGTGAGGGGGGTTCGGCGGGGCGTAGGAGAGGCAGTGAAAGCGGCAAGGGATTCGACGGGATTTGGCGGAAGAGGGGGCGACGCTCTGTCCTTCCCCGGCGGAGAGAGGAGAGGAGGGTTAAAGGCGCAGAGGGCAAGACAAATAGGGTAAAGGGTAAAAATCCAACCCCAACAATTCCACGAATAATAATAATAATAATAATAATAATAATAATAACAATAATAATAATAATAATAATAATAATAATAATAATAATTAAGGATCGTTAATATTTAGTTTTAAATATTACAACTTTACGATCCGATTATCCTTTTTCGATCTTAATTATAAGATTTTAATATGTTCTTATCTGATTCCGATTCTATAAGATCTCTACAATTATTTGCATATTAATTATATATATTAATATTAATAAAATTTAATTTGGATGAAGTTTAATTTTTTTTCTAATATGTTTTGATGTAATTTAACTTAAGATTCAATAAAAAAATAACTTAGTAAATTATAATTTAATATTTAATTACGAAACATTATTGAAAATATTTATTATTTTTAAAACATATTTTTTTAAATTAATAGATAGAATTTTTATTTTATAGAAGATCTCCGTTATTATTATTATTAGCCTCCTCGTCGTCCTCAAATGGAAACTTGAAACCGTCCAACTTAACTCGTCCAAATGATTTGTTATCCCACCCTATCAGAATATTCAATAGTTTCTTTTCTTTGTGAAATATTATGAATTTATCTTTTCTTCATTTTTTTCCCTGGAAACATAATTGAAGAATATTTCAATGAGGAAAAGAAACGAAATTATTATGCTGAACATATATAGAAAGAAAATAGCACTTGAATAAATTGTCCTTCTTTAACATGGTAATTATTTTTCCATGTTACGAGCCTAGTACACAAAAAAAAATATTAAAATAGAGGTGTATAGATTTTTCGTAGTGAATATCAAATTTCAATTTCTTGATTTACGGAACGCAATTGCATTTCTTCCTTCCTTAATTAGCTGGCGATTTGGTTTTCTATCCAAATTCCAATGTGCACGTTGATAACTATTTCCATATTTGAATTTTTTTTTTATTTTTTTGTTATCCTTCGTCGTCCCTCCCTATCCATTCTCTTTCCATCCTTAGGGTCCGTTTGACTTAGCTAATATAGAATAACTGATAAGTTAAAGTGCTGATAAGTATTTTGTTGACTAAAACTTATTTTTAAAAATAAGCAGTTACACGTTTGAATAAAACTACTTATATTAATAATAATTAGTTAATTGTGATACAACTAACTGACTTATTTTTTAGAAAAAAATAAGCACCCCTCTCTCTGCTTATTTTTTTTACTTATAAGTAGATTTGATATCTCCTTATTAGTCAAAATTTTAAGTTACCAAACGCTGAGATTTTTTTAAACTAACTTATAAGCTTAGCCAAACAGCCCCTTAGTATATGAATTGCATCCTCAGCAATAGTAATTGCACAGAAGCATTTTGTGCCTCGTCAAAGTTTTATTTACGGTCATCGCAAAGCGCATTTGCATCTTTAAAAAAAATTGTTGATAATCTTATACGGTGTGAACTGATTTTCAACAAGTGATTTGTTGCACTTAGTAGCATCATGCCTATTGGGCATTCTGCATCACTTTGTTGGTTATTAAAAAAATATTCTTGATAAAAAAATTACATCCCCTGTTTACTCATCCCACTCATTCACGTGAAACATCACGTGATTGCCTTTTTTTCTCCCAAATCGCTGATGCCCTAATCTATTTTCACTGCTCCAACTTTTGCCACCGTGACGCACCATGACACAACTCATCATGACGTTGTTGCTCCAACTCTCACCATTCATTCACTACTATCGGCGTTCACTTCTTCCAACACCCTTGCTCGTGCCGCTACTCCCTCGCTCCCTGCTTGTGCTGTTCCAACTCTGGCGTTTGCTTTTTTTTCGTTGCTTGTAGCTAGTTCACTCCTTTGCTCCCTCGCTCCCTCTCTCTGTCTCTCTCTCTCTCTTTGTATGTGGCTTCTCACTGTGCCATATCTCTCCTTTCTACGTGTGACCTCACTTTGTCTAAGGATGTCCTGTTCGTGTTCAACCATATAGCCAACGCTCACGTTGTTCACCCGCTGACCTCCTATAGTCATCCACCTCTGTTGGTACGCCCTCTTTCTCGTGCTCTTTCTCTACAAGTTTATGATTGTGTTCGTCCTCCCTCCTTCCTCTTTCTCTATTTGATTGCAAATCCACATTTTTTTGTATGTGCGAACAGTTGAATCTCTTGGTTTCCTATGTTTGTTTGCGAATAGAAGAACAGAGGAAGTGAGGACCCTCCCTCAGTTCCTTTTTCTTTGTATGTGTGAAAAGTGTCGAACCTCCCTCGATCCCTCCCTTATGTTTGCGATTAGATGAACAAAGGGGGTGAGGGGGTCAGAATGCTAGATTAACTCTTTTTGATAGGGGCTACCTCCATCTGTTTTCTTTATGAACGGAACCTCCCTCAGATTTTTCATTGTTTGTCACTTAATAATTTGCAAGTAGAAAAATTTAATGGCTTATGTCGGTGCTGGCTCCGTAGTTGGAAATTCAAATGAAGTTGGAAGTGGAGCATCCGAAAGTGCAACTGCAACTACAAACACAAAAGTGCCAAGAAAAATGCACAATGAATAGGAGTGATCTAAGGATGGAATCTTGGGTTTATAATTGATGGGGATAATAAAAAATCAAATGCAACTACTGTCCTATAGTGATTTCACGAGGCATTTATCGTTTAACACATCATTTAGCTTGAACCCAAAAAGATGTTGGGAGTTGTCCACAAGTTTATGAAAACGTTAAAAAAGAAATGTTTGACATCTTGTACAGGATGCAAGAACAACAAGCATCCTCGTATGAAGCAAAAGAAATTGTTGATGAGCATGATTGTGATGCACTAGTTGGTCAAAAAAAGAAAAGAAACATGTACAACATAAGGAAATGAAGTTGAGTCAAAATGTTGCAAAACGTTTTTAAGAAAGAAGTTTTCAAGCTATCATTAAGTTCATGTTCAAGAAGGGAGCAAGGGAACAAGCATGTGAAGATATTGCTAGCTTCTTTTATAATAATGCAATATCTTTCAATGTTGCAAAAAGTGGTGGGTTTCAACATATGTGCACACCCATTGCAAATCATGGGGCTAGTTTCAAACCACCTTCATATCATGATATTCGAGTCAAATATTTGAATAAACATGTGGAATGTACTAAGAAAATTATTGAAGTGCACAAAATTGAATGGAAGAAAATTGGTTGCACAATTATGACCGATGAATGGACAGATCAAAGGAGAAGAAAAAATATAAACTTTTTGGTGAATAGCCCAAAGGGAACAATATTTTTTTAAATCCATTGATGCACCTCATATTTGTAAGACAACAAATAAAAATTTTAAGATGATTGATGATGTTCTAGAAGTTGGCAAAGAAAATATTGTCCAAGTTTTTATAGATAATGCTAACGGAGAAGAGGAAAAGACTTTATTGGACGTCATGTGCATCCCATTGTATTGGTTTAATGTTGTAGGATTTTGCAAAAAAAAAAAAATCAAAATCCATAAAGAAATCATTACAAAGGGAAAAAATTACAACTTATATCTATTCAATGACAACCCTAATTATAATGTTGCAACACTTTACCAAGGTAGATTCATCTGGTTGCCACTCGATTTGCCACATCATATTTTACTTTAGGTTGCCTACAAAACAAAAATGGTGCATTGATGAGGATGTTTACATCAAATGAATGAAAATCCACTCGGTATCAAAAAAACAAAAGAAGGAAGACAAATTGAAGATGTTGCATTGGATAGTAAAATTTGAAAGAAGGTTGTATTTTGCTTGAAAATTTCTTATCCATTAATTAAGGTGTCTCATCTAGTTGATTCCGATAAAAAACCAGCAATGGGTTTTATTTATGAGAAAATGGATCGTGCCAAAGAGAACATACAAAAAAGCTTATAATGGAGTAAAGAAATGATAAACTTAGCTAACTAAATATCAAATTGATTTATTTTGTAGTTTATTCAATGTTAGAATGAAAACTAAGTTTATGTGTTTCATTTTTTAAGCTATGATCTTGTGTGGAATAAAAAAATCATTGATGCCAAATAGGACAATCAACTTCATAATCCCTTGCATGTTGTCGCATACTATTTGAATCCTAGATTCCAATATGATCCTACCTTTAGTGCACCTTGAAGTTAAATGAGGATTGTATGATTGTTTACAAAGGATGGTGACCGACACCCAAATGCAAGTAAAGATTGATGTTCAACTTGAAGATTTTAAGCATGCAAAAAAATTTTTTTGAAGTGCAATAACAAAAAATGCAATTCATGCTAAAAGTCCAAATATATCTATGAATATCTAGAGGCTCAAAACTTTGTCATAAAGGTTCTTAACTTGACATGTAGTTCTTCAGGATGTGACCGCAATTAGAGTGCTTTTGAAAGGATAAAATCCTTAAACCATATTACCTAATTAGTTTATTCATAGCCAATTTATTAATGGTTTACTTACCCTATGTAGATTCACACGAAGAAATAAATCGTTTAAAGGAGAATATCATGAATGATGTTGTTTTTGTGATGACTAACTCAAAATTGGATAGGAATAGACAAGTTAGAAAGACACCTGAATACAATATGGATGACATCTCTGATGATGAATGGATTGTGGTTGAAGGGTTATAGGAAGAGAATGTAGACAGTGATGACAATGCAATCCAAGTTGGTGAACATAAACAAAGTGGTGGAAATGTTGATAGCCCAATTATAGAAGATTTGACTCTTCCAGAAGATGAAGATGGTGCAATAGATAGAGATGGAAATGAAGATAACTTGGAAGATGAAGATGAGGTCCATGAGGCTATTTATGATGGAGCTAATTTAAATTTAAATTACTTACTCTAGTTGCATTAGTATTGTAGTTGTAGGCTTGTAGCATCTAGGCATGTGATCATTTGACAATTTGTTATTTTGTATGAAATTAGTTGTTGGTTTGATGATTTCAAGTAGAAAATTTTGTTAATTTTAAAAAATGTCATATATTATTTGGGTCTATGCTAATTAATATATAAAATATTTTTCTAGTAGAATCGACCATGTTGTGTTACATGTATATGATTTCATGTTTTCTCGACTTCTCCGTGTCGTGTTCGTTTTACGTGTTTGACAACATTGGGTATAACTTTTATACTAATTGATAAATTCCATAAATTTTTAATGATGAGCGCATATTTTTTTGGATCCAATACGGAATTAAGAACAAGTAGCTTATCATTAAACTTGTTCAATTCTTGTAGCTGAGAGTAAATCACTGCATTGAAAATGCAATTTTGTAATGATGCTTCATCGTAATATTATTTTTTTATGATGAGCCCCTCTTCTTGAAATATAAGGTGTACCTAAATCTAGAATAGGATTAACTTATTTGTAAAACTTTTTCAACATATTTAATAATTTATTACACCTGTCATCTCTTAATTCTTGAATGAGTGCCTTCGTAGATAAAACAAGATCCATCCCATTCAAAATATCTTGTGATTGATTTTTCAAACTTTGACATAGTGAATTTGAATTCAAAACCTTTTCCACGGGATGTAAATTAAAGACAAACTCAGAATATTATTGCCTCATATTATGCGCATTGAGATGAAATAGTTTCATCATCAATAATGTTCACCAAAATCTCACATGTTACATTAAACATTTCAATCAAGTTAGACACTGATTTCAAGTGTGAACTCCAACGAGTGTTTCCAGATCCTTGTAAAATACATGTTTGATTTAGTCATTTTTCACTTTTAAGCCCATCTATAGAAAGTAAATAAATAATATTTGTAGCGTGAGCAACTTTTAATTAATTATTACGCTTACATGAGGCACTGATTATATTGATAATAGAACTTAACTTAGTAAATAGTTATGAATGATGATTACATCTTTTGAAGTTGTAACTAACATTAATTGTAAACAACGTGACATGTAATGAACATGGTAAGAATAAGGACAATGCTTAAAGTTAAAGCTCACAATCCATTCCACTCTCTTCTCATATTTCTTGCACCATCATATGCTTGTCTTATGATATTTTGCACATCAAGTTTATATTGTGAAAGTACAAAAAATATTTCATCCTTTAAATTTGCTGGCGTCGTATCTTTTACATGGACAAGTCCAAAAAATCATTCTTTCACATATCCATTTTTATCAACAAACTTTAGTACAATATACATTTGTTCTCTTTTAAATTCATCTCGAACTTCATTAACTATAATGCAAAATTTTGTATCGCCAATTACTTTCCTAATGGTATTTTTTGCTTTCATTTAAAAAACTTGCATAATTTCTTTTTGAATTTTTTATGAAGTGTACAAGACATTTTGTTGAGCCTTGTCTAAATCTTTACCTACTTCAACATTATAAGATGCTATCAAAGTAAAACACTCGGAGGGTGGGTGCAGAGCGGACGACTGCCTAAACAAGAATTCTTGAACGGCGCCTGGGAGTATGGCATGGGTTACTTCTGTGTCGTATCAACAACTCCTTTACTTTAATTTTTTTTCTTGCGGTTAAGGTAACGACTTCGGGCATGGCCAGCTCCCATAGTGTGATGGGTGGTGTATACAAGGCCCGGGAAAGAAATAATAGAAAATTCCCTTTTCAGCATGCCGATGAGTAGAGGTGATATCTTCGTAGATATGTGCCAATAATACACAATTTTTTCCATCCCTTACTTTTTTCCAACTTCAAAATCCATCCATAGTGAATGTGTTTTCTCCACAAGAACTATTTTGTTTGTGAAATAAATAGCATGGAAGACAAAATAATATATCTTTAGTGGGAGAATACTCTAAATGGAAATGTTTTAAACCAATGAGCTTGGAAACTCCTTTTATCTTAGGAAAGGATGCATATGGACCCAAATTGATATAAGTTCTTCGAATTTTCGCATATCAACAAGATATTCTCATAATTATTTTCGTAAAATCATATCACGTTCTAATAAATTGATGTCAGAATTTTTATTTATTTCAATCTTTCTAGACTTGGTAGAATTACTTTCATAAGTCACATGATCAGAATTTGTCAATCTATTTGATTGCTCTTTTGAACTTAATATCTCGATATTTCCTTTTTTGAAAAAAAAACATCAATTCTAGTGTTTTTCATCTAAAAAGACAACACATACATTAAGAATACTATTATATTAAAAATATTCAGGCTAATGATTTTTGTATAAGCTGAGAGTTCTACGAGGCGAAGAGTTATGCATAATATTTTTTATGTTATATCTATTTTGTTATTTATTTATGATTAGAATAAACACTTTGATTCATAGTGGGGTCAATTTGTTTATTTATGTAATTTTCAACGAAGTTTTTTGTAAAAAAATTGTGAAAGATTTTTTTTCAAAAGGAATTTGCATGGCTCTTGTGTTTCACAATTTTTGATGATTTTTTTGTCGAAATTGCGAAGGATATCTAATCAATCACAAATTAATAGATATATAAAAAACATTAATTTTCATTAATTTATTTGAATATTTAATTTATATTTTCTTTACAAAAAAATAATAGATTATATTTTATTTTATAAAAATATTAAAATTATAGTTACATATTATAATTGCAAATTTTGTTAATTAGAAGTTTAGGGAGAAGAGGGGTGAGAGAAAGACAGTGGCAGAGGAAGCGATGAAGAGAAGAGGGAGGAAAGACAAAGAGTGAGGGTGGAAGAGAAGAGCCAGAGGAGGGGAGAGAGAAGAGGAAAATGAGAAATAATGGAGGAGGAGGGGAGGGAGAAAAGGGAGGACAGCTAGAAAATTTGAAAAAAAGGGAGAAGAGAGAGATAGTATGAGAGGGGGAGAGAGAGGAGAGGTAGAGGGAAAGAGGGAGAGAGAAGGGGAAGAGGAGTGTCAAAAGTCAAGAGTAAAGAATCCCACGGGAGAAGAGACGAAAGAAAGGGAACAGACACTGGAAGAGAGTGTCCAGGGTATATATATAAATCTTTTTGGAACAAATACATCTTTCATAATTTAGGATGGAATTTTTGAATCCATCCCAAATTATGAAGGATAGATACATTGCAAATTTGAATTATTATATAATATATTCGACATCCAAATTTTCAAAATATATAAAATAATGTATTATTTAAAATTTTTATGGATATATTGTCGAAAATTTAAATTATTATATAATATATCCAACATCTAGAATCCAAACTTTTGAAATATAAAATAATATATAATGAATATTATTTTTTCAAATTTCGACGGATATATATCCTTCATAATTTATGATACATTCAAGCTCAATCACAAATTGCAAAGGATATATCCATTGGAAATTTAAATTATTATATAATAAATTAGACCTAAAAAATTTGAACTTCTAAAATACAAAAAAAAATTAATAATATATTAATTTGAAATTTTGATGGATATGTTTGTAAAAGTTTGAATTATTATATAATATATCCAACATTGGACATCCAAACTTTTGAATAGAAAATAATATGTAATAATATATTATTTTTTCATCTTTTACAATTTGTGACGGATCCAATATTGATTGCAAATTTAGGCTATTATATAATATGTTAGACCTTGAAAATAAACCTATTAAATATAAAGTTAATAATAAAATATTAATTTAAAACTTTTTACTAATATATCGTTCGTAATTTGTGACAGACAAAATTCATCACAAATTATGAAGGATATATTAGTAAAGAATTTAAAGTATATAATATATTATTATCAAATTTTTGACAAATTTTATTTTCATAAAATTCCAAAATTCATCAAAGGAAGTATTTCTGTCAAAAATTAAAATTATCATCCGTTGCAATTGCCCATGGTTTTCTTATGCTGTCGCAAATTCTTCTCAAATTGCAAAGGAATACTAGCAATCGTTGCAATTATTGATGATTTTTCTTGTGCCCTTATAAAATCCTTCCCAAATTGCTATGGAATACATAAAGTAAATTTCAATCATGTTCATCCAACTTAGGAGTACTCTCAATAATGTCATCCAACTTTATTTTATAATACCACGATCATCGTACTTTAGAAACGTTTCAACCACGGTCATCATGATCGGTTATAGCCAGTTAACTAATAGATACAAAATTAAGTTTTTAAAATTTTTATATTTATTATTTTAAATTTTTAATGATGATCGTGATTGAAAATTTGAAAAGTTGAATGAACTTAATAATAATAATTAAGTTTGGATAGAGCACATAGAAAAATGTTGATATGAATTTTTTTATTTTTTTAATATGACATGGAGGAGAAAGAAATACTTACGTGGTGCCATATAAGTATCCACGTCAGCAATCAGTTAACTGATCGCGATGATTGTGGTTGAAACATTTCTAAATTTCAATGAATGTTACAAAATGAAGTTAAATGACCGTATTAAGAATACCTTAATTGCAAATGTGCCCTACTGGTATTTGCCATTGTTTTATGAAAAATTAAGTGAAGAAAAAAGAAATTGACAAGGGTCTCGGAATCCCCTCATATCAACGACCACAATGATACATTGATACCTTTTTTTTTTGGGTGAAACAAGACATGTTGATACTTTGAGTTCATTATAAGCTGCTTCATTAACCTTCCTAATGGAACTCTAATTATGGGGCAGCACTTATAGTTTAGTAGAAGATTCTTCGTTCGAGGGCTTTTTCAGAAGAAAAACTTTTTCTTGTTCCATATGAATCTCACTCAGTTTTGGAAATGAACGGAATTATAGTTTCTGTTTCTCTCTTTACTACTTTATTCCCATTTTTTCCATTAACTTGCCCTTTCCTAATGATATTTCCAATTAACTGCCTACCAATCTTTTTTCATGAACTTTTTAATCGCTTCAATAGAGATGTATTTTATTGCGAAAGAAAAAACCAGATTACAGTGTTTATTCCTTTGCAGGATATCCACCAATAAAAGATAGTTATGCTTAGACTTCATCACCATCATCAGTGACCATGAGAGATTAGTCTCTGTACTCTATATTTCATCCTGACTATTTGTGCAGGTGATCGACAATTTGGACAAATTTTCTAAAAAAATTCAGATATCCGTGGAATGTTCAGAATTTCTTTTCTTTTTCAAGATTCCGATTCGGAAAAAAATCTTTCCCTGAAAAGAAACCCAAGACTGATCAGTAACCAATTTCGTTTCCTTGGAGTACTGAGTTTATGTTCATACATGAAAAGTTTATTTTGTTTCATCTGCATTTTTAGATTTACAATTGCGGTATGGGCCGGCGGAGCTTATATTTATTTCAGAAAAGACAGAGATGTTGATCATTACGCCCTTAGCATCTCTTGCATGGTCTCGAATTATCATCCAAATATCTATAGATATCCATCCACAACAAGTGGTCTTCAATCCTTCATTGATTTCAATAGCAGAAACGAAAACATGCTTCCTCTGAATTAGTCACAGGGATCACTGAGTGGTCTTCAATCCTTCATCGTTTTCAATAGCAGAAACGAAAACATGTTCCCTCTGAATTAGTCACAGGGATCACTGGATTCACTGGTGAAGCTAACAATTCTCAATTATATGGAAAAGTTTTCATCGAAGACCAAAAGCACTCGGTGGAATTATACAAAGCGCTGAATCATCTCATCGATTTACACTGCATTGGAATCAATGGCAGGGAGGGAAAGTGAGGTTTGGCAGTTTACAGGGTAGGAGCTCTCTCAGCAGCCCCGGAGATCACGGTGAGCAAGTTGTTTCCGAATGGATCGCTTAGGTGCCGTGACAGGTTCTCCACCGGCCCTTCTCCTGTGACATAGGCCTGCAGGAAGAAGCCGAGCATCGCGAACATGGCCAGCCGACCATTCTTGATTTCCTTCACCTTGAGCAGTGCAGCCTGATCTGGGTCATTTGCCAGCCCAAGGGGATCGAATGGACCTCCAGGGTGGAGCTTGTCATCCAAATCCTAAAGAGGAAAGGCGTGAGAACAATAATGATCAGTCAGAAGGCATCCAGACAAAAGCGATTAAGATGTTACTTGGATGTCTCATGTACAAACTAATATCAATGTTTGCAAACACGATTTTATCAGTGCATGGCTCTGATAAACTGGTCACACGAAAAGGAGTTTATAGTTACCAGTCCATTGATAATCCTGTAGTATTCAGCACCACCAACAAGCACAACCTCAGCAACGACAGCAAGAACAAGATTGATGGGAATGTTCTTTCCAAAGTAATTCAAGGTGTTTCCATCGAGGAGAAGGGCACCAGTCTGCAAAAAGTTGTGAACAAGGTCAGACTATAAGCAGAATGTAGAGATATTAGTCAATGCATATTGTAAAGATCACTCAGACATTAAGAGACAATTCATTTCAGATCACTACTACATTGTTACAGAAAAGCTGCCTCTTTTGTTTAATCGCGTATGTCCGACTATAATTTAGCAAGGGACAGTTGCCATCAGAATGTATACCTTGAACCAGACAGCCTCAGGGCCACAGTTGGCACCAAATTTGTTGAAGGCCTCTGGGATGATGAAACCGGCTGCCCCAAGCATAGCCCACCTTGCATGAATGAGTTCATAAGCTTGATACCTGCACGGTGGGATAAAAATGAATGCATTCATTAGATCATCCACTCAAAGTCACTGAACAAGGAAGAACTGAAGAAGTTTATGTGGCTTCCATACTTGGCAAAGTCTTCAGGTTTCTTGCTCAGACCAAAAGGGTCGTAGCCATAGCTGCAGGCGGAAAGATGCATGGAGTTAGAAAAATACCGGAGCAGAATTCCACCTGAACTACCTAATAGTAGCTTGCCAACTTACTCTCCGGGCACTTCTCCGTTGAGGTATTCCGGCACCTCCGATCGGTCGAGGAGGCCTTCTGGCAAGAAGATCCTCCTGTCAGGACCTGAAACCCATAAACAAAAAGCATTGCAATTTGCATGTACGGAGTCAGCAACTCAATGTAGAATGTGCTTAGGATCGTAACTTGGCGCGGGACGCTGGGATCGATTGAGACCTACCGTACCACTTGGCGAGCTCATCGTTTGCCGCGGCGACGACGGGGGCCTTCGACTTTGCAGGTGTAGCCTTCTTGGAGAACAGCGCAACGATCTTGGAAGAGCCGGCGGCGGCGGCTGTGGGGGCCGAGCGGGCGGGGACCGGGGCGTTCAAGCGAGTCCCGAGCATTTCGGACACGCCGTGGGACGCCGGAGAGGCCGTTGCTGCGATGGAGGCCATGATCGTCGTCGGGCCCCGGCCGAGAAGAAGTCTCTTTGTCGTTGCTGTAGTGGATGAAGTGTGACTGAGGGAGGGGGCGGGCGAGATGCTACTTTAAATGGTGGCTCTCGTTAGATTTGGTGGGGCCACGAGGGAGGACTGTGATTGGTCGGGACACCAGATAATGGAATCTAATGGTGGGATTTGGTTGGCCTCCTGCTGATGACGCAGCAGATGATGTTGTCCTAGATGGAGCAACGGTGGCCTCTGCCTCCCTTGTCTTGGATACTTGTCGGATAGATGCAGCGGAACGCACAGTTCGGGGAGCACGAAGATTGCATAATGGTCACAGCCGGGGATTCTTCCAATCTTATGTTGCCAATCACATTGGACTTATGTGAAACTTTTTTAAAGCTACATAAATGAAATGGGTGCCTCTATTGCTATTTCAAAAAAAAAAAACTATTATCACTTTAATTTATTAGCTAGGAATAAAAATATTCTAACACTAATAAAAAAAGTGACACTAGTATTTTTGAAGTGACAATAAAGCCACCCAAATGAAATAGGTGCTCTTATCTAATATGTTCATTTTCCAACTTTGTATAGCGGCTTTCGTTCACCACAATCCCATCAACCAATGAGTCAATTTCATTCGTGAAGCATCAACAACAAGAACATGGAAGAAATGTCAACTGTCAAGTAATGAAGCTTCAGTGATGCTGCTGATCATAGAGCACAAAAACTGCCCAAATTAAGAAACTAGAAATATTAAAATAAGATCACATAATTTTACTTTGTAACATTACCATAATCAAACTTCAAAAACATTCTTATGACGATCATTGTGATTGACAATCGCCCGTTTACTAGTGAGAATAGCGTGACTGACATAAATGCGTACGTGACATCACGTCAATATTTTTTTCAAATTTTTACAAAATAAAAATATCATATCAATATTTTTCTTTCTCATCCGCTCAAATTTAACTATGTATTTGTACGGTCATTTAAGTTTTAAAATTGTTAGACACTATTAACCTTTTAAAGTCATCATTAAAATTTAAAATAATAAAAAGAGAGACAATGAAATCAATAAATAATATAAAATATCTATTTATCAACGAGAGTCGATAGCTCTTTGATGGACAATGTCCCCTTATTTAACTTTACAAGAATTTCAGTTCAATCCATCTTTAAGTAGCACCTTTATGACGATAATGTAATTTTTTTTGTTTTTTTTTGTTTTTTATGTTATTATGTATTCTTATTTTTAAATTTTTTTAATAATTACTGTGGTTGAACTTATTAAAAGTTGAATGATCGGGTCTGATACGAAATTAAGTTTGAGTCTAAGAGAAAAACTATTGATGTGGCATTTTTTATTTTTTAAAATTTTACATGGAGAGAAAAAGTTAACTACGTCAAGATGATGTCAACAATCCATCAATAGACAGACGATAGCCGATCGCAATGAACTATGGGGCTATCTGGATATTGGAACTGTGATTCTTTTGAGTTTCAGGTGAATAGTTGAATTGACTGTTTGGATGGACTAGAGTGTAACAAAGGTAGTTGATGTGATAAGAAAAAGTAAACGTGATAAATTGATTTTAATGGATGTTTGAATAAAAATAGATATTATAATTATAAAATATAATTTTAATAATTATAAAAATAAACGTATAACTTAAAAGTTTATTAAAAATATAAGTTAAATATGATAAATAAATTTTTAATGAATTATATTTAACAAAATATTAAATTTTTAATAAAAAAATAAAATGTTGTACTAATCCTTTATAATAAATACTTTATATATGATAAATAAATTATTTATATAAGAAAGGTAAAAAAGAAAAAATAATAATAAAAGAAAAACTTTGTAAACTCTAAAAAAGGTCACACCCTCCAAAAAGGGGAAAAAGAGGTAGGAACACCTCCAGGTATCACCAAAATGAAGATGGAACCCAGGTCACGTAGCATTAGTTTCACCTCATTTAATACGGCTTGCTTCAATCTCGATCTTAGAAACTAGACCGCATGCCGCACGAGGACATTTGGGGAACTAGGTGAACTAAGGGCTTGTTCCATCTAATTCCACTTAAAAAGTGAAGTTGAATTATTATATTGAAATACTATTGATAAAATTTATTGAAGAATAGTATGATACTAAAAATAAAATAAATTCTTTTGTAAAACATAATAACCCAAAATCAAATAAATGTGTTTCCTTCTTGTTGATGATTAGTTAGTAAGCAAAAAGAACAAAGTAGAAAACTTAAATGTGAATTTAACATGTTAAAATTCTCTTTTATATATATATATATATATATATATATATATAGAGAGAGAGAGAGAGAGGAATATTAGGGTGCATACACACTTAGGTGTATACAGGTGTATATAATTCATCACAGCCGTCTGATCTAGTATTGACGGCTGGGATGAATGCGCTTGAACAGGAGGAGAGCCTGAGCCTATAACGGTTCATTTTTGGGCGATGGATCGACATCGGGAGATTCGACGAGGCCTACTCCTACTCCGGTGTGAGCATCTCAGCATTCATCTCTCCCACTCGTAGGCGCGGCAATGAGAAAGGGGGGCCGACCCTCCCCCCCCCTCCCTTTTTGCTGCCATGCCAGTGAGTGCAAAAGGGGGGCGTCGGCCCCATCTGCGACCTCGCTGGCGAGCGAGGTCGCAGAGGGGGCTGATGCCCCCTCCTTTTGTTGTCATGCCCACAAGCGCGAAAGGGGGGGCGTCAGCCTCCCTCTGTGACCACGCTGACGAGGTCACAGAGGGGGCCAATGTCCACCCTCCTTTTTGTTGTCACGTCGAGGAGCTCAAAAGGGGGGCATCGCCCCGCTTTCTTCTGCCGCGCCAGCGAGTGTGCAAGGGGGGCGTCGGCCCCCCTCTACGACCTCATCAGTGAGGTCGACACTCCCTTTTTGCTGTCGCATCGACGAGCGTGAAAGGGGGCGTCGGCACCCCTTTTTGCTGCCATGCGAGCTAGTGCGAGGGGGGGGGACCGTCGGCTCCCCTCTACGATTGGAGGCGTCGGCCCCCCGCTGCGACCTCACGCCCCCCTCCTTTTGCTGCCATGCTTGCGAGCCCGAAAGGGCGGCCCGCCTTTTACTACACGCCAGAGTGTGAAAGGGGGGCCGACATCCTTGTTGTCATCGACGACTAGTCAGTTGACCGAAGTGTGATGAGCTTGAACGAAGTGAACCGCGCGTGAGGCATTTGAGGAGCCAATTCAAGCGCATCTCATCTCAAGCATTGAAGGCAAATTGAACAGACAATATAGCACATGTATGCACCTAAGTGTGTTTGCACCCTAATATTCCTCATATATATATATATATATATATATATATATATATATATATATAAAGGAAAAAAGTCTTAAGACAAAATTATGTCTTAATTGCATTAAATTTGTAACTCGACAAAATTATGACGACGATGACAACAACAACAACGATAACTACAATATATCATTGACTATATAATTTTACAATCATAACACATATGGTTATATAGGAACCTTTTTTATCATAACTCAACCATATTTATATTGTAGTTTAATTATTTAATAACAAAGTGATTGATCAAATGAAAATTTCCCAACATGAACATTTTAGCAATAATAAATATATGATATGTTTAAAACATTAAAATTAAAATATGTTTAAATAATATATTATATATATATATATATATATGTATGTATATGTATAAGAAGAAGTAAAAGTTGTCATATGTTGTCATCTCATAAAGGGGTAAATTTCACTAAATACTCTCCAACTTTAACGTTTTCCGTCGCTACCCTCCAACTTTATTTTGTAACTCTATTGTCCTCCATCTTTTAACTTCTTTCACTAAATGCTCTTTCGACTGGGAATAGTTAGTTTTCGATCATTTCTCTAACATATCACATTATTTTAAAATAAAAATTATATAAAATATTAAAAATAAAAAAGGGGTTCACGTGTCACAGGATCATTTTTTCGTTCGATCGACTCATGCGATGTCTAAACATGCCTAACGTCTAGACAAGATTTTTTGAGCATTTTGTGGAAGCTTTCTTATGCTACTTTCTCAATGTCATGATTTTTTTAAGGCGCTTGGTCTCGAGAGGATGCTTCGATGGAGGCATTTGTGAACAAACGGGCGCCTACGTGGAATGCTCGATCGTTTGGGATGCTTTGTAGGTTGCCAACCCACGCTTGACGCACGATGCTATATTTTGGGAATCTTTGAAATCTTTATTGTGTAAATAAAATGATTACAAAGGGCTTCGGGGGAGGACTAGTAGGTCTATCCTACTATACCTTAGGCTCGTGAGTTAGCTTTGCGACGTATGATGTGAAAGATAAACTAGGAGTGCACTTTTCTGGAGTGTATATTACAAAACTGTCATCATCACACTTGAAAAAAACTAAGTTACAAAAGTGGGCTAAAAAAGGAAAAGTACAAGGAAATAAGATAACTCGACGGTTCTAGGAAAGTGGGCTAAAAAAGGAAAAGTACATTCTCCCCCACTCAAGTTAGCGACGTCCCTGGAGCTGTAGCTTCGAATTCTTCAATCTTCTACTGAACTACAAGGCTTCGACTGTCTCCCAACTTGTGCCGACGTCTGATCTTCCGCTCCATCGAACAATATACTCCTTCTTCTTATTCTTAATGTGGACGGCGAGTACTTCTTCAACTTGATTAGTGAACTGCTGACGGATGGCTGGCGGGGTGCGGTCTAAAACCCCATGCCCGGGATCTTCAAGGTCTTCGATGTAGGGCTTGAGCAGACTGACATGGAAGACGAGGTGTTGTTACATCTACGGCGGGAGCTCAAACTTGTAGGCCACCTTACTTATCTTCTTCAGGATCTTGAACGGACTCTTGTAGCGCCTAACGAGACCCCTGTGCAAATTCTTCCCGCTTAGTCGAAGACGTTGGATCAGCTTCCAAAAGGATCAAATCTTCGGCTTCAAAGTTGACGTCTCATCGGGGTGTCTGCCCACTACTCCATGCACTTCGATTCCTTGCCCGAGCCATATCAATCTGTTCATTCCCTCGTCATGCGGTGAGCGACGGGGACTTTACCACCATAAGAAGTGGTGATGACATGTAGAGTGAGAGATTGCTCCTCCATCACTATCTCAAAGGGACTGTGATTGGTTGACTCGTTTCTTTACAGATTGTAGGAGAATTGTGCGATGTCCAGTAGCTTCACCCAGTCCTTCTAGTTAGCACTCACATAGCACCGCAAGTAAATTTCCAATATACAATTCATTATCTCAGTTTAGACCATCATCTTAAACAATTCCTTCCAGAAGTTGCCAACGAATCACCCATCTTGATCACTGACGATGCTTTGAGGAAGGTTCCAATACTTCACAACATGCTTTATGAATAACTCCGCAGATTCAGTCGCAGGGCAACTTGCAGAGCCGACGACAAAGATGGCGTAGTTGGAGAACCGATCAACGACCACCATGATGGTACCCGCCCCTTCAGACTTGGGCAGGCCAGTGATAAAATCCATGGAAGCATCTTTCCATGGTCGTTTTGGACTAGGAAGAGGTTTCAAAAGTCCAACGGACGCTTGATTGATATTCTTGTCCTGCTGGCAAACAAGACATGTTTTCACAAATCCTCAATTCTTGACCAGAAGTAGTTGTCCTCGATGAGTGCCAAAGTACAGCGGATGCCCGGATGTCTCGCCCACTTGGAGTCATGGCACTCTTGTAAGATTGCATGCCGCAAGTTGTCGAATAGATGTTCCTTCGTGAAGATTAGCCCATCTTCCATCCAAAATCGGCGTGTCTTTTCCTCCTTTGCTTGCTCGAGTATATTCTTTGTCGTGAGATCAGACTCCAATCCCTTCATGATCCTCTCGATCATGTCGGCCTGAGAGGAGTTCATGACCGTCAATTCTGCGCGTTATTTGAGAGCGTCGGCAATGACATTTGTTTTGCCAGGCTTGTACTCTAGGACTTAGTCAAACTCTGCCACAAAGTCTTGCCACCTTCTCTGCTTTGGCAAGAGTTTCTTCTGCGTCCTGAAGTAGCTTGTCACGACATTATCCGTCTTGATGTGAAATCGCGACCCGAATAGGTAGTGTCGTCATGTCCTAAGACAGTGGATCATCACGGTCATTTCCTTCTCCTAAATGACGTAGTGCCACTCTGTATCATTGAGTTTGCAACCTTCGAATGCCACGGGAGTTCTTATGCAGGAAGAACTCCGATAGCATAGTCAACTCGTAAGGTTTGGTGTGTCTTGGTAGGACGAGCACCGATTCCTCCATCATGACCCTCTTGAGGGTGACAAATGTTTCCTTGCATGTAGGCATCCACTCTCACTTCACATCCTTCCGAAGGAGATTCGTCAAAAGAATCATCACATGTGAATACCTCTTGACGAATCCCAATAAGTGATAGCCCATTCCATGATAGCCCGAATCTTTGCACCATCCATCTTCAGCTTGCCACTTCCGACGATGACATATCCCTAGAAGTGCACTTCCGATTGAGCGAAGGCACACTTCTCCCACTTGACGTATAGCTGACTCTACCGCAACACCTCGAACACTTGCGAAATGTGCTCGATGTGCTCCTCCAAAGTGCGACTATAAATCATGATGTCATCGAGGTAGACAACCACAAACCTGTCGAGGAACAATTGCAATACCTTGTTCATGATGGTGCAGAAGGTCGCTGGAGTGTTGGTGAGGCTGAAAGACATCACAAGAAACTCGAATGAGCCGTATCTTGTGATGCACACCATCTTCTACACATCTTGTTCAGATATTCGGACTTGCCAATAGCCCAAATGAAGATTCAATTTGGTAAACCATCTTGCACCGCCAAGTTGATCAAACAAGTCCGCCACAAGGAGATGGGGTACTTGTTCTTCATCGTAAGCGAGCACCCTATAGTCGATGCACATCTGGAGGGATCCATCATGCTTCCTTCGAAAGAGAACTAGGGTGCCATATGGAGACTTCGAGAGTAGAACATATCCTGCATCCAATAGTTCGATGAGTTGCTTACAGAGTTTTGCGAGTTATAGAGAGACTAGTCGATAGGGGACTCCATGTGGGAGCTTCAATCTGGGAAACAAGTTGATGACATGGTCCACTTCACGCTTTGGAAGCAACCGCTTTGAGAGTCCCAAGGGCATGACGTCCGCAAAGTTCACAAGAATCTCGAGAACTTTGGGAGGTGTTGGAGTGGAGGGCCCCAAATATTCTAAGATGGCGGTCGCTAGGAATGTGTGCTCCTATTTTCGCAACCCCCATCACTTGCATGGTAGAGAGGGTCTTCTGCTTCAAATTCCGTCTGATCTTACGGGAATGTTGTAAGGTCCTTGGGGTCGAAGATGACCATCAAATTTGTGACTAGGATGTCACATGCAGCAATGTGTCACAGAAAAGATATTCCTGCCACCACTTCTAATTCATCCACTAGTGCCACCGTCACATCGAAGCTTTTCGACCATTTACCGATGTGAACCTTCACTCTAGGAGAAATTCTTATGGTCGAAACAGACTTCGTGTTCACTGTCTTGAACATGGCGGAAGTCTTCTTTAGTGGCAGCTTCAGCTTCTTGACGAACACTTCTGACACGAACAACTTTGATGCTCCCGTGTCGATAAGCGCATTGAAGACTTGCCCGTTCAACTCGATGTCCGCATAAAAGTCGAACAGCCGATGAGGAACCCTTCGAGGCGTGGATGACGCCGAGGACGTGTATTGAATTGAGACACACCTCCTCCTTCTCCTTCTCATCGGGGTAATACATAACATTCACTGTCGCTTTTTACGGGCAATCGCTTGTCCAATGCGGACCCTTGCAAATGTAGTAAGACTTTGGAGGTTTTCCATCCCTCATGAATATGTCATTATTAGGGCTCGTGTCTTGTTGGCCCTTCTCTTTGTCTTGATAGTGTGGCTTGCCTCCTTGCGACTTTGGCTTCTCTTCCCCACCATTGTTCTTGCCCGGGGGCTTTGGTGGTGGGATGTTCGTTTTGGCATACTCCATGAGCGATTCGGTAGTGGCGACTAGTGAGCGGAGGTTGTGAAGACCGCTAGCAATGTGTCTTCGTCCACCTAAGAGTTCTGTAGGCAGAGCTCGGCGAACTCTTTTATGTACTCCTTTTAACGTGTCATTCTGATAAATGTTGAACTACGCAATCTTGGCATACAATCCTGACTTGACAGAGCAAAAGTAATTGGTAATTTGCCTTTCGAAGTCGCCTCACTTCTCAATGGGTTCGACGTTGCCATGTTCCACGTCGTCGCAATGACACCGCCATCGTAAACTTGCCGCATCTTGCAAGTAGAAAGATGCGGTCTTCGCCATCTTTGCTTCTGAAGTCATGTCTGAGACCTTCATGTGTTGTACGTTCCATAAAAGTCATTGATCTCCTTTGCCGATTTCTCACCTTTGTAGGGCCTCGGCTTTTGGACCAAGATAAAAATGTTAAGTAAAAATATTTTAAAATATAAAGATACAAGACCAAGATAGAGTAAATGATAATTATAAAATGAAATAAAATGTAATAAGTTTTTAAAAAATAATTTCAAATAAATTTAGTTTATGATGATATATTTACTTATATATGTTTCCAAGAGAGAAATATTATATCGTCTAAAAAATTAATTTTACACTTATATTTTTAATAATAATTAAATACATTAAAATAATAATTTTATTTTATAATTAAAATATTTATTTTATTTTATTATTCTCATACCATCATACTAGTATATATGAAAATGATTACTTATGCAAGAGGTGTTAATTATAAGATATTCTAATAAACTAATTTATTATCATAGTTTAGATTTTAATAATAAAATATTCTAACAAACTAATCACACAACGAGAAACAAATCACCAACTAATGTATATTAGCTTTTCTTTTATCATTTTTCAACTATTAATAATTTGTATTGTACCTTAATGATTTAAGAACAAAGTCATGTATATGTAAATAATTTTTTAACGTAAATATTTTCACAATAATAAATATATGATATTGTTGAAAACATCAAAATTAAAATATGTTGAATAATAATTTAAATAATATAGGTATTGTTCTTAAAAGTATAGTAGTAGCTAAAAAGATATAAATTAGAAGGAAAAATAATACATATCCATTTAAGAATTATAATTCTAATTTAAATAAAAGTTAAAATAAATTGTCAAATTATATTAATCCTATGAGATTAGATAAAGTTACAAAATCATCGGAACATACCTTATTATGAGCATACATAAATTGTTAAACTATCTAACTTATGGGTTAAAAACATATCTACAACCACACCTAAACTATCACGATTTTTCACATCTAATCTCAAATTACGAACTTTATTTTTTGGGTCTTTAAACTATGATGATTTTTTTTTAATTTGAGCTTTCAGTCCAATTCCGTCAACTTCTCGGTTATCTTTGATTTTTTGAATTTGTGAAAAGTCCACTATACCCCTCTAACAAGTGTTAGTCTATTTTTCTTAATAATATAAAATAAAAAAATAATTTAAAAAAGAAATAACCTTCTCCCTTGTCGTGCGAGAGAGAGAGATAAGGGGGTCAGCCCCCCTTCTCGCTCGTCGCGCGTGAGGGAAAAAAGGGGGGCTGGCGCCCCCCTGAGCGAGTCTGACTTAGGATCATCGGCCCCCCCTTCTCCCTCGTCACGCGCGAGGGAGACAGGGGAGGGGGGGGGGGACGCCCCCTGAGCGGAAGGTTGTTTCTTTTTTTAATTATTTTTTATTTTATATTATTTTAAGAAAAAGTAAACTAACACTTGTTAGATAGGGTATAATGAACTTTTCATAAATGCGAAAAATATAATCGAGAAGTTGACGAAATTGGATGAAAGGATCAAATTAAAAAATCGTAATAGTTTAAGGACTCAAAAAATAAAGTTCGTAGTTTGAGGTTAGATATGGAAAATCGTGATAGTTTATGAGTGGTTAGAAGAAATAACCCTTTTTATAAATATGAAAAATATTTTTTAGTATAATATATTTACTTATGTTATTTTACATGGAGGTTTAAAAATAAATAAAGAGAAAGAAAAGTCAATGGTATATATATATATATATATTAAAAATAAAATATATCATTATATGATAAATTTTATTTGTATGATAGCATGTGGTATATACTAGTTAATATGAACGAGAAGAAAATAAAAATTGCCCTCGAAAAATTTCACTATAAAAAGTATATATCAGGATAAATCACAAATAATAAATATAAAGATATGAGAAAGAAAAAGATTATTGAGGAGTCAAGGGATTAATAAAACTTGCCACACTATGAATTTTGGATTTTTTTTTCAACCTTGTAAGATATAAGAAAATTCATTTTCACAAATGAAACAACTATTTAGAATTTCTAACTCATGTTATTTCTAATTGAGTAAAAAGATAAATACTTCATTTTTTATAATTTTTCTTTGCTTTGGAAATTACATAAGTAATTTTTTTTATTATACAATAAGTTGGTTCACCTATTATAATCTATCATGCCTGTATTTCTACTTGTTTTCATGCATTACATTTCTTGATGTTAGGTGTAAATTATAACTACTTACTTTTTATAATTCTATAAAAATATAAAATATCCAAAAAATAATGTTTTAAAATATAATGATTATGAGCTATAAAAAGTTTAAATGAATGGATTATTTATTTGTATTCAATAATCACATCATCTAAAATAAAATACGGTATTAGTTAAAGAATTTTATTTTATGTGCCTATGAATTATTATTTTATTTTAATTGTCTAATAAATTAAAATATGTTGTAAGGATTCATAGATTATGAACTCTTGAAGTTAGTATTAATAAATTTATAGCAATGAATTTCTTACTAAAAATAATGATGAACTTCTAAAAATATAAGTTAATGAGTCTAATGGAAATACATAAAATAAAACAATCTTAGAAGAATGTGTTAAAGTAAAATAATTTTATGATCCAATACTTCTCTTATAGCAATTTTTTCTTGTATAAAAATAGAGAAATGATTTTTTAAAAATTCGCATTATAAAAAAATAAGAAAACCCCCACATGAATTGTTTATCTACTTGAGGTGCGGGTATGCAAAAATATTTACAAAATTGTATTTTGCTGCAATTTCAAATGTGATAAATTATTTAATTTATATATCTAATCATTATTAATGTATGATTATATAGATAATGATAAAATATTGTTAAAATTTATGGGGTCAATTGACCCCATAGAACACGATGTAGATCTGCTCGTCATGTACAGTAATTAATCTTCTTATGGGCATCATATTTTGAATTTGATGCCCTTTTATTTTAACTAAAGAAATAAAAGAATAGGAAAATGGAAAAATAGAAAATTGAAATGGATATCATTAGAAAAATTGTTCCACTGTACACAAGAAATAGAGCAAGCTGCAGCTATTCGTGGGCCCAACGAAAGCCCACTACGAGCAGTACACAAGAAACAGAGCAAGCTGCAGCTATTCGTGGGCCCAACGAAAGCCCACTACGAGCAGTCGACACCTCCCTTCTTTTTTTCTTCATTTTTCCATTCCTTTTTATGCTATTCGAAATAAATCTGTAAGGAAAAATTCTAGAAACTGAAAAACCAAAATATCAATCTGACAGGACACAAAATTTTAAAGTTTTTCTTTAAATTAAATAGGCGATTTTAAAACATAAAAAACCTTCAGAAAAGTTTGCTGAAAACATACGTAATTAAAATTATATAAAATAGACTTTATCATTTTTGTATTTTAAATACTTATATATATAAAAAAACTACTCAATATATATATATGCGCGCGCGTGTTATAAATAAAACAGCTCTTAATATTGTCAATCTTTTATGTAAAAGGGGTGTTCACCGTGTCGACTAGGTGAACCCGACGACTCGATCCGTCCTAGTTTGTGTCGGGTCGAGTACGGGTTGGATTTTTCCAACCTGAGTCGCCTCAACCAGACCCGATGACCTAATTTTTTATTTTTATTAAACTTAGGCCTATATTTTCTTTAATTTTTTTAAAATAAAATATTTAAAATACAAAAATAATATTAAATAGTTAGAAAACTTATTTTGTGCTTTAAAATAAAATTAACTAATATATTTTATATTAAATAAATATAAAATAGTAAGAAAAAAATAAAAAAAATAGATGGTCGAGTAACCCGATCATCCGACCCGATCTCAATCGAACCGAGTCAGGTTGAGTCGGATTTGACCCCAAGGGGGGCTTGACCCGACCAAATCGGGTCGGGTTTGTTCATGGATGAACACCCCACCCAACTCTACATCGGTCTGGAAATTTTGGGTGGATATAAAAAAAATAAATGAATGGCAAAATATCTAACGAGACAAAGATAACTATTTTTTCTTTTTTTTTTGGATTATCACTTTTTCTTTTTTTCTTTCTCCTTTGGCGCCAAAATATTGGTGGCCGAACTTTTTTTTTTCTTTTGAACAATTCGTTCTTTACTTCGACCATTAACTATTTTTTTTAAAACTATCATGTAGCAATAGTAATCCAAATAAAAAATAATAATCAAAGAACCTACGGATCCCCCCTACGTACCTCGTAGCCGTTCGACGTTGAATCATGCCTTATCATGCCTCTGCCGTCGGGCACCAAGAACCCATAGAGAAGAAAACTCTTTTGACGATCGACTCTAAAAATTTATTTATAGGGCTCTTAAATCTTTATCTCCAATTCATCTATAACTTACAATCCTAATCAAATTTAATCTTTTAATTAATTCCTTTTAACAATTTTGATTTATTTTGATAATTAAATAATTCCGAATTTAAATAAATATCCCATAATACATTTTTATCTTTAATTAAACTCCTCCCCTATTTTCCTTTATTTTCGGAATTATTTATTATAATAATATTAATGGTCATTTTTCTCAAAATAAATAATAAAATATTATTTTTCTAACTCTAAAAAATTAGGGTCGTTACATCATAACCTCCTTAAAAATAAATTCGTCCTCGAATTTGCATAAACGAAACTACATCATCTACCTAACAAATTTGAAAAATCTTTTCTGATTTCAACTTTTCATTTTAAAATGTCATCTTCATCTTCATGATGTGTCCTACGTATGTTAGATCTCCATTTTGATTCAATTCTTGTAATCTCACTATGTTAGCCTACTATTTTTGTCTCATGTGGACCACCTTCAACATTTCTTGATGAAGCAAATTTTGTCAACGTCCTTTTGAATGTGCGTCAGTTATTCTCATGACGAGAATTGTCATCAACGAACTGTCCATCAACCTCGCTCCAACTGATAGGTGAGCAATAAGGCCTTCCATACATGACTATGAAGTGGCATGCCTATGTCAGAGTGGCGACTGTTGCCACATACTTATTTCGCTAGTGGGAGCTGATTGTTCCAACTATCACTCCGGTCTAATGCAAGTCCAGAACATATTTTTTTTTAAGGTTTGAATTGTCCATTCAGACTACTCATTCATCTGTGAATGGAAGGTGATCTAGAAGTTCAATCACATCCCAATTGCTCTATAGATGCTCCATCAGAATTGGTCTATGCATTGTAGATTCTTATCCGACGCGATGGATATCAACACTCCATGTAGTCGTATAACCTCATTAAAAAAAATGATCATGAGATTTTCGATGGACTAACATTTCTCTAATGGGTATGACATTGGCTATTTTAATATATCGATCATCTATTACTCATATCACATTGTGTCCATGTCAAGCCCTCTAATAACATCCAACGTTATCTTTTTTTTAATACTATTGAGGATTTTCAAGCTCTTGTGGTACACCATGTGACCTCTGATGCTTCACTTTCATTTGCCGACCTTCCATAGTAATTTCGATTGCATGTAAGATGTGTTGCTATCCTTGCACCATCACTGTTGGTCACTAGACTGACTTGGACGATACAATTGCTCAATGCTCATATTCTGCCGGCTCACCGTCAAATGAGCAAGTGACCTTTCTGCTTAACATATGATCAATTGAGTTTGCTTTGACAAACTCGTAATCTTTCAATAATTGGATCCCTTTTTTTTCGACAAATGTTCGGAAGTGTACCTCAACTTTGGTGGTTCGTGAAGAATTCAAACTCTTCACCCTACACATTGTGTCACCGATTCTTGGGGTGAAGACCACAATTGCTAATTCGATATCTAATCGTCTTAATGTATTGGCAACTATCTTCTTCCTATATAGCATCACGACTCATGCCATGAGGGGGTTGTATGCATAGTTGTGGGCGACATAACCTCCTTGGCTTGAAGGTCTTTTTTTTTAAAAAATGGGCATCGTTGTCAATTCCTTCTCCAATTTTTAAAATCTATTTTTAGCCTTTCTTGAGCCATTCAATTTTTTATATACTTTTTTTTGTGAGGTTTGTCCATGGTGATACTGTCGCATAGTAATCTGGTGCGACTCTTCGAAAATATCTTGCATGTTTAAGGAAGTTCCTTTTTTTTCTTTAACACACCTTTTGGTTGAACCCATTTGGTTATAGCATCCATCTTTTGATATTCCATCTATGCGATATTCCTGAGGAACATTATCTCATTCTGCTAAAATTTGTATTTCGAGACTTTGACACATACTTATTTCTCTTAATGTTGGAGTGCAATCTGCAATATGTTTCGCATGTTCCTCTAGGCTCAACAAATATATTAGAATGTCATCGATCTTGGGTTAATTAATGTAGTAACAACTATACTATAATTTTTCAACACACTTGGATGCTGTCCTTCTTCCATACCATTATGTGTGCACTTCATCACTTTTTCTATTGAGTTCGAGTGCTCGACTTTTTACGGTAAATTATGAGCACCAACTAATCGATAACCTCCTTAGAAATATTGTCATATGAGTGCTTCCATTAAACACTCTACTTTTCAATGGTCAATTTTTTTTTATAAAAAGTAAACTATAAACTATATTCATTCCATATAACACATACTATTTGGATATACAAAATATCTAAGGACTAGTTGGAGTGGAGATTACAATTTCGACTTGATTAAGCTTCAAGTAATATGTCATAACATATCAATCTATTTGGGTGATTTCAGCACCATTCTTGGAGGCCTATTGTTGTCGTAGAGGTTCGACCCATTTTGATTCATCGCGATCTCTTGTGAAGTGACTCATCTTGCCACAATTTAGGCATGCACCCATCGCCTAATAACATTTACCGAGATGCATTTTGTGGCAGTAGTTACATGATTCTCTATGTGGTGGAGGATCATTCCGTGTTGGATATGACATTCCTCGGTTGTAGTTTTCGTGATGCCGCTTCTCTCTTCTTTGATGTCTTCTATCTTTACTCCAAATATGATTATGATCATTATCTATATCCTCTTGATTCGGTTGAGTTGCGTTTGTTATGTCGTCATTTTCACGCATGGTAGCAAACTCTTTCGCAACTTGAAGGGTATGATAGTTACAACATTTTACCCGTCCTCGGAGGCTTGGCTTGAGACCTTCCACCCATTGCTTAACGCGATTTCTCTCTGATTGATGTCGAGTAACATACTTCTCCAACTTTAAGAATTCGATCATGTAGTCCTCGACTATCATGGTATCCTGTTGTAGATCTCGATATTCCTTCCGTTTTCTCGCTCTTCGGGAAACAGGTAATAGCGATCCTTGAATATCTTTTTAAACTTTCTCCAAGGAATTAGGTCCTTTTCCGGAGAATGTGTCAGCCTTTGTTGTGTTCCACCAATGCCTAGCGTCACGTGTTAAACGCCTCGTAGCACATATAGTCTTGCAGTTCTCACCACAGTCCATCTTCACTAGAGTTTGGTCAATTTCTTTCAGCCACCTATAGGCTTTCTCGAAATTGCCCTTCCCATCAAATTGGGGAGGCTGTACGTTGGGAAAAACTTAACAATCTCTTTTCGATTATCGTGAAGGGGAACATCATGACTCTTAGTATTACTATAGTCTCTGTACATTGAACGAGATTCATATGATGATGATCCATGGTTCGAACGTTCCTCTTGATGTTCATTAATCCATTCATTATTTACTCGTGGGCCTTGGGCCGCTTGGCCATCCTCCTGTGTACCTTGAGAATTGGATCATCGATATCTACTTCTCGGTCCACGATAAAATTGATGAGAGGTCATCAACTTGGGAGACATCTGTACTCACCCAACAATAAATAATATAATACAATTTAATAAGTAATAATTCAATATCAATATCATAATGAAAACTTACTTGACCCTACTGGATGGCTGCAGTGGTTGCTCGTGACAGTTGCACATGGACTCAATTCTATCTATTAGAGACAGCTAAGAAGTATCTCTCCTTAGGCTCTGATACCTTCTGTAACGCCCCGAGACCCACGTGACTTTCACGTGCTCAGAGTCGTCCCAAAGGCGCTACTCAATTTTCTATAAAATATTTTTTCGGAATATAAACAATAAATGCGAAAGACTTTTTCAATAATAACAGCTAATAATCCATATATTCAAAATAATTAAAATATTAATAAGTTCACAATTCTAATAAATGCGGAAATAATAAAAACTAGACAACTCAATCTAGAACATGTGCAACATCTATCTATCACTGAGCATACCACCTGCAGGATCATCCTCTATCAAAGTACTCTCACCTGCACGGATCCAGGTACATGGAAATATCCATGAGTATAAAAATACTCAGTACGTAGGGTCTACTAAACAATCAGTATGCTCAATCGAAAATAAGATATAATCAATGATGAGTCAATTGAGCAATCAATACAATAATCAATTTACAATATAACGATTTATCAACATGAGCAACTATATCAAGTTATGGTCAAAAGACCAATCAATAGAGATAGCAATTAATAATTGCCTAATCAATTGGATCGATGATTCAATATAACAATAGGACAATAAAATCATAAATCAATAGGAAGGATCATAAAAAGATCAAATGATCGATCAATATTGATTTAGCAATTAAATATCTGATCACTATGACACTATTCAATTTAACAATTTTCAATTCAATATCAATGTTCATTGATCAATTACAATTCAATTCGATTCAATGGGCGGAGGCAATGCCAGTCAACGCCAGTATCCAAATGACCATGATCTATTCAATTCGATTTCAATCCAACTCAATTCGATTCGATTTTAATTTAATTTAATTTAATTTACAATGTTCGAAGTTATCCAATTCAATGAGGAGCGCTCAGTCAATTAAGTGACACCATGCCACTTTCATGCAGACCAGTGGGAGATCAGTGCCACGGCAAACCCGATACAATTCAATGGGTTCGTGTATGGTGGGGGACGAATGACCATACACAGGACAGCCATAGCTTTTACACTATCTGCCCCATTCAATTCAATTCAATTCAATTGGTCCCGGCTTAGTGGCAATCAATAGACATGGGCCCAGTAGTTTTCGACTTTTATCTTATTACCTAAGATGTCTATCTTTTAATAATTTAATTTAGGTAAAACAAGACGCAATCAGAAAGGCTACTAGATCAGTATCATTGATCAAATTGAATATGATCACAAAATATGATGACGATATGATCTGATATGATGATATTATTACCAAGTATGATAAATAATATAATCAAGTATGATAACCAAGACCGATCAATAGTAATATAATCAATATATCACAATATTAATAACAAGATCAGTATAATTGGCAATTAAAATTGCTAATAAATAAATAAATAAAATAATTCAATAAATAAATATTCCTCAAACAATAGATGAATACATCCCGATTCCTATCTCTATATTTTTTTAATAAAAAAATTCTTAAAAAAAATTCGAATCCTCAAAAATATTGATCGTATTTTATTTTCTACTTTCTTTCTAACTGCCTTCACTCTCGTTTTATTCCTTTCATTTATTTATTTTTTTGTTCTCTCTCCTATTCAATTAGCGGCATCACGCCCTTATTTTTTTTTTCCTTTTTTTTTCTCCTTCTCCCTTACGGCCTTACCCTCTTCCTTACTCCTTTAATTTTTTTTTACTTCTCTCTCACCATCTCTTTGGCCGTGGAACTCCCATTTATTTTTCTCCCTCAACTTCTCCCTACGTCATGTTCACAGAGCCTTTCTTCTTCTTGATTTTTCTCTCTCTTCTCCCTTATTTAACACCACTGCGTGACTCTCATTTTTTTTATCACTTTTTCTTTTTTTCTTTCTCCTTCGGCACCAAAATATTGGTGGCCGAACTTTTTTTTTCTTTCGAACAATTCGTTCTTTACTTCGACCATTAACTATTTTTTTTAAACTATCATGTAGCAATAGTAATCCAAATAAAAAAAATAATCAAAGAACCTACGGATTCCCCTACGTACCTCGTAGCTGTTCGACGTTGAATCATGCCTTGTCATGCCTCTGCCGTCGGACACCAAGAACTCATAGAGAAGAAAACTCTTTTGACGATCGACTCTAAAGGTTTATTTATAGGGCTCTTAAATCTTTATCTCCAATTCATCTATAACTTACAATCCTAATCAAATTTAATCTTTTAATTAATCCCTTTTAATAATTTTGATTTATTTTAATAATTAAATAATTCCGAATTTAAATAAATATCCCATAATACATTTTTATCCTTAATTAAACTCCTCCCCTATTTTCCTTTATTTTCGGAATTATTTATTATAATAATATTAATGGTCATTTTTCTCAAAATAAATAATAAAATATTATTTTTAACTCTAAAAAATTAGGGTCGTTACATTGAGTGATTCACCCATTGTATTCAAACATGCCATGATAATACAGATTTCAACTATAATATTTTTTAGATCTTCATTTGTCTGTTTAGAATATTAGAGTGGTAATTGGAGAAGAGGAAAATAGACCAAGGTTTTGTTATTTGTCTGTTTCCATGCAATCATCGTTCAACAAAATAGAGACTGCAACACCAAAGCGTTAAAATCAGATATCAATGTCGACATCCCAGAACATTTAAGTGTCAAACTAAAGAAAATAAATGCTTGAAATCTAGGAAGAAAGAAGGGAAACATAGATGGCGGTGCTGTGGGTGTCCAGTTCATGGTCTGGCTCTGAATGCTACTCATGGCGGCCTCCGCTGCTGGATCCCTCTCCCTTCTCGAATATCGACCAGTTGTACCTTTGGAGCGCCTCCATTGGAACTTGCGGCATCTGCAGACGCTGCAGGTCAACAGCTGCCGGCAGATACTGCGAGGCCTTCCCGCCTGACGTCCAACAATAGCTGCTCCAGAGCCCAGCCTCGGTTGCTACATCCATTGGTGCCATGTTCGGAGGCAATTCTCTGTTCCAGTTCGGCGGCTCCTCCTCCTCCATCGGCTCCTTACCGTGCGCTACCATGGAAAAGTTATCGCACTGGCTCTCTGCTGGTGCGCAGTCGCGCGATTGCACCCACCAGTTGTTCTGCATGTTCAGAGAATGCTCCATCGCTGGATCCTGCGCCGGCGTCTTTTCCAGTAGCATGTTCTGAGTCCACGAATCTTCCATCAGTGTCCTGTCGCCCGCTTGCACAATGTCGCCCGTCAGCAGACTCTGCATCTGGAACTCCACCAACGCTGCATCCATCCACCAGTTTCCACCTCCCTGTGTTTTCTCAACCGCCGGCGCCGGCGTCGGCGTCGGCGGAAGCGTGGCCGTGGTCAAGGCGATGCCTGGGCCGGGCACCGCCGGTGTAGGGGCGTCCTGCAAAGCCATCGCGCGCCACCCCTGCGCGAACCGCACGCGCTCGATCCTGTCACTGACGGTCTTGAACTTCAAGTTCAGCACCTGCATGAGCATGCCCAGGTCGGACTCGGCCGTGATGACGTCCTCCAGGCTCCTCCCTGCGACGCACTGGTGCATGAGGATCATGGACTCGAGCTCCGCGTTCTCTCGCTCCATCCGCCGCAGCTGCTCGACGGCCTTATCGACCCGCCCACGCATGAAGCTCTCCCGGTCGATCATCTTCTTGCTCTTGTCCTCCACCGGCATGTTCTTGAGGGACGTCAGTATTTCGGTGGCCTCCGGTAAGGGCGGCCACACGTCTGCATGCTCCTGACCTTCCCCGAAGACGACGACGCAGGTTCTGATGTCACACAGGGTGGCCAGCTCTCTGGCCTTCTTCATGAGGCTTTCCTTTCTCTTCTTGAACGTGGAGTTCCGCACAGAGTAGCGGGCGATCCGGGCGAGCTTCATCTTCTTCCTGGCCATGTCTTCTTCCTCCACGTCCTGTTCTTCTACAAGTTGTGCATATATAAAGAGGAGGAGGCATCATTACGATAAAAAAAAAACAAGGTTTCCTTATGTTGAAGGCCAAGTTACTTAATTAGGATATTTTTTTTTCCTTTTAAATTTTAAGTCCTCTTTTTGTGATATGTTTCCGAGTAGGCATCTGCGCAGAGAGACTTTTTATTCAAATACAAATCGGTTTTGATTTTAATTATTGCAAAAGATCTTTGAAATCTTTATTTCCTTTATTTTTAATACAAAACATAAATAAAGAAGGAAAGCCATTTGACAGAAATTAACATAATAATCCACCTTTGTTACGGAATACTTTTTAGAAATTTACTTCCTTATTTTAGAGCTGGACTCCTACTCAATTTAGAGTCCTCTGTCTGAGAAGAGGAGTCCCCGCATCTGTTGGAGAACCGATGAGGTCATTGCTGGTAGTCAGGAACAAGGCTAGGGATATGCTGGATCACAAGGGGGAGAAGAGAAGGAAGGCCGTTCCAGAGGATTCACTTAGAGAACATGAAAGGTAGATGAATTATTGGATCAACTTTGGATGGATTCTTAACAATAGTTTTGCATGATCTTAGTGTTCAAATAGTATTCTATAGGTGATTATTATTTTTCATGATTCTCCCTATATCATTACTTTGATTCTAAGAAATTTATTCTCGGGAAACCACATCAAAAACCAAGCAGCCATCGCCACGACTTTTTTAGAATCCTAGAACCTGTATCGAATTTTTGATAATCAGAACTGAGTGTATAGTTAGGGGTGTTCAACAGATTTGTCCATCATCAAGTTCAATTTTACCTCACTTGTCATTATCAGCTTTGATTAGAGGTCTGTCCATCGTCAAGTTCGAGTAATTCGATAAAATTATCCTCACTCACGTTCCTGATAATGACAAGTGAGGTAAAATGAATTCGAACTATGAAACTTGTTAGATGTTTTAATTTAAAAAATCGAGCGAAAATATAAGCGATCTTTTTAAATAAAAAAATCCACTCGGAGTACCATCGTCAATTCGTCATCTTAAACTCCAAATGCAGCCTAAATTCTCGTATTGACTAATCAAAATTATCTATTTTATCCGTTTCTTTTTTTTTTCTATTACCATGGAAGATCTTAGGACTTAATACAAACAAACACATAGTGTTTATTGATGAGAATCAATCTTAAAAATCTACTAATCTACAAAACCCAGATTACCAACATGCATTGCATACTATATTACAAAGTAGTATTAGGAATCATGGAAAGATTGTCAAAATATATGCATTTTTCATTAATATTGTATTTTCATGTCATCCAAGCATCAGAATACGAAGCCTAAAGAATATATATTTGTGGGTTTCTCATGTACATATCTTATTCAACATACACTTCAACCTGATCCTTGTACCCCCAATAAAATACAGAAACAATGAAGAATGAAACGTTCTATTGCTCACGCAAGCAAATGCAAACCAATCCATCTACTAAAAAAAGAAAAAGCACCAGCAGACTCATTACCAACCTAAGAGAATCATAATTCATCTCACTCTGTAAGCTAATAAAATAGCAGGACAGCTCTAAGCACACATGCTCAGGGCCAACTTTAATTTTGTCTTCATCACCAAGAAGGAAAGCTAGCTTATGATATGATGCTAACAGTTCTCTAACTATAGATAGGTTGATGATGACCATATTATCTTTCTGTGTTCATAACAAGCATATCCTGAGTAGATTTACACACCTATTTGTCTTGTGGGTTTCCAGTTATGACTTTTTTTATTGTTTTGATATTGAAAATTTGGTGATTAACCAATCAATTTAATATTATAATATATATGAATGCATCCATTTTACATTTTGATTGCGTCCAGCCTGAAATTAAACTCAAAACAGAGAGTCAGCCACCACAAAGTGCTTCCTCTCTGTGATTGTTTCATTTTCGAAGATTTGAAAACGATTTTAATTGTGGCAAGTTATTTACAATCAAGATATTAATTTATATCAGACTAGAAAAAAAAAAGGTATCAGTATGAACAGATCTATTTTGCTCTGTGTAGAGTTTCTGATTTAGCAGTTTAATTCGTGCTTCCTTAGTTTGTGTGTAATACAATGCATTTATGCTGTCACTTCTAACAGTATAAAAACTATTTCCTGCATAATCTATCAAGACAGATCACTTCATGCCACACGAAATGTTTAAAAGCAAAAAATGGAAGATGGGGCATTTCATGTTCTTCCTACCTAAACACTGACCAGAATAGACATCACACTGCTGCATCAAAGATTTGTTCCCCTCTTTCACATGGATTTCTTTCTACAGTTAAAGGCACTATTGACTGGTTCTTCGATCCCTTGGTGAAACAGTTGAACTATCGTTGCACACAGGTCATCATTTGCTGGCTGGAACAATATCCAGCTTCTGTGGCATTTCTAGGGAAGCTTGAAATTAAAGACATGGGTGGATACTTTGGTGGCTAGCCAGAAAAGAGGTCTGATCTTTGCTTCATGGTTGTGGCTCACTGTCAATGTTTATTCCCTTTTGTTTTAATGCACATTAAATTAGGTTTGCTTGCAGCTGTGTTGTTTTCTTTTCTGGGTGGTCACCAGTACTTGGGGGGCACTGTTGTATGCAGGCTACTAATCCCATACTGTGGGAAGAGTAAAATATTGGTGGAGTCTGAAAGCACATCTGTTTGGATTTACATGTTCAGAAAAATGTAAGTGACAATTCAACCTGCAGACAGGTTTTAGGATGAATGTCATGATCAGAGGAAAGAAGGCGAACAGTGTAGGTTAACATTTGCAGCTAAATTTAGCATTAACCAGTGCTCACACCACTATTGCATTTGCTTTAAACCATGCTTCAGGTCTGCCCTGTGGTTTTGTCTCTTCTACTATCTTATTCCTGTTAACAGCTGAATCAAAATTTGATGTGGGAAGTTGAGGGAGTTTATAGCAAGCAACTGAAAGGACTACTTGTCTTACGGAAATTTATTCAACATGTTACTGTGTCATATTAGATAAGGAGAAATTTAGGTGTCCTATTTTACTTTCCTCTGACAATCTTTAATTTTTGGCACGTGATTTGAGTTCAGATGGAAGTTTGCTTCATATCATCTAGATTATTCAGAACTCAATCACCAAGTACTGTTTCTTCTCAATATGAAGAACATTTTCAGATGCTAAAAAAGTTTCCGTTGATGCCAATGATTTTTTCTCTGAATCAATTGAACAGGTTTGGTAAGCCGTGCATGTAGAAGACAAAATTTTCCTAATATACCAAATTTCCAAAGCCATGTGGGAGGAACGCACAAAAGCGAGAAGAAAACTTTTGCTCTTCCTTGGTCTCAGTCAAAATGAGAGTGTTATGAAATGAGAGGTACCAAAAGATTTAAACCCCTTTCCAGTGACAAGATGACTGCCTTTGTTACCCCACTACTTCCCTTAGCCAACAATATAAATGTCATAAGACAGAACATGCATTACTACTGCAAAGACTGCAGTTCTTGCCTTCCAGACAACCAAATCCACATGCAATTGCTGAGCCGAGTCCAATGGCCTTTCCTGTTGCTACAGGGACTTGGGAGCACTTTGGGGTGCGAAGCTGGAAAATTTATGGATCACTCCAAAGATTGTAACACAATAGGACACACAAATTGTTCACCTGGTTATATGTGTCCTCTGTTTGGCCTAAAGATACATGCTTTCTTCCTCTTCCAGAGTTTCCAGTAAATTTTCCAGCTTGCTTTTGGGAAGTTGGAACCAAACATAAAGGAGAAAGCACCACGAGATGCTTGATCGCAAATACCTCTGGTCTAAGATGACTCTGTGAAAAGCTTCTTTAATCATCCTAAATTAGGATATATAAACAGAATAATATTGTAGTCCAACAACCTTCTGGTCAGTGTGCACTGTACACTGCAAAGTTTCATTCTTTATAATCTTATATATTAGTTGTAGTGTGCATCTGTGATGATAAAAGAACTTTACTGGAAAACATCATTCGTTCGTAATAAAAAGTTCAGGCTGGTTCAGGCAGCACTTGCTAAACTATAGAAGAAGATATATGTTCTTGCAGAATTCAACATGTAAATGAGCATGCCACTGCGTCCATTTTAACTTGTTCTTTTGGCTAATGACTTGACTTTAACATTTGCAAGAATGAAATGTGTATTGATCAAGAGAAAACAAGAGGTGCGTTGGATGGTTGTCTCCTGCATGCTGTAAGCAAAGTAATTGACATAAATGAAATATCCATTTCATGAAAGGATTGATCGAAGTCTAAGCATGCAGCTGGATACATTCTCAAGAAAAAAAATCTAAGAAAATGAAGCGAAAAAAAAAAGAAGATATGCATGACTCAGTGACATATCAACTTAGGAAACTGAGATATATCAAGAGAGAACTCAAACAGAGAAACATAAGAAGGCATAGTTATGAAGTTTATGCCATTTCCTACCATGCAACCTAAATGCATGCAGGTCTAAGATCAGCATTTGCCGTGGAAACATGCAGCTATGAAGCTAAAAGGAGTCACTCGAGCTGGACAGGACTCTTTTTGGCCAAGCTGTGCTTGTTGTTGTGCATCCACACCTTGAGGACCCTCCGCTTGACGCCGATCTCCTGGCACAGCTGCTGCACCACGCTCTCCTCCTGCTTCTGAAGCCTCCAGCCGGCTTTCTCAGCAAAGCTCAGCATCTTCTCCTTCTGCTCCGGCGTGAACTTGGTCCTGAACCGCTTCTTTACCATCTGAGGCCTCGCCATGACCCCGCCGACCCCTTCCATCTCGTCGGATTCGGACGTCTGCAGGGCGCCCAGGGGCATGATCATCTGGTGCGGAGACATCCTCGGGATGAGGCTGTTGCCGCCTGCGTGGTGGTGGCCGTAGCCAAACGCGTCGGGCCCCGAGATGAGGAGCCCCTTCGAGCCCGCCACCTTCCTGCCCTTGGGCAGGTGGAAGCAGTCGCAGGACTCCCCTTCGGCCTCCTTCCTGTGGAAGTTCCGGTGGCAGTTGCAGGCGGAGCACTTGAGGGCCTCCAGGGTCCCTTCCTCGCCACTGGACATGAACTCGCCGCAGCCGTCGGTGGCGTTCCCACCAATGGAGGCTGCATGGTTCTTGAGGCACTCCCTGTACTTGACCGCCACCCCTTTCTTGGTACTGCCATAGGGGCTGCTGCTGTTATTACTATGGTGGTGATGGTGGTGGAGAGGGTGGTCCTCCGAGATGGCTATGGACAGTGGGTGCGGAGGGCCATCGGCAGCATGGTGCAGTTGTGGCGCGTCGTGGATGATGGAGTGGTTCTGAGCGTGGCCACTCACATAGGTGCTGCTTATTGGGATTGGGATATCCCCTTCATGGCCAGAAAGATTCATTTCTCTCAATCTTTGTGCTCTTTTTTTCCTTTCTTTCTGCACTCCTCTTTCTTTCTTTCTCTCTCCCCCTCCCTCCCTCCCTCCTGAGCACTATAAAGTAAAGTTGAATGACAACAGAGAATTAGAATGAGAGAACCACAAGTGATCAAAACATAAAGCTCACAGGTTCTTGGGACTCTAAAATAATAAAAACAATAATGAAGTCCCCCAACTTTCCTGCTCTCCTTTGTTTTGGCAGAAAGAACACTGAGAAGCTTGGAAAGATTCTGGAGAACCTTGTCGAGATTTCCACTGCTTCCTTTTTACGCTCTTGCGGAGCCAAACCTGTTGTACAGAAAATCTAAGGAACGCCGAGAACTATGCTTCGAGATTTCTTGAACTCTGATCTGTTTCTTCAAGCAGAATGCTCCGCGCTGGTGTCACTCAGAAAACTCGGAAAGGACACTGTAGAATTGAAACTAAACGGATACAGTTTCATGAACTAACAGTAATGGAGGTAGAGTATAAATGTGAACCTTAAGCTGATCTTATTAAGCAATGGACGCCCATCAGGAAAACAACAACTATCAAACAGTGCCCTCCCCCGAGTAAAATCATACTGATGTTTCAGAATGCCGATTACATCCTCCAAGTACAAATGTAGCCTGAAACAGCTCCATGTGTTGCTTGGAGTTATGCAAACAATGCAGAATACTGAGCAAACTATGACAAAACAAACCTCAATGCCCTCTGTCCCTCTCCCCGAAACTGAGGAGAGAGAAAAACGATGCAGAGGTGGTGGGTGCAGTTGCAAGACTAGCTACAAGAAGCTGAAGCAAAAGACAGTGGTGATTATACTAAGAAAGCACGCCAACTTCTTGGTGTCTTCTATTGGATGAGAGGAAGGGGCCAGAAAAAGAAAAGCTTCAAGGATAGAAGGAACCACAGGGGCACAGGGAGGAGATGTTTGAGAGTTTGGTTGCGGTTGTGGCACTAAACATGGAGCTTATAGTAATAGCGAGGGAGCACAAGGCAAGAACAAAACAGAAAGAAAAAAGAGAGTTTGCACAGGAAAAAAGAGGAAAACAGAGGAGAGGTTTAAGATGTTGTGACCAAACCAAAGATAAAGTGTGGGGTGTTTGCTTTGCTTGCACTATCAGGAATCAATCTTACGCCATAGGAGAGAGAAAGAGAAAGAATGTGAAAGAGGGTACTGTGGTGTCAGAGGGGGGAGAGAGAGAGAGAGAGAGAGAGAGAGAGAGAGAGAGAGAGAGAGAGAGAGAGAGAGAGAGAGAGAGAGAGAGAGAGAGAGAGAGAGAGAGAGAGAGAGAGAGAGAGAGAGAGAGAGAGGAGGGAGGGACACAGAGATAGTCCTCCCCACATTAAAATTTGAAAAAAAATGACCAGAAAAAATTTGAATAAAAGAAAAGAAAACTTACTACGACCAATACGCCCTAATTCTTTTTTTAATTTTTAAACTTTAATTCTAAGATGATGGCCTTTATGTTTTATTTTTGGTAAGAACATGTCTTAATTAAGTGATGGAATTATCACTTCATCATCTCCAAATGTGAACTCCATTTTACCAAGCATTTGAGTGTTTTCATGTTTATGGCCAACCTGCTGTTTCTTTTTGCTTTCTACTTCATCTTGTACATAAACCGAGCTCTGTTTGTGCTACGTATATTTAACTAGGATTGGGAGAAGTTTGAGGAGACAAGGACACAAAGGACATGGATGGTGGTAGTGTTCATATCTATATGATTAGTTGAGGAGAAAGAGTTTAAATATTCTTTAAGAGTGCTTTCCATTAAGTCTTTAAACTAAGCTTGCTGCCTTTCGTTAGGTCTTTTTCTGTCATCTTATGTCTTTTTATAATTGGTCAACTAGAAGAAGAGTTGCATAAGGCATAAGTAATGGGACTTGGGTCAACTCAGTTCATGTTCAAATAGTCCATGATTAGTTGCATGATTTTGGTGACTTGATGTACAACCATAACAAGAATGGTCCATTAATTGGCTTCCTGGTGCTTGTAATTTATGAAGGCTTGTGCAAACATTCAAAAGCCTAGTGCTCATTCAAGTTTTTGAGAAAAGTGTTAAAGGTAAAATAAAAAGAAGGATCAAATAATGTGCACACTATGTCCCCCCTTAAGATGCATTATTCCTCAGAAAGAAAAAAAATTCCTAGAGTTTGAGGAATGTTCTGCTTTTGCTTTTTAGAAGAAGATGAGATCCTAGAATATGTCTCAACAAGAAAGAGGGCATATGACCTTTTAAATGGAATTTTGTCCCAAAAGATTGTTGTATCATCAAATGTTACCCACATCTAACTCTTCAAGCAGTGCCTTTACCTTTCTGTTTTGACACCTTCTACATCTACATCACTTTATTCTTCATTATCTACTCCTTTATTCTGCTTTGCTCCAACCTGTTATCTTTTTTTCCTACAAGTACTGTTTTCGCAAGGCATTTTTTCCATCACCTTCTTGGTGTTGTAGTTGGTACCTAATAGCATAAATACTTGGACATAAATCATGTCAAAAATTAATATTCCATTTCATTTTTTCCTTCAAACTAAACATCTTTCATTGAGCTTCATGGTTTTCTTCTGTTTCCTCACTTTTTTTTGCTAGGAATTAATAAGCCTAATCAAATTGTGATATATAGCAGAGAAAGTTGATGACTTTTCAGGCTTGAATGTGGGCACAAATGCCAGTATTTAATTGCATCTGTACAGGAGTGTCATTTAAACGGAGAGATGAACATCGCATCCTCAATTTTGCACAAACTCATTCATCTGAGCAGCCTGTCAAAGAGCACTCAGCAGGCTGCCCACAGACCCCTTGGATCAAGCAAATTGCTCCTGATCATTCAATAAATCACATGTTTTTTTGGCTTTTCATATTGAATGTCATTAATAGGGATGTGCTTTTTCTGTGTGCAGAGAGAGAGAGAAGGGATGAAAGGATTAGGATAGGAAAGCATGTGGTGGTGAATTAATTTGAGGTCCTGCAATAAGAAAGAGGAGCAGTTGCTGCCAGCAAATTAAATGGGAACTATGATGACACACTGATCACACATGTCAATGAATCCCCTCCCCCCTCCTCTCCCTCCTCAATCCAACCTTGATCTATCTCTTATTCAATTGCACACCCAAGTCCCATCCCTGTGACAGACCACCACCCCCACATCTCTTTGCATGGGATTAGGTACTTTATCTGCTTAACCTTGTTCCTCCACACATGCCAACAGAAACAAATAACCATGCAAGCCTCTCGCTCCTCCCTCCAACTTCATTACTTCTTGTCATCTCTGTTGGCATGCATCTCTGCTTCTTCTGTTCTGAGCTAGCATTAGTCTTGACCACTGATTTCCTCTCTTTTTTGCTTCACATTTGAACTGGGATTAAAAAAAGTATGGTTTTGGAATAATTTCATTCAATTAGAGCAATCAAAGCACCTGTGCTTGACTCCATTTGGCAATTAATTGGCAGACCTGGAATTTCATTTGAATCACACAAGTGGAACATTTATGGGACAGTGCAATGTTGCCTGAAAATTATACCAGAAACTATGCCACATGATAGTTTTTCTTTTCTTTTCGACATTTCTTTCTCTCATGGAGTGATGGAGCATGTGAGCTAAATTTGAAGCAAACTTTTGTCCATAGCAACTCAAATCTCTGTATCACGACTGTATGAGAACAAGGAAAACGGGCGTTGCACACTCAGGTGTACCATCTGCTCAATGGTCCACAATCATTTTTTTTTTCTTTTTTGCCTCTCCAACTTGTTCTCCTAATCATTCAGTGGATCTGAATCAAAGATGATAATTTGAGGATAATCTGCTTCTTTGGCCTCATATGTTCCCTTTTAGTTATCTTCTTTAATATGCACAATTTTTTGCAGGGGAATTTATCAGGGCCAATATGGTCGTTGGCATTGGATGCTTGACAGCTACATTTGCTACGGGACCAATGAATCTGTATGCTATCTAACCTCTATTTTTCTCTAGGTTTGTCTCCTCATCTTCCTCCTCTCTCCTTTTCTTTTTTTTTCTTTTTAGTGCATTCTTTGGGCATTTTCCTCCAACTTTCCATGAGATAAAAAAAAAATTGTCCCTAAGCAGAGAATAATTATAAATAAACTTATGGTCCAATGCGAGTCGAAGCTTATTAAGAAGCTGAAATTAAAAAAAAAATATTTACTGTTGCATGTAAATTGTCAGTTTAAGGGTAAAATGTTTTGTATTTTTTTTAATCTAAGGAAATGATTCCACACTTGTTTTAGATGCACTAAAGGCATTCATCTTTCCCACTCGCAGCTAAAGCCACAAAGTGAACCAACCCAAATTTTCAGTATGTCATCTGGGCTTCTGCTTTCTGTAAATTTTCCTTCAACAAATGAACAACAGCAAGGCTTGATTCTTTGTGTATAATTCAATATTCAATGACAAATCCTTGAGTGCTGTTCCATGGTGTTTATAACAGTTAAAAAAAATATGTCATCGCATAAAACAGATGAACAGCAGCTACTTCTAAACCATTCAACAGCACTGCAGAATGCACCAGCAATGACTATGAGCTTATGTTTATTGCCGTAGTTCCACCAACAAGTGTTTGTTTAAGCTACTGCACAAGGCAAGTAAAGGACCGTTGCTTCAAAGAGAGGATACATGTAATGGTGTGTTTGCTTGGATAATGTTTTCTTTTCTCTCTCTTTAAGAAACACTAATCATTCTGTACTCCACAATTTAGAGCTGTTTGAAGGCCAAAGGCAAGAAACATCAAGCCATAAAACAAGATTAAACAATGGTAGTTCGGTTCCAGTAGGCTGTATTTAATTGGACATATACGTCGCTGACATCTAGCTCTACAGGGCATTCTCTTACGTATCCTTATATGAAACCAACTCCTGAGTAAAGTTTCAGCAAAACACTAGTTAATTAGTATGCGTTTGCTGTCCAGAATTCCATATTGAAGAATTCTAGATTACCATCTCAGCAGACAGTTTGTGTCCTTCATTCTCAAGTAAGACACGGAAGCCATTTTGACAGCATAATCCAAATCCAATGTGTCATATCTTTCTTAGGATGCTTCTAAATTACTTGTCATTGCAAGTACCCAGCAGTACCAGTTTGGGACTTCCAGAAATGAGGCACAGTGCTATCTAGCAATAGTGTCATGTGGAGTCTGCAGCAATCAATTTTCTCCTATTGCACACAACATCTAAAGTTTTCTGCGCACATATATAAAAAAAATGATAACAGAGACTGCCCATAGACCATCATCCTGCATTCTCTTCTGCCAGCGAGAGCCAATCAATTCATCGATGTCATGGGCACTTTAGTTAGGCATCTAAAGGTGGGTTTTGATAAAAAAACGGAAGAGGTGATGGAATGTGGAACATCTATGTTCCCCTGAAACCCAAAAGATATATGCCTTGGATTTCAAGTTTATGTGCATGAACTTTGATCACAAAAGTCACAGCATCTGGGAAATTTAAGTTGTGGTCCTTCGAGTCATTATTCGAACCACGTGGGCTTATCGCAGAAAAGAATGAAATGCAGATAAAATTTGATCCACTTCGTTCAAGATTTCAGCACATATAATCATTCATTCACTGCTTTTTGTATGTGTGGTTTAAGCACTGAATCAGGACCTATCAGAGGTGTCAATTAACATTGCATGCCATGGATCAAGTTTTTCAGCCAACTAGCAACAACAGAATTGTGAACCTTCATGGCTGTGCAGAAGGAGCAGGGAGCTTGTAATTGTTATCCTTTTGGAGATCCCATGGGTCATGATTTAACCCACTTTTGACTCATGCGCCTTTCACTCAATTCATATTTTTTCCTTGGCCTCTAATCTTCCAAAGCAACTGCAATGCTGTTTCTAGCAACTGTTCTCAAAAGAACTAACAGTCCCTGCCCATTTCGATCTCTTATTTTCAGTGAGCTGTTATGAAATCATTCTTGGCTCAACTTTAAGCCATATGCAATGCATGTAAACTCCGCCTATGTTTTATAGTCGGTCCCAAGTCCGGATAAAGGAGGAGGGTTGTGTTAGGCCCCGACAGCCAGCGTAAAACCCTGTCGAATCTCATGAACATGGATCAACGATGGCGTCGTATGATTCATGTAGCCGATCCCACCTAGTGGGATAAGGCTTTGTTGTTGTTGTTGTTTTTTCGTAATTCCGAAAATGGAAATGCAATGAGTACAGGGGACAGATTAACAAGATGGACGTAAAATAAACATATAGTTGGCCTTAAAATGGCAGAGTTAATACTAAATTAACTCACAACTGGGTACTACATCTTTTACAAGTTGTTTCACGTCAATGAGTCTTTTTGCTGAGTTTGCTCTGTACGAATTGACATTGCCACTGTGTTATAACAAATGCAGACAATTTTTCTTTGTGTAGGAGTACATATGCTTCAGAAACCGCAAGCAAATTGATTGGACGACTCAGCTTTTTGTAATCCCTCCTCATGTTACATTGGTAATTCATATGCAGGTATTTTTTTTTCTTTGTTCCTTATATGTAGTTAATTTATATACAGGGACATTTTTTTCTTTCCCCACCTTCATTTAGCGACGAATTTGAATGATTCAGTAAAAGTTGTCTAACCAGCAAAATCATCTCAGGGCAGATCATGATGTGTCATTTATATTCTGATTTTGCAAAAATTGCTAATATATATGTGTAGCAACACAAGTTGATTCTTTTCAATCAATAAGAGAAACAGAGACTGTCCCATTTTTAATATGATAATATATTCTTCTTGACTGTATCAAATCACTTCAGAAATTTAACTAAACAAAAAAAAAAGTAGAAATATAATGCTCCAATCTACAGGAACAAAAAAAAGGATCTATATCAAAATCCACCTCATTTGACACCCATCCAGCATTGTGCAATCTCTACTACACTGTCAGAGCTTGGTAGGTTCCCTGAGTGGTCACTTTCCAGTGGTCTTTTTCCACTTTAAACAGCATGCAATTATGTCTTAAAATAAGCAATCTTCTTCTTTCCAGAAAGTTGGCTGCTTCATGAGGCAAAAGGATACCTAAAGAATCGTTTCCCTCTGCTTTTTTTTAGACCTTGAATTATTCTTCAATAACATTCAAACACACTGGCTAGAGGTTATCTGAAATATTTGCTTATTCTCAAAACTAAAACCACATAAAATCACACCAGATGCTGTAATCTTAATTAGCATTAAATGGAACGTGTTCTCAGCTCCACACATTTCCGTTTCTCTGATAGCATTCACAAGTGCTGCAACACAGTAATTAACCTGTGAACACGTTGGCAAAAAGAAGAAAACATTAGTGAAAATATGATAATTTTGTGTTTGATCATCCTTCACTACAACAAGATGTCTGATCAGTTCGAGGGCGACACTATAAGAAGCAACATGGACACTGATTAGAACGGAAAGACAGAGGGAACGCTAATTAAACAATTGGATGACCACAGTTTTGAAGTGCACTTTCCTTCTTCTTGTTCAGCTAAAAGCCTGAAACTGATATGGTGCAAGTGGAATTCTTGAGGTCAATTTCATGATCTGCATGCTTGAACATAATGTGTGGATTTCATTATAGCTGGTACTTTAGGTTTTCAGCCTTTCGCACGCCCTACACACCCTAGGTTTCAGGAGCAGGGCATGGCACATATACAATGCACACAGCAATGAACAAGAGAAACGAGCCAAGTACAAACATCATGGGGCTCGCAGACTCATTGAGACCCTATGCATAATTATATGCCTCTAGGAAGACACAAAACACCTAGAGGGCACAAGTACAACCCCTCCTTCCTCTCCTGCCTCTGGCTGCATGGCTCCTGCAGGTGTTGAATAATGCAGAGGACCAATCTATCTATATGTACAGTCCCAACACAACTCATCCTGAAACTTGAAAGATTGTAATCTATACTATATATATTATAATATATGTGCATACGTATTTGTTATACATGTTTATATTATATTAGTACACACAACAATTGAGATATATATATATATATATATATATATATATATATATATATATATATAAGAAACTATAGTGACATTGGAGAGGGAGAGAACCGTGTGAAATGAGGAAATGGCATGAGAACATTAAATGGCTGAACATTATTTTAACGTGTGATTGGGTCATGATGGAGATGAATGCATGGGAATTAGATGGTGTTACATTGATGCGACATTGAATGCCTGTCAAGGTGTCGTTCTGTTTTTTTTCGTTTTTGTTGTGTGTGTGTGTGTGAGAGAGAGAGAGAGAGAGAGAGAGAGAGAGAGAGAGAGAGAGAGAGAGAGAGAGAGAGAGAGAGAGAGAGAGAGAGAGAGAGAGAGAGAGAGAGAGAGAGAGAGAGAGAGAGAGAGAGAGAGAGAGGTCCACGTCTGCCGGAGTTGGTTATGCAGTGGAATCAGCGTCTTCATGTTGGCAGTGTGACCGACCCCCTGAGTGGGAGAGAACAAAACACATCATCGAAAATAAACTCACCTGTAAATAAAACACTACATGGCAGCTTGAATGCGAGGAAAAAAGAGCGTAAGTGCATCACCAAGTGGAAGAAAGGGTTATACAAGCCTCACTTTAAGGATCCACCAAGAACACTTAGCATACCTTCCCAAACGCATGCTGCCACAAGAACACTCAATTCTCATCAACGTATCTTGAGACTTAGCCCAGCTATCGAGGGTTAGCACACTTGGTGTCCCGTTCATAGAAGTGGTTCACTCACAAAGACCAAGCATGTGGTCAAGGGAAGGTATAGCCTCCATGCTATGGTGCACCAGGTTATGACATGGCAGTCATGCCATGGAATGGTCTCAAGCCATGGTCTTGGTTACAGACCATGCCTTTGCATGGTCATGTGGCCATGTTAGGAAAGTCCTCGTCGAAGTTTTCAATAATCTCTCGTTCACAAATAACAGACTCAATGCATATGTGATCAATTTATTTCATATCTCATGAAAATGTACGAGTTGTGCGACCCATGAGTACAATACAATTCAAATATGAGAACCTTTAATTATAATCGATTAAGGAAGCACAATTATTCGATCATATTAAGAGCATATATTATAACATGAGGGATACATGCTTCGATCTATGACACAAGTTCTCTTGCTAGTAAATTATAACTTACACAATCACTCAAGTATGTATTGCGTACTTATGAAATCCTAGATCTATCTTTTAGCACAATATAAACACCTATGCCTAACTCCACGATAATCAATTTTGTATTAAAAAATGTTTATCCTATACAAAAAGTAGTTGTCTGGAACCACATGTGATTTTTAACAAGTATTTCCTTTGTCCACATATTTGCCAATTCATATCGGCCACTTCCTATGAATGTAGTATTAATCTAAACGATCCTTATGATCATGATAAATGATGATGCACTTTTATAATAAAAGGAATGTGATACCCCCAAAATGCATGCTCTGAAGATGTAATCAGAAAGTTGTCCAGCAGGTGCTATATAATTTTATAATTTAACTTTGACTAGTCAACATATTGATTTACATAAATATAATAATTCTATCACAGCAACAATAACTATACAATGTTTTGACCAACTATTAGGTTCATATCAATGTTTATATCCATATGCAATTCAATCGTCAAAAGAGCTATCAATGACCTCATCATCATCATATACTTATGGTGCACAGATCCATATACAAAAAAATTAATGAGTATAAAATATACAATATATAAAGTCTAAAAGACGATCAAACATTCGACTCAAATGAATAAATAATTGTCAATTGATCATGTATACACAATAATCAATTAAATACTTTTCAATTATATATCGATCAGTCTCAATCAGCAACTATCAATGGCCTCATCAATAATATTTAATAATTTTCATAATTAATTGTTAAATCAATTCAACATCAACCAATTTCAATTGTCATTATCAAATATATGATATCTATGTCAATTATCCATATTGATTATCAACATTATCAATCGCCTAATCAATAGTTATTATTAATTTTCATAATCAATTATTAATTTGATTCAATGCTAATCAATTTAAATTAATTATTATAAGTTATATGATATATATCCACTTATCCATATTGGTAATCAATAAGTATCAATCAATCATCAATTAGCAATAATCAATTTATGTCTCAATTAACATGATCAATTTAATCATTATCCATTAACCATAATAATCAATTGACTAAAATTATTAATTGGTTAACAAATTTCAATTATGCACCAACCACAAGTATTAATTATTACAATTATCTATCATCCATAAATGTTGTAATGAATTATCAATTAATAATTTATCCATCAACCACAAAGATTTACAATTAATTATCCATTAATTGTAAATTTTACAATCAATTATTCATTAGCTATTAAGAGTTATATATCGATAACAACAATAACAATTTGATAGAACTCCTTTATTAAGATTAAACCATATCACATTCATGCCAATCCATTATTTGTGACGTGAATATCTACTATGGATCCTCTACATCAAGGAGCAACATTCACTATCTTTGACATAACGAGTCCCCTCAACTTTGACTCATTTTTATTTTGATCTCCTAACTTCATTTTGTAATAAATTCTCTTGGTCTCTTAACCTACAATAACAAGTTTACATGATGTGAACTAAAATAAAAATAAAATGTATTTATATAATGAATTGTTTAAAATATAAGATAAAAAACTTTAAAAATAAAGGAGGGGTAACACTCCCTCTCTCAATTTTATAAATTCCATTTTTAAATAAATACTTATATAATTAACACTATATTATATTATATTATAATATAATTGAGTTGAGCTTATGTGGATGCTATGTAGGATCCACAGCAACATCGTTCTGCCTCTCCTCTATTTATAAATACATAATTACATATTATTTTAGCAAATATATTATATTTTATTTGAGTTTAGCTTATATGGATACTATGTGGGATCCACTTCACATCCTTTTGACTCCACGCCACCCCCTATTTTTTTCCATTTGTTATTTCTTTAATAAATAATTACATTATTTTAATGAATATATTATATTATATTTGAGTTCAATTTTATGTGGATGCTACGTGGGATCCACATCAACAACTTAAAGCGAATTGACTTAAAAATTTGTTGTTGTTGATTAAGGGGTCTATTCTATTAATAAATTATAATTTAGAGAATCAATTATTAGAAAATAAAGTTGGGGAATCAAAACGATTCAAAGTTGAGACACTAATGGTGAAAATTACTCCTTTCCCCATTCAATATATAATAATTTAATTATCTATTAACCAAAGCAATTAGTAATAATGGAGACATACAACTTTCATCTTCTATTTGTTTTAAATATGCCATTTATCTTTACCATCTATTTATCTTTATTTCTTTTCATTTTGGTACATAATTACAATTTCATTATAGTTTGGTGTAATTATATGCAATATTTAATATTTTAAAATAATATAGTAAATTCCACCTAAACTTAAACTACCAACTTAGATTAGCATAAATTGAATAAAGCTTTGTTAAGCTCTTATATGGTAACCCAGCCCACGAGATGAGAGTCCAACCGTTCTGAGCCCAAATAAAGTTCACTGAGACCTTCTTTGAAAAATCGGCAGGCAAAATATAGTCCAGCGAAAATATAAAAGGCAGATTCTGTAGCTGTAACTTTTAACCTTTTTTTCTTCTTATCTTTTAGTTGTGAGTTGACATGCAATCGAGGGCGAAGTGGTGGAAGACACCGCGAGGGCGCAACGCTGACGGTGGAGGATGGCGAAGAAGGTCCATAGGAGGTGACTTCCGGCGAATGCTTGCGTGGAGAATCATTTTTTTAATTATTAATTATTATTTTAATTATTATCTTATTTTTTAATGTTATCACGTCGGATGACTGTTTGCATGGAGGAGAGAGGAAATGGTCGCGTAGACGCCACGTAGACTGGCAATCGGGAAACGATCAATCGCTGGTGAAAAGGGCATTTGGTCAAACAAATTAAAAGATAGATGATAGTCTTGTTACGAGGTGAAGTTGGAAGATAGAGATGGGAAACCGATCAAAGTTGGATGGTATTTGGCGTAATTTACCTATCAAAATTGCTATCAAGATTTGCAGAAATCAACAAGAGCACCAATGTTAAGCTCTTATATGGTAGTCCAGCCCACCAGATGAGAGTCCAACCATTCTTAGCCCAAATAAAATTCACCGAGACCTTCTTTGGAGAATTCATCAAGCAAAAATATAAAAGGCAGATTCTTTAGTGGCAACTTTTAACCTTTTTTCTTCTTATATTTTAGTCGTGAGTTACTTCAAGTTAGTGTTAAATCTTCTATCTTTTTCCATTTGATCCTTGCTTCATAAATATATGTAGGCCAAGCTCCTGACTAGATTTGATCATGGATCATCCACCTTCAATTGCATCACTAAAAGAAAAATTCACATTTTCGATCGACGAATCCATCGGAAAATAAAATTTTGATGACTTTTTCGATGGAGAAGAATCATCTGAAAATCGTTGATTGCAAAGAGTTTCCGATGGGCGACAACAATTCGTTGGAACTTTCGACAAATATTTTTGTCGAAAGTTCTGATGTGTAGAAGTTCGTCGGAAACTTCATTAAAAAAAATAAAAAAGAATGATCCATGGCCGCGGCCAGCACAGGCTGACGCAGCCAAATTTGACTAGTGCAGGCCGACGCTAAGCCAGATCTTGTCAGCGCGGCTAGATCTGACCGGCGCTGTCAAATCTAGCCAGCGCAGGATGGCATGGGCAGATATGGTCAGCTTGCAACCATAGCCATGAGAGAGGGAGAGGGAAAGTAAGAGAGCAACCAGAGCTGGAGTCGCTAGAGCGTAGGGGGTCATAAGAGTCGGAAGAGGGAGAGTCGTCGTCGAAATCATGGGAGTGAGTGAGTGAGTAAGTGAGAGAGAGGAGAGACCGAGAGATGGAAAGAGAGAGAGGGGAGGGAGGGATAGAGAGTGAGAGTGAAAATGATAGGGAGAGGAAAAATGAGGAGGGAACAAAATTAGAGTTTCAGACCCCTCCATCCGACGGACTTATCGACGGATGGAAAATTCGTCGATAATTCTAAAGGATGGGACCGTCGAAAACATTAACAATAAAATATTACACATATGCTTATATTATATTATATATAATTTTATTATAATTTAATTACCGATGGTTCGATTCATCAAAATTATCGACGGATTAAAAATCCATCAGTAATTCCGACGGACTAGACCATAAAAAATAGTCATAATAAAATATTAAATATATGCTTATATTATATTATATATAATTCTATTATTATTTTAATTATCGATGGTCCGATCTGTTACAATTACCAATGGATGCTCCATCGGTAATTGCGAAGGACAAGATCGTCTATATTTGGGAAGGAATTTTCTTTTCGTCGCAAACAGTGTCAGAAATTGCGAAGGGTGCTTGTCCGTCAAAAATTCATCATTTTCTTGTACTACATGAAGCCCTCTCTACAGCGCCACAAACTTTATTTTCTTCCTTCCAACATTTCACGACAAGATGAGTATGCTAGTACCTTGATGAACTCTCTCACCTCTTGATAGCTCCACAAGGAAGAGACAAAACAAGTTTGACAGAAGAATAGGCATACAGAACTTTACAGCACGTACAGGGAAAGAAGGAAAAAGGAAAGCAGAGCATCCAGTAGGCCCAAGAAAATAAGAAATGTTCAACTGTAAAATGGGTTCTCCCAGACCTTCATATCTATTTATATTATCTTGTAATCCTTTTAATATTACATGATGTTTGAGATGATGTTACATTTTCATCTCTGTTATATGTTATATATCACTATATTTGTTGAGTTGTACGTTTTATCCTGTAATAAAATTCTTCAAATATGTTGGTTCCTTTATTTTTCTTGTAATCTTCTCTTCTCTTGATTTGTATATTGTTCTCTTTTATAATTGTTATTGTTAAATTTATAACATATATAAATCATAGAGGTTGCAAAAGACCTCTTGGAGTGGAAGTGGATCATCGGGACTTTTTCACGAACACTAGATGGGCGCACTTGTACCTCGGGATCGGAACCGAATCTCGAAAGAGTGGAACACTTTGCCACAACACAAGTACCTCTAAATTAACCTACACAAAAGCATACCTTGAACCTTTGTTATTGGTCCCCTTTTACAGGCGAAGGAGATTTGAGCGAAGAGAGATATCACTCGCGTCATTAATGTTGATTGGGCATCACGTGATATGCATGATTGTGTATATCATGTGCTATTAATGTTGATTGTGCATCACGCGATATGTGTGATTGCAACCATTAATGTTGATTGATATGCATCTTGCAGGAGGGGCAACAACCACTTGTTGCCCAGGTGGGCCACTTACACAGCCCACCAATGCCCAACATGAGCATTTCCCAACAATCTCCCACTTGTTCACATTGGGCATTGCACTTTTGTTTATCCAGAATTAGTAAATGTGTCATGCAACCTACGAATTCAAGCACACTTCTTTATAGGAGCTAGAAAGATATCTATTAAGGTTAACAATCGCTCAACTATCTCTAAAGCATAGGTATTCATGAAGTCAATAAATGCTCAAATTATGTAACTCGTTATGCTTTATATCTGCCTTGCAGCATAGCAACGATAACATATGTCTTTCTCCACTATCTGTCATATACACTATATTTTTCAACATAAGAAAAATAGTTGGCAAATCGTATGTGAAAGTTTAATGCGGCTCATAACAATTCTTTCTCTCGCCTTTATGCCTTTTAGTAGTGAACTATCTGCTTTCCTAAACGTGGCTCGACAGACTACTTTACTTTTCAGCTTTGAGTATCCCGCTAAAGTAGCAAGCACTAATTCATTTTCTTAAGACATAGTCAAAAGTCTAAGGGCACGTAGAGATAAATCATCTGAATAGAGACTCACGCCATGATAATCATTGAACTAATCAATTCATCATATCTCTAAGTCGACTTAGCATACTTGGTACTAAACACAAGTACTATGATGGAGACTCCTACTGAAGGAGTGTATATCCAGCTATGTTAAAATCATACACCACACAGACTTAAGTCCAGTCGCTACCTTCTAGCGCATGATCCGAGTTTTCAAATTGCTCGCTATCTTATAGCACCAAGTTTGAATCTCGTATCTGCCCCCTCCCCCCCCCCCTCTCTCTCTTAATCATATGACATTGAGTTACTAAAACTTATGTTTTGCATATTTTAATGATCACATTACAATTCACTTATTTCATTCCCGCTCATTATCTTCATAAGTGTTGGAAGCATTTTTTCGTGTGAGAGAACAAACAAAAGCTTAATTCACATACTTTGCATATGCATAATAAGACTTTATAACAATAAAATTTTCAAAGAAAAGATGATCTTTTATTCATTAAAAATTTGAGTACATCATTATTTATAATCTATGTAACCCTAAGGCATTTACATATCTCAAGAATATCTCTATTGGTAATGGTTTGATGAACAAATCAACAATCATTTGGTGTGTTGATATGTACTCAACTAAGATCTATTCTTTGACTTCTTGATCTCATACAAATTTGTACTTCGTGTTGATATATTTTCCTTTGCAATGGTATTTTTTGTCCTTTACGTAAGCAATAGATGCTTGATTGCCACAGAAAGATCTATTTTTTACATTGCATTTTTAGAAATTTTCAGATTTTGAAGAAATCTTCTAAGCCATAAAGTCTCTTGTACTATCACCTAAAAAGTTAAGAATTTTGCCTCCATAGTTTATAGGGTCACACAATCTTATTTCTTGCTCCTCCAAGTAACTACACCATTGTTGAGCAAGAAAGTATATCTGAAGGTAGATTTTCATTCATCAACATCATCAGCCCAATCAGCATCGGTGAATCTAGCAAGTCGTAGGCTTCTCCATGATAACAGAGTGTAAAGTCTATAGTATCCTTGAGGTATCTCATGATTCTCTTTACCATCTTCCAGTGTTGGCGTCCAAAATTAACATGATATTGACTAATTAGACCCATGACAAAACATATATCTGACCGAGTACACGTCATAACGTATATTAGGTTGTCGACCACACTTGCATAGGAACATTGGACATTTCCTTTTGTTTATTTTTTAGATCACATGTCCAGACTTAAAATCTCACATTTCATAATAGGTGTGTCAATGAGTTTGCAGTCATCCATACGAAAATGTTTCAGTTTTCTATCATTATAGAATATAGTATCCATATTATCTTTCTGGATGGTAAATATTTCTCATAATACTTTCTTTATGTATGATTCCTGCGACAAAATAAGGAGTCATTTGGAACTATAACATTGGATTTTCACATCTATAGGCTGCTTCACCCATGTCCTTCATCCCAAACATGGAGGACAATCACTACTTAATGGTAATGACAAAATCTCTATTATTTTCAACTATTAGAATGTCGTCCACATATAACATCAGGATAGCAAAATTATCTTCGGACTTATGAACGTACACACAGATATCTTCATCAATCATGTTAAAATCATATGAAATGATTGAAATTTAAGATACCACTATCTAAATGATTGTTTGAGTTTATAAATGGACCGGCGCAGTGTGCAAGCTTTGCGCTCTTCTTCTTTTACAACGAAACCTTGAGGTTGTTCCATCTAAATTTTCTCATCTAGTTCTCCATTAAAAATGTGGCTTTTACCTCCATTTGATATAATTCTAAGTTCATATATGCTACTAGACCTAATATTACTAGGTGCAAAGGTTTCTTCGTAGTCAACACTCGTTGTTTGAATGAAACATTTCGTCACCATGTGGGCTTTACATCTTTCAATTGATCCATCTATGCCACATTTAATTTTGAGAAACCATTTATTCTCAATTGCCTTAAGACATAGAGGGAAATCAATTAAGTCTCAGACTTGATTTTTCTGCATGGACCCTAACTCTTTCTCCATTGCTTTAATCCATTCTTCTTTAGCAGGGGACCATAGAACCTCTTTAATAGATTTGAGCTCAAGTTTATTTTTCAAACTTATTATATATGCTTCGTGTGGCTCATGTTCATGCAATCCTTCGATTTCAAATCGTCGGCGCGAAACATATTTTCTACTAATTTATCGAAGGGAACTTTCAGATTCATCAATTGGTGGTTGCTAATCTCTCCCACTCAGATCAAGTTGTGGGATAGAGAAGACAAACTTCTCAATAGGTTGATCCTGTTGAAATGTGATTAAAAAAACATTATCCACATCATTTTGTATTTTGAAAAAAATTAATTATGGAGTTAGTGGATAGTTATGGTGATGTGGTAGTTATAGTTATGGAGTAATGTAATTAGTGATAGTAATGTGTTAGTGGTGAGTGTGTGCATAATCTTTCACGTTTTTAGACATGATCTCCATATTGTTATCTTGCATTTGAAGTTGTAAGCCTATTTATAGGCCATCTTATTTTGAATTTTAATATAGCAGAATATCATGCAATGATATTAACTTTTCTCCAAAAATGGTTCCTTGATTACTTTGTTATGTGCTAAATTATTTTTCTAATTTATCCTTTAATCCAATAAGTTTGGTATCAAAGCAGGTTGCAAAATATGGGGCAGGAGAAGACATCATTTGTGATTTAGAATTGCTAGCAAGTGCAATTAATCAGTGCCTCAATAAACAAAAATGTAGAGCAAATTATGGCTGCGAATGATGGTAGTATAAGTTTCTCCCAACCTTTGATTCCTATTTTCAAATGTGATAATTATGTGTTTTGGAATATCAAAATAAAGATTTTGTTTATGTCACAAGACCTTTAGGATTTGGTTGAGAATGGATATGCAGATCTAAATGAAGAAGAGAAATTAGAGGAAAACAAAAAGAAAGATGCAAAGGCATTATTTCTTATTGAGCAAGCTGTGCATGAAACTATTTTTTTTACAAAATTACATGTGCAGTTACCTCAAAGAAAGCATTGGGTATATTACAAAAAAAATATCAAGCAACATCAAACGTAATCACAGTTAAATTGCAAATCATTCGTCGAGATTTTAAGATGTTGTTTATAAAATTAAATGAGTCTGTTCAAGAATTTTTGTCAAGAGTAACTATTGTGGTTAGCCAAATGAGATCTTATGGAAAAAATATTGATGATAAAATTATTGTTGTTAAAGTTTTGAGGAGTTTGACCTCAAAATTTGATTATGTAGCTGCTTTGAAGAATATAAATATTTATCTATATTCTTTTTTAATGAACTATTGGGTTCTTTGCAAGCACATGAAGCAAGAATGACCAGATTTGTAGAAAAAGCTAAAGAAAAAGTTTTCCAAGCCAAACTAGATGCACATCGATCTGATTGCAATAAAGGTCATGATCGTGGCGGATTTCGTGGAAGAGGCCATAATAGAAGAAGATTTGATGGACAAAATGAGCAAAGACAACAACTATTAAATGAGTACAAAACCAAAGTTCAATATTACTATTGTAAGAAGCTTGGCATATTGAAGCAAATTGTTGGACCAAGGTAAAACAATTAGCAAATTTGGTTAAAGAAAAAGAAAAGGAAAGCAAGTTATTTTGTGGCATATTCTCATTCTAATGATACAAATGAAATATGATTTTTAGATAGTGGTTGTTATAATCATATGACTTTGAAATTATTATTTAAAGTGCTTGGTGAGTAAAAAAAAAGACAGCTCAGATTTGAAAATGATAAACTGCAAATTGAAGGAGAAAGTACAATTATTATTCGACATAATGATGGTAAATAAAAAAATTCTCCATGTTGTTTTTTATATTTCTAGTTTGAAGAATAATCTTTTGAGCATTGGACAATGGATGACAAGTGATTATTCTATTTTGTTTGATGATGTTGTTTGTTTTGTCAAAGATAGGAAATCTGGACAGATTATTACAAAAGTTGGTATGACAAAAAATCGCATGTTTTCTCTAGATTTTTCAGATTCTTGTGCATTTTCAGTTCATTCAATTTTTTAGGCTAGCATTTGAGGTATGGTCCTCTCAACATTAATGAACTGAAATTTTTTGCTAGAATGAATATAATTATTGGTCTTTCAGAAATTGATTCTCTTGATATTTTTGTGAAGGGTGCATTTTTTGAAAGCAATGCAAAAAGTCATTTTCTGCAAAAAAAATCATACAGAGCAAAGTATCCTATTGAAATTATTCATGCAGACGTATGTGGAACTATGCAAATAGTCAATATTTTGCGTTATTTATTTACACTTATTCTCGCATGAATTTGGTATATTTTTTAAGCAAAAATTTGAAACATTTGATATGTTTAAAAAATTCAAGGCAATAGTGGAGAATGAAAGTGGTTATCACATAAAAATTATGTGCACTGATAGATGGTGAATTTTTGTCAAATGAATTTAGTTATTTTTGTGAAGAACAGAGAATTCATAGGAAGCTTATAGCTCCATATACACCTCAGCAAAATAGTGTTGTCGAAAGGAAAAATCGAGCAATTATGAAAATGAGAAGAAGTTTACTAAAAGAGAAGCAGTTGCAACTACAGTATATTTGCTGAATATTTCTTCAACAAAAGTAGTGCAAAATCAGACTTCCTATGAGGTATGGAAAAGTTGAAAACTGAAAGTAAGTCATTTAAAAATTTTTTGGTGCATTGTATATGCTTTGAACAATTCTGAAAATTGTCAAAAGCTTGATGACAAGACCAAGAAATATATTTTTGTTGACTATTATGTTAAATCCAAAGCTTATCGATTATACAATCCTTCTACTAACAAAGTTGTTATTAGTAGAAATACTATCTTTGATGAAATATGTAATTGGATATGGGAGGAGACAAATAGAACTAATGTGACTGATTGCAAATTGAGTTTCCAAGTAATGAAAATAATTCCTCAAAAAATTCACATAATTTAGCACCAAGAAAATTTTATTCTTTGCAAGAAATATATGATTATTGTCAATTTACTTTATTTGTCTCAGATCCGATATGCTTGTTAGAAGCAATTGAAAAAGAAGAATGGTGCAATGCAATGAAAGAAGAAATAATGTCTCTTAAAAGAAATCATACATGGGAGTTAGTTGATTTGTCTCACAACAAAAATTTGATTGATTTGAAATGGGTGTTTAAAACTAAATATCATACTGATGAAAGCATTCAGAAGCACAAAGCAAGGCTTGTAACAAAAGGCTATGCACAAGAGCAAGGTATATATTTTAAAGAAACTTTTTCTCCTGTTGCTCGTCTTGATATAGTGAGATTTTTTCTAGCCTTAACTGCTCAATGGTCTATTTATCAACTTGATATAAAATCAATTTTTTTAATAGTGATTTGAATGAAGATGTTTATGTCAGTCAACCAGAAGGTTTTATTATGAATTGCAAGAAAGGCAAAGTCTACGAATTAAAAAAAGGCATTTGTATGACCTAAAGCAAGCTCCTCGTGCATGGTACAGTAAGATTGATTTATTATTTATTGACAATAGTTTTTACAGAAGTGAAATTGAGCCAACACTCTACTTGAAAGAAAAAGTGGTCGAATTTATTATAGTTTGCCTATACAATTATGATATTATATATATGGAATCTTCTCAATTATTTGTGGCTGATTTTAAGATATGCATGATGGTAAATTTTGAAATGACATATTTGGAGCTATTGAACTATTTTCTTAGTATAGAAGTGAAGTAATGTGGTGATGGCATATTTATTTCTCCAAAAAAATATGCTCATGATTTGTTGGACATGTTCAATATGCTCAATTGCAAAGATGATATCACTCCTATGAATGTGAATGAAAAGTTCAAACTTAAGGACGGTACATGTCATGTTGATGAAAGAGCATTTAGAAGTTTGATTGGTGTCAATTTATTTGACTCACATAAAACCAGATATCTCTTTTTCTATTAGTCTTGTATTCAAATTTATGCATTCTCCAAAAAAACATCATTTAGAGTAGCCAAACGGATTTTGCGCTATATTGCTTTCATGGTGGATTTTGAAATTTGACATTCTAAAGTTTCTAATTTCAAGTTGTTAAAATTTACTAATAGTGATTAGGCAAGACCTTTGGATGATAGAAAAAATACATCAGAAAGTGTTTTTAGTCTTGGATCAAGAGCAATTTCATGATGTTTGAAAGAAGCAAGCAATTGTTGCCCTAAACCCTAAACTCTAAATTCTAAACCCTAAACCTTAAATCCTCTCATCTTTTGAAGTAGAGTATATTATTGTTACATCCGCTGCATGTCAAGCAATATGGCTAAGCAGAATATTGTTGAATCTCCATCAATCACAGAATGAAGCAACGATTATGTTTTATGATAACAAATCAACAATAGCAATGACCAAAAATTCTATTATGCATGGACGAACAATGCACATTGAGATACGTCATCATTTTATTCGTGGCTTAGTATTGGATAAAGAAATCAAATTAGAATTATGTGGTACAGATGAACAAATGATAGATTTGTTCACAAAGTTCTTCCTATTCGCAAGTATGCATTTTTCACAAAAAATGCTTTGAGTATGCAGTTTTGAATCAAGGGGGAGTATTGAAATGTGATTCAAAAAAGTATTATCCAGATCATTTTGGACATTGAAAAAAGAAAATTAATTATGGAGTTAGTGGATAGTTGTGGTGATGTGGTAGTTATAGTTATGGGATAATATAATTAGTGGTAGTAGTGTGTTAGTGGTGAGAGTGGGCATGATCTCCCACGTCTTTATACATGATGTCCATGTTGTTATCTTGCATTTAAAGTTGTAAGTTTATTTATGAACCATGTTATTTTGAGTTTTAACATAGTAGAATATCATGCAATGATAAAAAAAATTCTTCAAGAATTATTCCTTGATTACTCTGTTACATGCTGAATTATTTTTCTAATTTATCCTTTAATTTCCAACAAAATCGTCTTTGTTGTCAACTCGAAATCTTCTTCTGCATTTAAAAGACCTTTGTCTATCACGCTCTGCTTAGGGAAGTCATTTTCTATGAACGTCACATATGTACTTTCGATTTCTATTAACCTATCATCTTCTCTTTCACTTATGAATACATAGCCCTTAAATGTGTTACAATATTTTATAAAGATACATTTCTTTCCTCATGAACCCAACTTGTACCTACGCAATTATTTAAAACATAGGGTGCAAATCCTAAGAGCACAATTAGATTAGACTTTCGACATGTCCAAAGTTCATAAAGAGTGGTAAGAACGTATTTCGATGATAGACGGTTTAAAATGTAGACAATAGTCAATAGTGCATCTCTCCAATACGAAATTGAAAGATTAATTTGCGTCATCATGAATCGAACCATATCAAATAAGGTACGATTTCGTCTTTCTACAACATTATTTTATTGCGGAGTTCTTGTTACTGTTAGTTGTCTAACTTATACCCTTTTCATCACATAACTCTTTGAATAAGTCAGAGAGATATTCACATCCACGGTCAGTTCGTAAGACTTTAATCTTGCGATCAACTTGATTTTTTGTCATGTTGAGGAATCGTACAAAACAATTCAAATTTTTGGACTTATGAAAAATCAAGCATACAACACCGTAGCATGAATAATCATTTATAAATATGATTGAATAAGAAAAATCGTGCCTCACGTGAATATTCATCGGACCACATATGTCCAAATAGATTAATTGTAATGGGTACTCGACGCATTTTCCCTTTCCAAATGGTGTTCTTATTTTCTTGTCAACTATACATTCCTCGCAACTTGGAAGATCAACTTTTGCGAGATACCCCAAGAGACTTTCTCTAGCAAATTTATTCATTCGATCTTGACCAATGTGTCCAAGTCTGGCATATCAAATGATGGCACTATCATTCACATTAACAAATAACATAAAAGAATAACTATCAGCAATAATAACATATGTCATATTTAAAACATAGAAACTATTATTAAGAAAATCATTGCATAGAAGAAGATTGTCAAGACATATTGTCATTTGTTTTCTTTGGAAGCTTATTATATAACCAACTTGTCTAATGCTGATATAAAAAGTAAATTTCACTAAAAACTTATTATATAACCAACGTCGTAAAGATAAAGAATTTGTCCATTGCGAAGTTCTAACTTGCATGTTCCAATGACTTTAACTTCAACCCTTTCATTGTTGCCAACATAAATATATTTTCTCCCCTCACTTATTCGACGACATTCCATGAAAATCTTGCGATCTCTTGCTACATGATTGGTGGCTCCCGAATCTAAGCACAGTGGAATCACGAGTGAAGTGATCACATTTGCTACAATTGTAGCATTTCACTTTATTTATGTTTGCTTTGTTGACACATCTTCCACGTTTGCGCTGATGGCCTTGGTCTTTTTTTTGCCCAACATTTTTGCTCCTTTTATTTGGTTGTAAGTTATGCGACATTTTTATCTTGAATTGAGACTCAGCTCTTTGTCCACACCTATAATTGGAGAGTAGTTTGGTAAAAAAACTTTGGCACTTTCGTTGTGCATCAAGTCACAACGCATATGTTCTCAACTTTTAGGAAAAGAGCGGATCATAGCTTGCACTTGTTGCTCATCATCGAGTACTTGTTCCGCATTCCTAAGATCATAAATGATGTTAGAAATCTCTTCGGCATGCTCCCTCATTGTATGATTTGCTTCTTTCCAATAAGAATCAAATTTGACCATGAGCATCCGACACTTGGTGGTCATGGTGACCCAATATTTATTGCGGAGCGCCATTCACATTATTGTGTTTAATAGCGTAATGTGAACAATACGATTTTTTTTGGACCAGGCCTGAAATGCCTCCATGTCCCTCTAGCGCAGATTCATTGACAACATGGTTAATGGTCTCCAAGACCTCTTATTCTTTTAAGAGATATTTGACCTTACGGTGCTAAATATCATAATTATCGTCATCGAGATTTTTATTTTTGTTCAGGTCAACAATGATTATTTAGAAAGCCATTTGTCTAGTTTGATAAACAAATTGGAGAAATCAATGTTATGCATATTATAATTTGTCCGCAAAAATATAAATAATGAAATAACAATACTCATTCGTTATACTCACACTCATCTCCCACTATCCCCAAGAAATATTATAATTCATTATTTTAACAATTACGATAAAATTAATCTAAATGTTTGAATTTTTAATTAACCTAATTCAAAAAATTTTACTCTATACATTTTGAATCAACTTATAATTCAAAATCACTAAAATTCATTTCGTATGGTGCACCAAATTATTTTAATATGACTAGGACAATCAGGCCTAGTTCGACGGGAGCTCTTTCTCGAGGGGTGCCAATTAAATAAGCGTGCATTATCCTTCGTCTTGACATCATGTCAAAAAAATTGTGCTACAATTATCACACATCAATCCTATTTTTAAAGGCTGCGTCAATCAGGACAGAGTTACAATGTAGCTAGGGGGGCCGTGGCCCTGCCCAACTTTTATTAAACTCATAGTATTAGTGTATAGATTATATGAAAGTTATGAGTTAAAACATGATTTGGCCCCCCTAAACTTCTATCAAGAGTATTTATTAATGAATATAAAAAGTTATACCTATAAGCAATTCTTTTTCCCTCTTTCGATCTCTTTACTTTTATTCTTATTTTCTTTTGTGTTTTTTAGTCTATCTTTTTTTATGACAAATTAATCCTAATACATTTCTATAGAAGAAATATTCCTAATTTTAAATATTAATAAAGTATTGCATTATTGATTATATATTTTAACTTATAAAATTTTCATGAATATATTTGAGTGCAAACATGAAGAATTAATTATTATAATAATTTAAAGATAAAAAAGTTCTTATTAAGCAATCATATATATATATATATATGTTAAAATAAAATAAGACTATGGTCGATTAAATGTAGACTATACAAAAAGTATGTGAACTATGCACTCAATTTGATCCCACATTATTTGTTATATAGACCTATTTTGTAAAAGATGTTGAAAAAATGATGAACTTTTTTTAACATAATGATGAAATAAATAAAAAAATACAAAAAAGTTGCCCGTCATCATTTGTATTGACCCCCCTAACGTTCGAGTTTGCATTCCCTGCCATCAACTATGCATCAGGACAAACTTTTCTAAACATGCATTTTGAATCACACACCACTCAATAAAAAGACATTGGTTATTGTGGTATTTCGGATCCTACAAAAGAAGTAGTTATGTTTCATGTATTCTTTAATTACATATAATTTGTATAATTAGATTAACTAATTATTTTTTATTATAAACTTGCATGAAACATTTATTTCAGCACATAGCCAAAAACTAATATTGCCTTACATATTAATTTAATTTTTTTTAATTTCAGATCAATTTAAAATTCTAGGCAAATTATCATACTGAAAAAAATGAATATCAAATTCACAATTTTAACACATAGTAAAAATTTTAGGAAGGCGTTGTAAAACAATTTGCACATACCGGTTTTATATTTTCAAATTATTCAAAATGCCTTTCATAATTGAATTTAGATCACAACAACAAATATCATTATGACATACACGAAAGAAAAATATTTGTTTCATACATATAACACATTTATTAGGTAATATTGGTGATTGACATGAAAATCTAATCATTTATTGCATTACATCAACAAATGATTTTCTTTTAATACCATTAAATTTTGTGCAATATTTCAAAAAAGCATTCATAAGGAAAATATATATTTTTCCTAATTTTTAAAATATTAATATATATATTTTTTAATTTTTTTAATATTCAAATAAAAAGGAAACTGCTTATTGGACCACTCCTTATTGTCAATTCATATGAGTACAACACTTTTACACTCATGCTAGGCCCTCGTAGTGGGCTTTTGTTCTTGCTGAAACAGTTTTTTATTTTTTTTACAATGTATGTAGAAAAATTAAAAAAAATCATCAAAAATATTAAAATAAATAAGAAATATATTATGGTCTAGGTTCATCTATAATATATTTGTGATGACAAATGCCCTTTTGTCTCTCAGTTATGATCATATAATCGATATGCACAGACCCAAAAATAATAACAAATATTTTCTTTCGGTGCAATCACGAGTTCGAGAAAACTTTGAATGCTCAAATTTATAACATATATAAATTATGAAGGTTGCGAAATACTTTTGCAGTGGAAGCGGATCATTAAAGCTTTTCTACGAACATTAGATGAACGCACTTTTACCTCGAAAATTAGAAACCAGACATCGGAGAACGAAACACTTTATCATGGTACAAATACCTTTGAAAAATCCTATACAAAACATACTTTTAACCTTTAGGGGCTGTTTGGCAATGAGACAGAAGAACCCATGACAAATAATTTTATTCTCAACTTGTTCTTTGGATGGGAGCACGATAGGAATTGGGATGTTCTTAGATGGGTCAAAAACACTTTTGTTCTTACTTTTTCATTATTATTAAAAATGACTATTTGGTAGCAAAAATAAAAACAAAGATGTTATTCTTATTTTATTTCTATACTAAACAGAACTTTAGTATTGATCCTTTTTTATAAATGAGAAAAACTTAAGCCAGGCATCATACACATGACCCACCAATGCCTCACGTGGGCATTCCCCATGAGTTATTGTTTTTTTTTATAGCGAGCTTCCCTTCAATAAATGCAACAATATGTTCCAAAAAGCACTTTGCTCATTTTTCCTCGTACAATTTCTTTATATCATATATTCTATTAACTACTAATTAAATTTAACTTAAGAAACCTATTACTACTGAAATTTAAGTCTTAGAATTTCCTTCTTCTTGTGCCAAAGATTTTATCCGAAAGAACTGAAACTACATTTCTTTTTAATTTACATTCAAGAGTTCTATTTTCACACTCATTTTTAAGACCTTGAAAAAGAAAATGAACAAATTTCTTTTCTTAGAAACACATACAAAAAAAAGGATAATGATAACTTCACCATTAACTATTTCATTTTTATTTATTAATTTAATAATAATAGAAATACATGTAACTTTTTTTTTCCGATAACAAAAGACACGCATCACATATCACAAAAAAAAAGTTAAATAAACGAATACACAAGCCATTCCAACTTGCGTCACTCGTGTTTAATAATTTTGATAAATATTATTCATACAAAAGATTAAAACGTAGAAATATTTCTTCTTTCTAAATTTTTTGGTCTTGGCAATGGTGAGGAAGCGTCACGAAATATTACACCCAAAATTAAAAGGTTTCAAAAATTGGGCTCCGAGTCAAAACACGCATTCCCAATTCTAGGCCTTAAACAGGTAAATAATATGTAACATCACGATTTAATTAAAAAGAAGAAAAAAAGTGGTTCTCGGATATAAAGAAAGGCCCACGGGTCAGCCCATGGGCAACCCTAATCTGCTCCGCTGCCTCCTCCGTCTCGCTCTCGCGTCCCGCTGCGTTCCCTCTTGCGATCTGCTGCTCCGCCGCCCACATCGCCCAAAGGCCCAAACGCCCGCTCACCACCACCTCCGCCCAATAACCCAAAGTACCTCCCTCGTCCCCCTCCCCGCCGGCCGACGGTGGCGCCACGCGGCGGCGCCGCCGCTGATTCGCCGTCAGATCCCTTCCTCCGTCTGGTCTCTTCGCCGCCGGTCGCCATCTCCCCTCTAGATCCAGCGTTGGCCGCCGCCGGCGAACTCTCCGATCTCGATCTGTTCGTTGACCCTGGTCTTTGGTATGGCCCCTTTCCTTCAGCTCAAGCTGTTTTCTTCGTGAATTGTTCTTTGCCTCTTGTTGCAATTAGGAAATTTGTGCGAAATTCGTTTAATTTCGATGTTCCTTCACGAAGAATTACCTCGATCCATGGTTTATTTTCTTTGTTCGTTGTATCTCGTTGTGATCTCGGAGTCAAACTTGCTTTTCTAAGCTTGGACTTTCGTTTCTTGCGATAATAGTTTGTTACGGCTGTTCATTTGTGATCTCGGAGCATATTGCATGTTTGAATGTTCTTCCTACTCGGGGAACCTAGACTCTTTGGGCTTGACTTCACACAGTTTTCAGGTCATAAGTTTACTAGTTATTATTCGGAAATAGGTCTGCTTGAGGTAGACTTCGCTTGATTTCTGTCTTGCGCGCTTACGACTTGTTGTTTATGTTAAGCAGTGAAAACTTGTTAGTTTTCTTTTCTGTTTCTTTTTTGGCAGACTTCATCCTTAATACATCTCCCGCCTTGGGTGTTGAGTGTGCATTGGTTTTCAGGGCGGGAGAAGAAAAAAACATATTTTACACTATCACTATCCTTTAGTGTACTTTCCAGCTATATACTCTCATAGCTTTAGGATACCGAATTCACTAGTGGGTAATTAACACAGAGATGTTAGTTCTCCATGTTTAGTTCCTTATGTAAATGATTTTTAGAATTCTCTACTAGCCATGGTTCATCAACTGAATTGACTATAAAGAACCTTCATTTTTAATTCTAGAGAAGATGGTGGAAATATTAAATGATGTTCTTAAACTGACAGATTATATTTTAGCTTTGATGATGGTGACTAGGTTGATTGGTCTTTTTCAGTCTAATAATGGGGATGTGGATGTTGTTACCGTTTCAAAAGAAACCTATGATCCTGCCCCCTTCTCTTCAACTGTGTTATTCTGCATATATGCTTGATAAATCAGGATGACTATGGTTTCATTTAATTCAAATTTCATAGGAAAAATAAACTAAGGGAAAGCGGCGAAGTGTTGATGTATCTATTGATAGTGTGCCTAGCAAGAAGATTTAAGGTGGAAGTAGAATATCAGATAATAAGGACAAGTAAAGGAACTCTTTAAGATTTTCTGCTTGATTCTTTTTTCTATTTAGTTGCTATGTGGTCTCTGATGAGCTGTTAATTCATTATACATGATTTTAGGCTGCGGCAGTTTGATAGTTTATCCTATGTAAATTGACTAGTTGTTTGTATTAGAAAAACTAGATAATCAAACGTTTGCTATTATGGAAGAGCACTGATGCGGTTTGATTTGAAATTTTCATGTTGCTTTTTCTTGCGGCTGAAATGGGCATAAGCATGAATAGTTCACTGATGTTTCTTTCTAATGTGAGTAAAAAAATGATAACTAGCTAGTCAGCAGTTACCTGATTCCATTAGTATGAAACATAAGAGTACAACCTCTATATACCAGTGGTAGGTAAAATGGTCACTGTGCTATTGTGAGTCCTCATTTTCCGGGAACTTTATCTGTTGTGCTAATTATTGTTATTTGTCTTTCACAATTTCATCAACTTTCAAGATTGGTATGGTTCAAGTTCAATGTTATATGCTGTTATGAACTTATGATTTATTATCTGATATACATTGTTTTGGTGGAACTTCCTTTCGATTTGAGATTTGAAGATCCACATGTTAAGACAAACTTATTTGTTTTATCTGACATATGAAAATGAAATACCTTGTACAGCATAATGGAAGCTACAATGGAACCTGCAATGGAAATTGTGGCAATGGATGCCACCATGGATGCCCCCATGGAGGCTAGTGATCCAGAGCCTGTAACCACAGAAGCGACTCCGCAGTCGAGGAGAAGGAGAAAGAAGTCACAGGTCTGGGAGCATTTCACTATTGAAGCTGTAGATGGTGGGTGTACTCGCGCTTGCTGCAAACTGTGCAAACAAACCTTTGCTTACAGCAGTGGTTCAAAGATAGCAGGTACCAGTCACCTCAAGAGGCATATAGCTTTGGGTTCTTGTCCCAAAATTAAAAGTGAACAGAGGAAGCAACTTGCACTTACCGATGGAGATGCTACTGAACCACCAAAAAGGCGTTACCGAACATCAAATTTTACAAATTATTTTGATCAGGAACAAAGCAATGCATGTCTTGCAAAAATGATAATTGTTCATGAATACCCCCTTCACATGGTCGAACACCCTGCTTTTGCCTCTTTTGTTCAAAGTCTCCAGCCCCGATTTAGGATGGTAGATGTTGGCACCATTGAAGCGGAAGTTTTATCTGTATATCAGAAAGAAAAGTTGAACCTTATGCAAGTTTTTGGAAGTATGCCTGGGAGGATAAGCCTTATGATAGGTCTGTGGACAACCAGTCAGACCCTTGGGTATATTTGCCTTTCTGGACAATTCATCGACAGTGATTGGAAGTTGCAAAGGCGAACACTCAGTTTCATGATGGTATCTTCTCCTCATTCAGAGAATGCTTTAAGTGAAGCAATAAGTGTTACCCTTTCGGATTGGAACATGAAGGCCAGGTTGTTCACCATCACTTTGGATAACAATTGTTCTTCACATGATATATATAGTGCCAATCTCCGAGATCACCTCTCTAACAAGAATGCTCTCATGCTTAAAGGTCAGTTATTTGTAGTGCGTTGCTATGCCAATATTTTAAATGTGGTTGCACAGGATGTGATTGCTTCTGTTCATGGTATCATTTACAACATCCGTGAGAGTGTGAAATTTGTAAAGGCTTCGCCAACACGTGAAGAAAAATTCTCAGAGATTGCCTTGCAGCTTGAGATACCTAGCATGAAGGTCCTCACTCTTGATGTGACATCACAGTGGAACACTACTTATCTGATGCTAATGGCAGCCTTAGAATACAAGCAGGCATTTACTTCCTTGGAAGCATGTGATGACAACTACAATGAGGCACCATCTGCTGATGACTGGAAGAAGATAGAGATTGTTTGCAACTATTTAAAGCTTCTGTATGACTCTGTAAATGTTGTGATGACAACAGCTGATCTCACTGCCAACATATTCTTCCATGAAGCCTGGAAAATCCAACTGGAGCTGACTGCTGCCACAACGAATGAGGATGAGACAGTGAGTAGTATAGCCAAAGAGATGCACAAAAAGTTTGACAAATACTGGAAAGACTGCAGCCTTGTTTTGTCGCTTGCTGTGGTTATGGATCCCCGTTTCAAGATGAAGCTTGTTGAGTTTAGCTTTTCGAAGATTTATGGTTCAGATGCTGGCAGATATGTTAAGCTTGTTGATGATAGTATCCATGAACTTTACCTCGAGTATGTTGCTCAGCCACTTCCACTGACTCCAGCTTATGTAGATCAAGGGGTGGCCAACCATGTCAACGGCGTCGAGGTCCATCAACCTGCAGCACCAGTGACCACTGAGGATGGCCTTCAAGATTTCGAACGATACTTGTCTGAAATGGCAGGGAATCAATCAACAAAGTCAGAGTTGGATCAATATCTGGAGGAGTCTCTCGTTCCCCGGAACATCCAAGAATTTGATATCCTGAGCTGGTGGAAGTTGAATCATCTCAAGTATCCGACGCTCTCCAAGATGGCTCGTGATCTCCTATCCATCCCAGTATCCATGGTTGGCACAGGAAGCTCAATATTCTGCTCAGGAGCTGGAAGCAGGATGCTTGATGAATACCGGAGCTCGTTGCGTCCTGATATAGTACAAGCACTCTTCTGTGGCCGAGATTGGCTTCAGTATTCACCAGCCACAGTGGAGACCTCTGACATTGTACTGGTGAAGATGGAGATCTAGGCTTGTTGCTCCTAACGACTTTGGAGTCTTGTAACAATAGCGACTGTTGCTTGCTTAGCTTCGTGTCTGCCTTGTTATCTATCTTGTTAGTTAGGTTTCCTCATTCGTAGGATAACGTTAATTCGCCTTTGCATCTGCTCCATTTGTAGCAGGATTGGAACTAAACGTGATAATGATGTGTTCCTTGTGTTTATTAGAATAGTAACTATAGCTTTGTTTATATCCTTATTATTATACTTGTCCCCATGCACCAGCAATCTCCCACATCGGGTACGTAAACATGAATTTTGCACTTTCAGTAAAATATTGGCTAAATCTAATCTATATTCTTATATGGGTTTAATATTTATGTTACCTCTTTTAAGAGGTAGCAGAATTAAACCTGCATTCATCATTATTGGATTAACGATGAATGGTAGATCTATTCGAACATTTTTGAACATTTTTTAAACTGCTCCATCACTGAACCGAGAGAAGAGTTTGATGATGGAGTTGTCATATGTCGAACACCTCGAATCATCCTTACCACGTGGTAGGATTCATTCTGAGGGTTGCTATCAACAGTGGAAGTCCAATAAAAGTCTCCAATATATAACAATGCTAGCAAAACTAATCCATGACACTAATAACCATCATGAGTAAAGTGAAAGTTTGACAGATAAACTAACTCCATATATTAATAATTAGGCAACATCTAAGAACAATGAAATACAATAGCCTAAGACACAATTATGTGCACTGATTCATCACGAACATCATCAACCATTTGAGCTCATTCTTGATTGTTCTCATTACCTATAGGATCAATGCAGAGAAAATAATAACACGTGAGCTTCACAGTAATAACAGTAGTGGGGTCAGTGTGAACATCAATGGAAATCAGTAATTAGGAATCAATGTCATACTTTTATCAAATAATAATAAGATTAGTAATCAATACTATTCTCTTATTGTGATCAAGAACATAATCAATACGATGCACTAAGTAAGATTAGTAGGGAAAATCAATGCTATGCCCTGGATAAGATCAAATCAATGCAATACTCTGAGTGAAATTAATGCTCTGGATCAATGTCATCAATGGTGTTTTAGTTACAAGAAATATGTCGATTAGCGACAAGTGTGGCTTCGCTAAAGGGACGCCAAATCGTGGTTAGTAGAGTTAGTCATGCATTAGCGTCGAGAGTCTGGATTCGATAACCAATAGGTCGTAATAGTGCCAAGAGACTCTACGATGCTACTAGCATCACATGTCAATGCTATCACGACGATACAATGACATGAAAAGCGTCGTTGCGAAGGGCTCAAGTGCGTAGCTAGTCCGACGCTAAAGAGGTGGTGCAACTGTCGACGCTATATCGTCACCGATTTGATGCTATATAGCGACGCTACTCAGACACTAATGGTACGCTAAAATAATTGCTACTTGCCGTCAAGGGGGTGCTACTTTGATGCCAATGTGTCGCTATTGTGGCGCTAAGCATACGATGTCAATGTGACGATAATGTGGCGCTATAAACGATATGTTCATCTAATGAACAAATGCCCAGAGAGGATCAAATACAACGGAGAGGATCAAATGTTGAATCCCATGTTTTGATGATAACAAATTAAATCAGAAATAAAAGTTACTAATCTATGCTCAAGTGATGTTAATGCAAGCGTAAGATTGATAGACCTCATTCGTAGAAGAAATCATCAAATTAAATGATAAAAATAAAAATTTAACACACGATCGGTCGGCCCACCGGTTGATTGGCCATGGTGATCGGTCGATTGATAACAGTAGAAGAAATGTCGAGACAATACCGGTCGATGGTCCGGTCGACCGATCAGTACAACAATAAATTCAGAAATGATGAGACTATACCTATTGATGTATCGGTTGAAGGACCAGTCGACCGAACACTGCATAAAATCATAGATATACCACAACGGTCATATTGATCGGTCGACCGACCCATTAATGCGGTCGACCGATCACAGTGCTAGATGAACAATAATGCCTATTTTTCAAAGAGAAAAATTATGGAAGAAATTTTGGACAAAATTTCCACCTGTAGAAGCCTATAAAAGGAGTGCAAAAGGATGCAGAAAACTCATCCAAGCAAGCAAGAACATTAAAAAACTCATTTCTAGTTCTTGAGCCCAAAAATTGTAATTTGTTTCCTTTTCTTTTCTAAGTTTTGAGTATGAGAAAAATTTTGTAAAAGAAAAGAGTTAGAGGAAAATATTTTCTTTCTGACCTAGTAAGAATTGAGAGCTCACTGTAAAAGAAGTGTACCTTGTCTCTTGAGCGGAGAAGGATGTATGTGGTGTAAAGAGGGTTGTTCTTTTCCTATAAGAAAATAGAAAGATATTGAATCTTCGGCGGTCTCGTGGTCGAGAAGTCGGAGCGGAGACATAGGTCAAAGAGTTGAGACCGAATCTCGTCAACATATCGTGTTTCTCTGCGTTTGCTCTCTTACTCACTCTTTATCATTTTTTGCTTGTGATTGATTTTATTGATTTTTCGAAAATGATTTTGCGAAAAGATTTTTATACACCAATTCACCCCTCTCTTGGTGCTTTCGATCCTACATCAAATACATAGGATCATTTCACATTCAATACATCAAAAGATTACATCAAATTTCACATTTTCATTACATGAAATGAATTTGCATCAAATGTATTTGCATAACTACAAGGAGATGTCCCCTGGCCTAGCGCTCGTCTGTGAGATGCCCGAAGAGGATCAAATTTCGTCGGCGCAGCACCCGCTGTGATCGGGCAACAACAACAATAGTAGGAGGAGGCACTCTGGCGGCATCGGGGCAGCAACAACAGGAGGAGGAGGAGGCGGTGTTCGGGCAGTGTCAAAGTAGTAGCAATAGGAGGAGGAGGAGGTGGCGGCATCTGGGCGACGTCAGAGCAGTAGCAACAAAAGGAGGAGGAGGAGGAGGAGGCGTTTGAGCGACGTCGGAGCTGCAACAATAATAGGAGGAGGAGGATGAGGCGAGGGCAATGTTCGGGCGATGTCGGAGCAGCAACAGCAGTGGGTGGAGGAGGAGGAAGAAGTGACAGTGTCGTTCGGGCAGGCAACAACAGTAGGAGGAGGAGAGTTATTAAAAGGGGAAAAGGCGGCGTCCGCACAACATTAGCATGCTACAAACCGTCGATTAAATGAAAGAACGGTTCGGATTCGTTCTTCGACGAGCACACGGATCTCCACTTAGAGACTCAAATTTGATGATGTTATTTCGTCACTAATGTGGTGCCACGTTAATTCAATTCTATAATTAATTCTAAAATATGTCAAGAATCACAGTTGAGCGACTCAAAAATTGCGTCGCTAAGAGAATATAGCGTCGACTTGGCGTCGACATACCGAGATGCTAAACTAGCTTCACGAAATGGGACCATTTTGAATATTTTTTCGAGAAAAGTATTTAAGTGCACGAAACAAAATAGACCATTTTGAATACTCTTTTTAAATTTGGATACAAAAAAAATTTAAGAAAATCAGTATTTCTTAGAAAAAAATTGAAAACTCTATATTAACTAAGTGGGACCGTTCTAAGCTCTCATGAGAGGTCCGATTTTTGAGAACGCGCATTATTAGATTTCTTAGGTGGGATGAAAGTTTTTGAGAAATTTTTATAATTACAAAATATAAGTATTTTCAGAATCAAAGGAATGGGCCAACCCATCTTCTCGAGCCCTTCAAAACGCCTATTTTTTTTATGGCAATCCGAGCAAGGAATGTGAAGAACAAATCATTTCTATTCTGAAACTTTACCTATTTTATTAAATTTCTCCTAACCTCTGATCACCATGATTCTTGTGCGGGTGGATAGATCACGTCGATCTCTACGAGTTTGTAATTTTGTTTTAACCAATTCCTACCGGACTCACGTTAGCGATCGTCAAAACTCTTTTTTTCTAGGTTCTTAACTTTGCATCCGACCTCCTAAAATCGTTAAAAAATATTAAAAAAATATGTGTTGTCGTGGTCTACGGCAGGTAGAAATTTAGCCATGATCCTACAATCGGATCTCCGACAATCTCCATTTGAATTCCACGAAAAATGAAGAAGCACTATTCCCTCAATTTTGGGATTTGAAAATTAAAGTATAATGTATGTATAACATGGTATATTAATTTTTATATATTATATAATAGAATAATATAGTATAGTATGGTATATAATATAGTATATCATATAGTTTAATATAATAAATAATATATTATAATATAATATAGTATAGTATAGTATCGCATAATATTATACTATATATAACACATATTGTCAAAAGAGTATAAACTAGTGTTTACTTAACGTCAATTCTCCGACGCTAATATAGCATCATAACTGTCAACGTCAATACAGCACAAGGTGTCAACGCTAATATTTCAGCATAGACTTAACATTGCCGTTGGGGTGATACTAACTTAGCGTCTCAAGCTTGTGATGCCCTATCATTTGCCACACGTTTGTGCCGAAATAATGTCACGATGACGCCTCATTTAGCATCGACATCCTTTGTCACTAATGCAACCTTATAAAGAGACAATTAACGTCTATATTTGTTGACTCAACGATGGTGCTATTGTGAACATATTGACGTCTATGTTTGTATTTATTTTCTGCCTCATTTTATTTTCTATTTTTTAGAATTATCATGTTTATCCTTCAAGAGTTCGTAGTTAAATTTTTGTTGGTAAAGACGATAAAGAAGGTAAGAAAGGTAGGTAGACCTACATTTTTTTCCTAAAAATATTAGACAAAAGTTGCATTGTCACAACACAAAGATCCGACCTTTTATTTTTCCAGGCTGAGAAGAAACAGATCACGACACATTACATTTACTATTATATATGATGTGTGCTCTTCTCTTCGAGGGGGAGATGATCTGAACTGGCGGCACTACATCGCAGCCTTGGAGGTCTTGACGTCCTCCCCTCCCATGCTGCCCTCCTCAACGATGTTGATCAGCTTCGGCCGCATCTTCTTCTCCTCGGAGAGCTTGGGCACGGTGACCCGGAGCACGCCGTTCTCGAGGTGCGCCTCGACCCTGTCCATGTCGGCGGCGAACGGGAGTCGGAACTGCCGCCCGAACTTGCCGGAGGTCCTCTCGGCTCGGTGCCACTTATCGCCTTGCACCTCCTCCTCGCTCTTCCTCTCGCCGGTTATCCTCAGCACCCTGCTTTCCTCCACCTCTATCTTGATGTCTTCCCTCTTGACCCCTGACGAGATAGATGGAGAGGAGAGGAGCTCCCGTTAATTAGCTATCTGCTTCGATTATTTAAAAGACAGGGGAGATCGATGATGCAGTGATCAGTACCTGGGACATCGAGGGTGATGAGGTGCTCGTGGGGAGTCTCCTTCCAGTCGGCGCGGGCGAGGGCGAGGGTCTCCGCGACCTTGGGCACGGCGAGCGGCGACTGCTCCAGGATCCTGAAGGGGTCGTCGCCCGGGAACAGCGTGCTGTCCCAGAGGAGGCCGCCACCACCGCTCCCACCAAACCTGGAGTAGGGTATCAGCGCCTCTGCGGCGGGAAGAACAGCGGCAACGGCTCCCAATAGGAGAACGGGAAGAAGTAGGACGACGGGCGCCGACGCAGACGATGAGGTCTTCATGATTCCGGTGATCAAACGAAGGAGAAGGAAAGAGAGAGAGAGAGAGAGAGAGAGAGAGAGAGAGAGAGAGAGAGAGAGAGAGAGAGAGAGAGAGAGTATATATGCAGCGCCTGAAGCGAGCAAGAGATCGATCGAGCTTGAGAATGCAATGAGCTTCTACTGATCAAAATTGGATTCCCATAACACATATTTATAAAATTCTGGGGGAGAGCTTTCGAAAGCTCGCTTAGGTTCTGGTGGTTTCGAGATGGAGAGGCGACGATTCATTCTTTCTTCCGGGAGGTTCTTGTGAACGTGCTGGAAAGCTGGCGTCGGTCGGTTGAACATGCATGAGCTCAGGTAACTAATAATAATACTGGCTGTTTCTAGAATTAATGGTCTTTTCTCTTCATTGATGAACAAATTACGTGACATGTTATTAAAATGTGTTCGATTGGAATTTTATTTATTATTTTTTATATTGACAAAAAAAATGAAGAGAGTGCTTGACCTTTTATTTATTAAAAGAATAAACTGATCTTTTTTTTAGGGATTTCCACAGTCGAATTTATTTTTTTTTGTCGAACGGCCACTTAGATTCACTGTTGTTCTAAATAAATTGATTGAATTCTATTTCTTTTTTAAAAAAAAAATAAACAAAGGCACCACCAGAAAACCGAATCGTTTTTTTTTTCTTTTTGAAGGCCATTGCACAATTTGTCGACATGGACGAATTAAAAAAAAACATGTAAAGTGCGCAAGAAAATGCACGTGTAAATTCATATTATAACATTTGCGCATATAGACCGATTATTGAATTAAAATTTGGTAGTAAAACTTGATTTAAAAAAGTTAAAGTTATATGTCTAACGTCATCATAACATTATCAAATAAGATTCCATCATGAATTGACATATATGATTGTTTTAGATTTACATCTTTATATATCTGTTCATACTTTAAATTTTCATGTCTTTATTTTGATTAATAATGAATAGAAGGGAAATTAAGATAAAAAGAGTGATAAATCTAAAACTTTTCGTTTCACTAAATTCTAGTTTAAAACAATGATAAATCCCAATTCTGGACGATCGAATCAGTCTTGTTCTTCAATTCGGACAACAATAATTATTCTAGGATGTCTGAAGATTCTTCATTAATACATCTTTAGTTCTTTTCAGTAGATAGAAAATTAATAAAAATGTCAAGATTTTGAATTCTTGCAAAGAGCAGGAATATTTTATTTTCAACCTCTTTTATTCCCAAAATCATCCTATTCGTTTATCAAACCGGACCTTATTACACACTCAGCTACTTCGTTGGAGTGTGTGTTAGATTTTTCTTACATTAATCCCCTTACTTATTTATAACAAAACAGAAAAATGCATAACCTTATCTATTGATTAAAAGTTCAGTTAGATTCGAGAAGACGTAAGAATCTATTTGATACACTTTGATTCTCTCTCTCTCTCTCTGTACATATAATTGTGTTACAAATATGAGTAAACATAACAAATTTCTAAGACCTTAGAGTTTATTACTATATGTACAATGATTAAATATTTATTGTGCAATGACTAATATAATAATCTATGTTATGTATATTTTATTAATGACGGGAATGTAATTAGTATATCAAATGCTAATTCCTATGTTATAGTATCTGATTTAAAATAAATTATATATAATCGTTTCTCCAATCGGACACTTAGATTCACTATATTAGCCCCTTGATAATATCTTGAATCTAAATCTAATTATAATTCTATACGGACTCTCTATATAATCTCTCTATATAATTTACATCTCGCTGTCCAAGTAATGAGTCTGAAGTTCAGACAATGAGTCTGAAGGAAGTCCATAGAGGATTCAGAAAAATCCCCTGGAAAGTTCAAGTTCAGCCTTAGAAACCTAAAAAACCTAAAAGATTTTAGAATTTATGTTTCTTTCTTATTTTATATTGAAATTTTCTATATAAAAATTATTTTGCATCCTTATCATAGTTCATTTAAATTGTGCGATCTCTCTCTTTTCACAACGAGTCCAAATTGTTAATGTGATTCATTTCATGCAGCCAGCCATATGTGCCTTGGAATTTATTAGAGGTTAATTAGTGGCATAATAATTGCAAGGTTTATCAAACACATTGATGAAAGCTGCTCGGTTAATCATGCAGTTGAAAGATCTCTTGATTTATTGATCCATGCATCATGCAAAGATTAACAGCGTACGTGTCAGATCGATACATCACAACGCATTCCACGTTATTGCCATGCAAACTTACACCGTATCACTCGCCTCTTTTTCCCTTCTTTTTCTTCTTTATTCTACAGCTCAACGTTCTTGGCGCCGCCATCAGTACTAGCAGCGGCGCCGCCGCCCTCGTCACCCTGCACAGCTCGGTTGATCTCCCCTCCTGCGCCGCCGCCGGAGGCGGAGATGCTGACCACCCTCGGCCCCTTGACGCGCTCCGGCGCCAGCTTGTTAAAGGTCACCTTGAGCACCCCGTCCTGGAGCTTGGCCGAGACGCTGTCCAGGTCGACGTTTTCGGGCAGCCGGAACTGTCGCCAGAACTTGCCGTACGACCTCTCCACCCTGTGCCAGTGCTCGTCCTTCTTCTCCTCCTCCTCCTTCCGCTCCCCGCTCACCCTCAGGATCCTGTCCTCCTCCACCTCTATCTTCAACTCTTCTATCTTGAGACCTGCCAGAATTCATTGCATGTGTACGTGATCAACCATGATATGTCGGTTGTTCACCTCTAGACCGGCCGATGACTGCCTGCAGATCGATCAGCAAGTGCAACTTACCTGGAACGTCGATCATGATCTCGTGGGAGGTCGGAGTTTCCTTCCAGTCGACCCTAGCAGGCGCCACCAGCGCCACCAGCTGGTCGTCGTCGCGGTCCAGGCCGAAGGGGATGTGCTCCAGGATCCGGAACGGGTCCGGGAACCGCTCCGACAGCGGGCTGCCGAGGTCCCGGCCGATCCACGGCAGGAGAGATCCTGCCGCAGGCCACAGAAGAAGGATGAGGAGGAGAACGCCGAGCATGCGACCGGCGAGGGCGGATGAACTGTTGGAAATCGTCCCAAGCTCCGACAGTGGCTGCCGGTTGCCGATCTAAGAAGAAAAGGAAATTGCAGAGGACAAGTGATAGAGAGAAAAGAGTAAAGCTGAACAACCAAAATGACAGCACGTATTTATACTAAAGGTACCTGTTACAAGAAAGAATAAACTGATATATGAAAGTAATATAACATTGCTGCACGTAACACTCACTACAAGAAAAACGCGGATTCGGCGGATGTTGCGATGGATGGTTATCCGTCGAAAATATCGACGTTCTTAATCGTCGAAAAATTAAATAATAATATAATAAATTATATAATTATTTTTTTTATTTTCGACGATCGTGATCGTCGGAAAATCCGTCGAAAAAATTTAATAATAATATAAAAAATATATAATTTAATTTTTTTTATTTCCGACGGTCATAACCATCGGAAATATCGTCGAAAATTACGATGGATGGATATCCGTCGAAAATATCGACGTTCCTAATCGTCGAAAAATTAAATAATAATATAAATTATTTCCGACGGTCATAACCGTCGAAAAATCCATCGCAAATAGCGACGAATTTAGAACCGTCGAAAATTATTCGTCGAAAAATCGCGATTTTCTTGTAGTGACTGTTATAGAAACTAAAACAGAAATTGCAATTCTCTGTCTGTGGTGAACGACTCTATCTTGACGACATTGCGTACTTCAACAGCCCCCCTCAAGTTGTTGCCGGAAAGAATCTGGACGGCAGAAACTTGAAGGAACGAAGGTGTCGTCATTAACTCTCTTGTAGATCGTCGCTGACGAACACCATTTGTGACAATCTCTTCAATATACTTGGTGATGTAATTTGAACTCGACAATTATGAAAAAAACTTGAACTCAACTGATATTTTACAGCGAAAATTTCAACTGATAATATTGATAATCTGCAGTGGCAATGCCATTTCTGCGATGGCAGGACAATTATCTTCAATCGACCATCTCCTTCTTGGTCGAGTATCTGTAACTCAGCAATAACAGAAGCTGCGTGACATTTGACAATATGCTGCAACCCACGACAATTGAAGACATCGCAGAAGAAGCCATTGCAGACAATAATTTGCCATCATGAATACATTCACATATGCCCTCTTAAGCTGAATATCCGATCTTCCATAGCAGAGGTAGAACATCTGAAATCATCCACTGATTACAATGATCGGCCCGAAGACAATTCGTCATACAATGCTCGATTCATCAACTGCATTATTCGCAGAAAATCCACAAATGACCTCGACGAAGAATAAAGCTTCTCTGGCATCTTCTTCATCTTCCTTTCTATGGCATCTTCCTCATCATTAATCCTCACAGGAAGACATCTACTTCCTTATTTCCTTGATATCCTTAGGTGTCATCTTCTTGAAGGTGCATCAATGGAGGCATTTCTCTGATGGTGTACTCTCTCGACACCACCTTCTCTGATGGTGTACCCTCTCGACACCACCTTCTCTGATGGTGTACCCTCTCGACACCACTTCCTCCTTCCTCCCACCTTTGCTCGACACCATGCATTCTTGAAGGTGCATCAATGGAGGCATTTCTGGAGGTTCCTCTGATGGTATACTCGACACCACCTCATCTGATGGTGTAGACTGTTGACACCATCTCCTCCTTCCTCCCACCTTTGCTTATCTTGGACATCAGAGACAACATTTCTCCCATCCTCAACCCGAGAAGAAATAAGAACAGACACGTAGAAGAAGCAAATAAGAACACGACCGAGATTCATCAAAGAAACAGAGATAATAAAGAAATACATGGAGAACATAGAAGTAGAATATTCTAAGATGCTAGCATAGAGCCCTGTAATTAGAAACTAAGAGAACTCTGCTCGTTTGTGCTTGGTCATAGAATCGCCGAACAGAGAGGTTGCAAGCTATGAGTAGCATCACTAATCTACTATGAAAAATGGAAACAAAGAAGACGAATAGGAACAAACTACAAACTAGAGACAAGAAAGAATGATCGGAATCACAATCGGAGAAGCTACACGATCGGAGAAGCTAAGCTAATCGGAAAAAATGAAGACGATCGGAGACAATGATGACTCCCGATCTCAGAAACCAGAACCGAGCGCTAAAAACTAAGAACCAAGAAGACAAGATGACCAGAAGAGAACCAAAAAAAAACATTTCGTCGAACACTTGTTGGGCGTCGGAGAAACAGAAGAGAAACATAGAAGAAAAACACAGAGGAAGAGGACCAGGTGAATAGCGGAAACGAAGAAAACGACGCAATTAGCAAAAAAGAATAGATCGGATCGAAGACTCAATTGCACGAGGACGATGAAGACGAACAAAGAACAAAGGAAATTATTGAAACGAAGAAGAAACTCACCAATCGTCTGGAGAGCTACGAAGCATGATCTTGATGTCGACGGAGAACATACGAGCTCGGCGACGATCTACATCATCAGCCACGTTGCCTGGGCTCAAAGGTGCCATGAGCTTGAAGATGACCGGCTGCTGGCAGCAGAGGATCGGCTAGGAGCGAAGGCTAGGAGCGAAGAACTCGGTGTCGTCGGTAATCAGATCTAGTAGATCGGCGATGAGGTCGAACAAAACTTCCGGCGGCTGACGACGCGCGGCACGTAGGAGGGAGCTCATGAGGATCGACGGCGCCCGAGCTCTGATACCATATAGGAAATTGTCCCAAGCTCCGACAGTGGCTGCCGGTTGCCGATCAAGAAGAAAAGAAAATTGCAGAGGATAAGTGATAGAGAGGAAAGAGTAAAGCTGAACAACCAACGAAGCTATTACGACTAACAGATGTTAAAAAATCATTACATGACAGCACGTATTTATACTAAAGGTACCTGCTGAATAAACTGATATATGAAAGGAATATAACACTGCTGAACGTAACACTGCTATAGAAACTAAAACAAAAATTGACATGTCTGCAATTCTGTCTCTGGTGAACGACTCTGTCTCGACGTCACTGCGTACTTCAACATGAACACCTCGTCATGGAGCGCATACGTACGTGGTGGAAGCAAAAGCTCGAACGCGGCAGAGCTCCCTCTCGATGCTGGTGATCGTAACGCCCGCAAGCTTCTTTTAGTTTATATCGGATCGCGATAGGGCTGCTGGCTCCTTTTTATAGCGGGCGCTGTATGAGTTGATTTGTAGCGGACACGTCGCGGGCCGTGGCGTCACCAGAAGTTTCGAGCTCGTCTGTGGAGCGTGGCGGTTGCTTTAGAGACCGTTCCAGAAATCTCCGGTTTTTACTTTTTAGATGGTTTTGCTTTTTCTTTTTTTCTTATTGATCAATATTTTTTATTGATGTTACAAGTTTACTTTTAGATACAATAAATTTCGCTTAAATTAATTATTTTAATAATTACGTTTGAGATTATTACTTTCTAATATTAAAATACAATTTCATTAATTAATTATGTTAACTAAACTCAATTATTATTTATTATAATTATAGAAACGATTAAATTTTTTATTAGATGAAATAGTCGAAAGAAGTTTGAGTAAAAAAAATTGAAATAATTAATGAAGGTAGATAAATATTTTTGTATTTTTCTAGAACATAGTGAGAGAATAGTTTTGAGTAGCCGTATGGACTTGTTTACTTAATTTTCTTTTATAAAATTTAAACTAAAACGAGTTTAAAAAAAATGCTCTTATTATTTATTGCTCAATCAAGTCGGTGTAAACACAAGTAGAAGTTTATACATATCTTATTGGACCAATATTCAAAAGTAAATTATCATTTAAATTATTTAACTTTAAATTCATCGTCAAATTTTAATTCAACAATTAATCTACATGAGTAAGTTTTTTATGAAGTACACATGATTTTTTTCTCAATTAAGAATCTTAGTTTTGAGAAATTAGTAATCATTCATGGTATTCCTAAATCCAAATGTATTGTTTCCAACATGACAGAGTTAAAGCTTTCAATGGACTTTGTATTGGCTATGAGTTGAGGTATTTTTGTAGGCGTACTTGCCTGGACGTATTATCAGAATTGTGCAGGACTCTTTAATAATGTTTGAGGATCTTGTATGTATAGATCCCAAACTTGGAAATAATTGTTGAGGTCCAAAATAAATCAACATAAATGCCAGAAATCTCAATTTGCCAAACCTAGTAGCCACAAAACATGAACAACTAGCCATCCCACGCAAACTTTGGTGTAGATTGTGACACAACCAAAAGAGAAAGAACATTTCAAAACCAAAAAACGGAGAACAAAAGATAGTAGAATATGATGGCGTAACTTATTTAGTCTATCATCCGGAATGACTTCTCTTTGTTTAAACAAGGTCTTAAATTGAAATATATGTGAATGTAAGTTGACCTCGATGAATTTATTCATCCGCAAGTTGAATCATTAGCAATGTTTCCCAAAGATCAGAAAAAAAATATATATATATATATATTTTGCCCATTCACATTGATAGAGACATGATTTGTAGCGCCCAAACCTCATAATGTTGTCATGGTGAGGGAAGATCTTGTCATGTTTCATGTTCCCAGTTGGGCTCCATGCAAATGTGGTCCCTTGGTTCGACCCCAGCTGGCCGGATTGCGATTGCATCCACACCTCTCAGTCCTGAGTGGCATTATGTTAATCTGATTAATTATGTTGTAGGGAAAACACTTGTTGCTCCTATAATTTAATGTGGTGAAACTTAATTAATTAGCAAACGATATGAATAATGTTTTGAGGACATCCAATCCTCACTCAGACCAAGGTCAGCTGACTTCTGTTGTTGGAAGAACACATATCATCTATGGATGGATATATAGAGGAGGAGGAGGGTCCATGGGGGTATGGGTTGAGATATGTTTTCACCACTCCCTGCAGTTGCACCATCCAATCCATGCAGGAGATTCATCTGCAATAACATTAAATGGGATGCTGATTGCTGACCGAATAATTATTTGATCTCATCACGCAAATGGAATATGCATATTTGGATGTTCATTTTATATACATCGTTGGTGTTTAGAACTTAATTCACGTATAAGGACAAGGACAAGCATCTTCCAAGAATAAATTCATTTGCTCTCATTTGTATTTCTACAGCAAGAAGAAATAAAGAATCGGGTGTAGCAGGAACATATGTGTCCCTAATTATATGTGTTCCTACTTTTTTTTTGTTCTTGATGTGAGATCCATCAAGGTGTTTTATGATTATTTGAATGAAAAGTTTAGAACAAAGAAAATATTATGTTCCTATACTAAACGACCCATAGAGAACTTCGCATATAAGACATGTTCTATAACAACTCATGCTATCTATATGGATGAGGGTTTTCTAAAGTATATGAAAATATTTATTATGAATGGTATTTTTAAATTGAAAAATATCGTATTTTTGGATTTTCTTGGAACCCTCTATATCATTTTATCAATTTTCTTTTATTCATAATAAGACTGAGAAATACTATATTCTATAATTTGTTAACAATCTTATGTACATATTTTAATATCATCATTTACAAGTTGTAATTTTTGTTAATACGCGTTTACATACTCAAGTGACAAAGTTTAAATATTTAGGATCAATTGTAAGACAAGATGGGAAGATTGATGATGATGTTAATCATAGAATTCAAGCTGGTTGGTGTAAGTGGAGAAAAGCCACTGGAGTTCTTTGTGATAGAAAAGTACCCAATAAAGTTAAAGGAAAATTTTATCGTACTGTTATAAGACCGACATTATTATATAGTAGTGAATGTTGGGCTATGAAGGGATAACATGAACGTAAAGTGGGGGTAGCCGAAATGAGGATGTTGAGATGGATGTGTGGTCATATAAGATCAGGAATGACCATATACGAACGAGTCAGAGTGGCTCCTATTAGTGAGAAAATGATAGAAAATCGTTTGAGATGGTTTTGTCATGTTCAGAGAAGACCATTAGATGCGCCAATAAGAAGAGTAGATCAAATAATCTGAAGTTCGATTAAAAGAGGGAGAGGGAGGTCAAGGCGGACACTTGGCGAACTAATAAAGCAAAATCTATTGGTGAATAATATATCGAAAGGTTTGGTTACTAATAGAGCGAAATGACGTCGTATGATCCATGTAGCCGACCCACCTAGTGAGATAAGACTTTGTTGTTGTTGTTGTAGTATACGTTTACATAATCGAGTGATATTATATATCAACTTACATTGAAATAAGATAATAATAATATTTTAAATCATTTTAATTATGTACGGATTGCATCAATTTCTTCGAGTACTTCTTTTAGTTAAAAAGATAATATATATTTTTTCTGCCACAAGAAAACTTACACTTTTATATGAAAGAGATAATTGAATTTTTTTAATGAAACAACTCTTTTATTTGATTTTAAAAAAATTATTATGAATAATCAAATGCAAAAATATATATATTGGTGGCACAATTAGTTAGGTGGGTTGCCCATTGAGTTGCTGGAAATAATAGTTCTAAATTTGATTCCTAAAATTATCACTTGGTTAGAAGAATAATGTTCTACTTTTTACCTGGGTTCTGAATTAATCAAATGATAGTATTCTCAATACCCAAAATCTCGAGTGGATATCTCAAAAAAAAAAACTCCTTAAGACCTAATTATAAATCTTTCGGTAAAGGAAATAACACTTTCTTGTGATCCAAAAAATACAAGCTAAATGGTTCAAGAAGACAATTTCGTGAGTCACCGTGAGAAGGACAGCAATAAATTCCATCTAAACCCACTCACTGTCAGACAGTTGCCAACCAATTGGAACATCACTTTTATCTTCCACTTTAAGATCTTGTGAAAATTATATATCATACAAGGAAAAAAAGTGACGAGGAAGGTGATGATTGAAATAATTTTTTGGTCCCATCATGAAATCTCAGATAATAATAATAATAATAATAATAATAATAATAATAATAATAATAATAATAATAATAATAATAATAATAATAATGTGTGCCTGTACTTTACTTGTAATGAAACTGATTAATTAACAAGTTTATTTGAGAAATTAGGTTGGGATCACTCGCAACTTTGATGAGTGCAATGTTTTCAAAGAAGAAACATTTGGCTCACCTTCACCTACTATTAAAAATGATTTGGACCACATTTGGTGGTCCTCCAACTTTGAGAAAACTTCGTTGACTGGCTTGCTTTCACAATTTTGCAATATGAATTTTAAAGTGTATCTATATTATAATATATATATATATGCTCATATTGCAATAATGAAAATAACATAAATTAGCATGAGATTGAGACAATTGTTGAATTGAAGTTATATAATTAAAAATTGCAAAAGTATTATTGGAATAAGTTAAAAGATGACATTTTTCACAATTTACCATGTGAATTATTTTTTATGGTAAGAATTCAAATCCAATCCTAGATACAGTGGACGCTCCCTTGTCTGCCTTTCTGAATCATCCTTACATTTTATATCCCAAGATTGGAAAAACAATTCTAAGCATTTTTTTTGGCTCGGAATTGCAAGCAATTACTTCTTTTAAGAATACGTGTAGCATTGGTGCATGTACTTTTCAGTAGTGTAGTCCAATCATACTCAGCCAGCACAAAAGTCTCACTGGTCACAGCCAAAGAAATCCCTCTCTCTCCCCTTCTTTCTCCCTCCTCTATCTCGCCCCCCCCCCCCCCCCCCCCCCCCCCACATTCCCTTGAGTCCTTCCTTCCGTCCCCCATCGCCTGTAGTTGACCTGCGGGGCTCCTGTGAACTGAGGCCGGTTTGCGAACTCTTCTTTCCTAGCAGTTCCAGTTGCAGCCTGCAGGTAATATATCCATAAACCTAGATCTTTAGATAGATCATGTAAATATCTTTGCTCAAAATAGTATCTATCTTTCAAGGAAAAATATCTATCAAGAATCTTTCCATACATGGCATCGGATCTAAAATATCCGAAAGACAGATTTTTGTCTCATTCAATATCTATCGAGCACACTTTTGATTCCTTCTAGATGGAAAACAAAATATCATCTTGGAGGATATTTGTCGCCTTTTCTTGTCTGCCTTTGTGGTGCGTCTTAGTTGTTGCTGGTGGTGAGCTCACAAGTTGCGGCGGTGGGCGCTCCACCTGATTGCTGCTTTCAGGAGGATCTCGGTCACTTTCCGGCGAAACTCCGACGAGCTGCGCTTGTTAAGAGTCATCGGAGCATATCTTGATTCGGGCGGGATGAAGATACAGTGCGACGTGTGCGAGAGGGCGGAGGCGGCGCTGCTGTGCTGCGCCGACGAGGCGGCGCTCTGCCTGGGCTGCGACGAGAAGGTCCACGCCGCCAACAAGCTCGCCGGGAAGCATCAGCGCGTCCCGCTGCTGCCCCGGAGCTCTTCCTCCTCCAAGTCGCCCTCGTCGCAGATTCCAATCTGCGATATCTGCCAGGTAGATAAACTGCAGTTTAGTTCCGGTCTTTAGTCTTTTACAGTTTAGTTCCGGTCTTTAGTCTTTTACAGTTTTGGATTCAACCTGTTCTATGATGCGTGAGATAATTTAGAGTACTCATGCAAACTAAAAGAAAATTAAGTAGAAGATAAAGTTTTTATCCTCTGACATAGCAGAAAAATTAATGGCCTTCTTAAGATTCACAGAATAACCATGTTAGCAACTGCAAAGTGTAATATATCGTTGATTGACAAATTTGCTTTCGTTTTTTTTTTCTCTAATCTTTTGACAAAAGAAAATTGAGTTCCTTTCTTCCTCTGGACTGTAATAAGAAGACGGATGACAGATCAATAGAACACATGAAAAAAAATAGAACAATTGGATAACAGATCAATGGGAGAAGACGGATAGTTTAACAGCAACAACACATGAAAAAAAAAATTCATATGCTGAAATTCTGAAACTATTCAATTCTTTCACGGATGGGGATGTAGATAATTAATTGGAGTGGATCCAAATGCTGATACCGACATCTGAAGCTGGCTGCAGGCAAGGGCCAGCTGCCTGCCTTTTCATCCAGTGCCATCCGTGATCAACCTGAAAATTATAGTGCAGCAGGAAGCAATTCTCCCACCCTACTGCATCCTGCTTTTGCTCCCTCGCACAATTTCCTCGTCAGCAACAAACGCAATGACTATAGGACCAGAGGCCAATGGTCCAGGCCCCTACCCCTCCTTATTCAGAGCATGGAGACGGCGATTCCTCACAGATTCAATGTGACTTCTTGTCGATTCGTTGAACAGCGTATCTTTTTTTTTTTTTGGGCGACATTAATTCAAATTTGCATGAACACTGCATGAAAGTTATAATTATTTATCTTTTCTGTAAGCATATCAAGCAATGCCAAATGTGGCACATGGATATGGAAATGCAACTCTGGTAGTATTTAGTTGATGCCTGATGGTAATGTTACTGTGCCACTGACCATTGTTATTGACACCATGGCTTTGTAGGAGGTTGGAGGGTACTTCTTCTGCTTGGAGGACCGTGCTCTGCTATGCCGGGAGTGCGACGTCACCATCCACACGGCGAGCCCTTACGTGACATCTCATCAGCGTTTCCTCATAACCGGAGTCAGAGTTGCGCTTCAGCACCATCTAAACAGCAGTAGCAGCAGCAAGAGCACTATAAGCAGCAGCAACCCTTTGAACTCCATTGCATCAAGCAATTCGACTGTTTGTAAGAAGCTTTCCAATGCTTCCATGAGCTATGCAGGAGAGGAGATGGAAGGCTTGAAGTCGCAGTGGTCATGGGGCGAGTTGTTTGACGACATCAAATTGGATGCATATTATGGGGTACCAGAACCAGGTTCATCAAATTGAGATACAGAAAAAAATGGATGTCTGCGAGTTGAGTTTTTGTGATGGTCGTAAACAAAAAGGAAATAAGAATTAACGAAACATGATTGATCGATGTATGACCCCTCAGTTTTAGTTTTCTTTTGCCCCTCCCTCTCCTCAATGAAGGCAAAATTTGGAGGAGGCCCTGGTAGTTGTGTTGATTCCTTTACCCATGTAGTTGTTTGTAGCCAATTGTTTCCTTATGCTAATGCTAAAGAACAAATTAGAAGCTTTCTTCGTTTGTCATAATTTTTGCAAATAAAAGATGTTCATCGCACTAATTTTTGGAAGGACACTCACTACACTTCTTAATCTTGGAGTATACAAGATGATGGTACTCCCATCATGTTGTACATGTTGGATGAGAGAAATTGGCAAAACATTCTAATATCATGTGTGGAATCAAAGAAATCGTTAAACATCATGCTATATGTAAAATCATGTAATATCATGTGTGGGACACGTAGCGATTGCACAACTCTCTCATTGGCACCTTAAGAAGTGTGTGTCCCGAGAGACTTTCTCCGTGGACCGTCGAGTTATCTTATTTTATTATAATTTTTTAATTCACTTTTGTACCTAGTTTTATTTTAAGTATGATAGTGACAGTTTTGTAATATGCACTCCACAAAAGTACATCCCATAGCTTGTACTCCACATCACACGCCCCAAAGCTACCTTACGAGCCTAAGGTAGAGTAAGGGGAGACCGTTACAGCTCCATCCAAGGCCTTTGTAATCATTCTATTATTCAACAAAGATTTCAAAACTTTTCATCATATAGCACGGTACCTCAAGTATGGGATGACAACCCACAAAGCGTCTCAAACAATCGAGCGTTCCGCTTAGGCACCCGTTTGTTCACAAACGCTTCCGCCGAAGCGTCCGCTCAAGATCAAGCGTCCCAAAATTGTGGCATCGAGAAAGTGGCATAAGCAATCTTTCGCAAAGTGCTCAAAAGAGTTTGCCTAGATGGTGGACACGTCTAGGCGTCGTACGGTCGGTCGAGTGAAAAATAACTTCGTGACAAATTGGTATTAGAGCAACTTTCTTGCGACCGCTCAGGTTGGCGTTCGACAATCAAGGAGGAATGACGTCAAACTTGGAGATGACTCAAGAGCCTGCCACATCGGAGAAGGGCCGCCCAGAGCGATGGTGCGCCCGCTCGAAGGACGTCATGACCGCCTTCGAGCAATGCCTCGGCCAGTTACAACTGGACGTGAGCGAGATGTAAGACCAACTCGCAACGCACGAGCGAGAGTTGGAGAAGCCAGTGGACCTCACAATGGTGCGGGACGAGATGGACTATACGTGGCTCGAGTCCATGAAGGCGATAATCATGGACTTGCGGGAGTCCTTAGACAATGGTCTCTCAAACATGAGGTTCGAGATGGAACAAGAGCTCAAGACCATATGGGAAGAGCTCAAGCGACGCTATGGAGATGGGCGACGTCCCGAGACGTCCGTCCCATATGAAGCAAGAATCGATGTGCCAAAGTCGAGGCATTACAAAGGCGAGAGGTCGGCAAAGAAGATCAATGACTTTCTGTGGAATGTCTGACGGTACATGGAGGCTTTATATGTGACGTCAAAAGCAAGGATGGTGTGAAGATCGCATCCTTCTACTTACAAGATGCGAAGAGCTTATGGTGGCGATGTCGTTGCAACGATGTGGAACGTGACAATGTTGATCCCGTTGAGAGGTGGGACGATTTCAAGAGGTATCTTACAAACTACTTCTGCTCTGTCAAGTCGGGATTGGAGGCCAAGATTGCGTTGTTCAACTTTTGCCAAAAGGGCACGTTGAAGGAGTACGTGAAAGAGTTCACCGAGCTATGCTTACAGAACTCTCAAGTGGACGAAGACACATTGTTGGCGGTCTTCGTGAAGGATTTGAAGCCTTAGACTAGAACGGAGTTGGAGCGACCGGATTGCTCTAACCTCCGTTCACTAGTCGTCAAGAGTAATGGTGGTGAAAAGAAGCCAAAGTCGCAAGGAGATAGGCCGTACTACCATGACAAAGGGAAAGATAGAAAGCCACTGAGGCCTTGCTATATTTGTAAGGGTCCACATTGGACAAGCGATTACCCGCAGAAGACGACGGTAAATTCTATGTATTGTCCCAATGAGAATGAAGAGGAGGCATTTCTTAGTTGAACGGTTCCTCATTAGCTGCTCAACTTTATGTGGACATCGAGTTGAACGGACAAGTCTTTAAAGCCCTCATCGACACGGGAGCATCGAAGTTATTCGTGTCAAAAGTAGCCGCCAAGAAGTTGAAGCTGCCACCAAGGAAGACTTTCGCCACGTTCAAGACGGTGAACGTGAACTCTATCTCGACCATAGAAATTTCTCTTAGAGTGAAGGTTCGCATCGTCAAGTGGTCGAGAAAGCTTCGACGTGATGGTCGCACTAGTTGATGACTATGAAGTGGTGGCGGACATCTCTTTTCTATTACACATTGCTGCATGTGTCATCCCACTCACTCATTCGATGGTCATCTTCGACCCCAAGGACTTTACAACGTTCTCGTGAGGTCAGGAGGAGATCTGAGGTAGAAGATCCTCTCCGCCATGCAAGTGGCGAAGAAGTTGCGCAAACAAGAGCACACCTTCTTGGCGACTGCCACCTTGAAAGATTCGGGGCCCTCCACTTTAACACCTCCCAAAGTTCCTGAGACCCTTGAGAACTTTGCAGACGTCATGCCCCTGGAACTCCTAATGCGATTGCCTCTGAAGCGTGAAGTGGACCAAATCATCGATTTGGTCCCATAATCACATGGAGTCCCTTATCATCTAGCCCCTTCGGAACTCGCAGAACTCCGTAAGCAACTCAACAAACTATTGGATGCAGAATATGTTCGGCCCTCGAAGTCTCCATAAGGAGCCCCGGTGCTCTTTTAGAAGAAACATTATCGTTCGCTCCAAATGTGCATCGACTACCGAGCGCTCAACAAGCTTACGGTAAAGAACAAGTACCACATTTCTCTAGTGGTGGACTTGTTCGACCAACTTGGCGGTGCAAGATGGTTTACTAAATTGGATCTTCGTTCGAGCTATTGGCAAGTTTGGATCGTGAAAGAACGTGTGCAGAAGATGGCATGTGTCACAAGATATGGCTCCTACGAGTTTCTCGTGATGCATTTCGGTCTCACTAATGCCCCGGCGACCTTCAGCACCCTCATGAACAATGTATTGTAACCATTTCATGACAGGTTCGTGATTGTTTACCTCGATGATATTATGATATACAGACGCACTTTAGAGGAGCACATTCGACAAGTGTTCGAGGTGTTGCGGCAAAACTATCTATGTCAAGTGGGAGAAGTGTGCCTTCGCTCAATCGAAAGTGCACTTCTTGGGACATGTCGGCAGAAGTGGCAAGAAAAAAATGGATTGCGCAAAAATTCGAGCCATCATGGAATGGAAGCCACCCACGTGGGTTTTCGACATGTGTTCGTTCCTTGGCCTGACAAACTACTATAGGCGGTTCGTCAAGGGGTATTCACATGTGATGACCCCTTTGACGAATCTCCTTCGAAAGGATGTAAAGTGGGAGTGGACGCCTACATGCCAAGAAGCGTTCGACAACCTCAAGAGGGCCATGACGGAGGAACCAATACTCGTCCTGCCAGACCACAACAAGCCTTACGAGATACAAATGCTTCTGACTATGCTATCGGAGGAGTTCTTATGCAGGAGGGGCATCCTGTCGCGTTTGAAAGTCAAAAACTCAATGACACAGCACGGCGCACCACCTTTCAGGAGAAGGAGATGACCGCGGTGATCCACTGCCTTAGGATGTGGTAGAACTATCTTCTCGAGTCGTGATTTCACATCAAGATGGACAATGTCGCGACAAGTTACTTTGAGATGCAGAAGAATCTCTCGCTAAAACAAGCAAGGTGGCAAGATTTTATGATGGAGTTCGACTATGTCCTAGAGTACAAGCCTGGCTAGACGAATGTCATTGTCGACGCCCTCAGTCGAGTGCGAATTTTGCGGCCTCTCAGACCGACATGATCGAGAGGATCAAGAAGGGGTTGGAATCAGATCTCACGACAAAGAACATATTTGAGCAAGCAAAGAAGGGAAAGACACACGGATTTTGAGTGGAAGACACTACAATAGATATGGTTTATAGCCACAAATTAATAATCACAATATGTTAGTTCGTGGTAATACTCATATATTATAGTCACGATTTTTTTTGTAAGTATTGATGAGTTTGTAGTCACAAATAATTTATATCGTGGCATAATGGTTTAGCGATTGTTATGAAAATTTATTTTGTGATAAATAATATAAGTAATTGCCACAATTTTTATTTTCATAATAAACTATATTCTTTATCATCAATATTAGTCACAAAAAATTCATAACTAATTGTTGAATGCAATATCATGTATTTGTTACATTTTTAAAATTTGCAACAAATGATATGTAAGATTTTTATAAAAACTTAATGATATATTTTGTTGATAAAATTACATTAATAAATGTTCTTGCTATACATTAAACTTAAATAAAGTTGTATGATTTAATTAATCACCTAAGTTGTTTGAATAATAATTATTGAGATTGACTTTATAACTTGAGGTTCGATAAGGGTTAGTTAGCGAAACTAAGTTAATAACAAGTGAAATAATTCAAAGCATTTGGATTAATTAAAATTCATTCATGAGGCATGCCTTGATTAATCACACATGCAGAAGTTTTGAGAGAGATGTTGGGTATATATGGGAAGCCTTGTCTTGGTAGAATGTATTTTGGTAAAACTGTGTGGGCCGAGGTCCAAAGAGGACAATATCTTATGAAAGTACAAGGATATTACATATGGTATTAGAGTCAAACAATGCAGGCTAAGGTCCAAAGCAGACCATATCCTATGCAAGTACAAGGAGTTGTCTCCGCGCAGCCACAAATATAATTAGCCATAATATGCTTGTGGAAACAAAATACGTAGCCACAAATATAATTAGCCATAATATGCTTGTGGAAACAAAAATATATTAATACCCACAAATATAATTAGCCACGAAGTCAATCACTAACGCACAAGAAACTTTTGTTGTCAATATTATTTGCCATGAATGATGTCATTATCCACATTTGTTAATATTTAATACTTACATAAATATTTGTGGTTAATATGACATTTATAGTCATAAAAATAATCTTTGTGGTTATTAATCAGTTGCAACGTCATCAATATCCACGAGTTGTTGCAACAATTTTATTCATGACTAACAACTTATAATCACAATATTTGAGCTTATATTCATGAAATAACTTGTAACTATAAATCAAGTTTGTTGTAGTGAGATAGGCTGATCTTCACCAAGGAACGTCGCATTACGTTCCACTATTCGATAATTTGCGATGCGCCATCATGCAAGAGTTCCATGACTTCAAGTGGGCGGGACATCCGAGCATCCGTCACACTTTGGCATCATCGAGGACAACTACTTCTGGCCAAGGATGGAGGACGATGTTAAAGCTTTTATAAAGACATGCCTTGTTTGCCATAGGATAGGAATCTCAATCAAGCGCCCGACGAACTTCTAAAACCCTGCCTATTCTAGAGCGACCATGGAAGGATGTTTCCATGGACTTCATCATGGGCCTGCCCAAGTATGAAAGGGCAGGTAACATCATGGTGGTCGTTGATCGGTTCTCCAAGTATGCCATCTTCATCGCTGGCTCCACAAGTTGTCCTGCCACTGAAGCTGCGGAGTTATTCATGAAGCATATAGTGAAGTATTGGGCCTACCGCAAAGCATAGTCAGCGATCAGGATGGACAATTTATTGGCAACTTTTGGAAGAAATTGTTCAAGATGATGGGCTCCAACCTGCATTTCTCGACGTCACTTCATCCTCAAACCAACGGCCAAACTGAGAGAGTGAATTATATTTTGGAGATCTACTTGCGGCACTATGTGAGTGTCAATCAGAAGGACTGGGCGAAGCTACTCGACATCATATAATTCTCTTACAATCTGCAGCGGAGCGAGTCGACCAATCGAAGTCCCTTCAAGATAGTGACGGGGCAGCAACCTCTCACTCCACAGACCGTCATCACTTCTTATGGTGTCAAAGTCCCCGCCGCTCACCGCATGACGAGGGAATGGCATGACCAGAATGATATGGTTTGGGCATGCTTGCACAAGGCATCGAAGCACCATCAACTTTGAAGTCAAATATTTGGTCCTTGTGAAGTTGGTCCAACATCTTCGGCTAAGTAGGAAGAATCTGCACAAGGGCCTCGTTAGGCGTTACTAGGCCCATTCAAGATCTTAAAGAAGGTAGGCAAGGTAGCCTATAAGTTGGAGCTCCCGTCGCAGATGCAACAACACCATGTCTTCCATGTCAACATTTTCAAGCCTTTCATCGAAGACCCTGAAGATTCCGGGTGTGGGGTTTCAAACCATGCCCTATCGGCCATCCATCAGTAATTCATTGATCAAGTTGAAGAAGTACTCATCGTCCGCAAGAAGAATAAGGAGTATCTTATTCGATAGAGCAGAAGACCAGATGCCGACACAAATTGGGAGATGGCCGAGCATTGTGGCAGTTCAAGCAGAAGATTGAAGAATTCGAAGTTGTAGCTCGAGGGATGTCACTAACTTGAGTGGGGGAGAATGTCCCTGGGGCTTTTCCCATGGACCGCCGAGTTATCTTATTTTCTTGTATTTTCTATTTTAGCCCAATTTTGTACGTAGTTTTATTTTCAAGTTGTGATAGTGACAGTTTATAACATGCACTCCAGAAAAGTACACCCCCTAACTTGTTCTCCACATCACACGTCGCAAAGCTACCTCACGAGCCTAAGGTATAATAAGGGGAGATCGCTATAGCTCCCCTAAAGCCTTTTAATCAATTTATTACTCAACAACGATTTTAAAGCTTTCCATTATCTAGCACAGTGCCTCAAGCGTGGGGTGGTAACCCCACAAAGCATCCCAAACGATCGAACGTCCCGCCTAGACGTCAGTTTGTTCACAAACGCCTCCGCCGAAGCGTCCGCTAGGGACCAAGCGTCCCAAAACTATGGCATTAAGAAAGTGGCATAAGCAAGCTTTCGCAAAGTGCTCAAAAGAGCTTGCCTAGACGGTGGACACGTCTAGGCGCTGCATTGGTCGGTCGAGCGAAAAATGACCCTGTGGCATGTGCTTACTCATCGAGACAATGGAATCACAAGATCACATGATTCAATCTCAAAGCCAAGATTGTTAACAAGGAGGATATCTTGGAAGGAACATAGCATGTATTGGCAAGCAAAAATCACCTATAAGAAATTCTGCAGTAAGCATTCAAGTATGCAACATAGTTGACCCAAGAGATGAAGGCTCGCCCCCCTTGTTATATGGAATCGTCTAGGGGGCACCGACCGAAAGGAGCCCTTCATGCTCTATGCACCATGGGGTGTCTAGCCATTGGGGTGTCCTCCATGTTTTCTGTGCTAGGTGGCATCCATGGCCCCTAGGTGGCGCCATCCTACGCCATTGGGTGTCTAGTTGCCAACTCGAGGGAAGGGGGCTCACGAGAAGCGAGGTGATGCCTCATTTTCCTATGGCAACAAGCTTGCAAAATGCAAGTTACCATTCGGTCCACATGGAGCAAACCTATCTTGAGTAGGTGTCACTCAAGCTTATGGGAGCACAACCATATCAAGAGCTCTTGTCATGACATGTTGGAAATATGATTGCCCAATCAAATATGCAAGTAAAAAACACATATAATATTTTCTCCGCTTCGAGAAGCAATGAAACCTCTCATCCTAGAAAGATAATATTTTCTCTCGCTCAAGAGATAAGATATGGAACCTCTTTTACACAGGAGTTTCTATTTTTTTGAAGAATTATTTCTCTCTTCAACAAAATAATAGTATGTTAGACAAAAAATAAATTGTAATAATTTTCTTATACATTTATATATTATATATATATTAATTTTATTATATGAATTTATGAGACTTCAATTGAACTTATATATATGTGTGTGTATCTAGATCTTGGAAATTTTATAAGAGATTGCATTTGAAGTTCTTGCAGCTTGATACTTTTGTGAAATTTTATTCTCTAATTATTCATGTTATTTTAATTGCTACGTCTTTATTAATATATTTTTATGATGTTTAAAAATAATAATATTAAATAAATAGTTCATCCTCTAAAATGAAGCTAAATAGAAACTCAAGCTCGAGTGCAAATTCCAATTGCTTCTTTTGGGGTTTTAGACTTCCACACTTTAAGTATGAACTAGTGTAAGGCCACGTGCGACGTACGGGAGCATAACAAATTGATCATACAAAAAGTTTAAAATTGATATTAATAATACAAAAAAGTCATGCAATTATAAAAAACATAATAAACGAATAAAAAATATTATAATGTCCAAATATAAATTTCGATTTTTTTGTATAATATAGTTGTAACCTCATTTGTTATTTGTCTATCATCATCGTAGCACAAAATTTTAAGAAATTTTTTACTTATCAACTGTGAAATAACTTATTGTCCATGCGTAAACAGTTTTTTTAGAAATAATCTTACATGAGATAATTAACGTGACCTCCTTGCAAAAAGAAAAAAAAAGTAGTCCAAAACGAATCGGATCTTAGAGAAGTCTCGGTCTTCGGCCACACGGAAGAGGCAATGAATCTATAGATTTCAAAATGTACTTTTATATTTTTATCATACACAAACCAATATTTATAGATCCGCATGCACTCATTGTCTTCAAAGAAGGGGTCGAGTATTTTTATTAGATAAAGATAAGTATTTTTTCTTATAACATTTAATATTTTATTAGAGAGAAAAAATATATAAAAATATTTTTTATCGTGTACAAACCTATATTTGTAGGTTTGCACATACTCTTCGTCTTCAAAGAGGGCGTGGAGTATGCAAATATAAAGTGAAAGTCCATCTATTTATAGTTACAAATATGAAATTTAAAAACATAAATAAATTAAATTATATATACTTAATAACTAACTTTTAGAAAGTGAAAGCCCCTTTATTATAGTTATAAATATGAAATTTAAAAACATGAATAAATAAAATTATATATACTTAAAATATGAAAATAAAAACAAAAATTTTCTTTATTTAAAGTTACAAACATAAAATTTAAAAACATAAATAAATAGAATTATATATTTTTAATAATTAACTTTTGAGTATCTATGATTATATAATTAAAATATTATTATTTTATATATTTAATTTGTGAGAGTTCGACATGTGACACTTTTTACCTCTGTTTTTATATAGATATAGATATAGATTTTTGTATTTCAGCTGGCCCAAATCTTTTTATGCCCATATGTTTTGTTTGAATTTTCCCGGTAAACTTTCACTCTTTTTTTCATTAGCGATAGTTTAATTACTTTTGAATAGTTGCGATATATTGTTGATTTTTCGTCAACATTTTTCTTAATAATTGTGCCTGAAATTATATTTTCGAATTTTGATAGGCTAATTATGTGCCTAGGATTATTTGAAATTTGTAAGCTTGTGCGGTCTGAATTTTCTGACGACCTTGTCTTTTGATTTAATCCTGCCATATGTAATACCGACCAATTTTGATTTAACGTGACTTGTAGATATTTGTCCTTGTGAGATAAAATAAAGTAATAATAATATATTTTATAGTGACAATAATGTCATCCTTAATTAATTAGTTTGTTTAATATTACTAGTGCCAAATTTTGTGCCATGCATGGATATTAAATATATATATTATATAACTGAATTATTATAATATATAATAATTATCAAAACTAATTTATTAGTATTTAAATGTGATAAATAGGTTAATCTATTATGAAAAGTTCAAATCTATCAAGACTCCAACTTCTACTTAGATTATTTTTTTAAGATATTGTTTTGTAATTTATATTTTTTATTTATTTTATAAGGAAATATTAATTTCATTTGACTAAAATTGAATAATTTATTTTAATTATTTTAAATTTTGGAAATAAAATAGTATATTCTAAAAATGAAATAGTATAATATTTTATTATACACCTACATTACCTTTTAGACAGAAAACATTATTTAATTTAATCATACTCAAATTTAATATTTATTTTTTATTTATGAAATAATACAAAATCTTTTAAGAAGAATATTACTTTTTTTATTATAAAAAGATAGATTAATCTTAATTTAATTATTTTTATTTCCAACAGTAATAAATTATCTTTTAAATAGAAGCTATTATTTACTTGCATATTATCATTTACAAAGAAAATATAATTCTTTTAGAAAGAAAATATTATTTATTTTAACGGTACTCAAATCGATAAAATAGAAAGATTAATCTTAATTCGACTCAAATTAATTCATTTATTTTAAATTATGTTTAATTTATAAAAAATTACTCTTTTATAACAATTATTATTTACTTGCATATTATCTTTTAGAAAGAAAACATTAGTTATTCTTATCAGATTAAAAACAATTTGTTTCCAATCAAAATATTATTTTCTTAATCATACGAAATAGAATTTACATCTAATCAAAATAAATATGCCCATAAGTTATTATAAGATAATTTTTATTTTCTCTTCATCGTACTCAATTTAATAAAAAGTAAATCTTAATCTTAACCTGTGTCCAATTTCTTTATTTATTTTAAATTATTTTAAATTTCGAAAATAATAAATTATCTTTTAAATAAAATTTATATTTACTTGCATATTATCATTTAGAAACAAAATATTATTTATTTTAACCATAATCAAATTGATAAAAACAAAAAAAACTATCTTAATTTGACTCAAATTGAATTATTTATGAAAATAATAAATTATCTTTTAAATAAGAATTATTATTTACTTGCATATTATCTTTCAGAAAAAAATGATATTCGTTTAGAAAGAAAGATGCTCAAATTGATAAGAAATAAATATTAGTCTTAATTTGAGTCAAATTGATTTATTTATTCTAAATTATTTTTCAATTTAGAAAATAATAAATTATATTTTAAATAAGAATTATTATTTACTTGCATATTATCTTTTAGAAACAAAATATTATTTGTTCTAATCATTCTAAAAATAATTTGTTTCTAATGAAAATATTATTTATTTTAATTACGAAAAGGAATGTACTTCTAATTTCATAAATTTAGTCTTCTTTGCATTTTGTTACGTTTGCAATACAAATTTTATTTCTCTTAATCATACTCAAATTGATAAAAAGTAAAGATTAATCTTAATTGGTCTCAAATTGATTTATTTATTTTAAATTATTTTTTTATTTCATAAAATAATGAATTGTATATTAAATAAAAATTATTATTTACTTGCATATTATCTTTGATAAGAAAATATTATTTATTTTAATGATATTCAAATTGGTAAAAATAAAAGATTAATATTAATTTGACTCAAATTGAATTGTTTATTTAAATTATTTTTTAATTCCGAAAATAATAAATTATCTTTTAAAAGAAATTATTATTTACTTGTATATTATCTTATAAAAAGAAAATATTATATATTGTAATCATACTAAAATGAACTTGTTTGCAATCAAAATATGCTTATAAATTTAATCTTCTTTTATTTTTTACATTATATAACTAACTATTATAAAATATTTTTTTTATTTTTTCAAAAGCATAAATTAAATTTGTGTATATATTACCTTATATAAAAATTTACCACATGACATCGTGTTATGATGCCAGCTGTCACATTGTCGTGCTTTTACCCCTCTCTTTATATTTATACTAGTGCTAAATTCCATGTGATGCACAAACGATGAATATTACAAAGATTATGTAGTATATAATTGGAATATTATAATTTATAATAAGGGGTAAATGCCCCTACGTAGCAGCCATTTCACGTAGGTATGCGTGGCAATTTTCAACCATCCAATTGTCATTCATGTCCAAAACATTTGTGTTCGTTCGATTGAAGAGAAGCGGCCATGATTTAATAAGACAATAAAAAACCCTTGAGTATGCGTTTGTTTCTTCCATCGTGTAAATGGTTCTCTTATTTTCTTTCAGATTTGCATCACGCTTGCCGCTCGCAGGACGCTGCCTCCATCACCCACGCCGGACTCGCCTCGATCACGTGCATTGGACACCGCCTCGATCTCATCGAACTCGAACGTCATCTGGATTGTGTTTGTCAGATCTTTCTGTAATATTTTTCATTAAGCAGATCCCTTCTCTTGTCTGTTTGTCTTACTTGGATTATAGGATGGCACATTTGCCTGCTTTACTATATTTTTATTATATTTCAATTAAATTCTGACCACCGCCAAAAAGTAATTACATCTGTCCCTACACAGCATGAAACACATCCCTTCGATGACTTTTTTTGAGAAAAGATAACCCAAATGTTTTTTTTTTAATTTTCAGGCCATATGAACAATGCTGTTTTATATTAACCCATCACTCACGATTAATCTTTTTCCATTTGGCATAGTTGCACCCTTAAATTTTGCATAACATTTATATCTGGTGAGAGATTTCATGCACCAAAATGTCATACATTATTTGAAAGAAAAAAATGTTTTAAAAAATAACATAATACATATTAAAACACAACAAATTTTATGAGGCCATTTGGAGAACCATTCTAAAAAATGCAACAAGAAGTCTATCTTTTGTCCATTTCCAATAGGCTGAGAATTCTCTAAATTTTGAAGCAACCACCTGTTTAATGATGGACTTGTTTACATGAAAACATGGATCTTCCTTTAATTTTGGCATTTAATATCTTCATTATAGGTGTTGCCATGTCTTCACTTGAAATGGATGCATCTCCTTCAAATTCTGAAGATCAACAATTTCAAGGACATGAAGTCACAGAAGGATGGTGAGATGTTATAATATTTTCATTATAAATTGTATGTTGTTCATTGAAAAATTTTCTTAAACTATTTTTTATCGGTATTTTTCCTTTCACAGTGATCAAATCCAAGAAAAGAACAATGCTAATAATAGTCAAGTTAATAAACCTTTTGTTGGCATGAAGTTCGATACGGAAGATGATGTATATGTTTTCTACAATACATATGCAAGATCAGTTGGATTTTCTGTGCGAAAATATCATTGTAGTAAATCTCGAAAGACGAATATGCTGATTGGTAGATTGCTCGTTTGTTTTAAACAAGGTCAAAAGGATATCAAATTAAAGCAAACTTTGGGAAAAGATGTGAAAAGAAGATGAAATGTTAGAGAAAATTGTGGTGCTTTATTATTAACTAAAGTTGCAAGTGATGGCAAATGGGAGGTCAAAAAATTTGTTGAAAAGCACACACATAAATTAGCTTCACAGTCACACGTTGGTAAATTATCCTCTCATAACAAATTATCAACCCCTGCTAAGGAATCTATGAGAGAACTAAGAAATGTTGGCATTGGGCCTTCCAAGATAGCTAAATATTTGAAGATGACCGAGGAAACTTTTGTAACACCTCAACAGTGCATAGATTATATAAAGACATTACGAAAAAATAATATGGAAGGAGAATGCATGGGTGTGTTAAGTTATTTTCAAAAGAAAGTAGTCAATGATGTTGATTTCTTTTTTAGAATGGTGGTGGATGAAAATGATACAGGAAAAAGTTTTTTTTGGGCTGATAGTAGATCACAAGATAGTTATATCACATTTGGCGACGTTGTTGTTTTTTATACGACATATCACACAAATAAATTACAAATGCCATTTGCACCATTTACAGGAGTTAATCATCATAGGAAATCAACATTATTTGGTTGTGCATTATTAGCTGATGAAACTGAAGACACATTCATTTGGTTATTTCAGACTTGGTTAGAATGTATGAAGGGGAAGAAGCTTATCTGTATCATCACTGATCAAGATATTGTAATGGGCAATGCAATTCGTAAAGTGCTTCCTGAAAGTCGACACATGTTTTGCATTTGGCATATAGTAAAGAATGCATTGACTCATCTTCGGGATTTATATGTGCGTGACAATTTTAAAAAAGAATATTTTAAATGGATTAATAATTCTTTGAGCAACCAAGAATTTGAAGACAAGTGGTTAATTTTGAAACAAAAATATCATATTCCAGATGGTCACTGGTTGGAGCATATCTACAACAAGCGACATCAATGGATTACAATTTATTTAAATGATACATTTTGCGCGGGCATGCAATCCACTCAAAGAGCTGAGAGTATTAATGCTTTTTTTGATGACTTTGTGAATTAAAACACTTCATTGTCCGATTTTGTATACCAGTATGATTTAGCTCTTTCTACTCGTCGTGAAACAGAAGAGCGAGAAGATTTTAAAAACTTGAATACCTTTGTTAGTTCTACTTCAAAAAGTCCTTTAGAAATTCAAGCAGCAAAGGTCTACACACAAAATGTGTTCAAAATGTTTCAAGAAGAATTAAAAAATATTATACAATTCTGGAAGCAAATAATCTTTCAAGATCGTGAGAAGATTGTGTACTCAATATATGAAGCAGGATCTGAGGACAAAGGAAAGATTATTGTAGAGTACAATACCCAATCAAATGGTTCGATAAAATGTTCTTACAAAATGTTTGAATGAGAAGGAATCTTGTGTTCTCATGCTTTGCTTGTTCTCAATGAAAATAGAGTTATGTGTTTACCAGAGCAATATATTCTTCATCGTTGGACGATAAATGCTCGCTATTCATCAGTGCAAATGGTACATGATACAGAATGCAATTCTTCTATTGGGCAACATGTTGTCAGTCTTTCACAAAAAATAAATTTTAGAAGGAATGCACGAAAATTCATAGAAATGAGTTTGTGTTCACCCAAACATTTAGATGTTGGAATTTCATTTTTAAAAGAAGGCATTCAAAGTTTAGAGAACATAAGAAAATGTGATATGGATGAAGTGTCTTCTAAAAATGATGAAGTGCCTTTTAAAGACGATGAAGTTCCATCACAAGTTTCAAAGTTTGTGATACATGACCCGTATCTTGTAAAATCAAAAGGAAGATCAAGAAATATAAAAAAAACTTAAATCTAGTGTCGAGATCTCAATGTCACAAGGTGAAAAAAAGAAAAGAACATGTAGTCATTGTTTAAAACAAGGACATTATGTGACATCATGTCCAATGAAAAAGGTAAGTACATTTTATTGTTTAGTAGCATATTTACTTTCACTCAAAATTTTATGTTGCTAATTTTATATTTAATTTTTGAAATAGAGGGAGCAAGGTGAAAAGACAAGTTCCAAAGAAATGAGTAACACTCAATAGATTTCAATAGGTACGAAGTATCATAAGTATCATCCATTCAGTTATCTATTGTCAGTTTTACCTTTTTTCTCCTGTTGTCAATTTTACCTTTTACCTTTTTTCTCTTTTAACTTTTCACAGCATGTGATGGTCAGCTTGCTGCTGCTGTTACCTGGGTGATGCTAATGCCTTCGATTCTTGATTTGCATATTAAGATGATTGAATTTGATTATGCAGACTTAGTCTAATGGCTTTTCATGTTAATTTGTAAAAGAATTATGGCAACGTAGTGAGAAGCTTGGTTAATTATTCAGTGCATTACTATTCTATGATTTATGTCAACATTTGATTACTTTCGTATTCTGCTCACATTTTATTCAAGCCTTCAACAATCATTTTTTTTACTAATCTAGCTTATTTGTACAGCAAGTGTTATAATTCATAATTAAGGTCATTATATTTAAATTTGTACATTAATTCTTGCCATGGAGGAGGCCTGGGTTGTGGTAACTCATGGTTGTAGATGCATGAACCATGAACAATGGATTTATGTAGGAAATGACTGTACATCCATGTGTACAACAATGATACGTCTCCACAGCTGTGTGATAATGCAATTACAAGCAATTGCGCTTATGCAACTAACCTATAAATATCAGAGTTTGATACTGTATTGACAAAAAAAACCAGGACTGCGACAATGCTTATGAGTTATGATGCCATTTGTAAAAGGAATAATCATTTGTTATTAAAAAGAACATGCCGATTTAATTGATCCAAAACCATGCCTGTTACTATGAAAATTGATGATGGTGTAATGAAAGAGGGGGGGAATTATGAATAAGAAACATAAATACTTGAAACTAAACAGAAATGGTTGCATAATGTCTGAAACAAGATACACAACAGACATTTAGGATTGTGCATCTTTTGGGACTGCAGTTAACGACTTGCATGTAATCAATTCAAATACAGAACTTGGTATCAATACTAAATCGAACGTACATTCTATTTCGCAAATGTTAAAGCTATTAATCCCAAAACCCAGAGAGAAATTCTTTCGTTCAAATATTTCAGAGTTGTATAAACACCTCCAAAATTCTTCATTTATCAGCGTGAGGTAAACAAACTGACGTCATATGCTGAAATTAGTGAGACAGGCGGATCAGACAATGCAGATGTTACTGCGCTGAAAGAGAATAATGCAGAAACAACAAGACTAAGGTTGGAGGAGGAAACTACCTCGAGGCGCTGGAGTACTCATAGCCGGCAAAAGAGAAAATGCCGTGCTCCATCCGGCGAGGAGAAGAAAACGCTGCTCGTGTTCCATGCCTAGAGACGAGGAGCTGTCCCGCCATTCAACGTCAAGGAGAAGAGGAGGCGCAGAAATGCGTGGGTTCAAAGAAGATCATGGCACAACTAGGGATTCAGTCCCTTAATGTTTGATCTTGGCCGTTGCACCGAGCGATTGGAATGGGTAATGCTCACCATAGATCATCACATCAACGGTGTTCGTGTGTTCCGCATCCCTGCGTGAAATGGCTGCTACGTAGGGACATTTAATCCTTATAATAATTGTCAAAACTAATATATCAGCCTTTAAATTTGATAAATGGATTAATATTTTTTGTAAAGTTTAAAACTAAATTTAAATATACCATAACCCCAACTTCTACTTAAACTATTTTCTTCTTAAATAATTAATTATTTTATTTACTTATTTATAATTTTTATTTATTTTTATAAGGAAATATTAATTTTCATTGGACTCAAACTAAATTATTTATGTTAAATTATTTTTTTAATTTTGGAATTAATACAATATCTTCAAATAGTATAATATTTTATTATACTTTTGCATTACCTTTTATAAAAAAATATTTATTCTAGTCTGCTCAACTTAAATATTTATTTATTATTTTAAAATAATATATTATATTTTAATAAGTGAATATTATCTTTTAATTTAAAACAATAAATAACAACCTACTATAAGATAAATAACAAATTATCTTTTAAAAAGAGTAGGAGTTGCACATTATTATTTTAATCATATTATACTTGAACTATTATACTTTAAAAAATATTATTTATTTTTATCATATTCAATATGGTAAAAAAATAAATATTAATCTTAATTTAAGTCAAATTGAAATAATTATTTTAAATTATTTTTTTTATTTTAAAATAATAAATCATCTTTTAGAACAAAATTATTATTTACTTGCATATTATTTTTAATAAAGAAAACTCATTTATTTTCATCTAGTCAAATTGATAAAAAGAAAAGATTAATTTAAATTTTACTCTAATTATTTATTTATTTTAATTTTTTTAATTCCTAATGTATTAATCTTTTAAAAAGGAATTTGTTGCCTTATATGACAAATTACTTTGTATTTTTTGAATTTTCTGAAAAAATTAAATTAAATTTGCATATATATTACCTTATATATAAATTTGACACATGCCATCATATTATGATGGCACGTGTCGTGCTCAATTATAGAATAATTTTAAGAATTTCTTGTTTCCACATAACCTAAAACTAATGTGGGAGCTTATATGATTTTATATCTATATATATTAATTATGACTGTATATTAATATTAGATATTAGGATGCATACTTATACTATAATACATAGGATTAGAATTTGAAACAGGTAAGGATTATTAATTTAAATATATTATAGTTTGAAATATATTATTTAAACATTAACAAATCAAATATTACAATTTAAACATTATTACTTTCAATATAAAATACGGCAACCAAAATTTTAACCGAATACTATAATAGTTTTAATAGGATGAACATTGCCATATATATGATTTTTTTAAATGTAATTACATACAGATTACTATTAGGAATATTAAATGTTATTGCCTTATACAACGAACTTTTGTTATATAATATTTGTCAGATATTAAATATTTTATTTACTATGATTGGGATTAAATAGTATCAGAAATTAGATATATATATATATATTACTAAGAGATTCCTTGATTTTTTTTTTTCATGTAGTACGATATAAATATTTGATAAAATTAATTTTAGAATTTAATGAAGGTGCTACCTATTGAGTGGGTAGCACCATACTACGTCGTTCGGATGTCGTGGACTTTTTTATCTGACGACTGAGTGATATGGGCGGATGACCTTGAATTTAAAGGCTGAAAAATTAATTTGGTTTGTTGAATCGCATTTGAACCATACCAACTGGAACGATTCATCCGTGTCCCCTCTTCACTTGAGACGCTCCACCGGATCCTACAACTTGCCGCCATTGCTCGGTCCGATCTCGCTGCCTCTGGAGCATCCGATCTTGTTGCCGTCACCCAAGTGGTGCATGATCTCGCTGCACGCGAACTCCTCGACGACTTACTGCTGCCCACGAGGTCAAGTTGCATGGGCAGGCGCCCACGAGGTTGGATGGTGAGGAGGTCGAGCGGAAATTTCCTGAATAGCAAGGAAGTGAGGAGATCGAGCGGTGAGATCTGGTTGCAAGCGACTAAGAGGTCCGCTGGTGCGAGCAGACAACAACGAGTTCAAGTAGCGAGGTCCTCTGCTTCTTAGTGCAGAATTCGATACGAAGAATTTTGATGCAGAAAAAATATTATAGAGATGAATATTTACAAGAATTGCATAAAGGATAAATTCTTTATGTCATAGAAAAGTTATATTCAGAAAATTTTATCCAAATTCGGTATGTCTGCAGCGAAAACCTTAAATACTTCATCAGCTTTAAATGTGTATCTTTCTACAACTAAATTTATAGCCGATGAAGAAAATAAGTGCATGTCTCGAATTCATATACTAGTGCAGTCGAAAGCTTGATGTATACTATAATATACACAAGATCTGATATTGCGCATTCGTTAGTGTGGTTAGCAGATTCATGAGCAATCCTGGGAATGAACATTGGCAAGCAGTAAAGCATATCTTCCGATATCTTAGAGCCTCATCTACAGAAGTGGTAAAAAGTATTTAATTGTAGGTTATTCAAACTCATATTATGCTGCAGATGTTGATGAGAGAAGATGACAAGTTATGTCCTCACTCTTGATAGTTCTCTTATCAATTGAAAAGTCACACTCTAGTCATCAGTTACATTATCTATCACAAATGCAGAGTGCATGGCAAAAGCTGCTGAAGACATCTAATTAAAAGGTCTTATTGTGGATCTTGGAACTATAATAAAATCAGGCTATAGTGTACTGTGTCAGTTTAAATGTAATATGCTTAGCCAAGGATCGAGTGCATCATGAAAGAACCAAACGCATCGACATCAGGTATCACTTCGTCTGTACTAAGAAGAGGATTGAAGAAGGTTGGCTCAGAAGATAATCCAGCAGACATGTTCACCAAGTCAATTCTTACTAGCAAATTTCAACATTGTTTGTATTTGCTAAATATTGATAGGTAGCAATAGTCCCAAGTTGGAACTGGCGGCGGCAGATAGTCTTACATATATGAATGGTGGATTCAATTCAAGGTGAATATTTATTAATAATGCCTTGAATCCTATCCTAACTGAAAATTCGTCTTAACTCAAAGACACTCCGTAGTAAAAGACGTCCTCGCACTGCAAAGATTAATTCACAATCTCAGTAATTCCTATCGTCTATAAAAGGGAATGCATATATAAACTCCCTTAGGGTCCAAACAGAAAGTAATCCATCTTGTAATTCTCTTTTATTTTTCCATCTAATAAAACTCTGTGTTGTCTTAAATTTCTTAATATTTTCTTGCGATATATAATTTCTCTCGTGTAAAAATTCTAACAACAAGATGAGAAGGAGAGCGGCAATATCCTCAACAGGTAAGCTTCTTCGAGCGCCAGGGTCCGCTGCTGCAAGCAACGACAGCGAGCTTGGGTAACAAGGTCTGGTAGTGCATAAATAATAGGGTAGGGGAACAGGAGAGAGAGATGACAAATTAAGGGGAATATGCATGAAACGATGAGCTTTGGTTCAAGCTGAAGTGTTGAATCGACTAATATTGATTTTATTTTTTAAGTCGGCAATTGAACCGCATGTTATTAGATCAGTCATCCATATTTCATCTGACAGTAGCCAACTGTAGTAGCATGGTACCACTTAAATCCTTAATTTTAACATAGGATACACAATCTTGTATATATATATATATAGGATTAAATACATATTAAATATTATTGTCTTGTACAATGAACTTTTGTTATGCATATATCTATCTACGATGATTGAGATTAAATAGTATCAAATATTAGATATCATCTCATGTCTTTAGCTCTCCTTTTATATATAGAGTCCTATATGTCATTACCTTATTTAACAAATTTTATAAGATTAATTTTACTTTTAAAATTTAAACTTTTAAATTAGTTAAACCTTATTATTTGACACGTGTCATTATGATATTTTGTAACCTATCATCACCTCATATATTTACCTAGCATTATATATATATGTGTGTGTAAAATGAATATGTTGAGCGCCATTTGCTTCACACCGTGTGAAGCATGATCCGAACCGTCCAGATAAAATCTAACCGTTGATACAAATGCATGCAAGATTTTCCTAAATCTCGCGATAAATTTTCAAAATCTCATACATGCTCTCTTTCCCTTTCTCTCTCTCATGGTCGTCTCTCTCGCTGGATTTCTCTCGCGAGCATGCCCCTGCATTCAAGCCATCGACGACTCACCATCGCCGATCTCTCTCGCTGGCGTGCCCCCTGCATTCAAGTTGTCGACAACTCGTTGATACGTAAAAAGTTGTAGAAAAATAAATATGCTAATAAGTGCACTAATCGCTCAAGTAATATAGTGAAAAGAGTAAAGAATGTCGAACTCACGAGGAACTATCTAAATCAATTCTATCCTAAAAAACTACTAAGAGAAGAAAAGGGGGTCATGTTTAAAACAGAAATATAAAAGTTGCATAAAATTAACATATTACGATTAAAAGTAAGTGGTGAAGAGCCCTAAGAATTCTGGATGATCAAAATGAAGGTCGACTCATGAAACAGAAAAGATTGAAATTTTTTCAAGAAGATTCAGAATTAATTCCCAAGACGGATTACGATCACACGAAATAACGATTTATGCATTGATTAAATTGAACTATCTTAGTTCCTGAATTTCAGAGATCTCTAACGATGAGTAGACCCCTTGATAAACAGAAAACTGAGACACATGAAATTGCAAATCCTAGACTAACAATTATTCTCACTAGATATATTCTATTAGATCGTAGAAAATCGAGTATTGCACTGAATTACAAGATTTCTGTTATGATTGATTTAACCTATAATTAAGATTTTACTTTCTGAAGAGTATGATGTTCTGAATTAAATCAACCCAAAACTAGTTTGTAATTTAAACTCACAGCATGATATTTTCATAAAACAAGATGAAGCATGCCACAATCATAATATAAATAGTCCATATCGGTTCATGTCTTCAATCTGGAGGGACGTTAGCATGCTCTTTCGGCCGGTGAAGAGTCTAAGCGCATCTGGTATTCTTTCTATGTGGATCGTGAGTTGATTCCTGCGCGCCTTCAGAAATGGTTGAAAGGGCGTTATATACTCATCACGGCCCGTGAGATAGCTTGTTTTCTACTTCTGAAGTTGATTTCTTCCTTCTTTTTCTCTCGGATAATTTTCTTTGATAATTTTTCACCAAAATAAGAGATTTTCTTGTAAAATAATGCACACCTAGGTAGTTGGAGAGTTCAAGAAAAATAATTGTAATAAATAGGACAAAATGGATGCATGCCATGAGAAAATTATGGAAATAAACCTAAATGCAGTTTAAATTAAATGTTGTAAAATGCATGCATCGCTCATCATCTCCGATCTCTCTCGCGGGCATGTCGACGATCCAATCATCGTGCCCCATCTGTTCAAGTCGCCGACTCATCGTCGCCATGCCCCCTCCCTCCGCCCTGTCCATTGTCGAGGTCTTCAAGTCGCCATATCACGAGAGAGAGGAGATCCCGACATCCAGAGGGAGAGAGGAGATCGCAACACCCAGGTCATGTTCGCAGCATCGAGGGCGATTGAGGGCAGCCGGCGATCGAGGCAGGGGGGAAATCGGTCGGCGATCGAAGGCATCGGCCGCTCGAGGGCGATTGAGGCGGCCGACGATCGAGGCAGGGGGAAAGCGGCCGGCGATCGAGGGCGAGCGTCGTCGACGTGCAACTCTGGATCGAGAGCAAGGGCGAGAGGGGGAAGGGAATCTCATGAGATTGATCTGAACGACCGACGAGGCGATGACAGTGAGGTTGATCAACGAAGGCGACCGGCAAGAGCCGAGGTGATTGGCAAGGGGTGAGGTGACTGGCGACAGCTGACACGGGTCCAGAGAGAGGGGAGGAGGAGGGAGGGAGATCATAGATCATCTCATGAGAAGATCCACAATTGCTGGATCAGATTTGGACGACATCCCGATATGATCTGGATGGTTCAAATACTGCTTCACATAGTGCTAAGCAGAAGGCGCCCAATACATTCATTTTACCCTATATATACATATGAGGAATATTATGGTGCATCACACACACATAGATATATATATACACATGTGATCACTCCATTTTAGTCACTAGGATGGGAGAATTTAGAGGAAAAAAATGAATGCGCCTATGAATCCAATCATCCCTTCCACATCCAACGCTCACCACATGTCTCCGCAGATCCACCCATTGATGATTGATCGTGGGGTCCAAATTTTGGGATATATATATATATATGTGTATATATATATATTAGGCTAATTGTTTTAAGTAGTTAGTTCTTAATTAGTATTTTAGTTAGTAATTATTCAATTGTTTTTTTTTTGTTGCGAGCAATCCAAGGGAAAATAAATTAGTGCAAATTTACACAGACCACTTGAGGACCAATTAAAATGTCGCTGACATGGCCCCACCTACATGCAAAAGGATAATGTTGGAACAGCCGACACTAACCTATAAATATTCGCCCCATTGATATGCGAGATTTGCGCCGATCAGCACCATCGAACCATTTCCGATCAGGGAAAATTTTACTTACTTCTATCACAAGTCCTTCTATCATTTTGATAGAGAATGAGACCTTGTTCCACTTTTTTTTTACTTTTATTTTTGTAACGTGACCTTTTTTCTGTTTTACAAATTATATCATCATTTATTATTTTTCTCTTTTTTATCTTTCTTATACAAAATAATTATTATAAAAAATTAGTGTAATATTATTTATTACTTATCATTTCATTAAAAAATTAATAGATTGTTGAATATAATTATTAAAAAATGATTTATTATATTTTAATTATATTTTTAATAATTTTTTTAATAAAATTATATTTTATATTTATAATACCTATTTTTTATTCAAACATCCACTAAAATTAATCTATCACATTTAATTTTTTATCACATCAAATAACTGGTTCTTTATTTAAGTTTTACTCCATTCAAACACATTTCAAATTAATCTTGAATTAATTTGTGAATTTAATTATTCATGTGAAACTCGAAAGGAATACAATTTAATATGATATGTCTGAAGGAGAAATTTGACACTGTGTTGTTTTTTTTTTCCAAAATCTCATTCACTATGCTTTGCATATGGGAAATTGCCAACCTTCTGGTGAGATATCACGATAGAGTTGGAGTCTTATTCAATGATAATAGATAAGTATTCTTTAAATTTTGTGAAACGGACATTGAATCAAAAAAATTGATTGAATTGGCCGGTTGAATCGATTCAATGTAAATTTAAGTATTTAAAATTAATTAATATTAAAATAAAAAATTATCGAAGGGCATGAATAAAAGAAAATGTTAAACAAAGAGAGAAATAAGAATAATTTCATATAAACTTTATTTATATTTTATATGTTAATCATTATTATTTATCATTACAAAACTTTTAATAAATAAATATTATATTATATTATTTTTTAATATTTAATACGTTATTAGTATAATATTCATATACCATATCATATAACTTATACTATATCTTTATAATTATTATAAATAATATTATTTTAATAAAATTCGGTTTCGTTGGTCCGATTTTGAAAAGATTGACAGAGAGTGCACTTGATAATATTTCATACGAAGAAGAAAAACAACGCACTAGAGCTTCCTCAAACTCACAACTACACATTGGAAGTTGGGGCCAAAATGATAAGCAGCTTATTCTCAATTCGAACCTCAAAGCTACACCTCCTGACCTCCTTCAACGACGATAATACATTTATTCTGAAATCAGAAGAAGAGACAATACAATAATACTGTCCTGTTTTTATTCGATTCCTGTCACCGTTCACTTCAATGGAAGCATGCCGGCGATCAGATTGACGTGTGTTCTGTCTTTTGGCACGCCATGTACAGTGCGACAGGAGGGTCAGAAAATCCTCCACGGGAAATCTGATCGAAGACAACTTTGTTCGCAGCGTCTGTGTAGTGAACTCCGTCCCATACGACGCTTTTTGCAGGATCTTGGCACGAATGTGCTGCACGTTCAGTGCCGTTGATCACGACCAGATGCCCGCATTTGACGGTGAGGTCGTAGTTGTATGCACCGCCGCCGTATCCGCAGCAAGTTTTGTGTGTCTCTTCGAATCCTGAAAGTTTTTCATCAGGTTATAAGACTTGCTTCAAAAGATTCATATTTCAGATATAAATTTCTTTTTTTTTTCGCTAAGAATCCAAAGTGATCAACTTTCAGATCTTACCAAACTTCGTCGGCTCGCTGAAAATTGAGTACTTGACTGAGTACATGTCCACAAGCACAATAGTTGCATCAGGAAGATTCTGTCTGATCGATGTCACTTCTCTAGACAGCATCCTGTTGAACTTCTGTGCTAGTTCGTTGAAGTAGACTGAGCAACCAGCTGCGTCCAGCTCTGCTGATGTGTTCGGTCTCCTCAGCAGAGCGTAGGGCAGACAGCCAAGTGGCCCGGTGTTGTGGATCCAGAAGTAAGTCCCCCCCCCCCCCCCCCCCCCCCTGTCATATATGCTCTGCACCATGTCGTGGGATGTTACAGTCAGCTGAGCACAGACGACGAAGATCTATATTTAACAGTGACAGTATCTGATTTATTTTTTTATTTTTTTGCTCACAAACCTTTATGACAATGGAGAACTGCTTGAGAGCATTTGGAATGTACGTGTCTGGAGGCGTGTTCAGCTCGAACATTGCAGTGAGATCGTTCTGGCCGATGTCCAACGTGTACAGAGCACGCGAGAAGTACTCGGACTTGGGCATCAACTCCTGAAACACCCCTCCTGCAGTGCAACCATTTGTTGATCTGCGTGAGTTCAGTGGGATCGCATGGACTAGATTAAGGAGAAAGGATCGGTATAATTAGGCCTCTTCCGTGACATGCCTTGCTCATTGTACGCCACTCCGGACTGGAGCATGAACCGAGAGAACTCGGAAAGCTGTATCCGTATGTCGACCTGGCTATAGCCGCCCTGGAATATGCTCGAAGTCTGCCGCAGGATTGTTGAAGCAGAGGTCGCAAAGTTCGCCCCGTGGCTGAAGTTTGTGCCGACTGAGTCGAGGTAAGGGCTGAGGTAAGGGAGTCCCAAGCTTTCAGCTGCATGAGTGTCACAGTGCATGATCAGTACTGAATCCACTGATGATAACTCATGCTACGAAAGTTGTGGTCAACATGAAAAGTGTAGATCTTATCCAAGTTTATGCGTAAAATTGAGTACAAGGTTAATTAACCTAACAAAGAATAATTATGAATCGTTAAATCGATGTGTTTATATATGTGGACTCAAAAGTGGCTTTCCCATTTAGCTCATTATATGTGGAACACATGCAAGGGAACAAATGCTGCTTCAATAATTATCACTTGCATAGACATAAGAATGATACTAAGAGAGGAGTGCACAATCATGCATTTCATGCTACATACCAATGAAGTCAATGACAAGGCGGCCATCGGAGTTTCTGCCGGTGGGCATCTTGAAGAAGGTCTCACCGTAAGGCAGATTAAGTGGTGGATTAAGTGCCCCGAATAGAGCAGTCAATCCGCCTGGTGTCGGAGTTCGAGTCGCCGAAGTTGAAGATAGCTGGAAATTGGCATGCTGCTGATGCTGAAGGTACTTGCAGAAGGCCACATATAAGCAACTGAAGAGGTACAAGAAGAAGAAGGACCTTCATTTCTTGAGGTTAAAGTGCAGTGTAGGTAGAGAGAGCATAAAGTAGAGGAAAAAAAAGCTTCATCTTTGGCTGGATATAAAAGAAGGAAGTGGAGAAGTACAAAGGCCGCACAGTGGCAATAAATTTGTGAAGATTAGATCATGATCTATATCACCTACTACTTTGCCACTTGTATTGGATCCATTACTTTCTTATCTGTCTTGTGAATGGATGATGGGGCATTGGGGCCATTGACTTGCAACTTTTGCAAGTGTGAAATTTAATTTATGCAGCCACTTCTGTAACATCCAGAAATCACAATGACCATGCTAAATTGACTTGAAGGTCGCTTCACTTGCAAGTACCCTTTCTTTTTTATTTTAGGGCTGTAGACTATGTACTAAATTAGGCCATCTTGTGGCTTAAGCTTAGCCTTCGTGGCACCAATGGAACAGCTTATTTTATTATTATTATTATTATTATTATTATTATTATTATTATTATTATTATTATTATTATTATTATTATTATTATTATTATTATTATTATTATTATTATTATTATTATTATTATTATTATTATTATTATTATTATTGTCCTTGAGAAATATATATTTATTTATTGCTCAAGGACAATAATACATGATGATACACCACAATCTTTAATAATAAATTAACCTCAGTTAATAATGCTCTGCATGCCGGAAACATAAAGTAATACATTATAACTTACCGACTGCATAAATATGACTAACCTTGTAATATTTCTTGAGATCCGTATACTAATATCATACTAATAACTCTTGACCTAAGTTGATAATCTCCTTAGGAATTATAGATTTCTCGTAGAACGTGATTAGACTAAATCATAAGAATCCTATACCTACTAAATTATACGATAATCTTTTAGACTTCCGTGTATCTAGATTTGTATTTGTTAAAATTAGTTAGGTGGAGCATAACTCTACACTTAATTAATTTGTTGTTAGTTATGGTAGAAAGAATATAAGATATTGTAACTTTCTTGTGTTGGATCAAAAATTTAATGTCCTATAAAATTATATTTTGATAATACAAATCTCGAAATATTAAAGTTATATGTTGAAAAAGTTTAAATAAAAATGGAGAACTTTATACACTAAACTTTCATTAAATAATTGATTATGGTCTTATTAGAATCTGAATGAATGATGAATATCAAAATTGTAGAGAATTCTATTATCTATCCATATAATCTGATATTATCTTATTTGTATAACTATACAAAAATTATGCTCAAAATAATGCAGATCGGTCAAGTAGTCGATCGAAGCAATGAAGGCCGGTCAAGACAGTCCGATCAACCGATCGGGGATACCGATCCACCGGTCAATACATGAGCTGCCCAAATTCATGACGAGACTATACTGATCGATGCACCGGTCATCCGATCAACTCAACGTGAGAAAATCAAAATATCGAGGCTATACCGGTCTTAATCGACTGACCAGCTGCGATTAGTGAGCAAATAAGTGCAACAGTCATATAAATTGATCGACCGCTTCATTAGTGCGATCGATCGGTCGCCCGACTAACATGAATAGTAATGGTTAGTTTTGAATGAGAAAATTATAAAATAAATTATGGACGAATTTTTCACGTGTTGAAGCCTATAAAAAAAGTGTCAAAACCTGAAGCAAAGACATTCATCCATGCATTGAAGAAAAACTTCAAGTTATTAAAAGAAGATTCTTTCTTGAAGTTATCATTTTAGTTTCTCTTCTTTCTCTCTTCTTTTCTTATGAGCATGATATTGTAAAAGAGAGAAACAATTGTTTAGAAAAATTGTGAGAGAGCTCATGTGTAAAAAATGTTCCATATCTTACCTCTTGAACGAGAAAAAAGATAAGCTTTCTAAAATAATATGTGTGCCTTACCTCTCGATGTGGAGAAAATGTGGTTAATATAAAAGACTTTTTTTTTCCTTGCCCCATTTGAAACAAAGGAAAAGTTTTAGTGAAATCTCCAACGGTCTTGAGGCCGAGAAATTGGAGCGGGGACGTAGGTCGTCGAACCTCATCAACAACCACATGTGTTCTTATGTTTGCATTCTCTCTCCCTCTCCTTCTCGTATTATGTTTGTGATATGATCTGATTTGTTTTGGTTTAAAAATTGTTTAATCGATTTTAAGATTTCGTGACGTATTTTGTGAAATCGATAATTTTGATTTTAAAAATCAATTCACCCCCACCCCCTCTTGGTGCCTTGGGATCTTGCATCTTATAATCATAATCTGGAAAGATTTGGTTTGTTAGATATGAAGTTATGAATAATTAGGATAGATGTGCAGTTATCTTGGGTTCTTACCTAGCACATATCTGTTAGCGATTATGCACTATATATTGTGGAGAGCTGGGTAATGCATGTAAGACATGATAGATATCTGAATACAATGAAATTTTGTGTGACGACCGTGGACGTAGGAGACAATATTCGAACCACGTAAAATATGTATGTTTTTTTATGTGTGATTTCTTATTTATTCTTCCACTACCAGTTCAATGATTTCTCTCATATATCAGTATCGATGGTTTGTTGGTATCGAAGATATTCCGCACCAATTAGTATGAGAGCTTCAGCGAGGAGTTCATGGGCAGTGGGAGCGATGGCGACAAGCGATGGGAAGGCGAAGATCAAGAAGTTCGATGGTAGAGACTTCGGCTTCTAGAAGATGCAGATCGAGGACTATCTGTATCATAAGAAATTGCATGACTCTCTCCCCAAGGAAAAGCTTGAGGCGATGAGCAACACGAACTGTGCGCTCCTCGACTGGTAGGCTCTTGGTGTTATAAGGCTGACGTTAGAACAAAACGTAGCCTTTAACATAGTGAATGAGAAAATCATGACAGGTTTGATGAAGTGTTATCAAACATGTATGAGAAGTCGTCTGCATCAAATAAGGTGTATTTGATGAGAAGGTTGTTCAACCTGAATATGTCTGAGGGAGCTTCAGTTGCGGATCACATCAACGAATTCAACATTATCATTGCATAGTTGAATTCAGTGAGTATCACCTTTGATGATGAAGTGAGGGTTTTGATCTTGTTATCATCTTTGCTAGAAAGTTGGGTGCAACTGCGACGGCGGTCCCAGTTCTTTCGGTTCAACAAAATTGAAGTTCGATGATATTCGAGATATAATTCTGAGCGAAGATGTTCGCAAAAGAGAATCAGGAGAAGCTTCAAGCTCGGCGTTGAGTGTAGAGGAAAAGAGAAGAATGCAACAATAAGGACAAAACCAAGGAAGATCAAATACAAGCCGACGAAGTCAATCAAGATCTGGTGAATTCGCATGCTAAAATTACGGGAAGAAGGATTACCTGAAAAAGAATTGCATATGAAGAAAATCAATGAAGAGTCGATGAATGTTGTTACGGAAGAACACTCAGACGCATTGGTTCTGAGTGTTGACAGACCGACAGAATTTTGAATTTTAGATTTTGGAGCTTCATACCATTCCACATCACAAAGAGAGCGTATGGAAGATTACACTACCAATAACTTTGATAAGATTTATCTGACAGATGATAAAGCCTTGGATGTTGTGGGGGAAAGGGAACATGAAGATTGTCACTGATAATGGGACAACTTGTAAGCTAAAAGATGTTCGACATATACCGGGATTGAAGAGAAATCTGATCACGATTAGACAGCTTGACTTAGAGGATTACACTACGGTATTTGTAGGTAACACATAGAAGATCACCAAAGGAGTCATGGTAATTGCATGGGGCAGCAATTTGAGTACTTTGTACAGTTCGTTGAACACAAGAATTATTGCAGCAATTGATTCAGATGATATGTCTAAAGTCTGACATTGTAAACTTGGACATTTGAGTGCAAAGAGAATGAAGGTCTGAAATCAGTCGATGGCGAACTTTGTGAATGTTGTGTGGTGGGGAAGTAGAAGAAAGTCATCTTCAACAAAGTACTGAAGAGTAGCAAGTTGAAACTTGTGCACACAGATGTGTGAGTATCATCTCTAATTTCATCCCTCGGCGGGTCACTATATTATGTGACATTCATCGATGATTATTCGAGCAAGGTATGAATTTATTTTTAAAAAAATAAATCTGATGTGGTTTGTAATTTCAACAAATGAAAGGTACATGTAGAGAATAAATCTGGCGTCAAGATCAAGTGTTTACGATCTGACAATAGCCGTGAGTATGTGAACCATGAGTTCAAAGAGTTCTGCAAGGAACATGACATTTTGATGGAGATGACAGTTCCGAGGACGCCACGACGGAACAGAGTTGCTAAACGGATGAATATGACACTGAATGAGTGTTCTAGGAGGATGAGGATCCATGTAGGTCTATCAAAGTCATTTTGGACATATACAGTGAACACAGTGTCATACCTGATCAATCGCGGATCATTTGTACTATTGAACAATAAACTACCAGAGGAGGTCTAGAATGGTAAGAAGGATTTTTTATTGCCTATCATATGTGCATATTAATTCTACATGTAGAGACAAGCTGGATGCTAAGTCTCGGAAGTGTTTTTTTATTGGTTATGGTTCTGATGAGTTTGGTATCATTTCTAGGATGATGAAAATAAAAAAAATTATCCGGAAAAGAAACATGATGTTCCATAAAAAGACCATGTATAAGGACATTTGTGTTATAGAACCTGATAATATAGGGAAAAAAAACAAGGCTCAAATGGAATTTGAGGACATTTCAGACGAATACGAAGATATGGCAAGGTCTAAAAATATTATTCAGGTTAAACCGAGTACTCCACCCCTTATCAAAAGATGTACTTGAGAGATAAGACCACATGTGAGGTACTCTCTCCTTCTCAGAATTTTAGTTGCTAACTATTGCTGGTAAACTAGAGTGTTTTAAGAAATTCTTGACGGTTGATGATTCGGTCAAGTGGGAGTTAGTAAAATAGGATGAAATGAATTCGTTGTACAAGGATAAAATTTGGGTGCTGATAAAATTTCCTAAAGGTGAAAAGGAATTGCACAATAAATTATTGTACAAGACCAAGGAAGAGTGAGGTGGCGGTCATAGAAAATCAAAATTCGGTGCAACCTTGTGTTCCCTATAGGGTTAGTTGCAGGGAGGAGCCATCCAGAGTTCGGGCACAAGTAGATGCATCTCAATCTCAAGAGAATTAGTCTCCAAGTGAGAAATTGTTAGAGTAAGTTAGGTGGAGCCTAATTCTAGACCTAACTAATTTGTTTTTAGCTATGGTAGAAAGAATAAGAGAGATTGTAACTTCCTTATAATCATAATCTGAGGAGATTGAGTAGTTATCATAACTATTATTAGACATGGAGTTGTGAAGAATTAGGACAGATATACAGTTATCCTGTGTTGTTATCCGACACATATCTAGTAGTGTTTATGCATCATATATTGTGGGGATCTAGATAATACATAACATGATAGACGTTTGAATACAGTGAAACTCTATGTGATGATCGTGGACGTAGAAAAATAATTTTCAAACCATGTAAAATCTGTGTCTTTCTCTATATGTGTTTTCTTGTTATTCACTACCTGTTTATCGATTTCTATATCGTTATCAACCATTTGTTGGTATCGAGGATATTCCGCAATAATATTCATTTCACCTTTTATCATTTTGCCTATTATATTATTCTTGCTCTCTCTCTCTCTCTCTCTCTCTCTCTCTCTCTCTCTCTCTCTCTCTCTCTCTCTCTCTCTCTCTCTCTCTCTCTCTCTCTCTCTCTCTCTCTCTCTCTCTCTCTCTCTCTCTCTCTCTCTTTCCTAGTTATGTAAAGACTAAGTTCATTTAAGAGAATTTTTTCGCCCATATATCATTATCATATCATAGTTAACAATGAAAAACTTTGACAATTTTAAATATATATATATAATAAAATAACATCATAATAGTCATTTAACATCTCAACAATATTTCATAAGATCTCAAATGTTTAAAAATCTCATTGCATAATTTGCATCAATGTTTATTTAGTTAAAAGATTTATTTGACCCTAAGTATGTGAAACACTTTTGTCATGAGTTTGAACTGACATTCTTATTCTTGTGAGTGCAAAATTTTCAAATTAGATCACGTAAAGAATATGCATGTCATATTCCCGAATCGTGATACTACATTATCTGTATTTGTCATCATCATAGGAACATTAATAACATACATGTAACTATTTCACAATCTTTACATGACATCAGATATGGAATTTGTAACATCACAATATAACATGAATAGTTTGCCATACCTCTTTAACATTAAAACATCATCATGTATAAGCATCATAAATAAAATTATGCATTTCACCCCACCCCCCCCCCCCCACCCCCTCCCCCACCTCCTCTTTCCTTTTGTTAGAGCTTGCAAGGACGATGCATCTTTTATTTTTCAAAATTTTGCTTACGTGAGGAGAGAGAGTGTCACCACATCAGCGAAATGTGCAGAAAATTAGGTATTCCCGGTCGAAAGAGCATTCCATGAAATAATTAATAAGATGGAGAGCATTAACAAGTGTTATAATGTAAAGTTGGAGGGTAGAATTGGAAAAATGATCAAAGTTGAAGGGCATTTGACGTAATTTACTCGTCTATGTTCCCATGAGATTTGTATTAAGAAGTGAACATAAAAGTTATAAATAATGCACTTATTTTTTAGATAATCAAGAATCACTTTCTTTGGACAATCACATAAAAAATTGTGCATGAACAAGTGAAGCCCGAAAAGTTAAATTTGAAGTTGATATTTTTATGTGCTGAACTTGCACTTAATATTTGATTATATTATAATTAGATTTTGGATAAGAGTTAAACATGAAAGTTGTAGGTAATATTATTATGTAATCAAAGATCGTTTCATTTGAATACTTGTACGAAAAGTTATGTGTAAAACAGTGAAGGTCTAAAAAGTTTAATTTAACATGGATAAGTTTATGCACTAAATGTTGAGATAATATTCATCTATGATCCCATTAGATGTTGAATGAAATATGAATCAAAGTTGTAGATAATATTGTTAGAGTTTCACGGAATCAAATATCATTTCATTTGGATACTTGTACGAAAAGTTATGTATAAAAAAAGTGAAGGTCTAAAAAGTTTAATTTAGAATAGATAACTTTATGCACTTAATTTTGAGATAATATTTTGAAGATCAAAGTTGTAGATAATTCTGTTAACTTTCAATAGAATAAAAAAATCACCTCTGTGCAAAAGTTTATGTATAAAAGAGTGTAGGTTTATCAATCTATTCACTCACAGATGCCTTGGAGGATGAAACGAACGTTTGAAAAACAAAAGGGACACCTAATTTTCAATTCAAAATGGATGCCCGCTAAAAAAATAGACATCTATTTCAATGCAGAAAAATACAAAACATTTAGTTTTGACTACCAATGGTGAGAGAAGATTGAAGTCTATAAAAGAGGTCCAAAACACATCAAGAAGATCAAGACTAAAAAAAATTGAGCAAACGCTTATGTTCATCCAAGAAGTCATATTGAGCTCAAAATTATAAATCTTTCATTTCTTTTCTCTCATTCTTGTGTGAGGTTTGAAATTATAAAAGAGAGATTGAGAAGTGTTCTTATGATATTATAATAGTGGTTTAGCGCTTGAGTGAAAAAAAGCTTGTGCCTTACCTCTTGAGCAATGAAAAGGCAGGTGAAAGCTTTTGATTAGGAGAGGTATGCCTTACCTCTTGAAGCGGAGGAAAGATAAGAATTATAAAAGGTTTCTTTCTTATCCCATTTGAAATGAAGAAAGTGTGTTATCAAATCTCCGATAATTTCGAAATCGAAAAGATGGAGCAAGACATCTTGAGTTTGCCTTTCTCTCTCTCCCTCTCTTTCCTACTCTATTATACATGTGATTTGAGCATTATTGTGTTTGATTTTAAATTTACCGAATCGATTTTGTGCTTTCGCGATAATTTTTTTGTGTCTTGTGATTCAACATGTTTCTCATTTGATTTACTCTTATCTTCTAATATATCATATTCTTGTTTTCTATAATTCTATTTCTCCTTTGTATAATATATATCCTCACTTTCTCTTTCCATTTCTCTCTCTCTCTTCAAAATTTCATTTCTCATTTAATCTCCTCTAACATCTCATCAATTTCTCCCTCTTCTATCTCTCTCCTCACCTTCTCTCCTAATTAGCTAATGTGAATGTCTACGTGCTTACCAAAATAATATAGATTGAAATAATTATAGGTAAATAGTTTCTCACTTAACCATGGAAACTCATATTGTTTAATCTCAATTTTTATTTTCTCTAAAAATCTTTATTTTTAATTAAAAATTGCTACACAAATAAGTGGACAACATAACACAAAATTTAAATTTGTCAAAAAAAATAAAAAATTGTATTTCATCAATGTAAATTAAATCATGCAAAGTTTAGCATATATAAAAAATGAATAATATTTATATGTAATGAAGTTGAAAAATACTAAGTTATATTCATAAAGATCATTAAGTTGACATTAAGCGATCTTATTTTATAATATTTATAGCATCTAGTTTAAATGTTTGTAACCTTTTAGACAAAAAAATAAAAGTTTAGACTAACACATGAGGTCCCCCACACCGCCCAAGTCGCTTAAAGTGTGGCTTCCGAGTGCAGCTACCCCCTTGCTAGTCTCCCTCATGACTTCTAAAATAAGACCCATAAGGCATGCCTTTTACTAAGTTCATCCAAGAATATTTGTGATTTGGTAACATGGTTTAGTCTCTTATCACAAGCTACAAGTGTGTCCATCAAGTTTTTGTAGAAAGACCTCAACAATCTGCCCAAAAAAGGTATTATGCAACCTCTAGATTTATATACGGCATAAATCCGTCAAGATCTATTAGTTTACAATGCTAGAATCTGACTACTTTGATGTTGGAACGAGATCGAAACCATAAACTTCTAATCAAATTAGTGATTCTAAAAATTGAATTCACTGGCACTAGCTTCCATTGACCTTGTAACGAGTCATGCTTACTAATTGATCTTCCAACTAAAGTCGATTAATTTTTATCTTTATTCTATACAAAATTAATTGTAATGATAAAAAAGTAAAATAAAATTTTGATGCAAAACAATGAAGTATAAAATCAAATCTATTTACTAAGTTAAGTATCATAATGAAGGAAAATAGATTCTTAAAAAAATATTTAGCATTTATTGTCGCAAATCTATAGCCTCATCTAAAAGTTCAAGAAGCTATTGTAGGTACCAACAAATTGGGATATCCAAAAGGCTAAAACTATTTGTCTACTTCAGTGTGAGTAAAATTTTATGCCTTGATCCTAATGAATCACATATTTTGGTGTTACAAATATTTTGTGCATCGGAATTTATATTAATTAATGCAACTGGCATATATATACACAACTTCTAGACGCATGGATGGATATAAGAATTTAAAAGGGTAAGTAGTGCCCACTAAGCCCAAAAGGGTGTAAGACCAACAATGCCCCACTTGGCTCAACCCCACTTGGCATTGAGCATACTTCCACTTTTGTATAAAATGATAAATGGAACGTATGACCTACAAGTACAAGCATTTTTTAAGAGTTCGTATGTGACTTATTAGGGTTTATAATTGTCCACTATATTTAGAGTATAGGTCATCTCCATTAGGGATTCATTGCTGCTCATGATATAATGAATACTCAACCAATCATGTAACTCATTATGCCCTAGATATATTTTGCTACATAATCAAGACAACCTACTTCTTGCTCCATGATAAGTTTCATGTAAAAAAACATTTTCTATACCAAGAAAAATAATCGATTGATTGTATGTGAAAGTGTGATTAACTAATAAGAGTCTTTCCATCGCCCTCATGTCTTTTAGTCATGAATTAGTTTTTTCCTAGACTAGCTCGACAAACTAATTTATTTTGTGTTTTTGAGTTTTCAATTAATGTAGCAAAAACTAATGTTTCTTCTCTTAAAATGTAGTGACGAATATAAGGATACATATAAATAAAGAAAAATTATCAAATACTTAGACCATGATGAAAGTTGAAGAAATCAATTCACTATGGCCTTAAATTGTGTTATCATACTTGGTACTAAACAGAAGTATTATAATGAAGACTCTTATCTATTGGTGACAACCTCACAGTGGGAGATCATATTGGTGCCATGTTGTTAGGAGGTCGTAAACAAAGGGCTAAGAGCCATAAGCCCGTCCAAAAGAAAGAAAGATATTTGGTTCTGCAATGATGCGTCTTTTCAAACCAAAGAAAAGACAATCCATAAACCAACCTTCCCACAAAGTGTGTATGTCTGAGCTCCACGAAAATCATATGGTGAAATAGTTGCTCCCTTCTATCATCTAACATGAGTTCTGAAATTTTTCGTTCTCTCGTAACACCAAGTAAGATCTCATGTTTGACCTCTCTCTTAATAAGACAACATTGAGCTATTAGAACTCGCATTTCAATAATCTTGAACACGACATAAAAATTTAAATATTTTTTATAAAAAAATATCTTGATTAAATCATTTATTTTTCTTCCTCTTTCTTTATAAGCTTCAACAATGTTTGTTCGTGTGAGTGAACAAACTTATGTCTAAGTTGATATTATTAGGAACAAACTAAGTTTCACTAGTGAAATTTAGATATTTAATTTCTAAATTGATTAAGAACACTTTAATTATGATCCTTCTATTATGGGATTTTTGTAAAACCATTCTAGCTCTAGTCCTAAATTTACTCAAGTTAGGATGTAGTGAGTTGAACAATTGAACAGCCTGTTTCAAAATCTATTCAATAGACCACAAATTTTAGTGCCCTTCCAGCTTTACTAGAATATGACATAAATTACTTCTACTAAAAAGTAAACTTGATGGCAACCTATAGTGGTCGTATCTCATGGTGAAAGAAAATCTAAACTCGAGATCATGAATTAACTTCAATCGATGCAACATATATACATAGTAGGTTTAAAAATCCAATGTGGCCATTTCAAAAGTCTACTTGCTTTGTCGTAGAGTTGTAAATTAAAAGATCGTGAAACATTTTCATATGGATAGTTGTTGATGCATAGAAAACATGACATATTTTAGTTATAAAAAGTTTTTCTATAATTTGATCATGGCATGCATGCAGTCAATTTTAGTCATAAAAACAAATTTATCTAAGTTTGATTAATGCCCATTTGAATTTATGATAATTGGCCATATTCACTTAATTTATAATTATTTTGAAGAAAAATTTAATTCTTCGCAAATCGGGATGAGACCTTCATTAACACAAGGTGGGATTTTTATTAGAGTTACAAGGTCGGTTTTTCATTAATAAAAGGTGGGACTTTTATGCAACACAATGTGGAACTTTTATCAAGAAAAGGCAAGGTGGGACTTTCATCAAGATAAGGTGGAACCTTTATCTAACCTAAGGTTCAACTGTCAAGTCACTACACCATTTCACTCATGTCTTTGAAAATTAAAGGACACTTAGAAGCATTTATTGCATTACTTTTTCACGTTACCTAACAGCTACATTGCTTAACAAAAACATTGGCATCTATTAGAATATTTTAACTAATAAAATCTGAAATACCTCTATCTATTTTATATCACGATCTTACTATAATTGATCACCTTTCGATCTTGCTCATAAGGCCTTTACAGTTTTTGTAACATTTTTCACATACCTCACATTTTGGGATCTTGTAATCCTTATGAACCTAGTTAAGAACATGATCTTAATAACATTGATCAGTACCACTAGATTCAACAATATATCAATAATGCATGTGAGAGTATAGTGTAATGACACATTTATTGACCTGTCAACCAAGCAGTCTCGAGTTTAAATCCAAACTAAAAATTAATCAATGACATCACCGAAAAAAAATTAATCAATAAAAAAATAATAATCAGTAATTAAAATATGGGAAATAAGAAAATAGCATGAAAAATATAAAATCTGTGTGTTAATGGGCCAGGTTCGGCCGCACTCATATTGAAAGCCCACATAAGTCTCGTCAAGCTTTATTAAGCTATTTTGAGTTCAAAAGGGTCATAACACCGGACACAAACAGGCTCCAGTTGGGTCACCTAATTAAGTTTTTCTTTTACTATTATAATACTTAATATCAATTTTATATTGTTTTTAAAATAATAATACCTTTTCCCAACATCTAATATAATTCACTTTGATATAAAATATTATATTTTAATATAGTTTTAGTTTAAAGTAATGTAAAGTCCAAATTGAATTAAGTATGTTTAATTCTAAAGTAAAATAAGTTAATTTTTTATAGTTATCGAAATTGGGTAGCTTGATTGAGACTGAAACATCGAAATTCATTATGGATGCATTGATGGTTGAGTTTTGATCAATTTGGTTCTAAATATAATCCAAACTCGCTTGAATTGACCGCCCAGTTTTTAACGGGGTCACTTTTGAATCATCGGACTAATCAAGTCAACTCGATCCAGACTCGAAAATGCTCCCTAAATCCAAGCGATAATAATATAATAAAATTCCGATGATCAAATGAAACCCATATTGGTTGTATTTGGATAGGCAGATAAAAATTCTCCCAAGTTCTCATAACATTGGAAGTGACGATTTTGTTTTTGAAGAGCGTTTGGACGAAGTTCTTGCAAATTAGAACTTTTCCAGCGAGAACTCCAAGCGAGAAGTTCTTGGCTGCGTTTGGCACGGGAACATTAAGAGAACTTTTGTTCTCGAGAACTAATTGATGTGATAGAAAAGTTTGGGTTGGTGTTTGAATGAAAAAGTGTATTGATAGGAATTTAAAAAGTTGATGTGATGGATGAGTTTTAGTGAGTGTTTGAATAAAAAGTAAGAACTAAAAATATAATTTATTATTTTATGAGGTATAAAATTATAGTAAATAAGAAAATATTATTAATATTATAATTTATGTAAATCGTTATATGATTAATATTATTTTTATTTATTTAGATTAAATATTTTAAATATTATTAATATTATAACTTACGTACATTTTAAGATCCAAATATAATATATTTTTTAAAAAAATAATTGAATAGTTTAATTAATAAAATATTTATTAATTATTAGAACTATTTATTTTATAGTTTTTAATTAATAACATTTAATAAATTATTTTATAAGATCCCTAATAATGTATTAATATATTATAAATTATATATACATACATTACAAAATAATTAAAAAAATAGATGAAATAAAAAAAAGTCAAAGATTGCGGTGTTGAAAAAAAATAAATGTTCTTGCCGAAGGCAAGAACTTTCCACGGGAACATTTCATCAAATGTTCCCGCGGAAGTCACGTGTTTATTTTCATCACATGCTGCGTTTGGGAACATTTCGCGATGTTCTCGCGAAATGTTCCCATCCAAACGTAATCCTTGAGTTCTGGCTTTTGACCGGAACTTTTCTACAAGGACTCGCGAGAACTTTTTGAATTGACCAGAACTTCAATTCGCGCAAGCCCCCCTAGAACTCACCCTTGTGTTTGATTGAACTTACTAAAGTTCTCGCATTTTATTCATATCTAAATACTATCATAGGCTGCATTTGGATCGGAACTAGCGGTCGAAACTTTAATAAAGCCAAATAGGTACGTGAGTTCTAGTGGGCCCCGCGTGAATTAAAATCCTGGTCAACGCAAAAAATTCTCGTGTGCTCCGATAAAAAAATCCCTGTTAAATGTCAAAACTTGCAAATATCGCTCGGAGTCGTGAAACAATTACATAAACTTGTCCGTCAAATCATCAATATAGTTCTTCGCTTATGGAACTTTGTCATTAAATTAAATAATTCTTAGAACTAATTAGAACTCTAATTGGACCATCCCAACACAACCATAAAATGTGATGTTTACTTTCCAAAGATTAAATTAGCAAATGCACGGTAAAAAAAAAAAGGAGAAGAATCACATGTCGTGTCCTTTCTCTGACGCCTTTATTCGTCCCGTTTACTTCGAACGAATTGAAGGGGTGGTGGCGCCCATCTTGAGGCACGCCGCGCTCAGTGCGACAGGAGGCTCAGAGAATTTTCCGCCGGAGATCTGATCGAAGACAACTTTGTTCGCAGCGTCCGTGAAGTGAATCCCGTCCCACACGACCCTTTTTGCAGGGTTCTGACACAAACTTGGAGCACGCTCAGTGCCATTGATCACCACCGGATACCCGCATCTGACACCAAAATCGAAGTTGTAGGCGCCACCACCATATCCACAGCAAGATTTGAGTGGCTCCTCGAACCCTGCAACAAAAAAGAAAAATCATCCAAGTTATCAACTTGACGACGTTATCTTTCCCTGCCCAGGCTGTCTGTCTGTAGGACTGTAACACTCATTTCAGATCAAGTAATTCAGATGAACTGAGCAAGCTGGAACAGCTTACCGAACTTCGTAGGCTGGCTGAAAATGGAGTACTTGGCCGAGTACATGTCCACCAGCACGAAGGTTGCATGAGGAAGCTTCTTTCTGATCGATGCCACTTCTTCAGACAGCATTTCGTTGAATTTTTGTGCCAGTTCATTGAAATAGACTGAGCAGCCAGCTGCGTCCAGCCCTGCCGATGTGCTAGGCCTCCTCAGCAGAGCGTAGGGCAGACAGCCCAGTGGCCCCGTGTTGTGGATCCAGAAGTGCCTTCCGCCCTTGTCATATATGCTCTGCACAGCAATTCATGTCATGGATGTTACAGTCCAGCTAAGAAGAAGCACAGACAGCTAAGGTTGATATTTGACACATGTTACAGTGTCTGTTTTGGCTGGTCTCTTCAAACAACCTCTATGATAGCGGAGAACTGTGCGAGGGCATCCGGAATGTATGTGTCCGGAGGCGTGTTCAGCTCGAACAGTGCAGTGACATCATTCTGGCCGATGTCGATCGTGTACAGAGCATGCGAGAAGTACTCGGATTTAGGCAGCAACTCCTGGAACACCCCTCCTGCATTGCAAACCATTTGCGATCGGCATTACATAAACAACTAGATTAACTAATATCCAAGGATGAATTGAATATCATCAGGCCTCCATGACATGGATGGCATGCCTTGTTGATACGCTGCTTAGGACTGGACCATGAATCGGGTGAACTCCGAGAGCTGTATCTGCAGGTAGACCGGGCTGTAGCCACCCTGGAATATTCCCAAGTTCTGCCGCACGATGGTCGAAGCGGAGGTCGCGAAATTCGCGCCGTGGCTAAAGTTTGTGCCGACCGAGTCGAGGTAAGGGCTGAGGAAAGGGAGCCCGAAGCTTTCGGCTGCAGGAAGCAAGCATCACAGTGATGAATACTGATGAAAACTCATGTTTTGTTTTGAATTGTGAGCTGTGACAGTTGTGCTCAAACATGACATGAAAGCGATACAGAAACGATGACTCCCGCTTATGTCTAGTTGTGCAGCTCTTTGTGGTTGGGGGTTGCTGTGCTCCATTTTTACTTGTTGGCATTGTTAATAGGCATCAGTGAAGTAATTTAAAAAGGTCCCGCTCTCCCAACAGTGGAAAGTGTACAAAAAGAATATGCTGCTTCAATAATTGGTATTTGCATGGCTAAAAATGAACCTTAGAGAAAGAAGGGTGCACAATCTGCATGCAACATACCAATGAAGTCAATCACAAGGCGGCCATCTGAGTTTCTGCCGGAGGGCTTCTTGAAGAATGTCTCGCCGAAAGGTGGATTAAGTGACCCGAAGAGAGCAGACAACCCGCCGGTGTCTGAGTTGGAGTCGCCAAAGTTGAAGATAGCAGGGAAATGGCATGTTGCGGATGCCACAGGTATTTGCAGAAGGGAAGAAGAAGGATCTTCATTTCTTGGGACACAAGTGCACTCTAGACAGAGAAGATAGCAAAGAGAGAAACCAGAGCAATAATCTAAAAGCTTGTCTTTGTGAATTAAAAGAGTGAGAGAGAGAGAGAGAGAGAGAGAGAGCATGTGAGTATGGCATAAGTCAGAAATGCATGAGGACAAGAGCTTGTTTTGTTTCCACTAGGTGAGCTGGTGAAACCATATGGACCAATCAAGGTAGATGTGGGAACCATATAACTTTTAACTTTGGCCATATGGTTAAGTCAAAACTCTGATAAGGTTTGAAGCAAACTTTGCATGCATGTTACTGTCCCCAGGTTGGCATGGCGATGTCACCAGTGGCGACAGTATAACGGCTACAGTAGTCAGCACTTTGGATGACACTTATTTTCCCATTTTTATTGAGTTACTGCTTCTCTGTCTGCCTTTCAGAAGGATGATGGGGCCACTGACCACTGCAAATTTGAAGTTCATTTCTGCAACCAATTCTGTACCATGAAGAATAAATTTAACTGTGCGAAATATATATATTATTTTGCTAAATTAACTTTGAGCTAATGGAATTAATGCAGATGTTCCAAGTAAAATGACAGAATAATCTTAACAATGGCACATCAATATTATAGTCTCAGAGAAACGCATTGTCGCCTTACTGATGCTAATTTGGATGCTTTTGAACAGCGTTTGGTTTGACGTCTGTGGGCTCTATCACTCAGAAGCTAAAAACTGTCAAGGCAGCCCAGAATCTTAAGGTCTTTGGCAAAGTTGAGAAAAAAAAAGAGCAAAAGATAATTCAAGTGAGAAAACCTAACTGATTATCAGAAACTTCCTCAATTTCTCACAGCAAAATCATCCTGCAATGCTGTTACAAGTAGTGTTCAGACGGGAACCAGTAAATCCACCTTGATACTGTGGGTATTAGCTATGATATCCAGAGGACCGATTGCATTGAGCTTTAAACCACTTAAAGCGACCCCGATGTTTGATCCTATGATCTCCCCATTATGGATTCAACCCTCTTTTCTCATAGTTTTGGAGTTGTAGTCATAGAACCATTTCGAAGTAGAACTCTCTGCAATGCATGCATGACCATTGGACAGGAACAATAGGTATTCTCGACGCATGGAAGGAAAAAACAGAGGCACAAGAAACCATTGGGAAAACATCAAAACTTAAAAAACATTCCATGTATGCAGTTGATTGTCAACAATGTCTAATTCCAAGTAGGATTTGGGATTGCAAGCCATGAAAATTCAGGGACAAGTCATTATCGCAATCATAATGTTTCTCAACATCACCGACATTGGTACTTATTTCCATTCTCCATGTAGAAAAAGTTGGCATTATTATGTACTGTATATTAGAAGCATGCTCAATTCCATATTCACATGAATTTTCAGCAGGATTGACTCCACAGGGAACAACAGCTTTGTAATGGTACTGCTCATCATCAAACCCACAATAAGTTTTTACTTCTTTACGTGAGGTATCCTGCAATAAAATTGAAGAACTATTTCATACTAAACAAATTTGTTACTTATATTTTAATGGAATTACCGGAATCATTGTATGACGAACTAATCAAATCCAAACTAAGCATGAGAAGTCAGCAAAGTAGTATGTATTTACAATTTACTAATACTAGCAAGGTGGCAGGAGGAAGTTGCATTCCGACTTCTGAGCAAGGTTCTTGTATACCCTGCTAACCAATCAGATTGATCTTACATTAGTAAGTTAAGGTCTTTAGCAAGGGTTTTTTATGAGTCTTTAGTTTGAATGATGAATCTAACTCAACACGAAATCTAATTGAATTTTAGTTTTATTTTCATCAGCTTCTTAGGAAGGGATAATCTATCTACGCCCCTGCATTTTTGTGTATTTCTCAATGATAAACTAAAATATCTTTTGGTTGACCTAAAAGTCATATGAATTTGAGAAAAATCATTTTCTCTTGGATCATTTTCTTCTTATCGAATAAAAAGGTAACTAATGTAATTTTAACTTAACTTTTATTATGAAACCAAATGTAAAAAACAAAAATTTCCTCAAAAAAAAAATACTACTCCCAGCAAATTATTTTGTTCAATTAGCTACCTCTGGCAAGATCAATGTAAAACTATTTAATTTTACAACCTTTCTGTTCGTGACAAAAGACTAATTATCTTGCATCCCTCTGATTAGTTTAATGCGTCCCTTCTTCAACTATGTAGACTACAGAATGATCCTTAAACTATCAGATAGCATCGGCACAAAGATTCGGAGGGGTAAAAAAAACAGACATGAAATCTTCAATCTTCCACAGTAGAAAAAGGTGTTAAGAATCTTACCTATATGAGTTGGCTGCTCATTCAGTAACTCTTTGCAATCATTAATAGTCCATGAGTTGGCTGCTCTTTGCAATCATTCATCCATGCATGCGTGCGAAGAGGAAAAATTGACAGGCACTCATTCTTGTAGGGAATCTAAACCTGAATATTTGAGCATGTGAAGAGCTGACCTCTCTCTCTCTCTCTCTCTCTCTCTCTCTCTCTCTCTCTCTCTCTCTCTAGGCATCCATCAAGTTCTTACCCTTTTTATTGCTCTCATAAACTATATAGATCGCAAAAAGCATATTACAGGATGATAACATATTAGTCAAAGGATATTGAACTAGCAAGGGAAACAAAGAACCACCTTTTTTCTAGCTTACATACTCAAGGGTTCTCTCCCTCCTCATTCCGAACAGGCCGCAACAGAGAAATGTTTGTCCATGTCGATTGGAGAATTGAGGGGCATGTGGAAGAGAAAAGCTACTAGTCAACAACTTGTCAGTATGCCAATAGAGGAAGGTTTGGATGCATTGGGCAATCCTAGTCTTGCGGCATGGGATTCCTCCATGCTGCAAAACCTCTCCTTTTATCTCACTTTTTTGCTGTGATATCAATCTGCAAAGAGTTGACCTTGCTGCTTATTAACAAAAGCCTCAAAGTGGAAGCTTTACTAATTACAAACAGGTAGAATTATTTAATATCATAATGACAAATGCTCTTCAGAATTTATCATAAGGACAGATATTATTCAGGCATGGACAAGAAAGCAGACAGATACGAGTGTAGTAGAACTAACGAGTCTATAGTTAGCCTTCCTCAATGTCCTCGTTTTTGTGCCAATAAATTTCATGCAGCATCCCACCACGAGTCTCATGAAGGTAATGACCATGCTCTTGGCAGCTCTTGGTTCAATCAACCAAAACATTCTGAAGGAGATAGAGGTTGCCTACATGAGGTGCACAGACCAGCATGACACGCTCACTGAGGTGAAGCAAGTGCACGAGATTTTGTTTCTAGTCTCCAACGCCCCTGGCTCCATCATCTTCCTGTCGAGAAGTATCTCTTCAAGGCTTCAGTCTACCAAGGACTTCATGGCGACCCTGCCAAAGAACAGACAGCTGAATGGATGCTGAATAGATTGTCAAAATGTCAGCTTTTTATTGATCAGGTCTTGATTGACAATAATTCCCCTGTTCAAGCGAAACGCTTCAGTCTGCATTCAACATTAAGTTGCGCGAAAGCATCCAAGTTTATATAAGTTTTTGTGACGGCATGGAAATCATGCTGAATTTATATTCCAAGCTGGAGAGATCCTTAATGAAATTAGCCCTTAACATCCTCAAGAAGGCTTGCATCCAAACACCAATTCTTTATTAATTCTATGAATGTTGCAGGAGAAGCAATGCAGGAAAGATTTTGGAGTACCCAGTTGTCAGAATTATCACCAGCAATCAAGTTTCAGAATTGGAGCAACAACTGCTCACGCATGGAGGTTCAGCTGGAAGAGATGAAGGGGATCGAAACGAACTCCAGGAAACTAAAGTCGTCGGCTTGAATGATCCCACGACCACTCTATTTCCACATATTAGAGACGACAGTAAGCACAGCGTGGCTCAACTTTGAAGACGATGATCCACTCATCAGTTCTCGATTCTCTGTTAGGGAGTTGCCGGAACGTCCACAGATCTATTCCCGGAGCATTCATAATATTTGAAGAGGATCCCATAATATTCATTTTACCACTCAAAACGAAAAGTTTTGCATCTTCAAGTCTTTTTGGAGGCAAAACTTCGAAGAAACATTTGATTGTGACCTGGAAGCAGCTTTAGTTGCCCTTTGAAATCTTCACTGCACCTGTACTGCTACTCAAAAGGTCAGATCATAGTCGCTAATTTTCTTCTCATACTAATGTCTCATTTTTCTGACTTGTTCCGTGTCAATTGATCCCAGAAGAAATCCCACATTTTGCCATCAAGATGAGATAATATAATCTCATATGCATAAGCAAGTACTTCAGATAAGAAGAATCTCTTTTTTTGAGGAGAAGATAAGAATCTCTATTATCATTAAGATCGTCACTCAAGTCATGAGCATATAACTGAGTAGATTTTCAAGACTACATACCTGAGACCACCATCTCACGCTTCTAATTCTGAGGGCAACTTCTGTTTGGTGCGTGTGCAATGCAATGAATCATATGGAATTAGTTTATTTCACGATGGTGCCAACTTCAACATGAAGTCCAACTCTAAGTAGTGAATAACTTTTAATTGAATTATTATTACAGTCGAATCCACACTTCATCTACTAGCAATGCTAATTTACACAGGTTCAGACATTAGAAAGAAATGTCACACGGAAGGTCACCTTAACACTAACAACAACAACAACAAAGCCTTATCCCACTAGGTGGGGTTGGCTACGTGGATCATACGACGTCTCGTTGATCCATGTTCATGAGATTCGACAGGCAAGAATATGTCAATGACATAACTTGAAATCTAAACTGAGATCAAGGAGACTGGAACACACAGATCCATTCGCTGCTGCTCACTAACTGGTTCTCCCTATGATTTCCAAAGGTCCTACAACTAAAGAAACAACCATAAAGCTTGCAACTAAGTCCTGGCCCTCTTATTACTGCATGCAGGGCACTTGTACTGTTTAATGTGCTCAGCCCTTGCAGGTGTGATTTTAACACACTTTCCATGGAACCATTTTTCGCAAATGTCACAGCAAATCCAGAATTCATCATTGGCATAGTTGTCTCCACAAGCACCACATAACGTGTTTCCATGATCTTCCTCATCCTCCTCGTCCTCGCCTTGGCTTTCTTCCTCTTCCTTTGGTAGATGATTCTTTGTGGCCTTTATATGGGAATCTGGTTGTCGCGAAGGCTGGAGATTAAATGAGACTATTAAGACATCAAATCATAAAAGCAAAAAGTTATGGCATCTAACAATTGAAACTTACCTTTGATCCTGACTTATTATTCTTGCCACTGCTGGATTTTTCTTTTGGTTGTTTCTTGGTCATACCTGTGACAACTTCATAAATAGTTGGGAGATTGTTGATCATGGTAAAGAGACGCTTCCTGAAATTAGTATCACATACAACAGAAATTAGAGGGTTATTTATTTGAAGCTTTAATATAAAATCAAACAAAAAACTCAGTACAATATTGAAGTTCAACTCCCACTATTTATATATAACTATGGGCAAAATTGTTTTTGAAAGGGGAAAAAGATTACTGCATAACCTAAGTAGTCATCCATTTGTATTAAATGTAATGCCGAAGTAAGCTGCACAAGACACCGTAAATCGAATATACCAACATCTGCCATTAAATGGTAGATGAATTTATTAAACTACTATTTATGGAAACGAGTGATATAATTTAAGATAAATTGAAAAAGTGCATTTACACTTATGTACTCTAAATGTTTAACCAGACCTCAATTTTGAATGTTCCCAGTCTAGTTATGAAGCAGAAATGATATGAGACCTCACTTTCGGATGTTCCCAGTCTAGTTATGCAGCAGAAATGATGTGACAATCTATTAGAAAATTTGCATAATGGAGACAAGATTTTTCATGCATCTTATAGGGACTCAAAGCATGAAAAATTAAATTACTCTTCAAGCAATATCTATCTCTAGCTTAGGTATCTGCAAAATATTGTTGCCTGACATGATAGTATCAACATTGCACAAAAAAGAAACTTTACAGTGTAAGTGGTCGTGTCAATTTGAGTTCCATGGCGTCTCCCTGAGTCAGAAAAAGAAAACTGTGCTACATGCTATGAGGATTTCTAAAGAAAAGAGTTAATTCGGAGATACAACCAAGAGCTTTTACTCATCAAGGAGCAGTGAACAAAACAAAATAAAAACCAAAAACATCAACATCACTGCAAACCAAAAGCAATATGGTAGCTAGAAACTTCCACTACATGGACCTCATCAGAAGCCATAAACTATATATCTAGTCAGCCAGATTAGTCTCAACATTTTACTTAAGTCTCTGAAATAAATTTAAGGCCAAAAATAGTTTGTACCAAATGTTGCGACATATATTAATTCACTACATCACAATGAAAATTTCATAGAGCAATTTAAGTTATTTGTCCATAAACTCTCACCTGAGTTGTGGATGAAAAAAAAGGCTTGCAAGTGCCCAAATAGTTGATAGCTTTCAGGAGTCCAAAAATCAATGGTGATTAACATTTATATGATACAAAGAAATGGTAGTTGACAGTCCAAAACATCAAGCAACTACATTTTGTGAAACCATGCATATTAAACTACTTCGGTAAGAAAATGAAAGGCATCAATTAAACATTAACACAAACAAAAAAAGTGCAATCCAAGCAAATGAAGGCAAAAAGACTTGGTCTCGTACCAAAAATGATAAATAGCAAGATGGAACTCTGAATATGCTATAAGAAAATGAAAAGGGCTAAGTATCTTGTATACAAGCAGTAAGAAAGTCATGGCTAAAAGCATAAAAGGTGTAAACGAGGTACAATACCACCAAAATGAGGACTAAGAACAAGGTGGGAACTACCTTGATTCTTTATCAAAGCTAAAACGTGCTCCAAAGTAGAAGGCAACAGCTAACAGCCATGCATCACTATGAACAGCAACTAGTGACAACCAATCCTTCTCATCCATTCCATCACGTGCAAAATTTATGCCTAGTGCTGGTTCAGGAAGTTCAGGAGGAACTTCTTCAGCTGGCAAATTCACTTCCCATGTCTCATTAGGCAGTCCATACAAGCACAAGTTTTCCTTTTCTGCAGAGGAAAATCACATTATTTAATCATAGCATAAAGCAAAAACCATTATAGGTACAAGTAAAAATCGATGTGACATAATACATGTAATAACTTTGTGCAGTACAAGTTACTCAAGACTTCATATAAATTATCTGTCAATCCAAGTGAAATCCAATACATATTCAAAGCTCATATGTGCATATCAATCTTTGCTTATCAACAATAAAAATCATCAACGCTCTAGAACAGTGATAATATAAACGGAAATCATAAGTTATTAAGAAAAAAAAAAGAGATCGTGCTGACAGAACAGGATCTATGCAGTCCCATCACACAACAAAACCCTTTTAAGAAAAGTGACAACGATCATTACAAGAAACTGAGGCTAGAACGCACGAAAGAATCTGAAACCACAATACCTTAAACTATTACCTAGAAAATCAGGAAACAATATACGCCATCTAACAACAACCTATTTCACAAAATTACTATCCGAACATCAGAAATTTAGTCAATACGATCTAAAGAAGTAAAGAAGCTCCTGAAAAAAAAAATCTCACTAAAAAGAAGTAAGAATCAAATCACAAACATCATAGTTTATTCTTCTTTTATATTGTCCACCTGCACCAAATGGAAAAGTGAAAATAGTCAACGACCTTCTAAACATTAAAAAAAAAAACTGACACAGAACACCGAGGCAAAGCGTCAGCACATCAAATGAAATGAAACCAAAGGAAAAATACGAAACAGATAACTCACCAGGATCGCATTGCTTGAAGAACTTATCGACATCTGCGACATAAAAGTAAAACGAAACAAAAGGTTAAGAAACATCTTGCCCTAACATACACCGAACGGTGAAATCGACAACAGGAAGCTAACTAAATGCTGAAGATTCCGCGTACCGGTGGTGAGAGCTTTGATCATGCCAGCTCTTCGGCCTCTGAAATCCCTGAAGACCTCTTCCGGCGTCCTGGGGTTGTAATTCCCAGCTCCCGCTTCCATCTCGCGACCTGCTGCGCTCTCCAATGGCCGTAGAGGATACGGGAGCTCACGACCGGGACTTGGACAGGGACGAGAAGGGACCGGAAGATTGGTAGGGTTCGGGGTTCTGGGGAGTTGAAATCGCTGAGAGGAGAGCAGGAAAAAAATAGTTTGGAACCAGAGGAAAGAGAAAGGGGAGGCTTTTTAAAGGGTTTTCGCTCCAAATTTGGGATCGATGGATCAAATAAAATGAGCGGATTAATTTGAGATTGCTTGCGAAGAGGTACGCTCACCGAACGGTAACCGTTACCCAGTACCGTTACGGATCAAATAAAAGGATTTGTCACACGATTAGTTTGTTTTTACTAAAACTGCATTTGGTTTATTATTTTAATATTGCGATCTTAATAATAGGACCTCGCATGTATGACAGTATGACTTATCAACTTTCTAAAATTACTCTTATCACTTGTTTGTTTTTTTATGAGAATACGAGTTTGGAAATACTTTTTACTCTTAGGATTTGTTTGATGGATTTAATGGGTGTTGGAAACTATATCTGGCATCATCTTCTCCAGTTGAAGGTCACACGAAGGATGCTAAAAAAGTTGTATATGTTTCTTCCGTTACTTAGTCTGTAGCAATGTTATACTGGTTTATTTTCTTTATGTCAGTTAAAGATTAGTATAAATACGACCAAATGCTTGTAACTGAAGACCCATATCAAATAGAATTTTATCTTCCTCTGTTTCCTTCCCCAATCTCGTGTCTCTTCCTTCTTTCTTATTTCGTTTCTTCCATCTCTCCGGCATCTCTCCAGCAGTGTCATCTCGAGCTCATAGTTCTTGACATGGTATCAGAGCAAGGTTGATCACGATCCATCAGAGCTCCTTTCCGATCATCGAGCTTCGCCGTAGCACTACCAGAAAGCAGATCGGAGCTACTCTTCCGCGTCTGCCGAGTGAAGCACCATCCACAGCCTATGGCTCCTGAAAGTCCAGGTTTCTCCATTATTTCCGGCGATCTTCGATCTCTGATCTTCTTCTATTCTTTCCTTGTGATTGTGTCGCCGATCGAGTTTCCTTTGCTTCTCTACACATCCTCTTGTTCTTGTTCTTTTGCCATCTGCAAATCTATTTGAAGCTGCAGGCGATGTGTTCGATGAATTGTTCTACTCCTACAAATCTGTTGGATTTCATTGTTGTGGAGTTCGGCTCCTATTTCTGACTTCGTTGTCGATTTTCTTTGGGCGTTGTCGCCATTGTTCCGGAGCATCAAAGCTTAGACTCGGAGGATTTTCATCTCCTATTTCATGGTGGCAATCACCGATTCTTCATCGACGTTCGTCGAATTTCTTGTCGCATCATTGTCGACGCTGTTCTTGGTCGACGTTCATTCTTGATGTTCGATAATTATTTCCAGAGCTTAACCTCCGTGATTTTTCGACGATCGTTACAGGCGCTTAGTTTCTTCAATCGGAGCTTCGTCTCCATTATGATCGACGTTGTTATCAACATTCGAGTGTTCTTAGATTTGTCGTTCCTATCTACGACAGGCCTCTTTGGTCGTCGATGCTTCCTTCTTTGCGCATCGTCATTATTCATCCTCCTTCCTTCTTCGTTTTCTTGGTCGTTTCATCCATTTTCTTCTCATTTCTTCTCTACAAGAGTTTCTGATGCTACCAACGGATGCCCTGGGGCGAGTATTGACGTGTTCGACAAATTGCATCTGTGATTTTCTTTTGCAATCTCGATGATTCCCGCTACCGTCGTGTGTTTTGGCGCCATGTGTTCTTCGAGTCGTCTCCTCTCCGTGAGGGTGCATCGATGTTCTCTGGCTTCTGCTGCAATCGACAACGTTCAGGGAATTTGTTCTTCGCCTCTTCTTCTTGGTGAATCTCTGATCATGGTTCTCGGGTGTTTGATGAATGAGCTGCTACCGAGAGGCTTCTATAGTTCTATTCGTGCGCTGATTGTTGTCTCCAGCTGTTGTGCACGTCTTCATGGCATTCATGGAGTTTGCATGGAGTTATGCTCTTGCTGCTGAAGTGTTACTTGCTGCCAATTCAATCATGCATTTGTGATGTTACAAAGATGCTCAGCGAGAGTGTTTTACATTTGAAGTTCTCATAATTTCAACTGTTGTCCACAGCTTGATTTCAAGTGCCACGAGTAGATAATTCGTGCTACCAACTTGAGTTTGATGTCTTCATCTCATATATATTGGCAGCCGCATCTATCTTCTGTACGTGCCAACTTTGGTTGCCTTCCTTTGCTCGTGGAGGCCTTTGAATGATGGTATACTACTTCAACGATGCATTCAAGCGAGGGGGCGAATTCAACATTATCATGTTGGTTGTCTTCTCTGCTGTTCAATGAATTACAGATGTTTGATGGATTGTTACTGTCAATGTATTCTACCGCCAATGATAACTTCAAGTCGCCGCCATCAAGTTTCTTTCCGGTGACGACTTGAGGGGGCGTGTTGGAAACTATATGTGTCATCATCTTCTCCAATTGAAGGTCACACGAAGGATGCTAAAGAAGTTGTATCTGTTTCTTACGTTACTTAGTCTGTAGCAATGTTATATTAGTTTATTTCCTTTATGTCAGTTAAAGATTAGTATAAATAGGACCAAATGCTTGTAACTCAAGACCCATATCAAATAGAATTTTATCTTCCTCTGTTTCCTTCCCCAATCTCATGTCTCTTCTTTCTTTCTTATTTCGTTTCTTCCATCTCTCCGGCAGTGTCGTCTTGAGCTCATAGTTCTTGACAGGTGTCCCCCCAACTTAGATGGGGGAATTTCCACCCATTAAATTCGGCTCGTCCGCATGGCATCGGATGGGCGCTCATTCGAGCCAGCCTCCACAAGTGAAAGTGGAGGTCGGCTCGGATGAGTTTTCTGCGGTTCGGCGACACGACGAAACCGGCACCGGTTCGAGAAAGGGCCGGGTATAAAAGTGTCAATGGTAAATTTTTTTCACCCTTTCGCTGACCTTTCTCTCTCTCACCCGCTGCCCTCTCGCGCACTCCGCAGATCCGCCTTGCTTCTCCCCCTTCCTCGACGCCGTCGACCGCAGATCCGCCCCAAGTTCCGCCCGCCGGCCAGATCCGCCGACCAGATCCGCATCCAGAGCCGTCCGTCGGCCAGATCCGTGTCGTCACCCGTCGTTATTCATCCCTGTCAGATCCGCATTGCTTCTCGGCCAGATCCGCCCCCCGTCCAGATCCGCAGCTCAACCGCCCTCCGACAAGATCCGGACGCCGCCGACGAGTAACGCGGCTCAAAGACGCCCTCCAGAACCGTCGCCGACCAAATCCGACTCGTAGGTGTGTTACCCTCTGCTATGCTTTACTTTTATTTTTCCCACTTTTCTATTCATCGACCCTCGTCATCGCATCTAGGAAACCCGGTGACTCTCGTCGCACGCCGCCGATGACTCTCATCACACTCCGCCGCGCTGCCCCCAGTGACTCTCGTCGCACTCCGCCTCGCCGCACCCGGTGACTCTATTCGCACTAAGCCGCCGTCGCCGAGATCCACCTGATCGCCCCCGCCATGTAATTAGTTAAACATCGTGTTATTATTAGTTTATTACCGTGTAAAACACAGTGTTATTACCGTGTAAAATACCGTGAATACCGTGTAATTATTTAACACTATTTTGTTATTTGTAAGTAGTTGATCATCTTATAAGTAGTTGATCATCTTGTACCAAGTTAAACAAGGATTTAATGGAAGTACTTAATCATATTGTAACTAGTTAATTACGTTATAATTACTAAAATGATAATAGTTATAATCTTAAGACAAAAAATATTGTGAATCAATGAAATAGTGTGTACTATTGTGCATAATTATCATTCCTTGTTTGTAATTTCTAATGAGATTTTGTTTGTATTTTTTAGGTTGTTCATAATTTTCAATATTCGACGAGCAAGATTGACAATGGACGGTGAGAATAATGTTAATAATATGGCAGAATTGACAGAAGAATGGGTGAATGAAGATTATGTTGAACATGACAAATTTGAAGAAGACAATGCTAATTTTGTAAGAGGATATGAGTTACTGAAACCCTATGTTGGAATGCTATTCGACACAAATGAAGAAGCTTACAAGTATTATAACATGTATGCTAAATTATTGGGGTTTTATGTGAGAAAACAAACTTCACATAAGCACAAGATCACAGGGAAGGTAATCAATGTGAAGTACGTTTGTTCTAAGTAAGGGCACAAGAGAAATAGACAAGGACAGACACAAGCTTTTACACATAGAAGAGAAGTTAAAGACGACTGTCATGCTCATTTATATATTGTTCCAAGGCAAGATGAAAAATGAGAGGTGAGAAAATTTCAAGAAGAGCACAGTCATTGCCTGACAACTCATTCTAAGGTAAAGTTTTTAAGATCACATAATCATATCAGTGCAACTTCTAGAGAAGCTATTGGTCATCTACATTCTTTCGGTATGGGTCCGTCTAAGATTGCTAGAGCTCTTAATATGTCTGGAGAATCTCTTATAACAGCTCAGAATTGTATTGATCATCTGAGAACCATAAGAAAAAGTACTTTCTCTGTCGAGTGCTTGCAAATGATATCTTATTTTCAAAAAAGAGTACGCACTGAGCCGAGTTTTTTTCATAGATGGGTGCTCGATGCTGATGGCACAGTTTTAAATTTTTTTTGGGTTGATGGGAGGTCAAGGGATAGTTATTTGACTTTTGGTGATGTAGTTATATTTGATACAATATATCAAACCAATAATCTGAGAATGCCATTCGCACCATTCACAGGGATTAATCACCATTGGAGATCTTGCTTATTTAGGTGTGCTTTACTTGCAGATGAGACAGAAGAGACGTTCACATGGTTGTTTGAATAATGGTCTGAATGCATGTTTAGAAAATATCCTGAATGTATTATTACAGATCAAGATATCGCAATGGGGAATGCAATACATAAGGTTTTCCCACACACGAAGCACATCTTTTGTACATGGCATATTGCTAGAAATGCAATGACTCATTTACAAGATCTATATGCACAATCGACATTTAAAGAGGAGTATAATAAGTGGTTGTATGGTTCATCAAACATAAATGAGTTTGAAGAGGGTTGGCTCTATTTGAAAGAAAAGTTCGATATTCGAAATGGGCATTGGTTAGAAGTAATGTGCAACAAGCATGAACAGTGGGTTTCTTTATATTATAAAGATGTCTTTACTACAGGTATGCGAACTACTTAGAGGGCAGAAAGTATTAATTCTTTTTTTTATGGTTATGTCAATGCGCACACTTCATTTTCGCACTTTGTAGAACAATATGAAAAAACCGTCCAGACTCATCGTGGACGTAAAGAACGAGAAAACTTTCAAACAATGAACTCACAACCTACATACATTGTTAACAGTCCTTTGGAGGAACATGCAGGTAAGATCTATACACATGCTTCATTTTGTAAGTTCCAAACAAAATTTGCACAGTCACTCAGCTTCACATCGCATAAGATTTACAAGGACACAGATAGATCTTACTATTCAGTATTTCAGGTGAGGGGCATTGACGAGGGAAAAAATGTGGTGGAATTTAGTCAATCTGAAAAAAATTATTGCAAAATGTTCATGCAAAAAGTTTGAACAAGAAGGAATATTTTGCTGTCATGTTCATTTTATTTTGTATAAGAAAGGTGTGAGTTACTTGCCTGAAGATTATGTGCTTCATCGTTGGACAATAAATGCTAGATACACAAAAGCGCATGCCATTTATGCTTCTGAATCCACTTCCGGTGATAGCATATCACCCATCCAAGCCTTATCTTGGCAAAGTAATGTTTGGAAAGTGCAAACGATGGGTCTCATTTCACAAACGCATTTACAATGCGAGGCGCCGACTATAGATGATCTCATATTGAAAATGAGTGCAATTCATGTGCTGAATGAATCTATAGACGCAAGTGGAGCAAGCACAAGCCAAATTCAAATAACTCAATTTAGCACTATAGATATTTGCATGCTTCGCTTCGCCCGTGAATTATGAATTATATTTATCGTTCTGATGTGGTGGACAGTGCAAGCTCTCACAATCACCAATCACCATATATCTTGAGCTAATAAATGGTAGGTAGCTGAAAAAATATTGAATCAAATAGCTTCATGAAAACATATTGAATCAAATAGCTTTGTGATAAAAACAATGATCAAGACAAGATGAATTTGCATTCAATTCTATTCGTGATAAAAACAATGTTAACATTCCAATCAAACTTTGGAACTAAGTAACAACTTCAAACATTCCAATAACTTCAAACATTCCCAACAGATTTACATACAACATTCCAATAACTAAGTACACTATTTTCTTGTCCAATTCAAATACAAACTTTGGAACTAAACAACATTCATTTTAACTAATACAAATCTGGTCGACAGATCTAGCCGGGACGCGGATCTGGCCGGGGGCAAATCTAGTCGGCGGATCTGGTCGGGACGCGGATCTGGTCGGCGGATCTGGCCGGGACGCGGATCTGGCCGGCGGACGGCTCTGGACGCGAATATGGTCGACGGATCTAGCCGGGACGCAAATCTGGCCGACGGATCTGGCTGGGAGGCGGATCTGGCCGAGAGGCGGATCTGGCCGGCGGGCGAAACTTGGGGCGGATCTGCGGTCGACGGCGCCGAGGAAGGGGGGAAGCAAGGCGGATCTGCGGAGAGCGCGAGAGGGCAACGGGTGAGAGAGAGAAAGACCGACGAAAGGGTGAAAAAAATTTACCATTGACACTTTTATACCCAGCCCTTTCTCGAACCGGTGCCGATTTCATCGTGTCGCCGAATCGTAGAAAACTCATCCAAGCCGGCCTCCATCCGGCCCGTCCGCATGGCATCGGACGGGCGCTCATCTGAGTCGGCCTCCACTTTCACTTGTCGAGGCCGACTCGGATGAGCGCCCGTCCGATGCCATGCGGACGGGCCAGATTTAATGGGTGGAAATTCCCCCATCTAAGTTGGGGGGGACACTCGTTAAATCCTTGTTTGATTGGGGTGAAAGAATAGTAAGAAAGGAAAAGAAAATGAGGAGAAAAATTGA